>OX438870.1:7672807-8340664 GCA_949315895.1 Anania crocealis
TAGTTCAGATAAGGTGATGATGAAGATGATACGAGTATTAATAACAGTGTCATATTTTCTTGTTTTAGAATAAATTAAATGGCGTACGTTGATAAAATGACCGGCAAAAGGTATGTACCCTGAATAATATTTAAGTTACTACTTTATAAATAATAAAATATAAAATAATAAATATAATTTTTAAAAGACATATTTCTTATATTTGCGAGGAAAATATCTATATTTTACATTTAAATTTAGTTTTCCCGTTGTTTCGTATACTTTTCAGCGTTCGAGGTCACGGGTAGACTCTACCTGTGACTAGTTTAGTCTACCTGTGATGTAAAATATAAGCAAATTTAAATAATATGAGACCTACTAAGAAAACTCACTTTTGAACATTATTTTTATATAACCTAACGATGTCGATTAGCAAGACATTCGATACAAACCTCATTGGTTTAAATGAATGTCATAAAATAATTAATAACTTATTTTTTTTCTATATTTACAAAAAACCGAATACTTTTTTAAATTTCAATGTCATTATACATTGAAATTTAAAAAAGTATTCGGTTTTCTGTTTGCGTAAATTCAAAAAAACAGTAAAGTGTTGTTGTCCTTATAGTATAAAACCGCGCCGTCGCAACAACCTCGCTTCAGTGTTTTATACTCAAGAATTGGGTGCTCGCGTGGTAGCACAGACTGGAATACCGAATGACAGATTTCACATCGGAAAATTAATTTACCAAAGTTTGAAGGAAAGCCCTGACTTATTATTACAAGTAAGTGCATAACACGATTAAGCCTAGGGACCTCTCTAGATCCACAAGAGCATGATAGGCTATTAGGCTGATATCCAGAAATTCTTAAATATACCGATCTCATTTCAAACTATTGCCCCCTTGCTTGGTCTAAATAGAGGTTTACGTACCGGGCCAAGATTTCGGGGTCCTGGGTTCGATCCCCAGGTCGGGCAACAAGGGTTTAAAAATTTTTTTACATTGCGATTTGTGATCACCAACCCGCATTTAGCAAGAATATTCCCATGGATGTCGTAGGAGGCGACTAAAGAAGAAATGCAAAGATGATACCTGCGGCAGCGTCTTTTCCCTTTATTATTAGCCATACTGCGATCGCCAACCCCCTTGCCAAGCGTGGCGATGTAAGTTTATTATGTGGCAAAACCCTCCTTTTGTAGGGGCCTGTGTCTAGCAGTGGACGGATATAGGCTGGTGATGATGATGAGTCATGAAACTGTTTAAATCATAGAATATAGAAAAAGCTAAGTAATGCTGTCATGCGCCATTTGTATGAGAACCGATGTCGCCGCTTGCGCCCAACTACTACTTGTGCACATAAAATTATTTTTAAATAAAAAAATCTAGAAGTCGTCATCACTATTTTTATGTAGGTACTGTTTCCGGTCAACAGAGGATTAACTAAACAGATTGAAGTCGGTGCCGAGCTCAAACAATACAAAAATAATTCCACAAATGAAACAAATCAAATATGGAATTAAAAAAAAAATTACGTCGAATGATATGCTCCCATTCAATTTCGCTCGGCAACGACTTCGATCTGTTTAGTTGTTAGTAGTTAAAATAATATTGTAAGTAGGTAAATAGGTTTTAAAATAAAACATTGTTCTTGTGTTATTATTTTGTACTTTTTAGTCAGTTTTTTTTAGTCGGTTAAATTTTTTATTTAAAAAAAATATTTTTCTCGTTTTAGTGTTAAATAAATTACACAATTATTAATCCTCTGTTGACCGGAAACAGTACCTACATAAAAATAGTGATGACGACTTCTAGATGAAAATGTATGAACTATTTGATAAACTGGCTCCCCCTTATCGCTAAAGAATCTTAAGAATCATCCTCCAACTCCTAACTGCTTAGGAGTTTGACCTTCTATCATCAGCTCACGTGAATAACCTGAAGGAAGACAACTATCTGACTATACGCGCCTATAATATTTAAAGAATAATCCTTCTACTCCTAACCGTTAAGGAGTTGTACCTTCCATCATCAGCTCATCAATATAAAATGATGAGTACCAGACGCAAATACTGAAAAGCCTTAAGAAAGATTTCCCCGGATTCCACCATCAGATCATGACTTCGTTAAAATGGGACCACATGGGAAGCACCAGCGTTCAAACAAAAAAAGAATTTTTAACATCCGTTATACCAGTCGAAAGTTCTGAGGTAACAAACATTATAAAAAACAGTCGAATTGAGAACCTCCTCCTTTTTTTGTAAGTCGGTTAAAAACACAAGCTTTAGCACACATAAACGAGTTCACAGAACGCCAATCAAGCGAATTCTATTGACGTCGCGCTACCAATAGGGTGTCGCGACCTCAAAAGAAACTAATCACATCGCTCACTTATTTTCATGTTTGGGCAGAAGTATGAGCATTTGCTTATAACCTTTGTTGCGCACCTGCCCCGCTACATCGCCTTTCTAACCCCTTTTTCCGTGTACTGTGGTTTAAACATTGCCTGGTCTATGCAGATAGATGGCGCCGTCGACAAATCTGAAACGAACGGCTCTGTCTTGAAGCGGTCAGTCCGCTGCGCGCGCACAATGACCAGCCTGGGCTTCAAGAAAGACGACGTGATGGTGATCCTGGCTCCCAACCACGTCGACCTGATCGTGCCCGTCTACGCGTCCATGTTCCTGGGCATTTGCTTTGCGGGAACTGACATGAATTTGGGAGTCCGTAAGTTGATGATTTTTACTTTGTAAAACCAGATGTGATTCTTAATGATAAATCGGCTGCCTGAGGTAGAAAGAGATTTTAAGTAACGTTTGACTATCTTTTTACATCACTTCTATTGACTTTTTTCAGACGATTTTTTTTCTAAGGCAATTCATTTAAATCTTATTTCTGACTATTATTTTATTTATTTTATTTTATCTTTATTAAGAAAACATACAGCTTTATTTTATTACATTAGACTTACATTTACTTAATAATACATTAGCATTTAAAGTTTTCAAGGCTAATTAATACATAAAATGTTGATACGGAGACAAACGCATAAGAAAATTGCTTAAACTTAAACTATTATAACTACTTGTCTATGCAACTAATAACTATTAAATATTAAACATAACTTTTAATTAATATGACTCGGAATCTGGTTAATCCCGAGATGATTTCAAAAGTTGGCGAAACCTCGTCATCCCCACATGAAATATGTCAATGTGACTAAGATTCGCATTGTATTTATTTGTAGCTCTTATGATAAAACTATTTTTCCTATATCTAGTCCTACATAGTGGTGTAGCGAAGGTAGCAAAATTACTCACCTGTCGGGCTCGAGGCCTGGAGCACTTAAAAGCTATTTTATTTAGTAAGTACGGACAGTCAACTTCATAGTTTATGATTTTATATAAAAGCATGTGATCCCTTTGTTCACGGCGGCTAGCCAAAGATTGAATGTTGTCGCTGTTAAAACATTTGAATCTATATTTCAAGCGTCTTATGAACTTGTTCTGAATACCCTCTAACTGTTCAAAATATTTCTTGTATTGAGGGTTCCACACAACAGAAGCGTATTCCAACTGAGACCTAACGAAAGCATTATAAAGAAGTATAAGCGTGTCTACATTCCTGAAATCAACTCCTTGCCTAAAAATGAAACCAAGTAGTTTATACGCCTTGGCAGCAATCTTATTGACATGAGACTCAAAATATAAACCACTGTCAAGCTGCACACCAAGATCTCTAACCTCGAGGACTCTCTTAAGTTGTTTATTATAAAGCGTGTAATTGAATTTAATAGGTTGTGTTTTCCTTGTGAAAGTTATAGTGTAACATTTATCAACATTTAACAACAATTTATTACTAGAACAGTATCGACACAGACGAGTGAGATCATTTTGAAGTTTTTCACAGTCCTCCAGCGTTTTAATAACCGTAAAAATCTTAGAATCGTCGGCATACAGTAAAATGTTAGAATTAAGAAAACAGTTAACAACGTCATTTATAAAAATATTGAAAAGTAATGGCCCGAGGTGAGATCCCTGTGGAACGCCGGAGGTGATCGGAACAAAACAAGAAGTAAACCCCTTTATCGTAACAGCCTGTGTCCTATTTTCAAGATAAGAAATTAACCAGCGAAGAAGGTCACCATGTATACCGACTGCCTCAAGCTTAGCAATTAGCAGTGAATGGGAAATTTTATCAAATGCTTTTGAGTAGTCAGTATACACAGCATCCACCTGAAACCCTTCCTCCATAGAATCCAGTACCAGGTCTAAAAATTCGCAAAGATTAGTCTCAGTTGATCGCTTAGAAACAAAACCATGTTGGTGGATAGTTATTAAAGGACTTATTGCTGGATACACAGAATCACAAACGATCTTTTCGAATACTTTAGGCAAAACGGATAATTTGGAAATACCACGATAGTTACGTATGTTGTGCCTGTCGCCCGACTTATGAATAGGAACAATAAAAGACTTCTTCCAAACGAGAGGCATGCTGCCAGTGGACAATGATAATTTAAAAATTAAAGACACGGGCAAAGCCAATTGCTTACTACAAGTCTTCAAAAAGATTGGGTGTAGACCGTCAGGTCCACAACCCTTCGAGGAATGATCCCTTATGAATATCAATGCGGGTTTGTTTGTTATGCTTTCACGCACTAAGTACTACTAAAACCGCTTTTGATTCAATTTGGTACAAAGATTGATAAGACTCACCAGACCCAAGAAAGGACACAGGTTATTTTCTATGCCACTATTGGATACAGGTTTCCAGAAGCACGATTTAAAGTGTTGTTCACGCAGGTAGAGCTGCGGGTGAAGCTGGTATTATATGTGCGAAAGTTCAGATTTTAGTTACTCAATCACAACAGAATCACTGTATAGATCTAGAAAAAAAGTTTTGCTGACGTAGATTGTAGGCTGGGAAAGCGTGTAGGCTAGGCTTTTTATCCCGAAAATAAGTGTGGTTCCCGTAGGTTCGTTTCTCCGCTCGTTCAAAGTCACGGGAAATAGCTAGTAGAGCAAAATAAAAGACGGGCTACCTTAATATTGACATAATATAGATCTGTGGGTAGGTTGCACTTAAACGATATAAATAACTAGAAACGTTTTATTATCACAAAATTGTTTTTTTTCGATTTCACAATAATTTAGTCCATAATTCACAATTGAAGGAGAAACAAGGCACATAAGTTCAGGAATGTTTATAAAGAAGAAGTATAGTTGGATAGCACAATTACAATTACCGACAGTAGTACGACAACAGAACATGAAAAAATGTTAGAAAGGCGATGTAGGCGGGCCGGCGCGCCACAGAGGTTATGAGCAAATGCTTGTAAGTGAGCGCAGCGCGGCGGTCCGGAGACACAGGCCTCACGTTACACGTAAATAGGCTAAATCGTGACTGGCGAGCGTTCGCGATCCGAATGCGATAGCGAGCCGGTAGGAGAGGCGCGCGAGCAGCACCTCACCTCTTCTTTGCCGTGTGCGAATGTCTAGAAAAAGTTTGAACGACGCGCTGTCTTTTTGTAAAATAATTTATTTAAATGTATAAGGTATTTTATTCTATAATATTGTAATTTAGGTACACAATATATGTATGTATAATATGTAAATATAATATAGTACGTATTAAGTTAACATAATTTTTTTTTGTTTGTATTTAAAACCGAATGTAATAATGTAATCTTTATATATATATGAGTGTGTATGTCACTGAACTTCTCTCCCGAACGACTGGGTAGGGTACGGGTAGGGTAGGAGTAGGGTAGGGGTAGGGTAGTAAAATATTAAAATTTTATAAAATATATACAACCCTAAATTTTTACCCTTTTACCACCAACCCCTATTTTTTGTTAGCCATTTTAGTAATTTAATCATTTTTATGGCAAAACAACGTTTGCCGGGTCAGCTAGTATAATTATAAATTTTTTGGTTTTCTACAGATCTATTCTTATAGCCCTAGCCTCAGCTGCTTTATGCTGTACGCCCTGTATATGAGGCAAATGAGGCAGTTTGTATTCAAAATAATCATATTATTTCTTCAGGTGAACTCCAGGGTAGTTTTGAAGTTAACAAGCCAAGTTTAGTATTCTGCCAACCAGAAAGAGCTGTAGATGTAGAGAAAGCACTAAAAGGAGCAAATATTAATGGACGCATAGTAACGTTTGGCAAAGCCAACAATTTCCAGAGCTTTGATGAATTCTTACAACTAACTCCCGAGGATAAAATTGATGTCAACAACTTTAAGTAAGTGACAAATCGATTTTGAATATCGATGAATTTTCGCTAAGATACAACATAACTTTTACCGGACATTCATTTGACATGCTATGATAATTAATTTATGACTAACAATTTTGTGTATTTTGCATCAAATTTTAATTCATTGCAATGATTATTTATGCATACCAAAATAAGAAATTCATCAAACATGAAATGTCGTCTGGAAGAGATCACTTGTAACGATAAGACTTTCTATTTTTAAATTGTTCTCACCTGTGCTTTTGTGCAAATAGGTGTATTGAATTGAATAAGATTCATGGTCAATACTAAACACCTTATAATACCATATAAATATATTTATTTTAGTAAAAAAATGTATTTCAGACCAACTGATTTTGATCCAGAAGAAACGATAATTTACCTGAGTGCAACAAGCGGTACCACAGGCCTACCAAAATCAGCAATACTCACACACAAGAATTTGGTTATATCTATTCCACAATTCATGTACGTATACAAACAAACTGTTACCTACATGTCTATTATTTCAAATACTACTGTGTAAACTACTTGTTCTCTAGCTAAATTTCTGATAATTTGCGGTCGTCTCGCAAACTACAACTCTCTTTTCCTTCTCATTCTTCACAATTTTATTTACAATCTTTCACTGTTCAGTCTGTCCGTCTTTGGAACTCATTGCCACATGCTGTCAGAGAATCAGAGTCCATTTCTATTTTCAAGACTAGAGTCAAGGCACTTTTTTTGTCGCGCTGAAGATGTGCAGCGGGTCTGGTTTGCTGTTTGTTATTTTATTTCATGTTTATGTTGTACTGTATTTTGGTTATTGTATAATTATGTATGTATAGTGTATATTGTATATTGTGTGTATATATATATATATGTGAGTATATATATTTTGCTTATGTTTTAAAACTAATTTAAGTTTGCTTATACCCTTAAAGGGTTTTGTTACATTTATTTTGTAAACAAAATGCAATAAATAAATAATAAATTAATATAATTAGTTAGCAAGGAATTAAACATTTTGCTTCACATACAAAATTTAAATGTTCACGGCATTGATACATGCAGTAAGTCGATATCGATGATTCAAGGTCACAACACGTAAACCCATTGGTCACAAAAAACAGCTTATAAATACAGAAATCAATTTACATTAACATAGACGCCGCTGACGGACTATAATATCTTGGATCATTTCGGACCATTGCGAGCGAGAATGTCAACTCGTTGCAAGACATGTTCTATGACAAATTTGTAGTACTGTATACTTATATTGGTTTATATTGCCGTTCTTCCTGTTTCATTCCTAACAATAAAGCACACAACTAGATACGAGTGCCACTACTACCATAGTTTTTTGTGCATAAGCCAAAGTTGACGACCCTAGCGTGACTACCGAGCGTTGTCATGAAAAGTGGAGTAGGTACATTGATCTGCACATCATAGGCCTTACTCCGACAACACGATGTCTGTATATTTGACTCCATATGTCTCTCTCACTCACTGTAATGTTTTAAAGGATCTGAAAGAGACACAAAGAGCCGTATGTAGGTGCATCGCGTTACGAACTATGCCCTCTGGCTATGCATTTTTGTTGCAAACTCGGACCTATGCTAAGAATGTTAAAATGCCTCGATGTATAGCCTAATGTGCTGTCGTCTGTACATACAAGAGATCGACTTTTGTACTATCTGTCTATGTTTAGTGTATCTGTCCGTCATACGCACATCTGCGCCATTTTTATTCAAGTGGTAGTGGTGCGGTAGACCGTCTACTACGCAACAGTCGGGACAGTTCAAGACATAAGCAAATTCAGAAATATCATTTTCTTGATTCGCTTTGATCAGAAAGGGAGTTGTAGTCTTACTTCGGAACGTGCGTTAAGCCCTTGGGCCCAGCTTCTGGCGTAAGACGGAAGGCATAAAATCCAGTTAAGACAAATGCCTGTTATAAGCGGCTTGCAAAAACTCTTAACACCAGGCTATCTTAGACTAAGATTTTAAGTATTATTATTTTTTGTTTTAGTGCTCGTTTCCACGACTTTCCAACACCAACAAAACTGTATCTCTTAGTTTCACCTACTCAGTGGTTGTCTGCAGGCATGCTGTACATCGCATCAGCTATATTTAAATTTACGAGACTACAAACATCTGGAGAGACCACCAGGGACCATTTATATGACTTAATAAACAAATACCGGGTGCGTTTAGTATTCCAATTGATTATTTAGTTGATCTGAACCACGAAGCTAATAGCTTCGTGATCTGAACATTAAACAATATTATTTTCAGTTTTCAGTTGAATTTCATTTATTTAATAAATAAATATTTTTAACCTCTCAAAATTATTTTCAGCCGACTGCAACGCTGGCGAGCCCAACCCTGATGATGAATCTCCTCGCAGAAGGAGAGCGGCAACGGTGTAATTTCACCTGTTTTGAAGCGGGTAGCTTTGGCGGCAGCTATGTTCCTCAAATTTTATTTGAGATTTTAAAGGTAGGTGCAGCCAATGCGCTAATTACTTTCAATAGGCAAGGGTTTACGAAAAATGACCTTACGCGGCCTGAACCCATAAAAAAAACATAATATAATTTTGTCTTTTTGTCGCTAGTTCAGAATAAACAAGCCACGTTTTAATAATCCTGAATGGCCTTGGAAAGTACATAAATATCATCATCATCGTCATCTCAGCTAATTGATGCCTACTGCTGGACATAGGCCTCCCCAAGGATCCACAACGATCGGTCCCGCTGCACCCACATCCAACGGCTTCCCATGACTTTCATCAGATCGTCGGTCCATCTGGTGGGGGGCCTACCCACAGATCGTCGTCCAGTGCGTGGTCGCCATTCCAGAAACTTCCCGCCCCAACGGCCATAGGTTCTTCTTTCTTTCTATGTGTCCCGCCCATTGCCACTTCAGCTCCGCAATTCTCCGAGCGATTTCATTTATCTTAGTTCTCATACGGATTTCCTCATTTCTGATTCTTTTACGCAGGGAAATACTAAGCATTGCTCTTTACCCGCTCTGCGACCTTGACCATTCTTATGAGACCCAAGTACATACTTCTTGGAAAGTACATACAGAGAAAGTTCATTAACAGCTTAATCAATCAACCAAAATGTCTAGATTTCTAATCGTCGAAAAGACACAGATTTTTTTCCAATTTTTCACCAATATTGGATAAATAAACACTTGGAAGATCATCAAAAACTTCAAAAACATCAAGCGAAAGGTTGTCGATTTTAATTTTTAATATTTAAATAAGGAAAAAGTAGCAAACCCGCAGACGTTATCCTGCCCGGAAAAGCCACCAGCCAGGTCCAATTGTGTTTTCAAACATTCCAGAAACCTATCGAAATATATACATTTTCATCCAAATCGATGTAGCTGTTAAGGAGGAGTTAAGTAGGTATAGAAAGGCGTGCAGAGGAATTACATAAATTTAGAAATCTCGTCAAATGCTCAGGGTATACATGGAATAAAGCATAATAAGTATGATTATTTTAACTTTACCTCGAACAATGCATCTCAATTATAAATCAATCTCTTGAAAGAGGAACTTATCTGGAAATATGGATACAGACCAAAAATGTGTGATGTATATCACACACAATTTAAAGACCCTGAATGTCCAAAATATTTGAGAAAGCACCATGCAGATTAACAAATGTTTACATGATAATGATATTATTTTGACGGAAAAATAATAATATTGCACTAAAATGGTTTTAGAAAAGGAAGGAGTACAGTTTTACTCCATGTTGTGGATGACATTTAGGCTAGGCAGGACTAGACAGAATCCATTTTAGTACTACTGGATTATTCCAAAGCTTTCCACACTATTAGCATGGCTTTGCTCATTGTCGTACTGAAACATACGGATTTAATGATATTGCACTTAAAATGTTTTCTAGCTATCTCAGTAATTGCCCACAACAGGTGGCTGATATTTACAATAATAGTATAAGAAAAGTATCTGCTACATCTCCTGTGAATAAAGGTGTCCCACAAGGCCCAATATTTGGTCCTGTTCTTTTATTTTTTATAGTTGATTTTAATGACTAAAAACTGCTTGATGTTGAACCCACTCAAAACTTTATTAGATTCCAAGAATCAAATCAATTAGAATAACAATAGTACGCTAGATATCAAAATGAACAATGTCAATATTGAAAATGTTAGTGAAGTAAAAAATCTTGAAGACAAGAAGGAA
This sequence comes from Anania crocealis, assembly GCA_949315895.1. Taxonomy (NCBI): domain Eukaryota; kingdom Metazoa; phylum Arthropoda; class Insecta; order Lepidoptera; family Crambidae; genus Anania; species Anania crocealis. The sequence goes on from OX438870.1 coordinate 7,683,252, forward strand.
ATTTTTGAAAAGTTGTTGTCAAAGAGTGCTACTACAGGTTGAGGGTTTCATACCAGGACATATGCTAAGCGGGATACCTCTTTAGTACAGCCATAACTATGTTTTATATCTTCGTAAGTACTATGCAACATCATAATTTTAATACACCAAAAAAAACGTTTTATTATCTTGTCATATTATCTTTCCTAAAATATTCCATTCTGAAAATTGTCTTTCTTATCAACTTGTAAGTTGATCAGACAAATATCTTGTTCTAGCGTTGCGTTATCTTGTTTCAAATATCGGGTTTTCCTTGAGATTGGTATAATACTTTCAAGCGTTATACATAAGACATGTTGTCTTCTTGTTGCTAGGTCAGAATGAACTAGTCACGTTTAGACTATCCTGCACGGCCTTTAAGAGTGCATATTATAGAGATAAATTAAAGAAATGCAGTCAGCGAACCCTTGAAGTGAGGATCTTGAGTCTATAGACAGTTCGTGGTTTATCCTTAACTAGCGACCCGCCCCGACTTCGCACGGGTGCAATGCTGATACTAAATACACTACAGAAAAACTGTGAACGTTGTATATAAAAACATAGCGGCCCGCTCCGGCTTCGCACGGGTATAAAATATATAGCCTATGTGATTAAAATCGATCCAGTAGTTTTGATTTATTCATTACTGCCCGTGGCCCGCACGCGTTAAATTTGGAGTAAAACAATCCCCCTTTCCCTATACCATGAAGATTTCCTGCTATCTTTGGAATATCTAAATTCATACACTACATTTTTACTTATTTACTTTTTACATTTTTAACTATATATTTTATTTTTATAACATACTACAGAATGTCTTTATAAACAACGTTCACAGCTTTCTTGTCATTAGACAATACAAACATGTTTTCTCTGGAGGTCACTCTTGAAAGAGCGACATACAGTTGTCCATGTGAAAAACAGTCAACGCTCAAATCTAAGCCTGCAACGTTGAAGGTTTGACCTTGCGATTTGTTAATGGTCATTGCAAAAGAATTCTTTACCGGAAACTGTAAACGTTTAAATTGGAAGGGTAAGTCCGATGGTATCAGAGGGATTCGGGGAATCAATACATCTTCTCCGGTACCACATCCTGTGAGTATTGTGCACTCTATTATGAAAGTTTTCATAATTTATATTTTAAAACTACTATCATACAATTATTTATCGTAACTTACTTATAATTACTGATACGTTGTCACGCTGAAAAGCACGTTTTTATAATAAACGCGTCCGATCGCTGCTAAATTCAAAGTGCTCTAGGGAAAGCCGCGGCCTCAGACGCGCTATTTATAGGCACGCTCTTGCCGCACCGGGCGGCCGGCCGGTACCGCCGCAAACGCTACGATCTTCGAAAATATTCACTTAAATCATACGGTGTAAAGGGCCATATAGATCTATATTAAATGAACAATGTATTTAAGGTATTTAATTGGTTAAGGATTAATGCTGTATTGGTTAAAATCGCTTCGAAAATTAGCCATTATTTGTCGTAAAAAGTAAATGACAAAAAAAAGTTATTGTGGGTTATCCATAAGAGATAGACATATACCATCACGGACTTTTCTGTAGACCTTTTCAATGTGTACAATACTTAGTACATTATTTTGATAAAACTCGTAGGGTTCAGCCTGCGTTTGCAATGTAAGCGGAAAAAATGTAATTATTTACGACATCACATTAGAAACCTCAAAAATAACAGTACTTCTCCACTATTTAATGGATGTTATTATACATATAAACCTTCCTCTTGAATCACTCTATCTATTAAAAAAACCGCATCAAAATCCGTTGCGTAGTTTCAAAGATTTAAGCATACAAAGGGACATAGGGACAGAGAAAGCGACTTTGTTTTATACTATGTAGTGATAACTATTGGGATTATGTTGGTGCTCTGCAATTTATCACAAGCACTAAAATAATTTCTGACACATTATTATAACAATGCCACCACTTTCCATAATAATAGCCACAAATTATTCACAAAACTATGAAACAATGCCAATCTTTCTCTTTTCGTTTCCCACTCAAAACACCGTCATTTGCACTAACTATACAGGGTGAAATTTTAACCACCTTCCAAATTTTAATAATAGGGGTTAAAGTATGAAATTGCCGATTATTTTCCCACTTTTTATTTTGTTTATAGCTCTTAAGTATAGTCGTATTATTGCGTAATTCTTTTTGTATTGTATCAAAAACCAAATAAAGTAACTTTTGACAAAAAAAATGCAATACTAGTGCCTATCACTGCAAAGGAAGTCGTTGAAAAGACCCCTTACAATGTGTCAGCTGACCTTCTTGCTTCAATTAAGTATATTTGTATTATATACTTTGATTTTCAGAAATTTAAATACTATAATGCGTAGCTTTATAACCATCTAACTTTCACCTTTAATTGCATCGAAAACGGTTCAGGCGTTTTAAAAAACTAAAAAATTGTTACTATTGAAAAATGACTTTTCTCGATTTCGTCCATACAAAACGGCAATTTCAGACTTTAACCCCTAATATATCAATATACGAGACCAAAACGTATTTTTTCTTTTGGTATAGCCCAGTACTTTTGTAGTTTGTCAAGATACGAGTATTAAAGCACTTCGAAAATGTCCGCAAAAAATCTAAAATTTTTGATACGGCCGCCTAGCAACACTTTTTTACGCAATGCACATCACATTTATTCATTATGATACTAATCATAAGTTTTTGATTTTCTGTTTATACCTAAACAGGCCTAAAACTGTAAAAATTTAAAACTATATTGCGAAAAATATTTTCGGGTGAAAACTTGATTTACATTTTTACTTCATAAATTCTACAAAAATTTTGGAAAGTGGTTAAAATTTCATCCTGTATACACGGTGCATTTTCAACAACCTGAAAAACAAAGCCCACGTCATTTGACCGTTATGTATAACATCATGGCAGTGTTATTCATTTTATCAATAAAAATATATATTTTTAAATATTAAATATTGATTCAGAATTTTAATTTTATTACACGATGTGACGCGAACAGACGTATTATTTTTCTGCGTCGGTGTCTCGGATGAATGAACCTTACATTGATACATCCGTGCGCGTCACAGCGTGTTTCAAAATATTAGGGGTTAAAATATGAAATTGCCGTTTTATTGTAATAGGTTCTTTGAATTGACATAGAATCTTCATGGTTTGAGGTTTTCGAATGAAACTTTTTTCACATGGTTTCTATGATGTTCTTCTTTTAAAAAACGTGAAACATTTGAATATCGACTTTCAATATTGTTTTTGTTATTTAACTTGGACAAGAAAGATGGATACTGCGAAAATTCGAGTGATTTTTGAATACGAGTTCCGACGCGGAAGTAACGCGGCAGAAACAGCCCGCAATATCAATGTTGCGTTTGGAGAGGGATCTGCTAATGAACGCACCGTGCGATTTTGAAAAGAAAAATGCAATGGCTGACCCCAGGTCAAACGCCACAACAGTGTCCTAAAGCAAAACTTACCAATAAAAAGGTAATGGTAACTGTTTGGTGGTCTCAGCATGGTGTTATTCACTATAGTTTTCTCCGATCTGGACAATCAATAACGGCAGATGTCTATTGTGCCGAACTCCGAACAATGTTGGCAAAACTAGCAGTAAAACAGCCCCGACTCATGAATCGATCTTCACCATTATTGCTCCATGACAACGCGAGACCTCATACAGCACGAGAAACCGTTTTGACCCTTCAGGGACTGCAATTAGAAACCATTCGACATCCTCCGTATTCGCCAGACCTTGCTCCAACGGACTACCATTTTTTTCGTGATTTGGAAAATTATCTATGTGACAAGAAGTTTTCTTCCCAGGAGGCAGTACAAAATGCTTTCACACAGTTTGTGCAGTCTAGATCCTCAGAGTTCTATCACAAAGGCATAAATGACCGTCCTATTAGATGGCAGCAATGTATAGATAATAATGGTAACTATTTTGATTAAATAAATTGTTGAAAATTAAAAAATAAACAATTTTGATTTTCAGTACAATTCGGCAATTTCATACTTTAACCCCTATTATTATAGTATAGATAAGTAATTGTGACGATTAGTCTTACTACCTGCTCATCTCACAATTGGCGAGTTGTTATTGGCCTACTGTTTATATGGATTTACTTACTGACCTAAATTTAACTCATTAGCATCATAGTAAACCTCCGTGGTTTTTAGATGTTAATATTTCCTTTATGTTCATGTAATTTTCTTAATATGATAAATAAATTAAAAAAAAAAAAAAGTTATTTTAAGTAGTAATTTTATTTATCCTTCTTTTTAGGGTTTCGTACACACCCTTTGTACCCTACAAACGGGACCCTATTACTAAGACTTCGCTGTCTGTCCGTCACTCTGTCACCAGGCTGTATCTCAAGAGCCGCGATAGCTAGCCAGTTGAAATTTTCACAAATTATGTATTTCTGTTACCGCAATAACAACAAATACTAAAAACAAAATTAAATTAATATTTAAGGGGGGCTCCCATACAACAAACCCGTTTTTTTGGTCTTTTTCTTTTATTCGTTGCCGTTGAAGGGTACACAAGGGTACAAAACCAGGTGCTCCATGACACCATTGCACCAATCTGTCGCCATGAACCGCTACCCATTGACGATGAAAAATTGCCACTTGAAAAATGTTGATTTAATAACCAGTCAATTGTAGGCTTGATAAAGCTGCGTATTTTATTATTTAATAATACTTATGTACAGACGGAATTCTAATCATTGATAGAAGTCCGTCTGTACGTCTATTTGATGTTAGATCGGTGGTCGGTTTGACGCTCCAAAAAGAAGAGAGCAGAAGTCAGCATTGTCAATGGTGAATGAATGTGTTGCACAATCAACAACAGCCTAAAATGAGGCACTAGCGTCCAATTACCAATACCAGTATGGGCTATTATCTCGCTTAACAAACAGGTAGTTACAACTGATATCATTACGTGTAAACTAAATGGCTAACATATAAAAAATGTTCAACGGCCAAGTCACACAACATTAACTATAATAATAAAGAAATCGCAGTAAGGAACTAAGTAGTAAATCGCAGTAAGACTTGGCACGACTTTGTCTAGATTTCATTACTTTTTAGAGACAAACAAGCAGCTCCATCGGGACTTGGCTAGTTTTTTACAGAATGTTTTTGGTGGGATATGTTTTATTTTTATATTTTTGAGTCACCATAGTACGAGTATTAATATGCCTAAGTTAACATAGGCGTGTTTCGGATGGTTTATTTATTTACCTAACAGCCTGTATATAATATAATATTTTTTTGGGGAAATTCGACAGATAAAGATTTAGCTTTCAAAGCCCAGAAACGCTGCATACGAGCAGAGCAATTGTCAATATAAAACAAAGAGAATCATGCAAACCTTTCTTTTTGAGGTTGAAAATTTTGCCTCAGTCTTGTTTATATATTTACGAGACTGCCGTATTTATTAAATCAAACTTAAATTTGTTTACATTTAAGACACGCGCTCGTCATCAACACAAGTTGTGTACGGTGGCCAGTAAGACGGCCTTATTAAAAAAAAAAAGGTGTATTTTGCATTGCACCACATATTTTTAACAAAATTCCTGAGCCCATTCTTCGGAACACTAAAGATCTGAATCATTTTAAGCGAAAGCTTCATGAGTTCCTTTTAGCGAAATTGTACCTACTACAAAATAATTGATTTTTTGACAGACCGCAGTATTTAAATCTCTGTCCGATTTATTAATAAAGACGCATAGTATTATTGTTGAACCATTATTAAATTGTGTAGAACTATAACTAATATGGTATGCCCATTGGCGAGACAGAAGATCTGACAAGCTATATTTAAGACCTTATTACCTGTGATTCACAATAAATGAATTTGAATTTGAATATATTATTTTATTTCAGGAAGTAGCGCCTGACTGCGAACCGGAACTGGGTTTAGGTATGACCGAACTCGGAGGTATAGTTCTAGCTTATGAAACGGAATATCCTAAAGGTTGTGTTGGTAAACCGTCTCCACATTTGCATTATCGCGTAAGTGTTTGATTTTCAGTTACTTAGATAACTAATATTATAATAGTTATAGTCAAATAATAGTTATTTAACGGAAATATCTGACGTATACGTATACTATAGTTTTGGTAATATTGTAAAACGGGTGGTTTTTTTTATTCAGCTGGTCGATCCTATTACTTTAGAAGACATCTCTGAGCCTAACAAGACAGGCGAGTTATGGTGTAAAGGTCCCACGGTAACCAAGGTAAATACCCAATTATTATTTTTAAATTACCTACCTCTACATATAGCTACCTACCTATACTTAGTTATTTAGGACATACCTACTGGAGCGCATCATATGACTTTCAACTCAAGTTATCATATTCTTGAGCTACATCTGTTTTGATTTAGGTTAAGTTAGGTAAGTAGGTAAGTATGCGATTAATTTCGGGTTTGAATACTATAACTATACTGTTAAACCTAAACTAAATTGTATAGACAGTACCTACTTACCTACGAAAAAAATATTCTACCAAAGAATACCTACTTACAATCAACACATCCACTAAAACAAATACATTTTCGACTACATTGACGCGAATTACCTAAATAAAATGTGTAAAATAATGTACTAAATCAAATTACTTTTTGGATATGCTATTCCATGTATCTGACCAAACTTATCTGTTCTAGAGGTTAATGATACGGGGTTTATACCATGTACCTTAGTTTTTATGAGTTCCCGATATTTCGGCACTGTTGCAAGCGCCATGATCACGGGAGAACTGATGTCTATGCGGGTGGGTAGTTGTTAAGAGCAGACAAATCGGTCTACTCTCCGTCGTAGTCTATAAGATTGACTGCAGTTGTGGACACACATAAATCAGCTATCGCTGAACACCTCATACACTCGGGTCCTAATCACTGGATTGAGTTTCACAACGCAAAGATAATTTCTACAGAACACCACTAGGTATATACCAAGGATGGTCGGAGAAGCGATTGAAATTACCAAACACAAAAATTTCAATCGCGAAGATGGCTTTAAATTATCTAGTGTATGGAATCCAGTGGTTCAAATTTGCGGAAACCGAAGAAATTCAAAAAATGCTATATCTCGATTGGATACTGTAAGTGTTGTGTGTCGAGACCAGAAGTGTAGTAATAGTGAGTTTTCAAACAGTGGTACCGGTATCGTGTGTAATAAAAGACTACGACGGAGGGTAGACCGATTTGTCTGCTCTTAACAACTACCCACCCGCATAGACATCAGTTCTCCCGTGATCATGGCGCTTGCAACAGTGCCGAAATATCGGGAACTCATAAAAACTAAGGTACATGGTATAAACCCCGTATCATTTAACTCTAGTGATATTGACCATGGAAGTTTAAATCAGTATATTATCTGTTCTAATCATTTGTATTGCAAGAGACAGCCTTATTTCTTACTTTTGAAAAATTGGAAATGCTATATTCAACCGTTTAACGTTCTTTCCGAAGCACGACTACCTACTAACTAGTAATTATAGCCACAGAATAAGTTAGTACTTACAGCGTACAGAAGACTCACTTGTTACCTAAATGCACGAAAAATTAAAACAACGTGTGAAAAGAGCGTTTATATTACGTTGAATAATCCATAACACCGCGGTTTTGCTCCCAAACCGGTTCCATTTCGACATGACAGCAACATCACAGGGTTTCCACTTGTCGACAATACCGTCTTCGCCATAAGGGCACACGGGGCCCGTGCTCTGGGCTCCAATTCACAGGGGGGCCCGAAGGACCGATAATTTCTCTCACACATTAATTCTCAAAACATTTTTTCGGGCACATTATACATTTTCACAATTCAGTCATCAATTATAATAAATGGTAATATATATATATACATACTTAGTAAAAAAATGTTTTATAATTCGCTTTTTTTACTTTCCAAAAAGGCCCCAAATTCTTGTGTGCCCAAGGGCAGTCTAGTTTAATTGCCGAGTACAATTAGTTATTCAGATATTCAGATATTCAGATATATATCAAAATAAAACGAATCAATAAAGGTAGCTGCGTGTATTACTTAATTTAAATAAACTACAGAATGCTTAGATCGAAGTCATTGATCCTTGCAAAAATCACAGTATTTATATCTAATCACGGCCGACGCGTCTCGCTTGCGAGCCGAGCGACAACCCAATGCAATGCCACACTCCTCCCCGGGAGGAGCGCCAGCCGAACATACCTAAACTGCGAAGTGGCACCCCCATGGTATAGCCCCCACTCCTTCCAAACCTAAGCTAGATTTGAAATTAGAGTTCCTTCAATTGACCGGATCAGAAATAGCACCCAGGACCCTTTAGTAGTAGGCGGACCACCGGATCGGTATTAATTCTCATATATTTTCTTATTTCTTACTTAATTTCGCCTAACGACATTCAAAATTAGAGGCAAGCAGTTTTTGATTACTTTTTTATGAAGAAACACTTTAGTCTACCCTGGACCACGAACGTTATAAAGTGTTTAAAACGAAATATAATGTAAACATTTTTCATTTCGATAATTTCGTCTATATAAACTCGTTTATTTTATAATTCATCTTTTGCAGGGTTATTACAATAATCCCGAAGCCACGAAACAGGTGCTCACAGAAGACGGATGGTTTAGATCAGGAGATTTACTTCGGAGGGACGAGCAAAATCACTACTACTATGTGGACCGGCTCAAAATGCTTCTTAAATATAGGAATCATCAGGTAGGAAACCCTTTTGCTCATAGATATGAGATTTACTTTGGCTGTTAATGGCAAAACTAAAAACCTTACGCAACCATCGTCAAAAAAGTGTTCAACAAAATGTGCACCCATTTGAAATAGATAAGGGTGCACGTTAGCTACAGCTTAAATCAATCGAATAGACATAAATATCCATACTATTTTGCTTGGCAACATAATTTGGCCGGGTTACAAAGTTTACACTGACAATTTATTATTTTTACAGATATCGCCAATTGAACTTGAAGGAGTGATACGCCAACATCCAGGAGTACATGACGCGGTAGTGGTGGGGATACCGGATTTGGAGTGTGGAGATCTGCCGGCTGCTTTCGTGGTCGTGCGCAACGGACATAAGGTCACGGCGCAGGAGATCAAAGATATCGTAAAAGGTAAAATACTAATTTTAACAACATCTAAAAATACCTTGACGACCTCCTGGTTATCAATGTGATGGGTCAATGCTGAAAAAAAATGCATTATCTGTACCTACTGCATGCATTTTTAGGGAGGGCGGGCGGTTTTCCTGCATGAAATAGTGCTTGCTCATTCAGTGTTAGTGCGGGTAGTGTGGTGAAGGTACCTATAGGCCGGTGTTAACGAGCGGAAATCATCAACAAAATAATTTTGAAAATTCATTTTTAGTCATGGATTTTCGCAATGTTACGCATGAATCTATTAAGATTTTAGAAAAAATGATTTTATTTGTTACGTTATTATACGTTTTATTTTCAGATAATCTAACAGACAGCAAACAACTCAGAGGGGGGGTTATCTTCTTGAAGGAGTTGCCGCTGACTGTCACCAATAAAGTGGACAGGGTCAAGTTAAAGAAAATGGCCCCGGAAATGGAAAGAGAATAACAAAAAGTATGATAAATATGTTATAAGAATTACTCTGAAATAAACGTTTTAAATACTTACTGTCATTCGTTTTCGTATTCGTCTATCAAAATGTCACACTGTGCGTTTTTCTTTCGGGTTTGGGATAACGAATTTCGTAAGATAGGAAGACTAGGTCATGATAAGAGAAGGCAGAACAAACGACGATATTTTTACTATGAAATTAGTTTATTTTCATTAAAAATGTCAATAGAACAAAATCAACAATCTTTGCTGTAAAAACACAAATGTATAACAGTCGTATATGTTTGAACACGTATTTCATTCGTTGTGTAACGTTTTTATCAAAAATGTGTTTTTATGTCATATTTTTATAACGGCACTGTAATTTGAGAGATTCACTGATCCACGCAGAGTTTTCTTTTGAAGATTCTAAAACAAATATAAGTAGTTAGATACCCGTAATGAATACAAACTTTGGGATTTAATATAATAGTTATAATAGCTATGGCTTAGAAAATCTTTATACATAAATTACCTCAAAAACACAAAATTGGTACCGTTTAAAATAAAAATAATTGCAAAGTACAAAAATACAGTCATCAAAAAACAAAAAAATACTTATCTTACAAAAAATTACACTGACCAAAACCATGAAATAAGCCATTACTTTTGAGTCGGTGCCAAACAAGAGATGACCGACAGTCGTCATGCACCGACTCTTTATTTCATGATACTCGTCAGTTTTTTTTTGTTAAAAATTATTGTTATGTATGTATATTAAGACGCTGACTGCAGCCGATGACCTTGAGCAATAAATACGCCCACTAATTTATTCGCCTTTGAATTTCTTTGCAACGCGCGGCAGCTATCACTGTCGATTCCCGTAGGAGTGACAGAGAAAAAGCGCATGGAATAGAAGGGCCTAAGTGCCAAACAACAAAATTCGTTGTGCAATTTAAAATTGCCATTTTACTAAAAATCTAAATCAGCCATTTGCTTAAGCAACATCTAATATACAATACAGCAAAATTTTACTATCGTTGTTATACGGACTGCTGAGAAAAATGGTAATTTATGTATTTTCAGAGGCTACTTTGAGATTATTTTCTATGAAGAAAAGTTTTTGGAATCGTGTTTTGGAAACAACCACCTAGTCAAAAATATGATCAATTACAACTACATAGAATTTGGCAACAATACGAGCCATAGGCTTAAAGCAAAACAATCTTTATTGAGCTGAATTTGGCTCATGTCAGCGTCTTAATTAATTATAACCATTCAGGCAAAAATTTATTTTATGTACAGGCAACGGCAGGTCAACCTATCCAAAAAAATAAATTAAATTGATTTTCAACTTTAAGCCCAACATGCAGAGATCAATATCTATTGAGGAAATTTTACGTTTTGTGGTAGGTTGACGTGCTGTTGTCTGTACATACTCGCAATCACTTCAAACTAAGAGTTATAAGATAAAAACCGGCCAAGTGCGAGTTGGACTCGCGCATGAAGGGTTCCATACCAAAAAGGCAAAAAAAACGGGTTTGTTGTATGGGAGCCCCCCTTAAATATATATTTTTTTTGTTTTTAGTATCTGTTGTTATTGCGGCAACAGAAATACATAATTTGAGAAAATTTCAACTGTCTAGCTACCGCGGCTCTTGAGATACAGCCTGGTGACAGGCAGACGGACAGACAGCGAAGTCTTAGTAATAGGGTCCCGTTTTTACCCTTTGGGTACGGAACCCTAAAAATGGGCATAACTAAGTACAAAACTGTCTCATATAATTTCAAATGACCATAACAGGCGTCCCTGTTGCTTATAGGTTGACAAAAGTCATTGGTCCTATTTCTATAAAACAAACAAAAAAATGTAAGTGTAAAATGTAAGATGCAGTAACTTACCTTTTTGAAAATATTCGCCATCAATAGATTGGTCTTCTTTACATTTTCTTTTTTAATTTCATCCTTCTTCTTCACAACTTCAGGCAACGATTTGTATATCTTTTCGGAATGTTTCTTCATTTCGCGTTCACTTATGAATTTTGGGGCAACTGCAACAAAAATCTAGATATCAGTAACGCCCTTAACGATATGGTGTCGAAAGAAAAATTAGAGCCGCTGTCAGGTGTTTATTTTTTAAGAACCTTAAAACCAAGGCCTGTGCCCTGCTATGGGATGATTATGGGCCATTACTTTTAAGTTCCAGTGGCCTAATTTACGTAACAAAACTACAACGACATGCAAGGGGTTTGATCGCTGATGTCACTTTTCGTATTCACGTATTAATAGAACAATTTTGTTTAAGCCAGCATGTTCAGTATTCACCTATTATTTTGAAATTTAATTTGGTCGGATGTAGATGCAGTATATTGTATAAAAACATAATTCTACGAAATAATCTACAATTCTGCATATTTTCTTAAACAAAAAGTATCTGAATTTATTTGGTAGAATTGTAATGGCAACATTAAGTATTGATAGTTGACAAATCGCTGAGTTGCTATGCTATGAGTTATCTTTCTATCTAAATAATAAGTGAATACGGATTTATGACTGTTTTCAATAGGACGACTTCTAAACGTTAGCGACATTAATTTGGTCTCTTATAAAATATGTGAATTAGGGCTCAGTTTATTTTTATTTATGAACAGGATTACCAACATAAGGAACAGCATTTTAACATATAGGTATTTACATTTTCTGGCTTATACCTAACTGTTCTTACAATTACAGAAGAGCAATTCTACTAACGAAAATTATAAGAACGTAAACGCAACAATTGACGAAACGCAACTAAACGTCAACTTTTCGTATTCTATTAGCAATATCGGTAGCGTTTCAGCCAGGGCTTGGTAACGTTACCAATTTCACATTAAAAGTAACGTTAAGTAGCGGTATTTTATAACGATACTTTTTTTAACGGTAAGATGTTTAACGATATCTCGGTAACAAAATGAAAATTTACCGTTAATTGATAACGGTAATATGTATCAGAATTGATACTTTAACGGTATCTCATAAGTAACATAACTATAAGATAACGTTAAAAGGTAACGATATTTTTAACGATACTTGAATCGATACCTAGTCCTTTGGCGTTGCCGCTCCGCGCGATTCGATGAGCGGAGCGGCAACCTCGCTCGCTTGCTCGCTTGCGCATTGACTGAACATGACACGAGGCATTTCCGTGCCTTTATTTTCACTAGTTTTGTGGGATGATTCTGTTGACGAAACTAATGGGAATTTTTATCCCACTAGTTCGGTTAATAATTAGCTTGTTTTTTTTCACAGAACTAATGGGAATTTTTTCTTCTTACTTGTTAATAGTGTTTGTGTATAAAATATATCTTTATATATATATAATTCTTCTGTGAGTGTGTATGTCACTGAACTTCTCTCAAACGACTGGACCGATTTTGATGAAATTTTTTGTGGGTGTTCAAGGGGATCTGGGAATGGTTTGTCGGGGATAATGTTAGGTGTAGTCCAACACTAAATTTTTTTTATTTTTTAGACAAAATTTTTAATTTCTATTTTTTTATGATACAACATACAAAAATACATACAATCCTAAATTTTTACCCTTTTATCACCAACCCCTATTTTTAATAGCCATTTTAGTAATTTAATCATTTTTCATCCCGCTCGATAACTGATCAATTATCGTCTTTTTTGTAAGGGTAGGGTAGGGGTAGGGAAGGGTTTAGGGTAGGGGTAGGGGTAGGGTATGTGTAGGGTAGGGTAGGGTAGGGTAGGGGTAGGGTAGGAGTAGGGTAGGGGTAGGGTAGTAAAATATTAAAATTTTATAAAATATATACATTTAAATTTTTACCCTTACAACATATACAACCCTAAATTTTTACCCTTTTACCACCAACCCCTATTTTTTGTTAGCCATTTTAGTAATTTAATCATTTTTATGGCAAAACAACGTTTGCCGGGTCAGCTAGTTAAATAATAAAATTCTCGTGTCACAGTTTTCGTTGCCATACTCCTCCGAAACGGCTTGACCGATTTTGATGAAATTTTTTGTGCTTATCCGGTATCTATGAGAATCGGCCAACATCTATTTTTCATCCCCCTAAATGTTAGGGGTAGTCCACCCCTAAATTATATTTTTTATTTTTTAGACAAAATTTTTAATTTCTATTTTTTTATGATACAACATACAAAAATACATACAATCCTCAATTTTCACCTTACTACGATCAACCCTTATTTTTTAATAGCCATTTTAGTAATTTAATCATTTTTCCTCTCCGGTCGAAAACTGATCAATTATCGTCTTTTTTGTAAGGGTAGGGTAGGGGTAGGGAAGGGGTAGGGTAGTAAAATATTAAAATTTTATAAAATATATACAACCCTAAATTTTTACCCTTTTACCACCAACCCCTATTTTTTGTTAGCCATTTTAGTAATTTAATCATTTTTATGGCAAAACAACGTTTGCCGGGTCAGCTAGTATTAAATAATAATGACCCTTTGCTCTCCCTTACCGATTGAGTGTTAATCGCTGCCGTTATATCACTTCTCTCCGATCCTTGCCGTTTTTCTATGTTTGTATGTATACTTGTTACTTTCACAACAATATCTCACAAATAATCGTATTTATGTATGTATTTCATTCTTGTTCATATATATAAATATTTTTAATATTACATTCCTTTAACACATACCTTACACACACATTACACATACTTCTGTTTTTGGTGTTTGCAATTTTAATTTGATGTTTTTCTTAATTTTTTTTTTTAATGTATCAGCGCAACCTCTGGGTGACGGCTGAAAATCAGTGTTTCCGCCTTGCGGTGGAAACTTATGCTGAGCCTTGACCCATGTTTGCTGCAGCAAACACTGCTCACAAATGTCTGTTTTAATTATTGTGTTTGTACTGTTTTGTTTGTTGTTACAATATTTTGGTGTACTTACCTGTGCTTTATGTTAATTGTGTTTACTGTGGCAAAATAAACGATTTCTTATCTTATCTTATCTACCTTTTATTTAATCAAAAAAGGTATAAATGTAGTTACTGGTTTTACTGGATCTTCTTTTGTTTTCGTGCCTTTTGTTTTTTAAACGATTCTATCGAAAAATAAAAGGACGTCTATTAATTTAATATTAATCCAAGTCGGCAAAAGCAAGCCATTTGCGACCTTATTTAGGACTACGGACTTGTTTTGTTTAAAAAAAAAAAAACAGATCATATTAACATAATATCGGTTCAGATGTTTTTTAGTCAAATTCGATTTTAACGGTAATATGTATCATCGAATTTAATTGACTTCTTAACAAATAACTTTTGTGTCAAAAAGAAATCCGTAAGCGATATTTGGAAAAGTAACAGAATAAAAAGCTGTATTTTATGGTGGGTGCATCGCTACTTCAATCCTATCGGCTCCTAAAAAACTTTTCGCTGCCATGGTTCACCAACGTTAAAAAGTTGAAGATGTCCTCGACTCCTGGTAGATGGACCTTTTACTGAAGCATAAGTGGTACATTTTCTCTTATGCTGCAGTAAAGTACGGTTCAGCCAGTAGAATCTATCCCGTAGCTTTGTTAAGGTTCTTTTGACACTATCCTGATATGCCATCGTGCGTGTACCTCTGGAAGAACAAATTTTTTAATCCTTTCCCTTAGGACGACCAGCTGTAAGTGAAACTCTCTACTGTTAGGTATTTTTCATTTCCGGTAAAGTATCCCGTTCTGTAAGATGAAACTGTCCTATTGAGCCCAGTACGATTTGGCCGTAGCACACGTAGACACAGCACAACTTCATGCCATCTCTTTTACTCGTTACAACGTTTCTTCAATGCAACAATGAGTCGTATTTCTTCTTTTTTTGCCTGAGTTTCTCTCATGGACTCATCCTCCCAGGAACCCGAAGGACTTGTCCTCATTATTTTTATATAGTCCTCCTTAGACTCCAGCTTGACGCAGTGCTTGCATTCCTCTAAGCACAGTCTTCTTTAGAGGGCTTCAGCATTCCCTTGTGTCTTTCCACTACGATGTTCGATGGTTTCTTTTGTCCTAACCAGCACCCGCTTCTTAGACCTAGCTGTTATACGTTTCCTTGGCTTCCTAGCAGAAGGTGGAGTCTCCCGATTCTTCGAAATTTCTTGTGGATGCCGGGTTGCCTGGTTGGTAAATGCGAAGCCACTCGATGCGGCAGGTCTAGTGGTCTCCAGTTTTAGAACCTATTATTGCAAATCGGTAGGTTCTTTTTCATGCTGTCTATAGTGGCCTCCAGATTAGTTAAAAAGAAACATTATTTTTCTTACCCTTTCTTCTACCAGGTCCACATTCTTCTGTAGGCTCTGCAACATATCACCCACCATCTGGCCTCTTGAGCTGATGTTGTATATGGTTGAGCGGAGTCCCTAGAGGGGGCCTGTGATGCAGTAGGTACATCATCCATTCTAGTAGGCGAGGCTACTGGTCCAGTAGACGGGGCCTGGTCGAAGGTCAGTATCAGGAACACAAGTTTCCGGTAGTACCTAAAATTTCCTTGAATATTTTTTTTCAATTATTTAAAAGGACAATATGAAAGACTACGGACAACATGTAAAAATAGCGTTCTGATGCTAACTAGGTTTCTCCCTTATTACAAGCTACTCCCTACGTATTTAATTCAATACGTCGAAGCACTTCTGGTATTCTGAGTAACCTGGTTGTGAGTAACGTTACATACCTTCTGAATTAAATATTCTCTGCAAATCCAACTCGTATAGCCGTGGTATGTAGCTGGAAAAACTCTTCAGTATCGATTTCCATATTTTACTTATTAAAATCAGAATTTGCCAAATGTGAAGGAAAGTCCCTTGCCAGCTTTTAAAAAGCCTTTTAAAAGAGAAAACTTGCGTCTGGTTTTCATCCACTATACACTATATTATTATGACACATTATTTTGACATAATTTATATGATATAAACGGTCCCTACCCCAGAGCTCAATAAGGGCTTCAGTATTATATATACTCATACCATTAAGCCCTCGGCACGTGCTCACCTTGGCATTGGGTCATCCATCTAATCAATCAGACATAATCCACATTCATAACAAATGCATATTTACGCCAATCAAGATACTCATCAACGATCGAGTCAAACGCGCCCAAACTCGATGGTGTTGCGTCGTTTAATTACGGAGTTCCTATGGACACCTTCCAGCTCCATTATCAAACCCTGGTTACTACCTAGTATCAAAGTACTCGTTGTAACGAATCAAACGAGCCCAAACTCGATGGGGCTTAGTCGCTTGATTACGAAGTTCCAATGGCCACCTTCCAGCTTCATCATCAGACCCTGATTACCATCTAGTATAAAAGTAATCGTTGAAACGAATCAAACGAGCCCAAACTCGATGGGGTTTCGTCAGTTTGTTACGGAGTTCTAATGGCCACCTTCCAGCTTCATCATCAGACCCTGATTCCCATCTAGTATGAAAGTACTCGTTGAAACGAATCAAACGAGCCCAAACTCGATGGGGTTTCGTCAGTGTATTACGGAGTTCTAATGGCCACCTTCCAGCTTCATCATCAGACCCTGATTACCATCTAGTATGAAAGTAATCGTTGAAACGAATCAAACGAGCCCAAAATCGATGGGTTTCGTCGTTTAATTACGGAGTTCCTATAGCCTCTATCCAGCTTCATCATCAGACCCTGGTTATCATTTAGTATAAAAGTAATCGTTGAAACGAATCAAACGAGCCCAAACTCGATGGGGTTTCGTCAGTTTATTACGGAGTTCTAATGGACACCTTCCAGCTTCATCATCAGACCCTGATTACCATCTAGTATAAAAGTAATCGTTGAAACGAATCAAACGAGCCCAATCTCGATGGGGTTTCGTCAGTTTATTACGGAGTTCTAATGGCCACCTTCCAGCTTCATCATCAGACCCTGATTACCATCTAGTATGAAAGTACTCGTTGAAACGAATCAAACGAGCCCAAACTCGATGGGGTTTCGTCAGTGTATTACGGAGTTCTAATGGCCACCTTCCAGCTTCATCATCAGACCCTGATTACCATCTAGTATGAAAGTAATCGTTGAAACGAATCAAACGAGCCCAAAATCGATGGGGTTTCGTCGTTTAATTACGGAGTTCCTATAGCCTCTATCCAGCTTCATCATCAGACCCTGGTTATCATTTAGTATGAAAGTACTCGTGGAAACGAATCAAACGAGCCCAAACTCGATGGGGTTGAGTCGTGTAATTACGGAGTTCCTATGGCCTCTATCCAGCTTCATCATCAGACCCTGACTCGTGGAAACGAATCAAACGAGCCCAAACTCGATGGGGTTGAGTCGTATAATTACGGAGTTCCTATGGCCTCTATCCAGCTTCATCATCAGAACCTGGTTACCATCTAGTATAAAAGTACTCGTTGAAAAGAATCAAACGAGCCCAAACTCGATGGGGTTGAGTCGTGTCATTACGGAGTTCCTATGGCCACCTTCCAGATCCATCATCAGACCCTTGTTACCATAAAGTATCAAAGTACTCGTCAAGACTAATCAAATGAGCACAAACTCGATGGGGTTGAGTCGTGTAATTATGGAGTTCCTATGGCCCCTATCCAGCTTCATCATCAGACCCTGATTACCATCTAGTATGAAAGTACTCGTTGACACGAATCAAACGAGCCCAAACTCGATGGGGTTTCGTTGCTTAATTACGGAATTCCAATGGCCACCTTCCAGCTTCACCATCAAACCCTGATTACCATCTAGTATGAAAGTACTCGTTGAAACGAATCATACGAGCCCAAACTCGATGGGGTTTCGTCGTTTAATTACGGAATTCCTATGGCCACCTTCCAGCTCCATCATTAGACCCTGGTTACCATCTAGTATGAAAGTACAAGTACTCGTTAAAACTAATGAAACGAGCTCAAACTCGATGGGGTTTAGGCGCTTAATTACTGAGTTCCTATGGCCACCTTACAGCTCCATCATCAGACCCTGGTTACTATCTAGTATAAAAGTACTCGTTGAAACGAATCAAACGAGCCCAAACTCGATGGGGTTGAGTCGTGTTATTACGGAGTTCCTATGGCCACCTTCCTGATCCATAATCAGACCCTTGTTACCATATAGTATCAAAGTACTCATCAAGACTAATCAAATGAGCACAAACTCGATTCATTTAACTACGGAGTTCCTATGGCCACCTTCCAGCTCCATCATCAGATCAGCTCTATGTCATAAAAATATTGCATGGTCATCCGATTTATACATACATGCAAAATTTCAGTTCAATCGGAAACCGGGAAGTGGATCAAATTTAGCTTGCAAGATTTGATTACAAAAATCTGGACAGGTGGAACTAAATAAAAGCTTGTATTACTTGTATATAAATCATTCGTTAGGTACCAATTTAGAATTTAGGTAAGTAACGATATTACCATGGTAACGTTAAGATAGATTAAAAACATTTACCGGTATAATGATACGAGTATCGTTAAAATATAACGATAATAGCAGGATTGTAACGGTAACATTTATTTAGTTTAATGTTACTAAAGTAACGATACTTTGAATAACGATACCTTATAAAGTATCGATACCTCAGGTACTTGCAAGTAACGTTACCAAATTTTTACCGGTATTTCAAGCCCTGGTTTCAGCTCACCTTATCGATCGATCGAAACTAAGTTGAACGATTTCCTAAATTCATATTCCACTAGTGATTTGACGTTGCTGTCAGTCGAAGCGCGCGCAGCCGAAGACCAACGTATCAACTGTCAAAATGATCGGTCGAGCATACGCTAGTAAAATGCTACTTTTGCTGGATCGATAGCTAGCCGTTCAGCTTATGTTTGGATTTCGTTTAGTAAAAATGGTTAGTAGAATACAGTCTTGTGTGACAGTGCGACAACCGAAGTTGACATTTAGTTGCGTTTCGTCAACTGTTGCGTTTACGTTTTGATTATTTACGGTCTCCAGGTAACCACGGCATGCATTTATTGTATGCTTAAAATTTTATGTTTTTTTTTATTTTATTAATTTAATTAGGTAGTTAGTTTAATAATACTAACGTTTCTTCCTACGCAGTTGCACTCCCAAGTCGTGAGCCAGGCGCCGCAGATCCGTCTCGCTCAGCTCGCTCACATCCGGCTGCCTGTCCAGTTGAACTGACAACAGTTGTCGGTGCGTGGCACGCTCGTTTGCTCTGAAAACATGTTGACTATTATGAAACCAAGGGAAAATTATTTGACGGTAGTGTAGTGAATGAATGAATGAATGGATGGATGGATGAATACTATTTATTGTACACCAAAGAAATAAATTACAGACGATGATGGTTCAATGAATGAATGACTGAATGGATGAATACTCTTTATTGGACATCAAAAAGATAAATTACAGACGATTTTCTTACATTAAGAACTTAGGCGGTCTTATAGCCAACAACAAATCTTTTAGACAACCTTTGGGTGCAAGAAAAAAACTATGAAGAAAGGGGAACGTGGTGGTAAGCGCTAAGGGCCAAATGTGAAAAAAAGATTCTAAAAAACTGTAGTTGTAACGCCAATACGCAAAAGTCCCGGTTCGATTCGGAGTCGGTTCAATTTAGGAAACGATCTTTTCTAAACTGGCTTGAATCAGATGCCTTACTCTGCAACACGAAACTCGTATTTACGGATATATCTGTCTCTTTCAGATACATTAAGACATCGGTATGAGTGATAGGGACAGATGGGTTCGAATATTCGGACATTGTTTTGCGCAGTAAGGCCGCTGTATTGGGTAGATAGTCATGCTTCGGAAGGTACGCCATGCCGTTGGTCTCAGCTTCCGTCGTTAGATGGGAAGTCGTAAAAACAAGGCATTTTACGTCAAGGGCCTGGAAAACTGTCTCAGACACTTGAAGAGTCATACAACAAGAAGAAGGACGAAGAAGGGAAGGTAGTTTCAAGGGTAGTGCTGACCTAAATTAGAATATTACCATATCACAATGCTAACTGTCTTAAGGGTGTTCATAGAGCCGACTAAAGGGGTACTGCAGAAGACAGGTCGCAGCGATGTCCAAACTGCGATCGCGGAACCGCCTGCCAAGCCTAGAGACGTATGTCCAGTAGTGGAGTAATGTTTGCATTAGGTTCACAATAGACAATGAAAGGCATGTACAGAATACTACATAAGAAATCAATGAAACAAATATTGGGTCAGTACTTTGCGGTGATCGTTACGTCCCTTTTAGATGTATTATGAATGATGTATGAGAAGATAACAATGAAGACTACTGCTCTGAAGTGTCAATGATAGGATCGTGTGGCTTTAAGTTGTCCCAGCTCGCACTGGCATATATCTTATGTAAACATATCTGACAATAGTGACCGAGTTTCTTGCGCAGCTTCTTCTCGGCACTAGCCCACATTTGTCCCGAAGCAGTGGTAGGTTTAAATATTTGGACATGTAAAAGCGCCTCCATGGGCCTATTTTCAGAAATAAAACTGATTTTACATAGTCACTTATCATAAGAGTATACTGGCACCAAAGTAACTTTCCATATACAGATAACAGCACGTCAACAAACCACAAAACGTCAAATTTTCACAATTGATATTGATCTCTACTCGTTGGACTTAAAGTTGAAAATCAATTCAATGACCTTTAACTTTTTGGGTAGTTTGACCTGCCGCTGTCTGTACTTACAGGGTGAAACAAACTAACAATAACTCCTATTAATATAATAGCTATAAAAAAAAATGTTTAAGAGACTACTGTATCTAACTATTTAACATTCTAGATCTCCTGCTTTATCCCAAACTTACTCACCAACCCTTGTTACTTCATTTCGCACACATTGCATATAAGGATCGAAATATTGATTACAAGTATTTGGCACATTTGGTACACCTATAAGAACAATATTGTTATACTATGTCGTACAGAGAGATGCTATTCAAATTACGTACTCTACATACAGAATATGGAGAATTATCTGAAAATGATAAATATGGAGGCCTGAGTCATGTTGCTTAGCTATGTAATTTAGTTTGTCTTTATTTTTGAGGACTGCTTATTAGAAGTAACTAAAACCTTTCTGGTCGATTAAGAGACTTATTCAGCAGACATAGGTTTACCAAGGTTTTTACATTAATTTGATTAAACACTGGCCCACGGATTTTTTTTACATCTCTGGTATATTATGTCTCTGGTAAGTTAGCTAAGGCCTCTAAAGTGCGATTTACGTAAAACGAACTTCTCTAAACAAAATCTAATCCTTGAGGCAGTCAAAATATAGTAAAGTAAGTAAACAGAAGTACCTCCGCAGTACATATTACAAGTATCCACTGATCGCATACAGCCTGGAGTATGGATAACTACCATTTTTAGATTAGGGGAGGAGCAGGGGTTATCTTCGGTTCTGAAGTAAGAAAAATTGCTAAGATTCATTTAGATACTAATAAATAAATAATATGTTTAAGCTATATACAGCTAGCGAGTAGTATGCTACTTGTTAAGTATTTCTAGAAAACTACTGCCGCTGTCTTTTCAAAACTAAATGAATATCAGACTAGTAATAATAAATAAGTATCTGTTTTCTTACCTCTTTTCACTGATAATCTTCAAACATTGCTGGCGATTGGAAGTCTTTTCCACAAAGTCGGGACGATTAGTCTCAAGATAATCCCTCACGGTATATCCAGAATTTTTTTTAGTAAACTCATCTACACTTGAAATTTCGCTATCATTAGGCAGACTCCTAGACCGATGCATTCTTGAGTCACCTCTAGGACTACATCGAGGCATGTTTTTCTCGATCTTTGCCGAGACTTCATTAAAAGGCACTTTCTCCATGTGCTTCTTCCTTGAAGGCACTTTAACGACTATATTCTGGAGGGGCTTGCAACTATTATCAATTGCAGTTTCTTCACTGATCATACTGTCTGAAGTTTGAATTATAAGATTGTATGCCACACACTTCTTTTTCAGCTTATCACCAGAAGATTTTGACTTGTGACACCTGTGGCCTCTGCAGGGACAGTGGTGAACCATTTTACACTGCTCGCAATTGACTGACGTACTACTGGATGGGTCGCATTTCTTGGATAGATATGATTTACAGCGTTTTTGATGATACTTCTCACATTCCCTCTTAATTTTATTTAAAACTTTGCATGTTGCAGAATCTGTTGAAGTACCAGGAAAATCACTTGTAGTAGCCCGTATTTCTGAAGATTCTGTTGAATGCTTGTTTACCCTTGGCTTTGGCGACAGCTGAACCGCTTTATCAACTTTCGTAGGACTAGTTGGATTACTGCAAGTTTTGGAACTTGTTTCTTTGGCTTTAGACTTTTTATTTCTGTCACTATCTGTGTCACGCGCACTAGAACTTTCCGATATTTTAAGTTTTTCTACATCCGTCCTATCTTCAGTATCCAAGAGATAGTTCAAAACAGTCACAATTTCTCTAAAACACTTTATTTTCTTGCTCCTATCAATATCTTTCTTTGAATAACGTTTCGTAATATTTTTTATTATGTCTAAAATTGGATCGCTATCACCTTCGGTGCTAGATTTTCGGCTTTGAGATTCAGATGAACTTTCTTTTTCATCCTTAGAGCTCCCAACTTTTGAAGATTTTTCTGAACTTACTAATTTACTGTCAGCATTTTCTGAATTCGTTTCTATACCTTTTTGGGGACCTTCTATAGGTGAATTTTGTTGTGTTACTGCATCAATTTTGTTAATGCTGTCAGTTTGAACACAAGCGCCAGTTAAAAATCTTCCTGAGTCTGTGTTCGATCTTAACAAAGCTTTATGATTAACGTGAACGTCTCTTGGGTATGTTTGTCTAACTGCATTTTCATCAATGCAAGAGTTGACCATACAATGTTTATTAAATGCATCCATAATTTCTTCTTTTGTTGGATATTTTTTAATTTCAACTGGCGGCTTTTCGAAGGATCCAGCGTCGCGTGGAGACTGTCTAGAATCTTTGTCAATTGATGAAAATATATCTGTAGTTTGGGATTGAACACCTTTAGAACACTCCTCCCTCAAATTAGTAGCGTTTTCGCTTGTATTTGTATTATCTGTACCTACGCATTTAGTCGTCAATTCATTGGGATTTTGTTCATCATGAATTTTGGTTGTTTTTGAACCAATTTTAACCATTAAAGTCATATTCGTTCCTTGAATCGGAATAGTATAGTTGTCAGTGGCACTTTCTTTTGTTTGAGGCATAATTAGAGATTTTACAACATTATTATTTAGCTCTTCAGATTGGATGTCATTGTTTACTTTACAAGGACAACACGAGCGTGGGCTGCCTTTTGGATTACTTTTAACATCTTCGTTGCAAAAATATTTATGCTGTACTCTTGAAGAATCGTTGCTAGCTGTAACTACTTTGTTGTTGTCTTTCTTGGGATGTTTTAGGTCAACCACAGAACTTTTTCTGGAGGCTTCTCTAAACCTTTCATTTATGAGTTCAACACACTCGTCATTGTTTATAATATTTATGTCAGAAAGTGATGGGTCAGCTATATTTGGGTTAATACTTATTTCAGTTTGTATTGATCTGGTAGCTTCATGAACCATGAGTTTATTTTGCAAATCAATACAATTTACAGATTTTGGTGAAGATTCACGAGTTTTCTTTCCATTCGACGAAGATGACGTAAAGCTGCGAACACTAGATTTTCTTTGTAACATTTGAATCGCTAAATTAGTTTGAGATGTCTTTGAATGTTTTTCTATTTCCGGCATGTCGTCCGAACTGCTACTACGGATCAATTTCACGAATGGTTCACTGTTTGCCTCAGGTCTTTCTTTTGAAGTCGAAGGGCAGCTAATCTGGGCATCGTTAGTTTTATTCGGACGAGAAAACGAATCGCCTCTACATTGTACGCCGACTGTGTTCGAAGTTTTAGAAGAAGCAGTTTCTAACTGAACACCTCTAGTAGACAAACGCGAACATTTATAAATCAACATATTATCAGGGATTTCTTGTTGACTAATAGGCTTATTATTGCACAAACATACATACTTAATATCACCGGCATCATCTGATACCACATGCGCAATATCTCTGGGTGAATTTTTATTACTCCCACAAATCTCTCTTTTTAGCGGTGTTTGCACATGTTGTTTATGTTTTTCCGTCGACTCTTTAACACTTTTATTTGTTATATTGACTTGGAGAGAACTATCAACTCCAACTTTAGGCACTGTAAATTGACGTGGACAGCAACATGGATGGTTATCTCTGTTATGCTTCACAGTTGATTCTTTGATTTCGTTTTGAAGCTGTTTCTTCAAATTAGCCTTTCTATTATCATCAGAATTACCAGAAGACAGAGTAAATACAGAGTGACTCCTTTGTTTTGTAACAGAATTGTGTCTTTGAACATCAAAGTTAGAACTTGAACCCCCTTCTAACTTACTAGCATCACCAGACCCATCATCATAATTATTTCGAGTCAAATCTTTGATTAGATCTTTTAATCTGTTATTGACATTGCTGTCAGGAGGTTGTGGAACTTTAAAAACAGTATCTGAGCAAACCAATTTCTGTTTCAAAAATATTTCTTTATCTTTGAGATGCTTTTTATATGCTTGTTCTCTTTTAAGTGCTTCTAGATATTTCTGGTACAATTCTTCTGAAGATGTTTTAGCAAACGCTGTGTCAGATGAATGTTTTTCACTACTCGACAAATCAGATTCAGTAAAAGAAGTAGGCTTGAGAGGATTGGGTACTGCAGGTTTTTCACTATGTGACACAGAAGGTAAATTTGGGGCGCTTTGCGATGTCGAAGCTATCATATTTGCATTAAATTTATCTAAACGCAATATTGATTTTTTAGGCCGAGCTTTGGAATTACCATCAGTATTATTGCTATCCGAAGTGCTGGTGGTAAATTGACTGCCACCAAGACCTAATTGTTTGCTGTTAAAACTTAAGCCTGATAAGAAATCTGTAGTACTTTCGTCGTCTCTATACTTTGACTTGAGAAGTCTTTGAACAACTTCCTTTACAAGTTTATTTTTCAATTCGGAATCATCCTGTCGTTTCCGTAACGCAGATTTAAGAATCTCTATACTTTTTTCCAAATCCTTAGTGAAGGAATGTTTTGAATCTTTACTTGACTCAGTAGTGTTAACAGCACCACTGGATTCAAGACTAGATTTATTTCCTGTAACATTGTTGCTAGATCTGGGTTGTTCTTGATTGATTTGATTTTGATTATATACATGGCCAGGCATATACTCAAAACTCTCTGCAGCTGAAACTTGTTCCATGCTTTTTTCTTGCGGAATATTTTCTTTGTCAGAAGTGAGCTTCTTATTACTCCTTAATTTCCTTCTAGCAACCTTTAACTTCTTTTTACGATATTTTTTTCTGAGTGTGTTTAGACTTATCAAAACAGGAACTTTTTGACTGGTTATTTGCAATGGTTGGACAGCTTTAGAACAAGATTGTTCTTGGTTTTTGGTCAGTGAAGTCTGGTTTTTTTTATTAATTTTTAAAAAAGAATTTTCTTTAGTACTTGTTGTGACATTTTCTGGTGTTACATTCAGATCTTTTTTCATGTCGCCTAAGCTTATGCCACCATCTTTTTCCATATTGAATGAAATGTGTTTGGTCAAGTTAACATTAATAGATTGGGAAGGATTTATTTCAGAGTTTGTAGGAACACTGACTTCAACTACATCAAAATCTTTTTTATAAATTTTTGTAGTTTTTCTTGGCCCACCTTTTTTACTTTTATTTTTATCTTCATTTATATCAACTGGTGTCGAATGAGCTGTGGGAACCCCAAGACCAATATTTTCTTTAGAATCATTATTAGAATATTGTTGTTTCAAAGCAAGTCTCTCGAGTGTGCTAAGACTGGATGCTGAAGTTTTTCTGTCACTTTCATTACCATAGCCAACATCAGCTAAAGAATCCCATTCTAATTTTCTTTGAGATGTTACACTACTAGTTGGTGAAAGTGGTTTATTCATTGAAGTGTCGAGTGTTGCATCTATAGCTGGAATTATGATATTGATTAACATAAGTGAGGTGCATATTTGCAGTTTTTTAACCTACCCAAGTTAATAAAAGCATTATACTTCATAATGATCAGTATTAATCAGATACCTTAGCTGCCTTACCCACCCAACTAGGGATAAAAAATAGGTAGGTATTTAAATTTAAGAAAAAATAAAACCATAATAGTGCAAAAGTTTGGTGGTTACAAGTGATGAGAATATAAATAATATTTTTAGTGAACTATGAATCCCTATTATTAATAAAAAATATAAATGTCGGCTTACATTTCTGAGATTGGTTGTCATCATTAAATTCATTTGCTGACTCTTCGTCTGTATGCTCAACTATAATAGGAGGAGACTCTGAGTCACTCTTTGTTTTTGTATTTTCATCCTGTAATTAATTTAAAAAGAAATAATCACAAACAGCTTCTAAACTCAAATTCTGATTAGGTAGGTTAAAAACAAATTTAAAGTTCATTTGTATGAATGATGTACAAAGAAGGTGTTTCTTAGATGATTAGTAAAAATAATCATAGATTTAAAAAGTTATCGAACTATTCAGTTTTTAAGGACACTTGAAGCTCAAGTATTTTGTTAAGTTTGTATGTCTGCACTTAAGCTAAACAAAAGCTAAATGATAACATAAGCAGAGTGTTGCAATTTGGGATAAAAAGTAGACTATGTGCTTTGAATATCTATCTTTGTGTTAAATTTCAACCAGATCTGTTTAGCTATTCTGGCTTGATTGAGCACTATTCCATCCAAACTTTCGTATTTATAATAATATCATAGTAAAAAGAAAGGCTGTAAGAAGTAAGATAGTATACTTAGCAGCTTTGGGAAACTTTTAAAAATTTATTCTAACTATTACAGCATGTAGTAGCATGTTGATATGCTCTAATTGAATCCTGTTGGAGTGTTATATCAGTTACTTAATTGTACTAATAAAACAATGTAACATAGACCCATGCTAGCATCATTTCAAACCTTATTATTTATCGTACGCGAATTTACAGCAATTTTTTCCTGCAATGTTTGTAACATGATAAATAAGACAAAATAATAATAAAATAAATACAAACTTTTAATCTTCACAAATGCATCTATCAACAGAAACAGTCACTTTGGTTTATATACCTGGGAACTACACGGATCAGGCACTGAGCACTTGATGGAAATCCTGCAGAGTTCAGTAGATGACTCGCTTTTTTTATCTCCTGAATCTGAGGAGTCTGTTTGCGACTTCATTCTTCGCCAAAAAATACTAGACACGTCTCTAACTTCAGTCTCAGCCGACGACAAAGAGAAGTACTGCTCTAAATCTCGTTTACGACCAAATTTTTTGTAATAATCAAGAATCACAGAATTAACCACAGGATTCTCTTCATCAACAGTTTTCACATCCGCATTGTCGTTTTCATCACATTCCATATTTTACATTTGTGACTGCAAATATTTGGTTCAATATAAATGAAACAGTGGCACTAAAATTAAATTCAGATCAACATCGTTAACATTTAGTTACGAGAACAATAATTAGGATAAAATTTGAAAAAAACGTAAGATGGATTTGCTGTAAACAAAACACAGTCAGTCAGTCAGTCAGTCAGTCTATTTTTTTTTCTTATTCCTTTCCGGCTAAGGTCTGAGACCATGCTGCCATATCATTACTGTGAAAAAATACATAAATATCATAAATACTTACTTATTAAGTTAACCTATCCTAACCCTTCACTAACCTAAGTTATTGAAATGTATTGGTGGATTATACATTTTAAGGATCACATAAGTTTTACGCGAGAAGATAGTTCCGCAAAGTGGATCCGAGTCAAATAGGAGCGCCTTTCCTTGTTTCTCACTTTTATCTGATTTATCCTACTAACTGAGTTATTAATAAATGCAAAATCACAACTTTATCACAATAATAAATAAGTACAGGAAACGAGGAAGGGTCGCCCTTCTCCTCTCGTTTCCCGCGCAAAACCCCCTTTTTTATGAAAATTTAACGGCTTCGGACGAGTCTATACAGCCTAGTCTTCAGCTATTAACTTAAAATGACAATTTGAAATACATACAATATCATAAATACTTACATAAACATAATAGCCTAACCTAAACTAAACCTATCCCAAACTAACTCATTGAAATGTATGGGTGGTTTATGCATTTCAATGATTACAGGAGTTTTACGCGAGAATGTGGATCAGAGTCAAATAGGATTATAGGAGTGCCTATCCTTGTTTCTCACTTTTATTTGATTTATCCTACTCACTGACACTTTATAAAAATAATGCCACAAAATTACGAAACAAAGTCCATCTTTCTCTTTTCGTTTCCCGCGCAAAACTCTGTAACACCTAAGTTAACTAACACCCATGTAACCATAACTACATAAGCCCCATTTTTGGAGCTTTGTGGCGCGTGACGCGTGACATGCAACGGACATGCACAATCTTATTCGAATATTCCCTAAATGCATGTAACACCCCTGTTGGTTGCTTGACTGACATTCTGATATTGATATGTCTTTTTTAAGGGGTTGACGGCAGTGGGCGACGTTAAACAGCAATTAAACGACTTTAAGGAATCACACAGCGAAGCGTGGCGGGGCTCGAGCTGGCATGCTGGCATGTCTTTGGTTTATGCACATACGAGTAATAATAATATCACTACTAACAAAACAAATAAAAAAATATGCGCGTGGCTGCTTAGTGGGAGCGAGCGTATATTTACTATACTCTATGGAGTATGGAGCGAGCTTTTTGGAGGAGAACCATCATGTATGTATGGGGGACAAGTTGAAAAGGTGTCCATCTGTAAACAGCAAATTACAGTTCGAAGATGCTCTATGTTCAATTTCAATGGACAACAAACATTTTTTTAAATTTTTATTTAATCAAGCCATGGAAGTTATATTTTGCAACAATATGAAATCATGTTAAAGTTCTATCTATTGTCATTCAAAATTAAAATGAAGATATTTTTACCTTGCTAGATATCATTTTTCAACTGACTTAACACCTTGTTGTTCTAGTGGTTTGAATACCGGGCCAAGATCTCGGGGTCTCGCGTTCGATTCCCGGATCTGGCAGCAATTTGTTTTGTAAGATAGATATCCTATTCCCGTTTACTTTCCTCTATGCTTATCCCGCGTAAATAAATCATTAAGACTTAGCAGTTTTTTAGATTAACAAACAATAAAATAACAGTAATTTTTAAAACCAATTTATTTAACAAATTTATGCCGCTAGCTTACTGCATACTAATTGTTTCAATTTTAATTATATCATTATACTATTCATATAAGAATCACAAAATATACACATGGGTTTATGATTCTCTAATTCTACCCTGGCAATTGTATTACATTTCTTACATGAAAGATAGTCTAAACTTTCTATAGGTGTAAACGTTAATAAACAAAACATATTAAGATGTCCATTGCAACAGGAAAAATCTATTATTTCATCATCACAATTTTGGCATGTGTATTTTTTTTCTTCAAATGTTAACTTTATCATTTTTGGTATTATTAAATCACACAAAGGTATTTTGTACTTATGACTGTACAGTTCTAAATACTTCTTGGATCCTATGAAACACTCCATATCTAAATCACTTAAGTAGTTATTACTAATATGTTCATTATAAATTTTGACAACATTTGATGTGGCATGTGCTGCTAATATCTTATCCTTTATTAGCTCTATCGATTCTTCTAGTAAATTGGTTCGTTGTATTTTAGCACTTATTTTCAATGTTTTGTAGATACTTATAATGATTAGGTAGATTTTTAAACTATACAAGTCCGTATTCCCTGCTGATAATAAAACATCATAGTCCTTCGGTGGTAATCTCTTTGTTTTAACTATTCTGTAACGGAGCAGTTCAATGCAATCCCAATAATTGGTAATATGTTTCGTTGGGTTGCTCAATAACAATTCAAGTTCGGTGTTGTCCGGTACTACTTGCAAATAGATTATCTCAAGATACAAGCGCTGTTTTTTGTGTAAAACTTTACGATCAATTGTGCTTAAAGCACATATGACATTGTTTTCAGAAAAGCATATACCATAAAGTTCACTTGTTTCACTTAAATCTTTTAACTTGATCAAATCAAAGTCAACAATCAGGGCATTGCTTTCAATGGCATATTTCATTTTGTATAATTTGAAATTAACTGTACCGATATAAAAATTACTATCACTCTTAGCAATACTTGTTATTCGGTAATCATTGACATTATTTACAACTTGTGATATAATTTTGAACTGTCCATCAACTAGTTGTATAATTAAATGTCTATGTTTATGAAATACTATTAATAACTGGTCATTAATAATTTCAAAATGTAAGTGCTGTACTACCATTTTATCTGCATGTTCCCATAACATGTATGAGTTGCTTAGAGCTACATGATATTCATCAATAGTGCATTCCAAAGCCGTGATTTCTCCATGAGCATAAGTACAAATCAAAACAAAATGAGTATCTGATTTTGGTATCCAAACTAAAGTGACAATCTCACCATAATCTGTGTTAATTTTTCCACAACATTTTGCTGAAACATCATCTGTTGTTTTTATCTGCCAAAATAAAAGAATGCCACTTTTTTGGCCAGTCACCAAATACGATGATCCCTCTTTCATAAAAGGTGACCAACACACTGAGCAGGATTCCAAATTATATATGGCTTCCTTTAATATCTCGAAACATTTTGCATTTTCTTTGGGAACTTCACTAAA
Organism: Anania crocealis; assembly: GCA_949315895.1. NCBI lineage: Eukaryota > Metazoa > Arthropoda > Insecta > Lepidoptera > Crambidae > Anania > Anania crocealis. The sequence goes on from OX438870.1 coordinate 7,714,617, forward strand.
CTCATCCTGGACAAATGATGAAAAGTCTAAGACACATTTCCACATATTTCTTCCACTAACATACAGATGAACACTTCCAATATTATTGACAATTGCCAGCATGCATTCATTACTTTGTAGAAGTCCTTTTGGAGACCATTCAAAAGCAACGACTGTGCTCATTTCTTCAACAAGGTGCTTACTGTGAGGCCACAATGCTGTATCCAACACCATATTTGCCAAGTCTTTATTTTGAGGACGAGACTTAACTAACAAACGTGACAATAACTCGGAACAAGGACTAGATGTCGGGGATTTGATAAAAGTCTCCGTGAAATCAATTCTTTTTTCCCAACAATGTAGGTTTTTCGAAAATTCAAAAAGATGAAGACCTTTGTCAGTACGCGCTGCGAGATGAGAATTGCACCACGCAATAGAAGTTTCTTCTATTCTGTTAATAATAATAGAGCTTTTGCACATTTCTTGAAATGAGTTTTCCATGATAATCGCTATTTTATTCCAGAATTCTAGAAAAGTAAATCCATCCACAGTTCAGGGTTCCAGGGTATTACTTTACTCTATGCACAGTCCTCAGTTCCACACAACTCCACATTCAAAACACACACACAGTGGTCAGTAGGGATGTTTAAAAAATAATCAATTTTTCTTTTAATCGATTACTATTTTCGTATAATCGATTTTTTTTATAATCGATTTTCAAAGTCATATTAATCGATTTTTAATAAATCGATTATTAAATTACGCGATTAAATCGATTTTCATAAATAGCACCATCTATGCGCCAAATGAAAAAAACTCGAAGCATTATTGAGTACAAGTTGACTAATATAAAAAACGGCGCCATCTGTAGGTATGTCGGTGTGTAAAGTAGTTTCAGTGTAGTGAGTGAGATCTGAGATACTGTAGTTGTTGGTAAACAATAAAAATATTTTCTAACCGTAAAACACCTAAAAGCGGGTGGCGTCTTTTTCGGATTGATGAAAGAATTGTTTTATATTTTTGTTTTTGATACCATAACGTCGTCGTTTAGTTTTTTTAATTGACATTTTCAGTATTTTATTTCAATACTAGTTAAATGTAAAATAGGGCGGGATATTTTTGACAATTTTTTTTTATTTGATTAATATTTTAGTTTTTGCCACAGTAAGGTTGTCATTTTGTTGGGGTGCTTATTTCATTTTTATTATAATAAAACGTTTGATGATACTGAGAATTTGTATCAATAATGATAATAATATTTGCTTTCATTATTTCTTACCTTGAAAGTTTAAAATAACATTTGCTATGATTTTTAGTTTTCAATTGATTATTTTTTTTATTCATATTATTTTATTTGATTTTTAATATGAATAATTGTTGATATGAATCTCTTAGGTTTATTATTGGAATATGAAAAGCATGCAGGATTTTAAATAATAGAAAAAATAGATTTTTCACAAAAATCGATTATTTATTTTCATTAAAATCGATTATTGACAAATCGTTTAATATTGAACAAAGAAAAATCGATTTTTATTAAATCGATTCTTTTCCACTCATCTCACATCCCTAGTGGTCAGCTGGTCGGTCAGTGACTATGAATGACAGTACAACACCTACACACATCAAAGTGTCATCATGTGAAATTCATGTCATTTGTCTGTCATGTGACTAATAGATATTTATTAACATAATTATTATAAAGAATAGAGTAATAATAATAAAAATATAAATATTTACATAACAAAGCCTATACTAAATACCTACATGTAATTAAACAGATAATTTATTTATAGGTAATAACCTATAAATAGAATATCTGTTTAAGATCACTATCTTGTGGAAAGGTGCCCAGCAGGCTGGCCACATTACCGCGTTGAATAGCCAAACTTATTCTTTGGGCCAGGTACAGGCCAGCCTTGGTATCGTGAGATGTCTCGATCAACCTTTTAGATAACTCACGATACAGTTTGTGGGCGCTTGGTCCCCACGGTCCCAAGGTTTCTACCCCAAACGGTTCAAATATGTAAGTCTCACCAAGACTTTCATATTTGCGCCGTTTGAGGAGCTCCGCAGAAGCGGCAGCTGAACCTGCCCTGTTGCCAGTCGATGAAAGATGAGAAGGCGCTAGAGTATCGACACATGTAGCATCCCACACCAGAGACCTACCCATCTTCCAAGGAATGAGAGTCATACCATCAGGACGCTTGCCATCGCTACGAGCGAGACCGTTTGGTTCCAAAACGGCCGGTATACGCGCGCTGACAAGAGCCCGACGGATGACATCGTTTAAACTGGCATGACGGGGGATTCTGCCAGCACTTCTGCAGCAAGAGAGACCGTGGTGAGCAAGCTGATCTACAACCTTTCCACAAGTACAGAGATGTGGAACAGAATTGAATGCTCCTAATCGAAGGCTTAAGGCAACTCTAAAAGAAACATTATCTATTAATGTGCCTAGGGCAGGAGAAGGGAGGGACTTTAACTATAAGCCTGATTCCCATTCAGTAACAGCTAAAAGACGAGCACGGTCTACAGAGTTGGTTGTCGTTTGTAATAAATTATCACGCACAACTCTACAAAGCGGCTCGTCCCACAGCCGCTGAGCTGACTGGTTGCGAGGTAGCTCATCTGAGGTTTGGGTTCTCCACGCGTCAATAGCATCGGCCAAAAAAGGAATATAAATGGAGTTTGACTGATGGGAATTTCTGAGAATTTTGCTGATTAGGTCAAAATTACGATGAGTTGAAGACAGATAGGCTGGAAGACTGACACTGGATATTAACCTAATTCCTAGGCCTCCATGCCGAATAGGTAAAGAAGCTTGTGACCAAGTCCGGCCTTCCAGCTTAATGTTCAATGTTGATGAAAGAGTATGTTTTATGATATTGTCTAATTTAGATAGTAAATCCGTATGCTCCCAAAAATGTGATGCACGAAGAGCGTACGTGAATTTTGGTACAAAGAGGCAGTGCCGAATGATGGTGTAGGCGATGTGTTAATTTTCAGTAACCGATCAGTAACTGAGTTAAATTTTGTTATTTGTTCAAAAGTATAATCCGGAAAAGATTCATTAAAGATTGGAGAACCGAGAAGACGAAGTGAAGATTTAGTAATAAGTTTTATGTTTGGAGCCAAAAGTCTAAAACGGTTTATTATATCCTCACGCTGCGTGCAATTTGGAGGAATATAAAGTTTGCATTTAGAAAAATTTAGTTCTAAACCGCAGAAAAGCTCGTATTAAGGTCTCAAAGTCTTCTAAAACTACTGAAGGATCACCACCAAGGGTTCCGTCGTCTAAGTACCAAATGTTAAATTTAGATTTTAATTTTGTTATAATGTTGTCATGTTGTTATTTTTTTTAAGGTCCGAGACCATGCTGCCATTTTATTAGTGGGAATTCCGCATTCTTAATAAATGCATACAATATTATATTCAAACAATATTAAGAAAAAATAAAGGCGCTGCTATCCGAATCGTATCGACGGTCTCGCGTAAAATTTTTAAACCTATGAATTTGATTTTATAGTTAAGGGTTTGGTTAAAGGTTTGGTAAGTTTTTTTAAGTAAACAACCCGTACAATATAAAATACAATTTTAATGAGTTAGGTTAGTTTACGGTTAAATTATGGTAAGTTATTATGTGTAATTAAGTATTTATGATATTATAAGTATGGATTATCATAGGCTAATGGTATGTATTATGAATGTGTAATTTACAAACACTAATGACTTGGAAGCATGGTTTTATCAGACCGTAGACGAAAGGAACAAAAAAAAAATCAGACTTAAAAAAGTAAAAAGTCATAATAAAGCCTGCACGCGACAAGAACACCTGTAGGAGAACATTGAACACAAAGAGTATGTAACATCACGTTTTTCCAAGGAAACTACCATGGTATATTAATTTTACTTGTGCGTTTTGATTCAATACCTAGTCAAAACATTCTAAAAGTGGTCATGGGGAAACGTGGCCACAATGCGAAAGCGCGACAAGTTGTTAAAACAAATGTTGATAACTCTGAGACGAATGAGGTAATTATTAAATATTTTTTAACTAATCAAAATGTATTTCAAGATAGATAATGCTTTATGCTCTTAGATTAAAACATCTAGTATCTAAGGATACCCTCTGACCAAGTAACTGCCTTTAATCATCCCACTGTAGGGAAAAGGCCTCCATTATTGAATTCAAGTTACCACAGCAATGATGGGAACTGGCTAATCACCGCTCTTGCCAAATGCGGGTTGGTGATCACAAATCCGAGCAAAGTTCGAAAATTGCAAACTTTTTTGTTGCCCAACCCGAAAATTTAACCTGGGACTTGGAGATCTTGGCCCGGTATTCAAACCACTAGACCAACGGGGCGTCTAATTTTATGCTTAAACAATTTGTACTGTAGTGATGTACTGTTGAAGTGCAGTTAAAATGATTGTAATGGCACACAAATAAAAAAACTTTTTTTCAGATTAAATTAGAGTTTGTTCACAATGAATATGGAGCATCAGATCCTAGCAATCTTTTGGTTCTGCCTTCTAAGAAGAGGGATACTAAAATTGTGCCTGAAACAAAAGAGAAAACACGATTCCTTTCTAAAGCACAGAGGAAAAGGCTCGAGAAAATTGTTGAAAAAAAAAAGAAAAAAGAAAATGTAAGTAATATGTAGTCGCAGTCAAGTCTCCTATCATTCCTACCTTAGATTTTTATTTCTTGTCAAAAAATGTTAATGGTAAAATAATTAAAATTAAAATAGATAAAATTAATGCAATTACACCTCCTACTTTATTAGGAATTGATCGTAAAATAGCATAAGCAATTAAAAAATATCATTCTGGTCCTGTTATGATTACCAGTGGTGCAAAGATGAGGGTGCTGTTTGAATTCTTCTAACATTACCCCCTTCTTTAGTCACCTCCAACATTAATCATTTTTAGGGTTCCGTATCCAAAGGGTAAAAACGGGACCCTATTACTAAGACTTCTCTGTCTGTCCGTCTGTCCGTCGCTCTGTCACCAGGCTGTATCTCAAGAGCCGCGACAGCTAGACTGTTGAAATTTTCACAAATTATGTATTTCTGTTGCCGCAATAACAACAAATACTAAAAACTAAATAAAATAAATATTTAAGAGGGGCTCCCATACAACAAACCAGTTTTTTTTTGGCCTTTTTGGTACGGAACTCTTCGTGCGCGAGTCCGACTCGCACTTGGCCAGTTATTATAATCATTGACAGTCTTGTTGTCTGACCTGGGGACCAATCCCGAAATCTTGGCTCGGTATTTAAACCACTAGATGAATGTGTGTTCATGTAAAATCCAGTTCTTTGTTTGTTTGTTTTTACACGCACACAACATGTACTCACTGAGTGTCACACTCACACTGATAGGATAAGTACATGTTGTGGTGTTTCATCTGCCTCCATGCATCCTCTGCATAGGGGGCTGTTTGTGACACCTTGGGTAAATAAGTGCTTGTTAAGAGGACGTCATAGTCCCCAAATCCAGTTGTTTATTGATAATAGAATAATCTATGCTAATATTATAAAGCTGAATAGTTTGTTTGTTTGTTCGAACTCGCTAATCTCAGGAAGTACTGGTTCGAATTGAAAAATTATTTTTGTGTTGGATAGTCCATTTATCGAGAAAGGCTTTAGGTTATATAACATCACGCTGCAACCAATAGGAACCAAGCATCAGTGAAAAATGTTGCAAAAATTGTTGCGATCGTAAAACTAAATCGACGCGGACGAAGTCGCGGGCAACAGCAAGTAATATATATTTTTCAGAGAGCAGCCCTCCTCGAATCCCTGTCACAGGTACAGGCTTCACCTAATGAAGTGAGTCAAATGACAACCATATCTTCCATGCAAACTCTGGGTTTGAGAAAGCTAAATGAATTCAACTTAGAGGCTCCTATGGAGCAAAGTGAAACAACAGAAAAGAAGTTCAGTAGCATTGCAGGTATGCTTACTCAAGGTTTTATTTTATTCTTCTTACTCTTATCAGATTTAAAAAAGTTATCTCAGAATGTTTCAAATTGTCTTCTTTTCTTGACTTCCATGCTGGGTCAAAACCGTGGCTTCAGATGCCATCTGAAACAGGATAAACTTATCCACCCTTTCCTGGTTCACATCCATTTAGGAAAATTTGTTTGTATATTGACATGTCCCTCAATTATAGTTTTGCATCGTAGGCAGACCACTGCACCCACAAACTGGGATGTCAAATTATTTTTATCTTACTAATAGTAATAATGTTAAAGTTTGGGTAGATGTTTATAACTCAATCATGCTTAAACAGCTGAATGTACAGGCAACAGCATGTCAACCTACCACAAAACGTCAATATTTCTATCTATAATAAAATATGATAATTCTATATGATAATGATCTGTATTTGTTGGACTTAAAGTTGAAAATCAATTCAATGACCTTTAACTTTTTTTGTCTGTACGATCACACATTAACAGCCTTTTATTAAAAAAAAATATGGTTTCCATGATATATTTAAATTCCACGCGTACGACGTCGAAGACAACAGCAAATATGTTATTTTTAAAATTTATAAGTGTTTATTTATACCTATTTCGGTATACAGGAGCAAAAAAGCGTTTACGACTGTTGAAGCTAGAAAAGTCTGAGAAAATAAAAAAGGCTAGGAATGATCCTAATGTGGTTGGATTAGAGGAATCATCAGATGAAGAAAGTAGCTTAGAATCTGACGAAGATGAACCTGAAATTGTCGGAACAATTGAAGCAAATAATGAAGTAACAGTTAATGTTGAAAAGGAAAAAAATGTTAAAACTGAGCCTCAGAAAATTGATGAAAAAGACAAAAATAAAACAAATGAAGCCAAAAAATTGCCTAAAAAAGTAACAGAAGAAGCTAAAATAGAGAAAAAACCACTGCTGCAGCATCCTACAATACACATCGATGTAAAGAGGGATCCAAAGATTCAAGTAGCAAGATTGAAACTACCGATTTTGGGAGAAGAACAAAGAATAATGGAGTTGGTCAATGAGAATGAGTTTCTAATTGTAGCTGGTGAAACTGGTGAGTATGCAATAGACCTCTAAAAAGATTAATAATAAACACAGTGTATTATTTTATCAATTGTCAAAATATCAGAATAAAAAAAAAACTCCTGTTTGTGGTCTCATAGTAGTTGTTGCCTATATTCTAGAGCAAAAAATTTTATTACGTTTTTTTTTTCAAGAATAAATGATTGTCAAAAAATAGGAAGAAATAATAAAGAAAGAAAAAATATTGATTTGGCACACAAAAATATAAACATAAAGCAAGAGGGAGAAAAAAAGCATTTAATTTAGCAGTTTAAGGCGTGCCCCAACGCCGGTATTCTACGGGAGCCTAGAATTTAAATATAAATAAAAACAAAATAAAATATAGAAAGAAAAGAAAATTTTAATTCAATAAACTCTCACATCATTGATTACAAGATTCGATTGCCCTGCAGGTAGTGGTAAAACAACACAGTTACCCCAATTTCTCTACGAAGCGGGCTACGCCGAGCATAAGATGATAGCCGTGACGGAGCCTCGTCGTGTGGCCACCGTAGCAATGGCCGCCCGTGTTGGCTACGAGCTGGGTCTCGGTAGCAAGGAGGTGTCCTACCTTATGCGGTTTGAGGGTAACGCTACGAAGGACACGAAGATCAAGTTTATGACTGATGGTAAGTGACACGCCTAGGTGAATAAACTTTCCCAGATCGGGTCTGATAGAAATAAGTCTGTTTGTTATTTTGGTTCCTGGCGGCGCCTTGACTTACTGCGCTTGTTTTGCTTCATCACGGCACGTGGGCTAGTGGGCCACACTTGTCAAATATTGGGAAATGTAAAAGCGCCTCCTAGGGCCTGCTTGCAGAAATAATATTTTAATTGATATAGGTAGCTCAGGCTCTCGCAATCTTCTATTAAATAGTTGTGATTAGGTAATAGGTACCTTAATATTTACCTAGTAAGTTTGTATGTGATCATGCTAAGATTACGACTACAAGCAATTTAGCAAGTCTGATTGCAATTAATATCTGACTTTTACGCCCCGTTGGTCTAGTGGTTTAAATACCGGGCCAAGACGTCGGGGTCCCAGGTTCGATCCCCGGGTCGGGCAACAAAAAAAAAGTTACGAATTTTCGAACGTTGCTCGAGTTTGTGATCACCAACCCGCATTTGGCAAGCGTGGTGATTATGCCAGTTCCCATCATTGCAGTGGTAACTTGAATTCAATGAAGGAGGCCTTTTCCCTGCAGTGGGATGATTATAGGCTGTTACTTACTACTTTGTTACTTTTACATTCTGGTCCCATAAAGAAAGAAATATTAGCAAAACTAGTTCAACTCACTATCCATTTTTTCTAATAGTTTTTTTATCTTTGCATTTTGGTATTGTTTACATGCTGAAGTTAGTCACTGACTTGTTGAACTTTGCGGCCAAAAAGAGGTGGTAGACACTTTAATTCTCTTAATCATATGAAAAATTCATTTTGTTTTCACAGGTGTGCTTTTGAAAGAAATCCAATCAGACTTCCTTTTAAGCAAGTACTCTGTCGTGATAATAGACGAGGCTCACGAACGTAGCGTATATACAGACATATTGTTAGGTCTACTCTCCAGGATAGTACCATTGAGACGGAAACGTGGAAATCCTTTAAGGCTCATTATCATGTCTGCCACGCTTCGGGTGGAAGATTTCACTGAAAATGCCCGGCTGTTTAAGGAACCACCCCCAGTAATAAAGGTAGATTTTTGAAATTTTAACCACCTTCCAAATTTTAATACAAAAATCTACGAGAAAAAAACCTTATGACGTATTTTTTCTTTTGGCATAGCCCAATACAAAAATGACAATGTGTAAAAATTGAAAACTATGCTGCGAAAAAAATTTCGGGTGAAAACTTGATTTACATTTTTTTACTTCATAAATGCTCTAAACACGCCTATAGATTAAAAATTTTGAAGATGATGAAAAAGTCATTTTGTATAGTTGTTTAAGGAGCAAAAGTCCCTTTTTTACAGTTGAATTTTATTGTGCCTGCAATAAATAACACGCTTAAAACGGTCATTGGCTATACTGATGGACTTGACAGCTTTGTAGGGCCAGGTTCGGAAAGGACACCAACAACAGGTGAACTCGAATAGTGATTCCAATATGGGATTCAAGACTGCATCACAGACAGTTTGTGAATGCAGACACAGTCCAAGTGAGTCCGAACTAGGGGGGAGTTAAAATACTCTTTATCTGCACAGTATACAACTTGTTTATATGGTTTCCCGCCATAATGTGAATTTTAATTCATTTGTGGTGAGAGCACCAACCGAACATAATAATATGTCGACCTTCAAACCTTAAAAGATTTTTGGTGTAAAGGTTTTTTGTTTCGACAATTTCGCTGACGTATACCGAACACTGCATTGCGTAATACTTCGCCGCCTTCACTACGTATTTTAAACAGTAAATAAGTAGTTATTTTTTAGTTAAGTATATTATGTATGTTAGACTTTCAGGTATATGTTTTATGGGCCTTTTTTGCCTGGTTTCAATTATTAATTTAAAATAAAATATATAATAATAATTCCCAGTTGGCGCCACTAACGAGTGAAGTTCTGTCGGTTTTGTTAGCCAGAAACAGATGATTTTTTTTAATAGGTTGCAATGCATGGTACCAGTTTTTTTTTTAATTGCGATTATCATATTTCCATACACTAGTTTTTCTAGCAGTGAATTCAACATATTTAGCGGTGCAATCGACGCTATTATAGATGTTGTTTAAAAACATTAAAATGTTAATTAACTCCAATTGATTTTTTGATGGTTTCTGATAGTTGGTGAGCTGTTGTCTGTTAGTGTATCATCATATCTAGTAATAATAGCGGTTTGAATTAAAATGTAGATTTTTATCACAGATGAACAGAATCAGATGTTGACTGCACATTAATTGACCCTCGCTTTTGTGTCCAAACTATAGATCACCCAAAAGCCTTTTGATTCCGATAAATTCAGGCGATCCGTTATCTATCCTTGATTACCTAATATTTAGTCCGTGTATTCGTTTAATTACTGTAAATAGTAAACTAACTTTTCTAGATGCGACCTGATCAAATACAACTATAATTCTAGGATTAGTACAAAATATCTTCAATTTTGCTTACAGATAGAGTCAAGGCAGTTCCCCGTAACAGTTCATTTCAATAAGCACACTTATGGTGACTATTTGAAAGAAGCCTACAAGAAAGCTGTCAAAATACACACGAGACTGCCAGAAGGCGGTATTTTAATTTTTGTTACTGGACAACAGGAGGTGAATTCTTTGAAGTCTTTTTCTGTATCTTCTTTATAAACGAGTAAAAGCAAATACTTGAGAGACAATTTGTATTCCTGAATCTTGTAATTACTAGAAGTGAGAACTATCAAAAGTTTGCATTCTAAGCCAAATAATATGACTTAATGGTGACCAATTTCCTTCACTTAAGCACTAGGTAGTGCCACCTTAAGTTATGACTTTATTAAGCAATAAGTAATTACTTCTTTATAAATACGGGTGTTAGGGTATATACGAGTTTGTCATGCGGCCTAGTACAGACGTGACTTGTGTTTACGTTTGTGACAGAAACCGGGACCAATGGCTTAACGTGCCTTCCGTAGCACGCACAGGACATGGAAAAAGGTTAGAAAGGCTGTCATGCGCTTTTTTTTTTAAGGACCTATGCTGTGGCAGAAGGCCGTTACAGCTTCACCGGGCGGGAGTCATGCGCCATTTATATGAGAATCGATGCCCCACTATAAACGAGTTCAAAGAGCGCCAACCTTTTCCCATGTTCTGTGATAGCACGACTATAACCCCTAACAGATCCAAGACAATTTAGAAAATAACGTTATCTTAGCTAGCCTTGTCGGGAATCTAACCCGGGACGATTACTGGTGTTGCTATTCTATTTTTGTTCCGGCACCGCATTATACAACAGATACTATATTATAACTTAGGTATGTTTTGGCTAGTATTGTATCAGAGAGTTCAAAAAACGACTGTTTAAAAAAAATGAATTATACATTTCTAATTCAAATTCTACTACGATCCGATCACCGCGTATGTCACAACAGCCAACCCCGCCTTAAGCACTTCGATTACTGCACAACACAGTAGTTCTCCACACCGCACCCGTCGGAGGCGGGGGCGTGGTCCCGCCTTTCATTTCGGCCGACACAATCATGTGCCTGGCCGCTTCTCACCTGCCCCTCTCGGACGGCCACCCAAGCCGAGGTCCAAGCCTACAGATCTTGATACTTGAGATCGCTGTCCGATCCCCCCTTCCAGATCGGGCCCGCCAGAATGGAGCCCGACCGTAATCCGGCATGCCACGGCATCTCCGGTTCCGGCGGCGCCACCACTGGTGGGTTCGCCATTTGGTAGGGTGCCTTTAGCACCCCACACTGGCCCGATCACGCCCGCTAATATGGGCCCCGGTGCGAGCGAGCCTGAGGCTTCATTTCGCGAAGCCTCACCCTCGGCCGCACCGGCGTCTCGCTAGCGTGGCGGACCTAGGCTGAGCGCCTTCAGCGCTCGCCACAATCTGCCCGGTTTAACCGATTAAAGCCTTCCATATAAGGTTTCAGTGATAGGTCCGTCAAATAAAAAATAAATCAAATTCTACTTAATAAAAACTGTAATATGAAGCTTTACACCTTTATAAGATTCATCCTGTATATGATCGATCTTCTTTTACTCTTGTTTGGGTTGTAAGGATGTGTTTTCTGTTTTCAGGTAAATTATTTAGTCCGGAAACTGAAGGCCTCTTTCCCGTACCGTAAAGATGTAGATTACTCCAAACTCATCACTAAAACCAGGACAGTCAGTGATGAGAACGCTGCCTTGGATTCCGAGCCTGACGACATTGAATCCGACGATGATGAGGTAATTGATTCTTTGGAATGAGCTGTTATTTAAGTTTTATTCGTTCAAGGTATACCCGTAAAACGAAGAGCTATACGACTTGGATATACCTACTCGTAAAAGTGCTCCAGTCCCATAAAAATAACAAAAATCCGGTTACTGTCCGTTATCAAAAAAAAATTTATTATAAAAAATAAAATTGTTAAAAAATCGTAAAAAAAAATGTTTTTATCCGTGGACACGAATACGGATACGGGTATCATGCACATCACTAGTCAAAAATTATTTGGTGTCAGCAGTTTTCAAGACGCTTATTATATGGCCTGACGCACTTGTTTTTACGACATCCATCATGTGCATGTCAGAGTTTTGAAGGAAGCAGAGTCTAACGACTTGCCTGTTACCCTTTCCAGACCCAAACCAATTTTGAAACGATCGTTTCATAAATTGTCCCGATCGGGAATCAAACCTGGCGTAGAATGATAAGAATAGTTGCATGCATTGCATATTATGTAAATAGTTAAAATAATAAAGTTTTTACTCGTTCAGGTAGAGAAAGAGATGAAACGAGCGAGAAAAGCGAGACGAAAAGCAAAGCAGAAGTCGAAGGCTTTGCCCAAGATCAATTTGGACGATTACGACATGCCGGACGATGACGGGCAAGCTGACTTAGTAGACGGTGACTACGATAGTGAGGGGCATTTGAGTGATTCTGGTAAGTAAATTCTTTGGCTTAGCAATTTGTTCCTGTTATCTATACTAATATAATAAAGCTGAAGAGTTTGTTTGTTTAAACGCGCTAATCTCAGGAACTACTGGTTCGAATTGAAAAAATATTTTTGTGTTGGATAGTCCATTTATCGAGGAAGGCTTTAGGCTATATAACATCACGCTGCGACCAATAAGAGCGAAGCATCAGTGAAAAATGTTGCAAAAATAATCGCGATCGTAATAACATAAACTCACACGGATAAAGTCGCGGGCAACAGCTAGTTAGACTACAATCGCTGAATTTAACATCCGTAAACATATCTTTTATTTCAGTGTATAGTGTTCGTAATTCTAGAAAACAAAAGAAGGCCAACTTAACGAGGACTATTTTTACATAGTGTGTTTTTAGGCATTTTGGATCTAATTTATTTTACTACTAGCTTAACTATTTTAAGAAAAAAATTATGCTTTCCCACGGGAACTGTTCATTTATCCGTAATAAAAGGTAGCCTTTGTGCTATTCCAGCCCGTAATCTATGTCCCTGCTAAATTTCATCTAGATCCGTTCAGCCGTTCTAGCATGATAGAGTCAGAAACTTCCATCCAAGCATAGTACTGTCACAAAATGTTTTTATTTCATCCATTAAATTCTTTTTGTATATCCAGACGCAGAAGAAGACACTCTAGCTCCAGTTGTAAAGGCCTGCAGGCAACCGCTTTGGGTTCTCCCGCTGTACTCCATGCTGAATTCCGCCAAGCAAGCCAAGGTGTTCGCAGCAGCACCACCTGGTGCGAGGCTATGCGTCGTCAGCACCGATGTGGCTGAAACATCACTTACCATACCCGCTGTTAAGTATGTCGTCGATACGGGCAAGAAGAAGATGAGGTTGGTATAATATTGTTATTATAAAAGTATGATAGAGAGAGAGAGAGAGAGAAAGAAAGAAAGAGAGAGAGAAAAAGAGAGAGAGAGATTGAGGGGGGGGGGAAGGAAACAAGAGAAGGGAGGGAGTGGGGTATAGAAAGAAAGAAGTAAGTTATAAGTTACGCATATGCACTTCTTTATATTTGATGACGTTTTTAGGTACAGAAAGCGCGATGTTTTCGTGTATGTTACGTTTTTGAGATCATAAATTATGTAGAAAACCTATCGACTTGATTGACTGGTAAAATATAAAAGTTATCAGTTAATACATATCAACACTGAAACTTGCATGTTATAATTAGTTATTCATTAATATTTTATATTCCAACCTCAAACAGTTAATAAACTTAAAAATATACACAGGCTGTAACAAAAAGCTTAACGAAGTCTTAAATCTCGCATTCGTTTCATCAAACCAAATCGTACGTAACAAAAATAATCGCTGGCAAACAATTTTTTTTTGGCATTAAAATAAATCAAGTCTTTATTGCCCGCAATGTATAGCGCGCACGAAGCGCTACAGACGAGGATTGTGACCTAACTTCATACAATTAGATGTGCGTGCGCGCTGTTCATTGCGGGTTGCTCTCTTTAAAGCGTTTTTTATGAAAAAGTTCTAAAATTTTACATCATGTTTCTAAAGAAAAAAGGTTAAGTAACAAAAAACAGAAGATTTTCATGAAAAACTCTTAAAAAAAAATTTTCACTTTAACCCACAATATTTCAGTAACGATTCAATTCCCAGGTATGGTGTCTTGGAAAAAAATTATCGTAGAAATGGGTAGAATATGTGGTACTCGGCTTTGTTCAGCCTTTTGTTACACCCTGTATATGATGGAATGTATTGGGAACAAAATTGGGCCGAAAAAATAGCTAGTATGTCACAAACAGTTCTAATTCGTGTGTTTAATCACTCCACCTTATCCGCAGAGTATACGATCACGTAACCGGCGCTAGTGCGTGGCGTGTTGTATGGACATCGCAAGCGAGCGCTGACCAGAGATCCGGTCGGGCCGGTCGAGTCAGTAGCGGCCACGCGTACCGCCTGTACAGCACCGCCGTATTCCAGCACGACTGCCCGCCGCACTACCCGCCGGATGTGTGCCGGAGACCGGTCGACGACCTCGTGCTTACTATGCACGCCATGGGCATCGATAAGGTAGGCGCAGATGTAATTACCAGTGAACTACGAGTGAGTCTAGTTAGGGCGGATTTAGACTTACGTTTTTCTCTGCGCGTATACGGTCGTTTTGAGCATATGCGCTTACTCGCGCACTACATTAAAACGAACGCGTGTATATGCTCGAATGCCGGCGCATTTGCTCAAAACATGAAATAGGACAATGTTCTCGCTCGCGCTTTACGGTCATGTATGGGTCTCAATGCAAGAAGAAAACAAGACCGAACCTGTACGCGATGAACGCGGTTCCAAAAACGAGCTCATACACGCGTATAAAACGCTAATCTGAAACCGCCCTTAGTAGCGGCCACGTGTATCGCCTGTACAGTACCGCCGTGTTCCAGTGTTGCGTAGGGGTAGTTAATCCAACCATCCTAACTCCATCCAGAAGCACAGTCTCTTGGGACGTCCATAGGCTTCTGAAAGGGAGCCGAGGATAGTTGCCCGATCGGTAGCTACCCGGTAGCATTCCAAAATTACATGGACAGCCGATTCCGCCTGTTTCAGTCCGCATCTATATAGAGGGGCAGAAGGCTGTCTGTGGATTGATAGTGAAGAGATGTTTATTTAGGGGGAAGTGTCCAGTTAGTGATCACATTACTCCTCGAAGGTCGTGCCTGTTTAGGGTGATTAAATTGCGAGTCAGACATGGTGAAAGAGCTGGCATGGCCTGTCTGCACTAAGGTAGAGGTAGATGTTATTACTAGTGAACTAAGAGTGAGTCTAGTTAGTAGCGGACACGCGTACCGGCTGTATAGTGAGAACTAGTGATCTTGAATGATGCTCTCTCTTGCGTCAATGTATTTGTTGGAGTTTTGCATCTTTGTAAAAACTCATCCACATTCATTATGTGCACAAAGATGACGATGCAATTAAATCTGTTAGACATCGAGGAAAACTGTTATTATATGTATATATGTATTGTTTCTTCCAACAGGTAGTGAATTTCCCTTTCCCTACGGCACCGGACAGAATGCAGCTTCGTTTAGCTGAGAAACGTCTTGAAACACTCGGCATTTTGGAACGAGCCGAATCGAAGAGAAAAGATGAAGATGACGTGAGTTGGTTTATCATGCGCCTATTTTAGCACGTAACAGATAGACACATAATTCAATCTACATACAAAAAGCTTGGTTTCATCACCACCATAGTCTTTGATGGCCAAAAACATAGCTACAATATCATGTACTTCACTTTTCATACTAACCAATGGACCTATTATCAACCAACAATAACCAATTATTTCACTGCTGGAAAAAGAAATTTCCAATAAGTCATCTCGAGGAAGAATTTGCCATTGCAGTTTGACCAGTAAAGAGAAGATAGGATCTCCTTCTGACAGTAATTATTTCAATCTACACGACTTGAAGTTACCAATACACATAATAAATAAATGTTTATTAACATACTGTTTTCATTTCAATGTTTATTAACATTTAAACTTAGTAGCAATTTTATTTTATCTAGGTTTTAAAAGTGACACCGCTAGGAAAGGCAGTGTCTGCATTTCCTCTGCTACCTCGATACGGGAAGATGCTGGCTCTAAGCCACCAGCAAAATCTCCTGGCCTATACAATAGCTTTGGTCTCGGCGCTGACTGTACCTGAGGTAAGAAAAATATGTAAGAAATTTTAACTAATCCTTGATAAAATATTTAAATATGATACAACGACTCCAGAATACAATACTGCGTACCATCTGAAATGTCCCATGATTTATTAGAAGATATGCAGCTGAGACGAGCGGCTACAGATTCAATAAATACTAGAGGTAATTTGCTAGAATGATACTGTTCTAGTTTTTTGAGAATTGATTTTGTTTAGAAGTCATAAAATTAAATCAATTGGGGGCAGCACTTATTGGAAAACTATGGCATTCTATCCTTTAAGGAAAGTCAAACGAAAAGAAGAATAAGCTTTATGAGAACTACAGTTAAATGTAACTACAATGCTGATTTTTGGCGAGGCATCATCAAAAATAGGCACGACGAAAAGCACATAGTACGATTCCTTTGTCACCGATTTAAAATTGGTGTCTTGTTACGCGCTTAGTTCAAGTTTTTATAGGGCTGTCAATCCTATAGAACTACCCTTCGGGTTAGGTAGATTTTTTACCAAGTTGGAATAATGCCTTGATTGATCTGTCCTATCGATAAAATATCTTCGGTACCTATACCGACTTTATGGGCAAAAGTTGTGGTCATAGAACCACCCTATTTTTCGTCGCTTGAAAAAAGTAAAGTAACAACCCATTAACGCTTACTGTTGAGCACGGGTCACTCTCCTTTATAAGGAGAGGAGTTATGGCCTTAGTACCACGGCGCTGGCCTAGTGCGGGTTAGTGGACAGCAAGGGCCACGCTGAGGCAACATCACCTCGCTGTTAAACGTTTCTCAAGCCGCCCGAAGGCCTTCAACAGGGTATAATGACTTATCTCGTGACAACAGCCGGGACCGACGGCCTAACGTGCCCTCCGAAGCACGGAAGTGCTCAAGATATGATCTCACAAACGGTTACCCATCCAACTAGTGACAGCTCCCAGCGTTTCTTAACATTAGTGACAGAAACAGGTCATTAAAAAGCATTGGGCTATGAGCGCTTGAAAAAAGTTATATGAACTACTAGCTTTTGCCCGCGGCTTCGCTCGCGTTAAATTCGGGATAACAATAAAATTTCAGCCCCTCTTTTAAGGGGCTGGGGGCGGATTTCCAAAAAAAAAAGTTTTTGTCACAAATAGTCCCCATACCAATTTTTAGCTTTCTACCTTGAAAATTGCGAAATGTTCCATAGAAACTTCCACCCCCCATTTTAGGCAAGTGGGGGTTAGAAGAGACGAAAAGTAGCTTAAGTCATTTTTCATCCCTTCAACTATCTCCACTTAAAAAATCACGTCAATTCGTCGCTCCGTTTTGCCGTGAAAGATGGACAAACAAACAGACACACACACTTTCCCATTTATAATATGAACTATTGTCTTCCAGGTAATGTCCGGCAAAGCCGACAGCTGGCCTGCTACAGGCAACACGCTGTTGCTTGGCGACCCAGGCGTACTGCTGAGGGCGGTGGGCGCGGCGGAGTATGCGTACGTGAACGGTGAAGAAGAGGTGTTTTGTGCGAAATACGGACTGAGGGAAAAGGTATGTATATACATAGTTAGGATTTCATATTTTCCTTTTGAGATACGGTACCCTATTCATAAAAATCACATAAAAATCACAAGAATATTAAACGTAAACAACACTAATGCGTTATGCCATTTTGCGCCTTACACTTAAGGTCCAATTTCGCTTGCACTAAGATCTTGTTATTACTTTGTGGTTGAACCTAGGTAGTTATGTATATTCGTCTAGCGATATCTCGAACCGTCTGGCATATCCGCGACAATAGGAACACTGTGTTGTCAATTTTCCCGTCTGACCGTCTGTGCGTCCGTCCGTCCATCCGTCCTTCTCTTTTGTCCATCTGTCTGTCAGTAATATCAGTTTTAGATGACCATTTGGATCAGCGGTAGTTAACGCTGCTTCTGAGCCATGGGTCGCGGGTTCGATCCCCGCACAGTACAAATATTTGTGTGCATGAACATCTCTGTTTGTACTGGTCTGGGTGTTTTCTATGTATTATAAGTATGTATTTACAAAAAAAAAAAGTTTATCGGTTGTCTAGTACCCCATACGACAGGGTACTTAATAGTACCTTAATTTGGGACTAGATGGCTCTGTGTGGCCCAGTGTGGCATGTCTTAAAATAAATATAAAATATAAATATATATATTTCTGCAAATAGGCCCCTGGAGGCGCTTTTACACGTCCCAATATTTAAACCCACCACTGCTTCGGGACAAATGTGGGCTAGTGCCGAGAAGAAGCAGCGCAAGAAACCCGGTCACTATTGTCAGCCTCTTTTTAAATAAATATGTTTACATAAGATAT
Organism: Anania crocealis; assembly: GCA_949315895.1. NCBI lineage: Eukaryota > Metazoa > Arthropoda > Insecta > Lepidoptera > Crambidae > Anania > Anania crocealis. The sequence continues at coordinate 7,733,243 of OX438870.1, forward strand.
ATGCGTGTGCGAGCTAGGACAATTTAAAGCCACACGTTCCTTTTATTTATACAATCATTAATCGTATAATAGCCCTTTTTCATTAAAATAAATTCGATATATGATTTGAGTTTATGAACAGGGAGTTAAGACCTTTTATATCGGGAACGGAGATATCGAGTTAAAATGAAAACAGCATTTTCTGGCCTATAGTCAAAGTCAAACTTCTAGGTTAATGTAAAAAAAGACACTACAGATTATGCCACAAAAAACGTATATTTTGACAAGGGACCTATAACTATTAAAGTTAAGACCGTCTTATACTTCAAGTACAGTATTTGTAGTTAAATCATTAATAAAACATGTCTTTATTTAAAGCACGTAATCAATCAACGAGGTTCAGCAATGGTATGCGGCGGTCATAATATGTACCTAAAAATTTTTGATGGAAGCCTTGGTGGGCGAGTCCGACTAGCCCGTTTTGTATACGAATTAACCTAATGGAGTTGAGGAGGTTCTGATATATTTTATATTCTTTGAATAGAAATTTGTCTGCAATGCCATGTGTGTTTATTGTGCGTCCCTTTTTGTCCTACTTAGTTATTACTTAACTTATAAAACCTTGAACGTACACCCATAGGCTATCAAGGAAATCCGCAAACTCCGCAAGCAGTTGACCTCAGAGATCAACCTGAGCATAGCAGGAGTGGACGTGTCAGTCGACCCGTCTATGCAACCGCCGTCTGACAGCCAAGCGCGACTGTTAAGACAATTGTTACTCAGCGGTCTCGGAGATCAAGTTGCCAGGAAGATAGCTTTAGATGAGGTCAAAGAAGGTCAGTACATTGTAGCGATGGTCTATTGTTACTAAAAACAATCGTATTATTCAATTGTTGTGTTTATTCGAATGTATTCGGGTTGGCCGGGCGTGCGGCATAGTGAAGGGTGATTGTTACTAAAAACAATCGAATCGACACTGTCGCCAGGATAGAGTTACATCACCCCCTCAACCCGCACGCGCGCTGATGATATCGTCCTACGTATTTGTTATTAGATTGTTAATTTTTATTCGATTGTTGCTTGGTGACGGCGAATGAGTCGACAATCGAATATGAAATTGTAAAATTGACGATTTATTCGTTGTCTCTTTACTCACAATCGCCTATCATCATCATCTAAGTCAGATATCATAGTATCATTGTCAAAGATGATCCCTACTAATATTATAAATGTGAACGTCGATGCCTTACACGAATACGCAAAGATCCTGGCAAAAATTGAATATAAATAGCCTAGAAGGTCAGATCTGACCGATTTGGATGTTTTTTTCTTTGGATTACAGCTTTTTGTTTATTAATTTTAACTATCTACAGGTGAAGACAAACGCAAATTCAAATACGCGTACCACTGCGGTAACTTAGAAGAGCCGGTTCATCTGCATTCGGAGTCCATTCTTCGCAAGACCATACCGGAGTGGGTGGCGTACCAAGAGTTGTACGAGACAGGAGCAGACGATAGGCGGAAGATGATCATGAGGAACGTGACCGCTATAGAGCCGGAATGGCTGCCGGTGTATGTGCCGCAGCTTTGTAATTTAGGTAAGTTATAAAAATAAACACTTATTACTAAGTTGACGATCGATCATTCCCTTATTAACCTTGGAATAAGACTAAAACATATTTGTATGGTAAAATAAAGGAATGGAAAAGGTTTCACTCAAATTTAAAAGGTAATCATAAAGGTCTAAAAGAAAGTCGATCCCAAGCTGATCAAAATAATTCTTTAGAAACGCAAATAAGCCAAGAAAACCTCGGATGAATTATCTATGGGTCCGGTATGTGTCTTTTGATGTTCGAAAAAATGTCTGGCATCTTTTGCGAATGGTCATAGATAAGTGAAACCCAAGTACGACTAATTCCGCCTCAACGGCCACTGGTTAATCTTACTATGTGCCATATAAGGAACTTGTAATTTTTACATTGGCAATGCTTTTCTTCTAGGTGAACCCCTATCAGACCCGGAGCCCAGGTACGACGAGCAATCAGGCCGAGTAAAGTGCCATTTCCAAGGCTCGGTCGGTCGCGCTGGTTGGGAGCTGCCAATTTCCGAGATTGACTATCCGGACAAAATCGAACGGTATCGGTAAGTGTCAGGAGCTGAAAGAAAAAAACATAATTAAAAAAACAAAATACTATCTGTCAAGTATTCGAAATTCGATTTACAAAAGATTCTTAAGTATTGTATTCAAATCTGAAATACAAATTACAAAATACAGCCAGTTATATGAAAAGATTGGGCAGATAGATAGATTTGTTGCTTACAAGGGCAGTAACGCGAACTTTAAATGTTGACATATTCAAGAGAGAAAAGAACCTCTCCTATATAACCATATTCCAAATCAATTTAAGTGTGGACCTGTGCATGTGATGACAAAAAAACTACGCCAATGGCTAGTAAATAAGGGTTATTATAATTTATCTGAATGTTTTAATTTAATTTACTTAGTTTATTATTTTAATTTTGCATGTTAAATACTATTAACTGAACAGAGATCTAAATATTGTATCTGACATCTTATGTACCTATTCTTCGCAAATAAATACTTAGACTTTGACTTTGAAAAAAAGAAAAAAAACTTTTTGGCCCCAAAATTACAGTATTTACCAACTAGCTTAGTACTTATTTAGTGATAGTAGCTATTTTGCTAACTGACTTAAAATTACGGATGAATAACCCTTTAAGAGTTTTTGAGTTATATTAATTACAGCAATTGTTTTATGTGTAAGTTTTCACCTTCCGTTTAACCTTAACCTTCAGTTTCATTATACTCTTTTCCTACAGATGGTTCGCAAGATTCCTGCTAGATGGGTCAGTGTTTCCCAAACTGAAGAAGTACGCACCATCTCTTCTGTCGCCCCCGTCAACTATGATCAAAAGCTGGGCGAAACTTCAGCCGCGAACGGAGATATTACTAAAGACACTCATCATGAAGAGAGCTGGAACCAGAGATGCTCTGAAGAAAGTTTGGGAACAGGAGTCTAATTGTAAGTTTTAAAAATCTCCTCTTGTAAAATCTAATTTTTGTCGTAAGAGGCAACTGAGGGTCGAGCAGCAGCGTTTTCTCTCCACCATTGGCCAAACGATCACCTATCTTTCTGCCATGCATGGCCATTATGGCAAATTGTCAAAAAATTTCTCTTCTGGAGAGGCCTGTGTCCAGCTATGTGGTGATAATGATGATGGTGATCTTTTTTCGTTGGTTAAAAAAGAGAGAAGAAAATATTGTGATACTGATTTATCTGTTAGATATTATCAATTTTAAGTCAAAAGATGCAAATATTTGCTACGTTCCAAACACCACACCAAAAAAAACCCAATTCTCTTGTTACAGATTTGCTGGATGAATACTTAAAATGGCTGCCAGAATCAGCACACAACGAAGCCACGCTGTATTGGCCACCTCATTGATTTGTGAATAAATATTCAAATGTAAATAGTGTAAATATATGATTGTTGAAGAAAGTGTGTTTTTTTTTTATCAACCAAATAAGAGGGATTTCTTAGGTCTTCGTGTTATAAACACTTTTTAAAAATAACTTATTTCATGAACTACGTATTCGTTAATCTTAATGTCTTATTAATTATTATAAATGCAAAATTTTGGATGGATCACGCCGAACTTTTCAAAACACATCGATTATGTGTACTGGATGAAATTTTAACCACCTTCCAAATTTTAATATAGCAATCTACGATACATTTTGGAAAGTGGTTAAAATTTCATCCTGTATATGTTAGTATAGAAGAGATCGATTTTGGCGATAAGACCACCCAAAAGCGTTGTCTGTGTCGAGTGGTGCCGGCACACAAAAATAATAACAACCTTTTCTCTACGGCGGGGCGTTGTTTTAAGCGTGTACGCTCGACTACTGAAAGTATGGAATTCTATTGGTGTATTCGTAGCAGCGTTTTCAGCGTGTAGTTAAGCGTCGTGATCAGAGTTCGGCGTTTTAAGGACTGTGTGCAAGTTTTCAGTGTGTAGTTAAGCGTTGTGATCAGTGTTCGGCGTTTTAACGAGCGTTTGCAAGTGATATTTTGTTTCTTTGAAGTGATGACACACTGACGCCCCGATCGCACGCGCTCAAGCGAAAACTAGTTTAGCGCGACTCTGGACCAGGGACCGGAACCGTTACCTTTAAAGGAGTATTTGTGCGGGTTTTTAACAGGCTGGATTTTAAAAACCCTATCCAAAAGGTAAACTTATCAACGGGCTTACCCCAACGATATGCTAAACCAAACAATACGATTAATCCAGGTAAGCGCTTACCAATACTGAAAACCCCTTAATAGGCTTACCCTATAAAGTGTTTTGGAATGCTGTTAGGCTATTTAATTTCTATGATCAACCCATAATTTGGGGTAAGCGGTTAAACTTTATTTAAAAGGTTACCGAACTAATAAGCTAACACAACCAAAGGTAATGCGGGATGCAGACCAAGAGCTAAGCCAAGTTACTTTTGTTTAGCTCGCATAGCTGACACAGTTTTTCATACTTGTGTGCAGACTGCAAACTATGCAAACTAGTATGATAAACTGCGTTAGCTATGCGAGCTAAACTAAACTAACTTAGCTTAGCTTTTGGTCTGCAACCCGCATAACCCTATCACATGGGTAACCCTATTGCATGGGTAACCCTATTGCATGGGTAACCCTATCGCATGGGTAACCCTATCACATGGGTAACCTTTTCAATAGGCTTTCCTTTTTAATAGGGTAACTCTTAAAAAAGGGTTTTCCAGTCCCTGCTCTGCACGCTGAACGTTTGTTGGAACGCTCCGCTGGACGCACCGCTCGATTCGCTACTAGCTGGAAAACCGTTCGCTCTTTCGTTCGAGTACAGTTCACAAGTGTGTGGTGTGTTTTGCTAAATAACCAGCATACAGCGCAACCAAGTGAAGAATTTTATGCGGCAACTAATGAACTCGACTAAATCGATAGGTTCGGACTTGCTAAGCCGGTAAGCCAGTGAGCAGGGACGCGTGGACGGAGGTGCTACTCGCCCGTGAAAATAGCTCAAAATGGATTGGCTCGACTAAATTACTTACTAACCTACTCGACAAATTTTTTGGCGTTCAGACGCATTTAGCTACTAAATTACTCGTTACTCGACTAAAATACTGGCCTAATGCGAACTAGGCTTAATGGTGTCGTAAGAGGCAACTAAAGGAGTACAGCTTTAAGAAGTCTGGCAGCTGTGTCTTCTCTCCAACATTAACCATACTGCGATCGCCAAACCCCCTGCCAGCGTAGCGATTATGGCCAAATCCTACTCCATTTGCAAATTAATGTATTTGCAGCATAATACACTCGTAGGCAATGATATTATATTAAAACGAAGCAGTTATGATTTAACCGATTTACTGATTTATGTAAACGCCCCGTTGGTCTAGTGGTTTAAATACCGGGCCAAGATCTCGGGGTCCCAGGTTCGAATCCCGGGTCGGGCAACAAAAAAGTTTCGAATTTTCGAACGTTGCTCGGGTTTGTGATCACCAACCCGCATTTGGTAAGCGTGGTGATTATGCCAGTACACCCATCATTGCTGTGGTAACTTGAATTCAATGATGGAGGCCTTTTCCCTGCAGTGGGATGATTATAGGCTGTTACTTACTTACTGATTTATGTTCTAAGCGCGCGCGTTGTGAAGACTTAAATACGCCCTAATTAGGCAGATTTTACAGCGCGGCGTCGAGTGCATTGACGAGCGGTAATTATTAAAAATTATAGCCATCTCTTTTATTTGCGTGCTATTTCGCATCTTTTGTTCTGCTTATCAGTGAAACTTGTAAATGTGTGCAGTTTCGGATTGCTCGGAACAGATTTAATAAGCGAAATACTATGAAGGTACGAGTAACATAATCTATACTTTTAAATTACCAATAATTTAAATTCTTCAGTCATTTGTTTAGCGGTTCATTTATTATATTTTTTCTTTTATTTTATTGTTGTCACATTTAGGTAATGTACCTACTTACTGATTGTTAAATTATACGTAAATTTTTAATTCTGTGAATGCCGTGTTAACCTGTAATAGGCATATATGTAAGATTAAGGTTATTGTTATTTTTATATGTATGCTGTTGGTTAACCTTTTCAATAAATAAATAAAAAAGAAAATATCATTGCTCATACGTATATTTTTTAATTGCACCTGTTGTAACAAAAGTAACAGTCTATTTATATTGTACAGTAAATATTATCAGTCATATTGTTATGTTTCAAGTATCAAAACGTTCGACCAATTTAACAATACTTATAATTTTGTATAGGTAGCCATGAATTCTAAGTACCTACAAGGTATATAGTATTGCACATTTTACATTGTAACAAAGTTTTGATTTACCGAATACAATCGTGTTTACTAGGACCCATCATTGCTGTGGAACTTGAATTCAACGATAGACGCCTTTGATTTGTAGTGAAACGACTAAGGTGGATGGTTTCATTTTGCGGGATAAAAAGTAGTTTTTATTCTATTTCAGCTAATTTAACCTATTATTTAGATCCTTTTGCCTTTCTGGCGTGATTGAGTAACAGTCATCTATCAAAACTTTCGCATTTATAATAATATTAGTAAAATCAGAAAATAATTTAATCTGTATCTAATTAAAATGATTATACAGGGTGTTAAGTAAATGGTTTAACAAGACAACACTAGCCTATGTTAACATATGCATATAAACCTATTAAAACCTACCTAAACAAAACTACCTATTAAAAAAAAAGAAAAAAAAACTGATATCGAAATGAAAGGTAATATTTATGGATTTTACTAGCGTTTTTTTAGAAAATAAATTGTATTTTATCCCGATTCATAAATGTATCTTTCATTTGAATGTAGGTACCTATACCTACTTTTCGCCTAATTTCAAAAAAAGCAATACAATACTGATTATTCAAATCGATCTAAGCATTAGTCTTTTAATTTTCAGACCTTTTTAATGGTATTCATTGTTATTACTATCTCGGTCGGTCTATTGGTTAAGTACCGAGTACCGGGCCAAGATCTCGAGGTTCTGGGGTCGATCTCCGGGTCGGGCAAAAGAAGTTTCGAATAATAAGTACTCGAACATTGCGCGGGTTTGCGATCACCAGCCCGCGTGGCAAGCGTCGTGATTATTTCTGTACCCATCATGGGTATAATATGGGGTAACTTGAATTCGATGATGGAGCCCTTTAACCTGCAGTGAGATGACTATAGGCAACGATACGTTGACTATAGGCAGTTACTTCACTTTTTACTATCTCGGCAATTATCATTAGACCTCAAATGATATTAATTGTTATTAGAGTGTATTAGTATGTACAGACGACAAACTAGCTAAACACGGAGGCATCTAAATCTTATGCAGTTGACATAGGTTCGATTTTGCAACAAAAATTTATACGCTGGTATGCAAGCTATTGTACATGTCATTACGTTATTAGCTACAATTTGTCTCAGCGTATTATCTTATCTGCTTGATGAGATGCGATAAGAGTACGTCAACTCATTCCTACTGTCAATTTTATTTAAACCCCTCTGTATATCACGCCATATAAAGCCGTGTCTGCAAACCATGATAAAAAATATAGTTGGGAAGTACTTATGTCCAGCAGTGGATTGAAGTGGGCTTACTGTAATGATGGTGATGATGAAATAAATCGTTATTCGTACAGAATTGACTTATTAATTTAGCGTCAATAATGTTAACTTGTTCTACAAAACAATTATTTGCTGATTACTTTCTTTTACTCTATACCTACATTATTAACACTTAATTACTGTCGATCACGTTTAATGTTAATTACCAAAGTACGTTTAATACAATACAAGAAAATACACTCTATAGTACAGAACACAGACGACGAAAACATTTAACATCAGAAAATTCTATTTTGAAGCGATCTTTTCGACCTTTGGGTAAAGGAAAACTATATTATATACTGATTTAAGTTGGATATATTTAATTGGAATAGCGGTAAAGCAGTGCAACATATAGATACAAAATAAAAATAATAACAACATATTTTACAATCTACATGCACATTAATAAAAATAAGTAGTTGTAGGTAAACAACTACTTTTCTACGCAAATACGGAACGATACACAGCATCAGCACGACAGGAATAGTGGAAAAGGAATAGTTACTCTAAAAGTCAGCGATAATGAGTTCCAAAGACGGACAGCCGTTAAAGAACTGTAAATAATGGGGTAGTACCTAGTTTACGAGACGACCGCAAACTATCCTGACTTTTTATTTCCTTAATTATTCAGAGTTTTTTCTTAATTGAGCATAAACGTGAAATAACAATAGTATCTTAAAATAATTATTCTCTTCACATACAAATGTAGCTAAAGCTATATTGGTTTAGGTTCTACTTCAACTACACAATGACACATTAGACCATAATAATTATTAATAAACTGTACTCGTATGAGCAAGCAAAGTAGGATGCTCTTTAAAACAAGGTTTCAAATCGCATGTCGAAAATGTTTATTATGTAAGCATAAAGTAGAGGCGGTAGAGTAACCTTCACCTATCTGATGAACAGATGGAACACACTATGGAATCTAATTATATTTGTTTATAATTAAGCCTTTGAATAATCACCAATCGAAAAGTGTTTCTGACTAAGAATTAATTGTTTCTATAGGAAATTGCGAGGGTATTCTATCGAACATAAAAATTACTTAAATAAAAAAAGCGTTAATGCTTCGTAAGTATATTATATAATATTTCAAAATAAAAAAATCCTTTCCCGACTCAGAATCAGTTAAACTGTTTTTGAGCTCATTATTTAAAAATAGTCAAAAATACAAACCTTTCCGCTATCTAGATTTTCTTTCTAATTGTAAAAAAATAAAATAAAGTAACAGCCTTTAATCACCCCACTGCGGGGCAAATGCCGCCATCATTGAATTCAAGTCATTAAAGCAATGATGCGTACAGGCCTAATCACCATGCTTGTTAAATGTAGGTTGGTGATCACAAACCCGAGAAATGTTCGAAAATTCGGAATTGTTGTTGCCAGACCTGTGTATTTAGCCCAGGATCCTGAGATATTGGCCGAGTGATTACCATACTAATAATTATTAGGCCAATGGGGCGTTAAAATCCAAAATTGTATTGACCGGGAATTGTCAAAACACCGTAAAATACCGTAAATTTAATCTTTGCCCAGAGTTATTAACTTTCTTTTCATACAGAAATGCTACACGTGGAATTTGAAGCTATTATCCCATGGGATAAAAACCATGTGCTATTTCAGCCCATAATCGTCATGACCTTTTACGTATATTATTATTAGTAGTAGGATTATTATAAACTTTTTATGTTGTCCTCATCTTGACAATGTAAAAAAATAGCAAATGTAAATAACTTGTCAGCTATAACCTTTCATATTTGTCATTATTTTTACAAGCAAACTATAAAATATTCATGTTTGCTACAATAATTCCCGTCGAATTATGAAAAAATAAATTATCACACAGTGTGGCTTAAGCCTTATTCATAACAGCAGCTGTTATCATTCGATATTCGTTCGACAAAAATCAGTCACAGAACGAAAGTTGAAGGAACTGGACATATTTGGTGTCTATCGCGATCGCGATTTGAGCATGTAAACACGTTTTCACTGCAAAATGTTTTCTGTTATATTAACTTCGTTCTTCATAGCCGCTACACATGGATTTGCGCTGCCATTCGAAGGTTTATACAAACTGGACATAATACACTACAATGACTTTCACGCCAGGTATGTTTATGTAGAGTTTGACGAATTGACCTTGTCTCATTCATAATATGATGAAACAATAATATTATTAAATGTGACCGACACTGAATTACTTACGATGTATTGCCATGATAAAATATAAGAACTATGTGGACGGTCTAAATACAATAATAAATAATTTAAAAACTGTAACCCGTCTACGAAAATGCAATGGTTTTAAATCACCCTGTATATTTGCTGTAGGTATTATTTAAACATCTTTGTACTCAGAATTTTGTCTTCTTTCATTTGATACAACACTCGTTATGACTGCAAATTTTTTTTTAATGTTTATTGTTGTAGCATTCGCCATGCATGTAGCCTTTTTTAACAAAATGTAGCCTTTGCTACCCGGACTATAATAAGGAATCGATTGAAATCTTTTTCACTAAAATCAGCTAAGTATTTAGATATTTAGTTTAGCCGCAAATGCAGAACCCACATACCCTCTGTTTTTGTCTGTTACTATCAGCCTTATAGCATTAATATCAGCAATGGCTTACAGAATAATATTGTTAGCCTTACCAAGTTCAAATACTTATAACTAAATGCCATATGTCATACCTACTGCATTCCAAATTCAACTCTAAATACATGATATAAAGATGAATGCAACTCAGGTAAAGTATCATCTAAACGTTCAGAGGGTGATCATTTTGTGAGGACGTCTTTCTGTTACTAATAGTGTAACTAATTATTTGAATAGGTATTACATTTAATTACTTTATGGACAGAGACAATTAGCTATTTATTTATTTACTCGCACCAAAGCAAACCTTCGCAAAACTTAGATAGAAATGTTAATGAACTATATCTATTGAAGACTCATTAACTTTGTTTATTTGACGCTATCGTATGACCTAAGTAGGTACCTACTAAGTGTAATTATTTCTTTGTTTAATGGCTTAACGAAGTGTTACTTTATGAATCTCCGTGACTTTTTAAATCTATTATTGTCTATCCAGTTATTTGTAGATTGCCAGGCACACTATTGTTGTAAAATTTTATACATCCAATACAAATTTTATTAATTCGAAGTTGTTTATTATTTGACCCTTACACAGTTGGATTGATTGAGATGGAATTTGGGGGGGTGTAAATTTGTTGAGGTATCAATACTTTCTTAGCCATAACAAAGTTACCACAAACGTTTAGGCTCTACAATAAAGCAAAAAACGATTTTTCTACACTGACCCGCTGGGGATCGAACTTGAGACTTTGGAAGCTGGTGAAACCTTGAAAATCAACGAAACAAGTCGTCGTATAGATAATGATATAGATCTCTTCTCTGTGGAGAGTGATATATTTTGGAGCGCGAGATAAGATAGAGTGTGATATGTACTCGAATGGCGGACGGAGCGCTACATTTAAATAAAAGTTAGCCGCCCGCCATCGCGCCATTACAAATTATATCAGCATAAGATACTCAAAGAGCATTCTGTACTTTCGGTCGGTATTTGTAAAGAATGTTCATACGTAGGTATTATCAAAGAGCGTTATTGATAGATTGAACGACGCATCTAGAGTATTAAGTATAAAGATTCATTTAAGCATCAGCCAAAATCAGTCCACTGTTGGCCAAAGACCATTCAATGGCGGGTTTTGTCTTAATCACCTTGGCATGCCTGGCAGGCGGGTTGGCGATCGCAGTGTTGCCAATGGTGGGGAGAAGGATAATCTTGACTATTCTTTATTAATGAAGTTTGTTTATTGAATCACGGAATCAATAACAAAAATAGATCCCAAAAACATGTAGGTCGTAGGTAAGCTATATTCCCAGAAAAATAATGGTTTCGATGGAATAGATTTAAGGGCTGTTTTATTGTCACGCGTCCGTTTTGCGGGTGTGCACGCATTTCACCTACATTGCAGGCTATATTTGATAGATGATACTGGGCACGAGTGATCTATCAAATGAAGCTAGCAATGTAAGTACTCGAAATGCGCGTCAGCCCTTAATCCAAATTCTACGCGTGCGAAGTAGCGGGAAACATAGTAGTCTATGTTGTCGTTCAGCCGATGTGGCAAAGCCGCTGACTTCTTTCGTCATACCTAGATGATCGCGAAACGCATTGAAGTAAAACCACTACAAGGTCATTACGGTACAGTCAGACGTATTATGAGGCAAGAGCTAGATGTGAAAATAAATATTTTCGATGACAAACAACTGAATTTACGTCCTCATCATCAACATAAAGAGTTAATACGATACAATGAATGTGTAACATTTTTAATGTGCTTTAGCAGCTATTCAATGCTCTGACTTTTTTTTTAAGCGCCAACTGGTGAGCTCCAAAAAATATCTACATTTTCTACTGCGTCTAGTTCCTTTGCAGTCATAGGCTATAAAAAGCAATGCTGTCTTCTGCGTTGGTTTAAAGGTAGCAATATTGTTTTCCGCGTTGGTAATATTAATAAACAAATAAAAAATGTCGCCACGAAAGGAAGGCGGGTTGGCGAAGGTATGGACTAGAGAAAAAGAGAAAGATGTCGCTGCCCGTCTTCTTATAGCAGTACCTACTTACTCTTTTGCCTCCCTCTTACGCACGAGATGGACGGTTAGATAGATAGAGTCCTCTTTATTGCACATCAGAAACAAAAAATAAATTTACAGGCAATGTTACAGTAAGATGTACAACTTGGGTGGCCTTATCGCCGACAGCAGTCTCTTCCAGACAACCAGATAAAAACCAGAGAGAAACTGCAAATATGTTACTTTAGTCTGGCAATTAATAGAAACGTTTATTATATCAATTTCAGTCCTTCTGTTTAAGGTGTCTAAGTAGCATTGGATTGCTCCAAAATGATATCAACATTATTTCAAATATATGGGTCACCTGTCCAACAGTTAGCCACTCGTACACCCATGCCAATAATTCGTAAACGTGACGTTGCCATTTTGTGCAACCGCGCTATTTAGACGTCGAAACATCCTCGCACTTCTCTTTCCCGGCGGCGAGATTGGGCTAGCGACGAGTGAGTTGCATCAAAATTTGTATATTTTAACGACAAAAGTAAAAAGAAAGTAATTATTTTTTCTCCTAACTTTTTTTTATTTCATATTACAGAAATCATTATCGGTCGGATGTGTAGAATAACTAAACATACTTCTTTTTGATCAGATACTGTGTGACTAGCGGCTTGCATTTAAAAGTGAGCACAGTGTAACGGCTTCGCGGGCCGGGTGTTCAACAATTAACCATATTGCTATGTTCAACAGTTAACCATTGTTAATTGTGGACTTGTAATTTTATGTGCATGTCTTATTGTGGAATTTGTTTCTATTTTGTATTTTATATAGCGGTAAAAAGGCACAGTTAACAGATGCTACAATCGTTTAGCGCTTTTGGAGCTATACCACCAGCTAAGGTATTCCCCTAGTTTCAATTTCTTGTTTGACTGTACCTAAATGATAAGTTTTAAGTAACCATACAAGCATAAGCATAGTTAGTTAACATTCTAGCATATACAGCTCAAAACTATGTCTTTCATTGTATTTGTCTGTAACAGAAATCAAATCATTTTTTATGATAATTATATAGACGCGCAAATGCAATGTCACAATTTTAGGATGCGGCTATTACAATTAAATCATGTCTACAATAAATAAATAATAAAACATTAATCCATATTACATTAAAACTTCAACTCTACAATTATTTCATATGTCAGTAAATTTCTTAATATTATAAAAACAGTTCTCTAAGAGCGTCACGTTATTTGTATTTGAACTTATTGCCTTCAAGTAACTAAGTACAAATTACAACAAGTAAGAAAGTATGGAATGTTAGCACATGTCACCTCATTAAAGTAATCGTGTTTGTAGTATAAGATCCCACCATACAACGACCTTCACCGAGCTGTTTATTGGATGAAAAGTTTTTTATATACAATTAAATATGCCAAAAAATATATTGCAAATGGGTTGCCTAAAACATTTCAGTCCAGGGTAGAATTTTTAAAATTTGACGAATTTCATGACTTTTTTTTTGCATTCAACCGTATACCACCGTGTTCATAAATGAATAATATTTATTTGTATTTAACTTTATTTAATTAACCAGACCGGTGCAAGTTACTAGTTCGATTTACCTGTTTGTATCTGCCTACTCAAGAGTTGTGACGGGAAAAAATAGTCAACCTAACGTTTGCATATTCTTTGGGCTTCATATTTTCGATTGGTATGAAATTTGTCTATTAACCAAACCAGAAAAAAAATATTTAAATATAAAAAAAAAAAAAATTATACTCCGGACTGAATTTTTTTAGTCAACCCATTTGCAATATATTTTTTGGCATATTTATTTGTATATAAAAAACTTTTCATCCAATAAACAGCAAGGGTGAAGGTCGTTGTATGGTGGGATCTTACCCCCGTATTTATAAAGAAGTAATTACTTATTGCTTAAACTTAAAGTGTTCATATCTAGTGCTTAAGTGAAAGAAATTGGTCACCATTAATAGTCATATTATTTGGCTGAAAGTGCTAAATTTTGGTAGTTATAACTTCTAGTAATTTCTTGATTAAGGCATACAAATTGTCTCTCAAGTAATTACTTGTAGTCAAGTAATTACTTTTACTTGTTTATAAATACGGGGTTTAGACTATTGAGTAAGTACTTTATTTTCCGACCTAGCGTTACATACTAGTTATGGTTTTAGTTAGTTTTTATCTTTTATTGATAACTTAAAAAAACTCACCTTCTTGACCTATTTAATTGACACTTTCTATTGATTCAACGTAACATTCGATAAAAAAGTAAAAAACGCGGTAATGTGGCCAGCTTCTGGGCACCTTTCCACAAGATAGTGATCTTAAACAGATATTCTATTTATAGGTTATTACCTATAAATAAATTATCTGTTTAATTACATGTAGGTATTTAGTATAGGCTTTGTTATGTAAATATTTATATTTTTATTATTATTACTCTATTCTTTATAATAGTAAAAAAGTATAGTTAGTAAAATAACAGCCTATCATCATCCCACTGCAGGGAAAAGGCATCCGTCATTAAATTCAAGTTACCACACCAATGATGGGTGTACTGGCATAATCAACACACTTGCCAAATGCGGGTTGGTGATCACAAACCCAAGCAACGTTCGAAAATTCGAAACTGTTTGTTGCCCGACCCGGGGATCGAACCCGGGACCCCGAGATCTTGGCCCGGTATTTAAACCACTAGACCAACGGGGCGTTTGCGACCAACATTCGATAAAGTTAAACTATTTTACTTTGATATCAAATCAATATATCGACGATTGAGCGATTGTCTAAAGCTGCATTAGCAGGTTCGTACCAGACACGAGTAGTGAAGGTGAGTGTTGATGTAAGTCGGAAAGTGGCCCCTCAAACCTACACCTGTGTCACAAGTCCCGCGATCTACAAGGAGTTTCTCTTTTTGCCACACGATGGACCCGGCACCTGCACGGTGAATCCATGGAACGCTAAAAGTTTGTCTCATAACTGCCATTTATTTCAGATAAAGTCGGCTCCTGTAGGATAATTTTAAATTTCAAATTCTATTAAAAGAAACTCGACTTTAAGCTCACCCTTCACATTTCTCTAGATTTGAAGAAACGTCAGTAGAGACTCCAACATGCCGGTTCAACAACAACTCCTGTCTAGGAGGGTTCCCCCGCCTCTACCACGAGATCCAGGAGCTCATTCAGGAGAAGCCAGACTTCGTGCTGCTGAATGCCGGAGACAGCTTCCAAGGCACCTATTGGTATACTTTACTGAAGTGGAACATCACGCAGCAGTTCATGAATATGCTGCCTCATGATGCCCATGTAAGAAGTTGAGCCAGTGTATATTTTTTAGAGGTTATAGGTTTTCAATTGGATCTTTTTTATGTATGATGATTAGTTTTTACGTGCTCAAGTAAATTAGTATTCTATTTAATGCTTTTTAGAAAACACAAGCCACTTTTAAGAGAGGTTCTAGAGCTAGAGCCATGTGCTGCCCCCAATTTATTTAATTTTATTACTTCTAAACAAAAACGATTCTCAAAAAACACTATTACCTTAGCAAATTACCTCTAGTATTTATTGAATCATAGTAAATTGTTCACTTAGTTGTTTATAAAGTCGAATTTGTAGCTTAGGTACGCTAATATTAGGGGTTAAAGTATGAAATTGCCGTTTTGTATGGACGAAATCGAGAAAAGTCATTTTTCCGTACTAACAATTTTTTAGTTTTTTTAAAAACGCCTGAACCGTTTTCGATGCAATTAAAGGTGAAAGTTAGATGGTTATAAAGCTACGCATTGTAGTATTTAAATTTCTGAAAATCAAAGTATGTAATACAAATATACTTAATTGAAGCAAGAAGGTCAACTGACACATTGTAAGGGGTCTTTTCAACGACTTCCTTTGAAGTAATAGAAGTAATATTGCATTTTTTTTAGTCAAAAGTTACTTTTTTTAGTTTTTGATACAATACAAAAAAGAATTACGCAATAATACTACTATACTTAAGAGCTATAAACAAAATAAAAAGTGGGAAAATAATCGGCAATTTCATACTTAAACCCCTATTATAAGCGCCCACTTTTAGCAATAATGTACAATACGAAAGAATGCCAGAATGAATAGCAGTTAACAGTGATTCAATAAAAAAAAGAGGTAATTTGCTAATGTAATAGTGGTGATTTTGTTTAGAAGTAATAAAGTTAAATCAATTGGGGCAGGACATAGCTCTAGTAGTCCCCTTAATCCCTTGATCGTGAGTTATTCCAGACACAATGGGGACTACCGTTTCTTTGCTCACCAGTTGGCGCCACTGTAGACTGAGGTCCGGAGGTATAGCTGTCAAAGGCGATCGGCGCCGAAACAAAGTGTTATATCTTGAATCTAATTAAGGTTATATTGTTTATAAATAACTATCTTGATATCAACAAACTAACTTCTGAAATAGTTGCTCTTGAGGCCGCCTATTTTTGCGCTTTTTCTTAATTCTGCTTTTAAAGCGTTCACATTAATCGCCAAATAATCCATATTTGCGATATTTACGAAGGTGATCACTTTCCAGCAGGTAAATTAAAGAAATTATAATTTATGCAACAAATTCCGCTAAAACCAGTACAAAGTGAATGATATTGGACCTCACGCGACACTAGCGCCTCTAGTGGCAAATTCACTAGCGATAGCCCCCATTGAAATCAATTGTTATCGTGGCACCCGAGTGCCTCCTGGGGGTTGAGGGATTAAAGTAGGATTTTGCGCTAGATTGACAGGTGGGCTGGCGATCCTTTGACCAATGGATTAGAGAAGTAGCTGCTACCGGTTTAATTTAGAAGTACCCTTCCAATTCCGGTATTTAAACCGCTAGACCAACGCCCCGTTGGTCTAGTGGTTTAAATACCGGGCCAAGATCTCGGGGTCCCGGGTTCGATCCCGGGTCGGGCAACAAATAGTTTCGAATTTTCGAACGTTGCTCGGGTTTGTGATCACCAACCCGCATTTGGCAACAAGCGTGGTGATTATGCCAGTTCCCATCATTGCAGTGGTAACTTGAATTCAATGATGGAGGCCTTTTCCCTGCAGTGGGATGATTATAGGCTGTTACTTTTACTCTTCCAATTCATAGTTAAGACTTCCTTCTAAGAGTCTCTTTAATTTTCATCGGATGAAAAAAATTAAAAAAAGCATAGTCATTACAAAAAATTCTGTTAATACAGGAAAGAAAGAGTGGTGCCATTATTGGTAGTAACCCTTAAGATACATTCATAACCACCCAACGTTTTCGTTGCAGGCATTAGGCAACCACGAATTCGATGACGGGCCTGAAGGCTTAGCCCCGTACCTCTCAGCTCTGAAAGCACCGGTGGTAGCAGCGAATATGGACTCTTCCAACGAACCGTCCCTTCAAGGACTCTACAAACCCCATGTAGTGATCGAGAGGAAAGGACGCAAGATAGGCATCATTGGGTTGATCACTGTCGATACTGAGGTGAGTTCGCATTCACAAGGGATATTTCTCAAAAAACGTGAGTCGTGATACGTCATGACGGATGGACGTTCACATTGCATAACGGAATGGTGTTGGTCACGATTCTTGAAATGATTTTTCCTTCCGTCTGATTTTTAAACGATACTTGATTTAAGACTTGTCCGTAATTTTTCACGATTCGTGAAGCATGTGAACATGGGTATAATTAAAAAACCGTTGCTCATTGGGAAAATCAGAAGCAACGAAGGTTTACAAACCAGCGATAAAACATAAAAGTCCTTTATTCTACATTGTGCCGTCCGAGAATCGAACCCGGGACTTTGTAACAGGCGAAGCCTTGAAAACAAACGATTTGTTGAAAATAACTTGTGCATACGCCACTACCACGGAGGACATCAGATTAATAAGGATGTGTATATAATATTTGTGGCTATAACTCTCATATGTACCTCTACACAAATATTTAAATTTCAAATCTAAAAATACACGTATAGATAAGCTTATCTTTCATTTCGATACATCAGATAATTATAAATATAAACTAACTTACAATCGTTTATTTACAGAAACTTTCAAACCCCGGCAACGTAAAGTTTACGGATCCGCGCGAAGCGACGCGACGCGAAGCGCAGGCCTTGACCGATAAGGGAGTGGACATTATCATACTGCTCTCGCATTGCGGACTAGACATCGACAAGTTAGTAAACAAAACTAATTACTTAATGAGGCGTTTAAATTAGATACCATTTGATATTTGGTAGGGCGTTTTCCAAGAGCTCATATTATCTAGAAGTAAATTTTCTTCAATGTAGAAAAAGAAGTCGTGTTAGTGTAAAAGCGCCCCCTGGGGCCTATTATCAGAAACAAAACTGATTTCACTGATTTTAATCCACATATTACGTCACACATTATGGTGACATTGGGCAAAATAAAATGGGAATTTTCGTAAACGACATTTTTACAAAAATTCTGGGGGTTCTGAAAATCTTTAAAATAATTAATATAATAATATCTATAAAATAAAAAAAGCGTAATTTATGGAAGACCCCGAATAGGATAGTATTAATTAAAACTATGATATTGATAAACTAAGTCACTCTTTAACCATCCGCCATTAATACCATAGCTAAACTTTATTTTCCGGGTCAGTTAGTGTGTTATAAAATAATTTCTTAACATTGATAGTAAATAAAATTTCATATTAATTTGATTCACATTTGCCAATACCAATGCTAAATGTAAGAAACGATAGCCACACAGCCACTTTCCTCAGATGGATGGAAGGTCTATAATCATTCGCGTGGGCGTAAAATAAGTAAAGACAGGAATCAAGTTGTTACTAACTGATTGGTCAGTGCCATCCAGAGTAGAGTCCTCTGTGGGGCCATTAAACAATTGTATCAATTTATCCGACATTGCTTCATTACGGGATTATCGCAACTGGAGCTGTCAATTAAATATTAAACTCTAGTTGCCCACACAGACTTCGTTGTCAAAAAATAATGGCCTGTTTCGTACCAATTCTAGGTTATTCTCTTCATAAAAATCTTCCCTGGATTTAAAAAAAAATACTGAATTGGCTTAGCGGTTATCGAGTTTTGCTCTTAGCAACACATTTAGCGATTGTTTCTTATTATTCAAAAATATTTTCTCATCTTCGGATCCGATCTGCCTATCTTTAAGATTTGACATTTGACTAATCTAATCTAAAAGAAAGGTTGTTACATAAACCGAAACTAATCTGATCGAATGGTTTTGTGGTATTGTTTTAATAATATAAATATCTCTCAGTAAGTTTCATAAGTTTTTACATTAACCATTTTTATCTCTTGAAATACGAAGTGTTAGTTGGTACTGGCTCTGTCGCTTCTGGGACGGTACCAATAACTTTACTTAGATATATCCTTAGTATATTACATCATTAAAATTTTTGAACACTAACAACACTATAGATATATTGTCATAAAATTTAAACTGAGAGCGAAACCAAGTATACCGAGCGCAAGCCATTGGGAGGCGATGGCTTGCCATATGCGCATAAGATACGCCATCGTGTCGTGATAGTTTTTCAGGAGCCAGGTTGAAATAATAGGGGTTAAAGTATGAAATTGCCGATTATTTTCCCACTTTTTATTTTGTTTATAGCTCTTAAGTATAGTCATATTATTGCGTAATTCTTTTTGTATTGTATCAAAAACTAAATAAAGTAACTTTTGACTAAAAAAAAAATGCAATACTAGTGCCCATTACTTCAAAGGAAGTCGTTGAAAAGACCCCTTACAATGTGTCAGCTGACCTTCTTGCTTCAATTAAGTATATTTGTATTGTATACTTTGATTTTCAGAAATTAAATACTATAATGCGTAGCTTTATAACCATCTAACTTTCACCTTTAATTGCATCGAAAACGGTTCAGGCGTTTTTAAAAAACTAAAAAATTTTTAGTATGGAAAAATGACTTTTCTCGATTTCGTCCATAAAAAACGGCAATTTCATACTTTAACCCCAAATACAAACGGGGTGGGAATCGGCTATATCATAACCGGAGTTATATCGCTCTCCTTAAATATTAAAAATTTGCAATTGCTGTCTTTGTGTTCTGTATACCAAATAAAAAAAAAGGTTTCCATGCACATTTCCCCGTGCGCCCATCCCGTTTTCACTCACTAAAAGAATGATTACATACATACATAGATACACTCACGCCTTTTTCCCGGAGGGGTAGGAGAGACCACATCTTTCCACTTGCTACGATCCTTACAGACTGTTTTCGCTTCATCCACATTCATTAATCTTTTCATACACGTTCGCCGGTTTAGGGTACTCTTGACCTGACCTTTCTTTAGAACTTCCCCGATTTGATCAAGATAAGTTCGTCGAGGCCTTCCCCTTCCAACATTTCCATTCATACTCGCCATATATATCTTTTTAGTCAATCTGCTTTCATTCATCCTCTCAACATGTCCAAACCATTTAAGCATTCCTTTTTCAATACTGGTCACTAACATCCTCTTTTATACCACATCGATCCCTTATCACACTATTTTTAATCCTGTCACTCAGATTGACTCCAATCATACTTCTTAACGCTCTCATTTCCACTGCATTTACTCTGCTTTCATGTTTTCTCTGCCACACCCAACTTTCACTCCCATACATCAGTGTTGGAACCAACACCCCTCCATGCACAGCCAGGCGGGCCTTTTCGGACACCTTCTGACTGCTCATAAAAGCGTGCAACGCTCCATTCACCATGTTGCCGGCATTTACTCTCCTTTCAATATCACTATTACACCTTCCATCCGCTGTAAACATTGATCCCAAATAAACAAACTCTTTCACTTGCTACACTTTTTCATCTCCTATCAAAATGTTACACTCTGTCATTCTATCCTCCTTTTCAAAAACCATTGCTTTTGTCTTACTTACATTCACTTTCATTCCTTTCTTGTTCAAATCTTCATGCACAATATTTACCATCTCCTGCAACTCCTCTGCCGACGATGCGAGTAAGACTTGATCATCAGCATAGAGCAGACATTTGACGATCAAATCGTTCATTCTAAGTCCCCGTTCACTTTCTTTCAAATTTTTCAAGCAACTATCCATGAATAAGTTAAACAGCCATGGTGACGCTACACATCCTTGTCTAACACCTTTTTCGATGCTAAACAATTCAGTGTACGCCCCGTTGATCCTGACACAAGCACTAGAATCCTTGTATAGGGATTTCAGTGCTTGTATCAAAATACTGTTCACCCCATACATGGATAGTGCTGACCACAATTCATTCCTCACCACTCTATCATAGGCCTTTTCCAAATCCACGTATGCGCAATAGACTTTCTGGTTTTTAGCCAAAGATTTTTCAGCTATGCACCGCAAGGAAAAGACCTGATCCGTACATCCCATTCCCTTTCGAAATCCTGCCTGAGCATCCCATACTTTCTCATCAGTTTTTTTCGTCACTCTCTCAATCAATACCTTTGCATACAGTTTGCCAACGACACTAAGCAGGCTTATACCGCGATAATTTTTGCAGTCTAGCTGTGACCCTTTTTCCTTATACAGCGGAACTATAACAGCCTTGCACCTGCAGCCTATCACTTGGTACTCGGCCGCTTCTCCAACACAAGTTGAAAAGGCAGTACAGCTGATTAGCTACTGCACCTTCGCCAGCCTTTAGCATCTCGACTGATACTCTATCATACCCGACTTCATACTTTTCAACGCTTTTAGAATCTCATCCATTTCTATCTCACTGTCATTCTCACTTTCATTGCTTCTGGTATATTCAACTCTTGCGCTGCTTCTTCTTTTTCAAACAAACTTTCAAAATATTCCTTCCATCTTTTCAACACGCATTCCTCACCTTTTACTATGTTACCATCCTGGCTTCTAATTCTACTCAACTCGGATGATGCGGTTTTACCTCGAGCTGATCTTATAGATTTCCAGAAAACTTTCAAGTTCGAACGAAAGTTTTCCGATAGCCTTCTGTCAAACTCATCCTTATTCTCATCTTTCTTTCGAGCCACAGTTTTCTTGACTTCATCCTTCAAACTTTTATACTCCTTTCGTGCTTTCTCTACATCCAGATCTGTCACCATCTTGATTTCTTTGGTTAGCTTTAGTAGCTAACCAATCCAACCATGCTTTTTTCTTTTTCCCAACAATTTCTTACACATCTTTACTCATCCATGCACTCTTCTGTTTATTTCCTTTGGTGCGTCTAGAAACTCCACAAACTTCTGTAGCAGCTTTCAAAACTCCTTCTTTAAGTCCCTTCCAACCTTCTTCAATATCAGACATCTCATCTAAATTACCAAATTCATCCTTCAATATTCTTACATATTCTTTTCTTACATCCTTGTCTTGCAGATTTTCTACTTTCACTCTTTCCAGGACATTAGAAGGCTCGGTTTTCCTATGGCGCCAGCGTCTGAAGAGACCGCTTATTCGGGATATCACCAGGAAGTGATCTGTATCGATACTGGCACCACGATAAGCACGAGTGTCCATGACTTTTTTCTTCAATCTTCCATCCACTATCACAAAATCTATCATAGTTCTACTAGAACCTTCTTCCCTTGTATACATATGAATCTTTTTATGCTGAAACATTGTGTTTGAGACAAAAAGATCCCATTCTAAACATATCTCTAACAGACTCTCTCCATTCTCATTTAATCTTTCGTCACCAAACACACCAAGAATCTTATCATACCCAGCTCGCTTCACCCCAACCCATCCATTACTAAGAATGATTACTGGCCAAAATTCTGTCTTATTTCCTTTTCCGAGATTCTCACTAACTCTACTATACCAAATTACATTTGAGACATTACAGCGGTTAAAACTAGAAGAGGGTAAAGACAATCACAATATAAGTATGAGTAAAGCTACTTAACGTATAGATTTTCGGATATAAATAGATAGCTGGTAATATTATTCATTTAATTTCTGTAACTGTACAACGCTATTTCTACTCCAACATCTGAAGAGACTATTATTTTTCTTAAAATACTTTAAACTTCAACAGGTTTACATCGAAACTCCGAAACAATGAACTCTTATGCCTTCGTACATTTTTTTTGCAACGCCCCGATGGTCTAGTGGTTTGAATACCGGGCCAAGATCTCGGGGTCCCGGGTTTGATCCCCGGGTCAGGCAACAAAAGTTTCGAATTTTCGAACATTGCTTGGGTTTGTGATCACCAACCCGCATTTTGGCAAGCGTAAAGATTATGCCAGCACCCATCATTGCTGTGGTAACTTGAATTCAGTGATGGAGGCCTTTACCCTGCAGTGGGATGACTATAGAATTTTACTTACTTACTTATTTTTTTTAGGGAGTTAGCACGCGAATACGGAGAGCACATAGACATTATTGTCGGTGGACACACACACTCTCTGCTTTGGAACGGCCCTGCGCCGAGCGGGGAACCTGTGGCTGGTCCTTACCCAATCTTCGTTGAGCACACCCCGGATAAGAAGCATAAGGTAAAATATAAACTAATCTTCTAACCAATACGACCATATTAGGTACTTAACACTTGAATCTACTTGGGATTTACTGATCGATCCGATTGCACGAATATCAGTCTGAAACGTCGGGAATTATTATATTTTACCTTTAAATAATTTATTCGGTAGCAGTAAACCCCGTGTAGTGTTAAGTGTTGAGTGTTAAAAATGCAACAAGATAGTTTAAAATCCTTTAAGACCATATTATCTAAAACCTTGCGCTTGGGTCTGATGTCGTTCTTAACTTACACCATGTCATCATGGTCCTTCGTAAGAGGTGGCTAAAGAAGTACAGACTGCCAGACGGAAATGGGCAGCTGCGTTTTCTCTCCATCATTGGCCAAACGATCGAGCGATCGCCAATCTGCTGCCAAGCGTAGCGATTGTGGTAGAAAGATTCATTTTAGCTGTGATATAAACATATAACAAGTTATCGTATAAATATGGTATGGCTGTTTATGCCGTAGAGAAAAAAATTACACTCTCGAGATAATCAAAATTGGAAAGGTACTCGTATTTTACATTGACCTAAAACTTTAAAAATTGGCCAAGAACCTAGGTATCTGAAAATTGTACATCGGAATAAAATTATTTAAAAAAAAATCTTATTTTTAAAGTGCGTAATCAATTTCACGACCAGTTGGATCTCTAGGTAGTAAACCTACTCTGTTTCTGAACCATGGGTCGTGGGTAAGGAATGCAATCCCGGTATTTGCGGAACTAAGGGTTTTTAGTTTCGCGGGATGCTGCTATTTGCGGGATCCCGCGTGATGCTAAAAGTGGCTATTGGTAAGAGGATAGCAATACTGTATCATAAATTCATAAGTGTATATCTAGAACTAAAAAAAAAAAATCCTATTTGATGATTAATTTACACAACTTGCATTTTGCCGTATGCGAATTTTATGCTATAAGAAAGTATTTCCTTACAATTACTTAACCGGCAAAGACTTTATAAAAAATGTTCGACATAACTTTACTTTTCCTTCTGTGTTAGTACAAGAAAAGCCAAAAGTTCATAGTGAAAAGAAATTTCACATCAATAAAACATAACATGTTATTGGATTACGTTACGCACAATTACAAATTGCAGCTTCTGACAAAAAATAGGATTGTAATCACCGCGCGCGTTAAAGAAAGCCCCCGCCCCGGCTGCCTACTTTGTTCCCGTCCGTCATTAGCTAGCTTCTCTCTATATGGCTGAGTCACGGGAGCAGTGCTGCCAGAACGTGGGAAAATAGGTGGGATACTCTTTACCCACGTTTTAGAAGTACTGCGCGGGAGTCAGCTTAGGCGCAACCACGTACCGAATATCGATGCACAGTCTTGCTAGTCCCGCGGGATCCCGCTAGATTTTTGTGCGGGAATGATCCCGCAAAATCGTTCAGGATATTTCAGGATCCTGGTATCCCGGTATTGCATTCCCTAGTCGTGGGTTCGAACCCCGCACGGAACATATATTTGTGTGCATGAACATGTCTGCTTTTGGAAATATATAGTTACTTTTATACACCCAGTATAAAAGTAACTATATATTTCCAAAAAAAGTATACAAGTTAGTTAATCGGTTATCTAGTACCCCATAACCCAAGCTACTTGATAGTGGCTTAATTTAGGACTAGATGGATCTGTGTGGCATGTTGTAAAAATATAATAATAATCTAATCATCGTAGTTAAGCAACTTGTAAATTGGTAGGTAATCCCGGGCGAGTCCGATTAGCACTTGTCCATTAGTTTTCATTAATATTTCTTATAGGTTTTTAAACTTTCTTGATGCATTGTTACACATAAAACTTATCACTGAACCGGGATTTACAATGCAATGTTATAATTTATAGGTAAAATCGTATTTACCTTCCCGACGTTTCGATCCGATTGCACGAATCATGGTCGCGGGCAGACTGGAGGCGCTCTGCGTCGTCTGGCCGGTTGAGAAGAAATGTTTTCTTCTACCCGCGATCCTTCAACAATTTTGTCTCTCGTACAGTCAGTTCGACAAACTACACTAACAATGTCCGGGTTTTTTACTAACGGCATGGCACGCGATCTACACCTCGTTAATACTGGGTTCCATGACGATGGCAAATGAAATCCATCTTCTCTATTGAAATTCTTGTGTTTCTTTATTTCAATAGCTTCACGTATTAGTCTTGTGTAGTAGTTACGATCAGTTGAGAGAATTTTCGGATCATGTAGTTCCATCCAGTGATTAACGCCTGAATTTAATAGATGTTCTGCTATCGCGGATTTGCTCGTTTGTCTATTTTTAACAGCTGCGATATGCTCCTTGACCCGTTCTGCCATTGATCGCTTTGTTTGTCCTATATATGAGCTACCGCAGCTGCAATCAATTTTATAGACTCCCGGTGTCTGCAGAGGTATCACGTCGTTTGGTGAGCGTATCTCCTTCGTTACTTTAGAACACGGCTTATATGTATACAGTCTTGATGGAGTATCTATTCAGTACTGTTCCAATTTTGTCCGTTATTCCTTTCACGTACGGGAGAAATGCTGGTTCCCGGCTCACCATTGGTGGCTTGTCTCTCTTTTTCCTCTTTTCCATACGTCTTCTCGTCACATTGTAACCGTTTCTTTTAAGTACCTCCTGAACGTGGTCAAGCTCAGCTCCTACATGATCAGGGTCGCATAACTTGTGTCCTCTGTTAACGAGTGAAGAAACAACTGCTTCAAGATGACGAGGGTGGTGATGTGAAGAGGCGTGCAGATATCTGTCCGTGTGAGTTGGTTTCCTATATACAGAGTGTGCCATCTTCCGTCCGATTTCACTGTCACCAGAACGTCTAGGAAAGCCATGGATCTGTTCTTTTCCATTTCGTATGTAAACGTGACCTTCGGATGAACAGAATTTAGGTGCTGTAGATATTGTTCCACTACCGTTTGGTCTCCGTTAATTATGCAAAATATATCATCTACATATCTCTTCCAGATCTTAACAATAGCTGGTCCGCTTGCTAAGGCCTTTGTTCGAAATGTTAATACGATTTTACCTATAAATTATAACATTGCATTGTAAATCCCGGTTCAGTGATAAGTTTTAATATTTCTTATGTTCTTGACTTTGATATGTTATTATATGCTTATGTATATTTTATAAATGACTTTAAATTTTGTTTTTATATTTATTAGTACTAACTCAAAACCAATGTTTTCAGACAATGATAGTTCAAGCATCCGCCTTCACGAAGTACATGGGTAATTTATCGTTGTACTTCGACTTTCGTGGCGACCTAGTTAAGTACGAGGGCGGGCCTATATTCCTAGATAGGTCCATAGCTGAAGGTATGTATAGGATATAATTCTTATTAACTCCTCCGGATAATAATGTGTGTATAATTCAATGGGTTCCTGAATGGTATGACAACACAATTGTAGTCGGTAGGTGGTATAGCATCTCTAGGCCGGTCCACTACGTTGATAAACCTACATAAACACTCATCTACCCGTAAAAATATAGCTAGCAATTCTTAATTTTCAGTAGATACTTAATATACCTACTTTAAATTTCGTTAGATCAAATTTCTGTCAAAAATTCATAATAAAATTACTCATCTATTTGTTATTCCAGACTTAGCAATAAAAGCAAAACTAGCACCATACGCTGAAATAGTCCACAAGGCAGAAAACGTACCGATAGGGGAAACGAAGACATCGCTGCTGTTTGAAGACTGTGTGTTCGGAGAATGTGCCTTGGGCGATGCACTGGCTGATTCCCAAAATGAATTTGTAAGTAGTTTAAGTTCACTTAGTTGGAAGCCTTTTCAGCATGGGCATCGCCTACATCATCATTATCAATCTATTACTTGACACGTCCCGTTTGTCTTGTGGTTTTAATACCGGGCCAAGATCTCGGGGTCCGGAGTTCAATTCCCGGGGCGGGCAAAAAAATGTTTCAAATTTTCGAACATTGCTTGGGTTCATGATCACCAACCCGCATTTAGCAAGCGTAATGATTATGCTTGCACCCATCATTCATCATTGCTATGATAACTTAAATTCTATGAGGGAGGCCTTTGCTGCATGATTATAGGTAACTTTACTTTTCCTGGACACGGGGCTTTCCAAATGGAGCATTGTTCTATGATCACGCCACGCTTGGCAGGCGGGTTGGCGGTCGCAGTTTGGCTGAAGTTAGAGAAAAGACGCCGCTGCCCGTCTCCTTCTGGCAGTACTTCTATAGTCGCCTCTTACGACACCCATAGCCAAAAAAAGGCGTGATGCTATATTTTTAATCGCGAATGAATATGAAAAATCCGATGGTTGTAGGGCTGGTAGGGGAAAACTAATAAATAATGATATTGTGTATTAAGTTATCTAATAGGTATAGGTTTATTATTGATGTATTATTTAAGTAAATTGATAATATTTAGTATGTTATGTTGAAATTTTGCTATATGCTGTGTTTGATAGCTTAAAATTGGTTTTTTCAGGCCAAATTAAAAGTAAAATCTAATTTGGATTTCTTGGCGTTTATCCAACGTGGAAACATAAGGTCTTCCATACCTGAAGGAAGTAAGTAGCTAGTAAATTTTATACAATTAATTAATTTAAGGAATAATCCAATAAGTGGTTATATATATGCTAGATATTGCATTAATTGAAAAGTAGTTTAAGGTTCTTATTGTCTTTATTTACGTAATACACATAAATTTTTTGCACATTGTCAAATCAAGGTTTTGTAATTTAGAATTAAGTATTTTAAGCTATAGATATTAAAACAAGCTAGGATGTTAGGTGTGTTTTTCGGAGTAATGAGCTCGTGGGTTCTTCTTCAGCGCTCGGAGAACTGTACTAAGAAACTGTGGAGGGCGCCACTTGCTTTAACTCAGAAGCAAGAAAGAGTTAGTTAAAGATAGAAAAGAAAACAAGTTATTTTCAATTTGTCTCCCAATATATTATTTAAATGTGCATTACACTCAACATAGATATCAGCAACATAAAATTTAAGCTATATAGAATAGACTTAAGTAGGTATATTAGTTTAAGAATAAATTATGACTATGCATCTAAACAAAAGTTCTGTACTTAAACTTAGTCTTAGATACAGTGAAGGAAAGCTTAGAAGCAGGCGTTCCATCACTCACAAGTAACTAGAATTAAGGTTGGCCTAACCCATGAGCTGAGGAGTATCACCAATGCATGAAACTATCAAAAGAATAAATGTTCATAAATACCTAGTAGCATGTTATTAGATCATGTCACCGATAATAAATTATAACGTCACCGTGGAGAACCACACATATCCCTCAGTCCCTGGAGCAGAGATTCTCACATGCGCGCAGGATGCAGGAGTATGTCCTAGTAGCTAGGAGCGAGGGGGGCGATATTTCAAGCCTGGAAGGTACACACAAGCATGAGTACAGCGGTGATAAAGCCACATGCTCTTAGGCAGCGCACGTGGGCATGAGCAGATGGTATGTGAAAGGAAAACGTGCACTAGCACAGCACTTTAGACATGACCGCAGGTGCATTTACAGCAGGGTGAGATGAAGACATTCACTAGCACGTTGTCCACACGTGGGCATAGGCAGATACACGTGGTGAAAAGAATCAAACATGCTTACCCATAAAAATGCAGCAACAATCACCAAGATGAGGCGATGCATCATGTAAATTTATCCATCAAGGGAAAGTAAAAAAAAATGTTAGTCCTGAAAGATGAAACAACACACAATTAAAGGTTCACAACCTCTTAGAAAAGAAAACAAAGTCTTGGAAAAGACATCTATAGATGCTTACCATAAAGAGACAAATTGAAGAGAAAATAAGAAAAAAGAAATTAGCCCTTTGGCTTTACATGCCCACAGGCATTTTGGCACGCTTGACCGCCATTAAAAATTTACTCGTTCGCGAACAAGAAAGCTAGGAATCCAAAATTCAGGAAGCGTAGTAAAAAGACTGGCCACCAAATGGCATCCGCTTATAAAGCCAATCCAACCTCTCCCCTCCTCTATGACAAGCAAGTTTTTTTTTTAAATTCTTTGCATTCACGACTTGGTACCACTTAACTTGACTGACACATGAAGCCAAACAACGCAGAAAACTGCTCAGCCCTGAAAAAGTAGAAAACTACCCAAAAAAAATCAACACAAATAGACATTTGCCTATTAATGTAATAATATAAAAAAATAACATTCAAATCATTAGATAAAGAAAGGAATTGTGGGATGACAGACACAAAGTTGCACCTATAGTGTTCCATCAGCCGGATAGATGGCGTTATCAGTAAAAATCCTTAGCTGCGCACGAGCTGTTGAAACAAAATAAATGCAAAAAATGTAACGACGTGTTACAATATTTTTATTTAATTTTTAGGCGAAGGGAACTGAGCCCATACTGCAGAATTACTCATTCATTCCTTCTTTTCTAATCGAGAACTGAGATGGACCAAACATCATAAACCAAAGTATCGAATTTAATATCTAGAAAAAATATCGATGATAATAAATTATCGATTGTTTTTGTAATAGAAAATTGTTTTTTTTTGCCTGTTATGAAAATTTTGGTAGATCACTATTTTTAACCCAAGCCTATTAGAAATTTCTTTACAATTATTTCAAACTGGAAGATTCTAAAGTTCCGACATGAACTTAATTGTTTCTGAAATATTTCTGGCGGGATTATTTTATGTGTATCTAATCTAATGTATTACTTTCACCCTCGTTTTTTTCAGCAATAACGGAAGGCATGCTGTTCGAGCTGCTACCATACAAAGATAGAATGGAGACGTTCGAGTTGCAAGGCAAGTGGGTGCTAGAAGCCCTCGAGAGAAGTGTGACAGATGCATGGGACACTCATCCGTTTAAAGGACCTTGGGTCTTACAGGTTTCAGGTAAGAATTTTTTCAAACCATAAGTGAGTGTGTGGTTTTTCTTGGTGCTGAATTCTAGCTTACGTTATGTTTACTTAGGAAATTCATGGTATATTTTTTATAAATTATGGACCCTTCGTACAGGCACAATGAAGTTATTTTTCATCATCATAATCATCAGCTCTCATACTTCCTCTGGATTTGGCCTTCAATAGAAGAAATTTTGCCTAATAATCTCACTTGGCAAGTAGGCATTTTCCCCACTGGTATAGAGAGAAGACGCTGTTGCCCGTCTCCTTCTAAAGTGTAGTGGTTTTCCTTTATTGGCCTCTTCAATGTGTATTTATACATACGGCACGTTCATATAGTGACTACTCTTCCTTTTGGGCATTCATATAAAAGCAAAACTGTTACAATCTTGTCAAATCTCACTTTACACATAAGTTCTAACTAGTACCACAGAAAATGTCGATAGTGCAGATGCCCTATGAACTAGGGCAAATTGTCGGCACATGAATAAATATTCCCACCAGAATACAAGCTACCTATATCCGGCCCGCTGTTATTCCACTCACACATAGCGCGGCGATGTACGCGTGACATCTCACCGACGCGTTCACCGACGCGTCGCCGGGGTAAGAACTGGTTTTCACCGATTCAGTTGCGGTATAAATGACAGGGCTGCCACCTGCACGTCGCGCGCATTAGACGACATTTATTTGAGTGATTTGGCTGACGAATTGTGATTTTACCATTTCTATGATTCATCTATACTAATATTATAAAGCTGAAGAGTTTGTTTGTTTGTTTGTTTGAACGCGCTAATCTCTGGAAGTACTGGTTCGAATTGAAAAAATCTTTTTGTGTTGGATAGTCCATTTATTGAGGAAGGCTTTAGGCTATATAACATCACGGTGCGACCAATAGGAGCGGAGCATTCGTGAAAAATGTTGCAGAAATAATCGCGATAACAGAAATTGACGCGGACGAAGTCGCGGGCAACAGCTAGTTATTTATATAATATTGATTAAGGAAAATTGGTGTTAAATCTAAATGAACAAAGGGTCAGTTACGCACTGCTATGGTTTGTTGCATGATAATTGTATAGCAAATGTCTGGATCGACACAAGTGCAAGAAATCGGAATGCTACCGGAAAAAGCCTTAAATATAAGCAATGATTCCTTATTTATTCATCGTAAAGGCTTTAATGCAGGTAACATATCTACAGGCCGGGTTCCTTAAAATACTGCCAGGTCCAGATAATTATGTTAATTTTATTATTTTAATAAAGTGATAAGTATAAAAGTAAAATTATAAATTAATTATCTTTTGACATGCCATGCGAATATTTTCCGATCAGTTATTTATGGAAACTGTAGGTATTAGATCCAGAATGTAACACACGTTATAAAGAAATAAGAAATATTTTAAGAAAAATAAATTATTTAGGGTTAGCCATTTATAAACTAATTTAACTTTAGTATTGTCAAATTACACTAAACCTTATATTTTATACCTTTTGAAATATACTTTTTAGCATGTAGGCAGTTACTCGTACTTACCGTATTTAATTTTTACTACCTATTTTTTTTGACTTGCAACAGGTGAGCCCTATCAGAATAGTTTAAAAGTCTTGAAAAAGAAGCTTGTACTCTGTAGGGATTTTTACTCATGTGTTGTCGGTACATTATTTTGGTCTAAATTGCTGCTAGATGTCGCTACGCAGACCTGGTCTTATAGCCAGAGCTATATAGCCCGAGTGAGGTCAAGTTGGGCAAATTAATCGGCCTATTTTCTGGTCTTCGCTTCGCTACTATTTAGCATCTTAGAGTTGTAAAGAGCTATTATTCCAGGTCTTCAAGTAACATACAACATATCTAAGCCTGAGGGGCAGCGTGTGACGTCAGTGACGGTGGACGGCAGCGGAATGAGCTTGGACAATGATAAGTTCTACCAAGTAACTGAACCGTCGTATTTAGCAGATGGAGGGGATGGATTTACGGTAAGAATCGTTATAGTGGTGTCACAAGGACCACTCTGGTAAATCTTATTTATGACCTTTCTAGCTGGAATCAATGACACCCTATTATTATTTATTATTATTATTTTTATACTTGAAAGTTATGGACATAAATATGTCCTGTCCTGACCTGATCTCCACGGTCAAATAGTTTAGTCACCGGTTTCTAAAGGGTTCGCTAGCTTGAGTGCCCTGGATCGATGTTAATGCAGAAAACTATTATTTTAATTCTCTCGTTTTGTTTCTGATTTCCAAGAAACATGTGCTTTAATAGCTAGTTAATTAGGAACCTGAGTTAGCGTCCCCTTAAAATGCGATATTTTAAATCATTGACTACAGTTATACGTAATGTTTATTCTATTACAATTGTATTGTTACAGATGTTCAAAGAAAACAAGAGAAACGTGCAGGTCATAGGCCGCGATCAGTCGATTTTTGAAAATTATATTAGAAAGCATAGTCCACTGAATGTAACGGTTGATGGACGAATTAAAATAATTCAAAACTAACCTATTTTTAATATACTGTTTTAAACTTATATGGTCACTATCGTAAGAGTTAGTTATTTCGAGATTTCTACCATGTACCTTGTTTTGTATGAGTTTCCGATATGGCTTTAAATTATCGTGTGTCTGGAATCCAGTGGTTAAAATTTGTAATAACCAGAAAAATCCAAAAACGAATGTTTCGCGATCGGATACTGTGAGTGTTGTGTGTCGAGAACAGGTTCGAGTAAATAGTGAGTTTGAAAACAATGGTACCAGTGTCGAGTGCAATAAAAGACTACGACGGAGGGTAGATCGATATATCTACTCGTAACAACCACCCACCCGCAGTGACATCAGTTCTTCCGCGATCATGGCGCTTGCAACAGTGCCGAAATATCGGAAATTCATAAAAAACAAGGTACTTGGTAGAAATCTCGAAATAACTAACCTATTTTTTTGTTAAATAACTCAACCCCTTCAATTATATTATGTTACTCTTTAATTACGTTCGACGTTCTAGCTACCGTGTGGTGTCGTCAAATATAATATCACCACCTCATCTTGGTTGGATCCAACACCATTTGGACGACTAGTTGGATCAGAGGTAGGTAGTAAACTCTACTTCTGAGCTTTGGGTCGCTGGTTTGATCCCCGCCCAGTACAAATATTTGTGTGCATGAACATGTCTGTTTGTACTGGTCTGGGTGTTTTTCTATGTATACTATATATTAACAAAAAAATAATATTTATGTAAGTTTATCGGTTATCTAGTAGGTACCCCATAACCCAAGAAATATTAATAGTAGCTCAATTTGGGACTAGATGGCTCTGTGTGGCCCGGCGTGGCATATTAGCTGTTCCCCGCGACTTCGTCCGCGTCAATTTCCGTTATTATGATCGCGATTATTTTTGCAACATTTTTCACTTATGCTTCGCTCCTATTGTTCGCAGCGTGATGTTATATAGCCTAAAGCCTTGCTCGATAAATGGACTATCATACACAAAAATATTTTTTTAAATCGGACCAGTACTTCCTGAGATTAGCGCGTTCAAACAAACAAACAAACGCTTTAGCTTTATAATATTAGTATAGACAGAAATAATATAATACTATAGTATAGTATAGATTTTCTTTTGCTATAAGGGATCGTCTACAAATTACGTCACACATTAAGGGGTTCTTACCTTTTGTGACATTGGGCAAAATAGTATGGAAATTTTCGTAAAAATGTGTGTCAAGGGGGTCTGAAAATCTCAAAATTGTGACGTAAATTATGGATGACCCCTAAGTAAGTGTTGTACGCGAAATTAACTCTGTCTGTATGTCTCATACGCTTATACGCCTTAATTAAAAACCCAATTTTTATGAAATTTGGTATAAATATAGTTTAGACCTTGATTTTTTTCAATGAACTTTTTTATATTTGGTTTGTTTATATTTTCAAAACAGTCCATTATGAACCACACAAAGCCATCTAGTCCCAAACTAAGCTGCTGCCTATTAGTATCTAAGCTTAGGCTGATATACTTAATTATACATCATGCATTTTCAACCGCCTGAAAAACAAAGCCCACGCTTTTTTATCAATAAAAATAATCATAGAAAAATATAAAATATTGATTTAGCTATTAATTTTGAAACACTGCGTCGCATACGGATGCCCGGATGTAGCTAGTAAGGTTAATTAGCGCGGGACCCCACCGCAGCAAAATAATACGTCCGAGCGCGTCACAGCGTGTTTCAAATATTTAATATTTTCCTAAAATTATGTTTATTGATAAAATAAATAACACTGCCATGATGTTATAAGTAATGGTGAGGTACGTGGGCTTCGTTTTTCAGGCGGTTCAAAAAGCACGGTGTATATAGATATTTGTAAATCATATCTCTAACACCGCCAACGTTTTTTTTTATAAATAATGGGCTTGCTCTTGACTACATACTTAACTATACGGTTAAGAAGAACCCTAAGATGGAGCGAGCTTACCCAGAGGTACTGGTTGTCCCACACAACAGCGGAACACAGAAAAAACTATTTGGCGCTGGACTCCGGCAGGAGGGTGGTAGCATCCAGGCAGCCTCTTACGAAGCCTCCCACCGCAGAGGGATCTGTTAGCCGTCATCAATGGTTAGAAAAAAAAGATGCCGTTGCCCAGGGTGGACGACTAGGAGGTAGATGCCACCACCCCAAAACTTGGAAACAGCTTCAACGATGTTTATGAAATTTAGTATGGAGGGGGTTTCGAGGGCGATAAATAGATCTAGATAGGTTAAATTTTTAGAAAACGTCGTTTTATCCGTTTTTGTCAGGCAATGAAAAGCTGCTAGAATATCATAAAGCATTTAGAAAAATATCTGCCAAAAATGTAAAATTTTTGAAACAGCCTCCTTGTAACACTATTTTTACGCAATGCGCATCTCATTTATTCATTACGATAACTACTATTCATAAGTTTTATTCTCATCATAAGATTTTCCCTTCATACCTTCACAGGCTTAAGACCGTAAAAATTTAAAACTACTTATGTCGCGAAAAATATTTTCGGGTGAAAATTTGATTAACATTTTTAACTTTATAAATGGGCTCTAAATACGATACTGAACGGCTATAAAAAAATTTGAAGATCATGAAGTCATCCTGTTTAATAAAGGCAATAAAATTAAGGAGAAATAATATTGATTACAAGTGGTCTGTGATGAAATATCTCTCAGTTCTCGCGGCGCCACCAGTGCATTTTATTGGACACAAATAATTTTCGGACTCCTTGCGTTATTACTGAAACGTTCTTGAGATGTGGTCGGAATAGTTTTGTTAAAGTACTGCCATTAATCCTGAAATTGTATGATTTTGTAACAATGGAGATATACGACGGGCTTATTTTCTATCCGGTCTTTATGCATAATTTCACTATTTGTATTGTAAACCTATTCATAATATTGACTGTTTGTGCCAAAATAAACTAAACAAATAAAAGATAACTGAATTAAAGATTTATTGTCGCTAAACCTGTTTTATTTAATTTTTAAATAAAGTTTAAAATGAAATTCGACTAAGAAAACCGAATGTTTTCCTTTTCTGTAATCGGAGGAATCCTCCTATTCTTAAAATTACTGGTATCCTATAATCATCCCACTACAGAAAAAAGGATGGAGGATACTGAATTCAAGTTACCACAGCGATGACGGGTACTCGCATTATCACCGCGCTATAGCCTGAGCAATGTTCGAAAATTCGAAACTTTTTGTTGATCCTAACCTATCAAACCTCAGCCTTCCTAAATACCTAGTACCTATATTTTCCAATTTATACACCAATGCACCTACCCCCATTCTAGCACTCTTTTTCAAAACAAAACACGGGGCGAAGGTGCCGAATGCTGTAGGAATTTTCCCTCTCATTAGTAGCGGGGTTTCTTCCATTTGGACCCATTTACCTGATGGCGCATTGGCACCTTTGTTAGCATGTATCACAACCGAATTACGTTCAGTGGGTGTTCTTCAGATGCGTTTATAGAACAATGGTACGAGTCAAAAATATACTTTATTGGACGCACGTTTCGTAGGCATAAGTATATTTTTAGGGAGCTGATGTTCGCTTTCATTCTTTGGGTATCATAAGCTAGTTGCCACTGACAGGGCTACTGCCACCAGAAGCTAATGAACAACATAATTTCTCTCAACTCTTCGGGAAACTTCGATGAGCGGACTGATTTGGTAGACAAAGATAATGATCTGGATGTTCTCAAATGAAAATGAATAAAAAAATTAAAAAAATAATTCTAGAAGAAGTGGTAACAACAATGATTTGCCTGTCGTCCCCAAACTAGGTAATCCTGTCTTTTGGGAACTACTTGACAAAGTAATTAAACAGCGGCTTTGTGTGTGTGTGTGTGTGTTTCATATCCTGTAAAAGGTCGCCAGGCTTAATGGGCCTACCGTTCTATTATATTTTGCGCATATATGGAGCGGCAGAATCACCTTTTCGGTCCTGTTTTTAGGGAAGAAATATTTTGCGAAGTCTTTGTGGGTGACACGGCAATGTGCCTGATGGTGGCTTGGCTAAATGACACGCGCACTTTTATAAGAAAACATAGTTGTTTGGATTAAATATTCAAACCTATTTTCAAGATGTTTACTCGGTTTGTAGGTCAAAGAAAATCAGGCATTGTCACACATCGAATTGCGTGTAGATTCACGCAATTCGATGTGTGACGTATTTTTAAAAATCACAATGTTAAAAATAAAGATAATTTAGTACAAAAAATATTAAGGAACGGGAATGTTTTGGGGATATCTCCTATACAAAAATAAAAATTATGGGGTTTGTGTGCACATCATTTGGTTGGTTGAAAGGGTCGTTAAAGTGTGAATGGCGAATAAATATTTGCTTAATTTGGTACAGACGTTTGTGTCACTGAAAGCACCACTTAAAGAAGTAAAAAAGCGATAGAAATTTGTAGGAGGAATCAGTTTTTTAAATTTGTAATGCTAATAACAGAAACTGATTGTAAAATCTCACCGAACAGTGATATAACTACGAGAGCAACAAAGCCTATTCTCAAGCAGACGTAATCACGAGCAGAGCGCTAGTCCTAAATAAATACTAAAAGCTCAAATCTAAGGGAACTATAAATTAGCATGTCCGAAATTCTAGACAGTAAAAACAGAGACTCAGTGGTCAGTTTGGCGCTGACACAATATTAGTAAGCTACACAGTAATTTATTCCGTGTTTTTCATTGAATATCATTTATAATAATCAATTTGTCATACTTTGAAAAATAACCCGGCAATTTTCAGGTTATTTGCGAAATCTTTATGACTGGTATATCGCAATATTTAATTTTAATGTTCACCTGAACAACAGTTTATGAAGAACAGACAATAGTAAAACATCATACATGCCTCCAAAATTTAATTACTTAGCGCAATAAAGAAGAGTTTTTATTGCCACTATCATTTCACAGACTCGGATGAGAACAATATTTTCTGCGCCGGAATTTTATTTGGTATAAGAATTTCATATTTCGAAGGACCTTTGCAAGTGTGTTTGGAATTAAAATAGGATATATTTAGGAAAAACAAGGAAATTTTTAGGCTTTATTCTTAAGAAGAGGGTATTGTTTCGAAAATTTAAAGTGGTTTAAAATTAGATTTCTTTAAGTAGTAAAGTCTTATATTATGAAGTTCGAGAGCACGTGTTGCAGGCACAACAAAAAAATATCACCACCCTTTGTCTTCCTATGGGTGTCGCAGGAGGAGAATAAAGTAGCAATGCTAGAGGAAGGCGCATCCTCTCTCCACAGGGCTGGTGGTGATGATGATGACGACCTTGAAGTTGCAACCCAAAAGATTTTCATCCCTCACATAGAGACTGTTTAGCAATAGTATTTGGTTCTACTTAGTAGGTTTGTAAAAAAACAAAACAAGTAAATACAAATACAAGATAAATAAATAAGGACGATGCTTTCCTCTGCATATTTTTGACTGAAATGTAATGTCTGCCATTCTGCTAATGATAAATAAATAAAATAATAAATCGTTTATTTAATATACAAAGATATCAAATTACATTATAATGAGCCTGCTTAAAGTTAAACAGTGCAGATAGTATCTTTTGCCTGAACTAAGTAGAACCTGGGCTTCAGGCGAAAAAGATCTTATGAATTTTATTTTATGTGCCATAAATTAACAATAAAATTTAACTTAAATAATACTAATTTAATTAAGGTAAGATAAGGTAACTAACCATAACAATCTATTTTATTTAAGTACTAAAATTAGTTCTTCTGTATCATTATAGGACAAGGTTTGCAAATATTTAGTTAGGGCTATTTTTACAGTTAAAATAGTTGAGATCATAGATATTAAGTGCTTTATTCAGTCTATTGTATAAAAATGGGCCCAGAGTTGTAAAAAACCTATTCGTAAAAATATATTTCGAAGTTAATTGCTTAGTGCAAACTATATCTTTCCGGCTTTTATTAGTAATATCTGCATTATAAGGAAGCATTGCGTGTTGTTTTAGTATTGTGTGCATTATAAACAGTTGGCGGACAGTTAGTAGATTACATGATTTATATAAAAGGTGTGTAGGGTAGAAAAAGGGAAGGTTATTAGCAACTTTTAAAATTGCTCGCTGGGCTCTTTCGAGTGGGATCAAAACAGTCTTTAATGCTCCACCCCATGACGTAATGCAGTATTGTATAATTGATTGACATAGGGCTAGGTATACTTGAGTTATCAATTTTGAGTCCGAGATTGGTCTAAGATTTTTGAATACGTAAATTAATTTACGGACTCTGTTAACTAAATTTTCAATATGTGGTCTGAAAGAAAGATTCTCGTCAATTATGATTCCGAGATATTTCAAGGTGTCAGTTTTGAGGATAGTGGGACAGTTACAAGCATTGATTGTTGGATTTTGACATAGGTGTGCATATAATTTAGAGTTAGTATCATTGAGGTGAGGTTTGCGCATGCAGAAATGTATGTATTTTGTTTTTTCAGCATTTAATGTTAATAAATTGCTGTGTAGCCAGTTATTTACTGAATTAAAACCTATCTGTGCATTCTCATATAATTCTTCGCTGGATTTGCCTGTAAAAATTAGAGCCGTGTCATCAGCATATGATATTATTTTGCCATTTTTGAATTTCAGATTACATAGGTCATTAATGTACACCAAAAACAGCGTAGGGCCAAGGATACTTCCTTGAGGGATTCCGTATCCTTATTTTTTTTTATCTTAGAAAGCCAGTCTCAACTCTCAACCATACAACTGGTAACAGTACAGCAACCGGAAATAGTAATTAATTTTTCGCAATGTATTATTGTTTGTTTTATCTAATAGTAGCTAGGGGATGGGGAAATCTTTAAAAACTAAATAAACGTAAATTAAACAATTAGACACTATTAGGCTTTACCTCGGTGTAGGTACAAGAGTCAAGGTGTGAGGAAATGAAATGACTCCAAAAGCTGGGCATTGGTCAAGTAAAATATCTCCACGGGCGATTAGTCTCGTACCGCCCTCGACCTTTATCACTTCGACGGTTAGTCCACAACATTATTTACAATATATATATTTTATGTTGAAAAATTACATAAAGTCATTTTTCCATCCCTACCGTCTCTCTACAAGGTTCCCAATAAGGAACTGCGTCCACTATCAAGACGGCACTGCCACTGACTGCAAGAGATTCTTTTGTAGAACATTACGATTGAAATTGAAATGTTAGGGGTTTTAACCTGCCGCAGTGTGTGTATGCACCATTAAGTTTTTTTTTGTCGGTCACAAATACCTGCCTTAATGTGCACTTTGCAGACAGATGACAACTTTACTTAAGATAACTTCTAATTTAGATATGTACATGCGATTATTTAATAACTAATTAAGTAATTACTTGGGCAAGAAAAGTAACAAGAATAGTCACGTACTTATTTGTTCATTTGACCAATCAAAAATGTTACAAAATTAGTTCTTATAGGATGATAACTAAACCAAGTAACTAAAGTACTAGGGTTTGACATTCTATTTTGGTTTATTCCGAAGTTATGTACAAACATGTGGTACAAACTCTATAAATTGAAACTTTCCCGGGACGACGAGTGCTGTCAAGAGTTCTAAACGTTGCAGTTGGGGAAAAAATTTTCACAGAAAATTTTAGAAAATGAACTGTTATACTATTATTAGTTTTTTTATGGTTATCAACAACAAACCTTTAAACTAGTTGTGATTTTTCCGTCTGACTGTCTGTCTTTTTGCGCTTAACTCAATTACTATTAGTACCAGAAAGCATGTAATGTGTTTCATCTCTTCCCTCTACTCTGCTTTTTGAAAGATAAACGGTTAATTTAATTCTTACTATTGTTATAATCTTACTATATACGAGTATTATAAATATGAAAGTTCAGATGGATGTTTTGTTACTCAGTTACGCCAAATTTGCTTAACGGATCGGGATGAAATTTGGGACATAATAATATATAGATAATAGGCACAGCACATGAACCAATTTTTGAATCTCGGATATATACTGCTCCTTTAGGATAGGCTTCAAATTCCAAATTCAATGTGTGCCAATTCACGAGCAACAGCTAGTTTTTGGATATGGAAACAACAAACTTTTCTTTTAGGGAGTAATCAACCCCTACCTTTTGGTGTTCAAGATTTGTCTATTTTCAAAAGAAAAAGTATATACTAATTTAGTATTTTTTTCTTAATCTTAATTTAGTTGTTTTTTTCTTATTCAAGATTAAGACAAAATAACTAAATTAGGAACATTTAAAATAATGAACGTTTTAAAAAAAGACAGTTAAATTATTCAAAAACGTTTCTACGGACCTTTTGAACCATAAAAAAATAATTGCCCATCCTTACGCCAAACGCCAAACGTTCTATACAGACCGTTCAGGGTATGTACAGATGATAGCACACCAGGTTATGCATCTTAAGATCTTTGAAATAGGTGCGATTTTGCAACAAATATTTATAGCTAGGCCACTGAACAATCAATAATTTTTAGGGTACTGGCGGGGTAATTGTTACTTATTCCTTAGGCATGGTTCTCAGGCTTGTGGTCATTTAAATAAGTTAATTATTTTTATTTTTTATTTTTCAAAACGCAAAATTGTATAAAGTTCACAAAAACAATAATACTGTAACATACACTTCAGTGCTCAACATGGGGCTCAACTATTGCACAAGACATGAGCTCTGGCTAGTTATTAAAAATGTGGCTTTTAAAGCCTTACAAGTTTTTAAATACGCTTTTAAATTTATATTGCATAATAATATTGTATGTGTGTTTCAAACTGAAACTTGACACCTGATTTTGAGTAGTTACAGAAAAAACTGGCCAAGTGCGAGTCGGACTCGCGCACGAAGGGTTCCGTACCATAAAAGGCCAAAAAAACGGGTTTGTTGTATGGGAGCCCCCCTTAAATATTAATTTTATTTTGTTTTTAGTAATTGTGGTTATTGCGGTAACAGAAATACATAATTTGTGAAAATTTCAACTGTCTAGCTATAGCGGTTCTTGAGATACAGCCTGGTGACAGAGCGACGGACAGACGGACAGACAGCGAAGTCTTAGTAATAGGGTCCCGTTTTTACCCTTTGGGTACGGAACCCTAAAAAACCAAGCGTTTCTACTATTGTATACATAATGGTCATAACGTAGGCTTTGTCTTCCAGCTGGTTAAAAACGCACCGTGTATAGTAAGAGAAAATCAGGAAAATCACTTTTATTTCTGCAAATGGGCCCCTGAAGGCGCTTTTAAATGTTCCAACATTTAAACCCACCACTGCTTCGGGACAAATGTGGGCTAGTGTTGAGAAGAAGCAGCGCAAGAAACTCGGTCACTATTGTCAGCCTCTTTTTAAATAAATATGTTTACTTATGCTATATGCCAGTGCGAGCTAGGACAATTGAAAGCCACAAGTTCGTATCAATTATATAATTATTAATAGTGTAGCCCTTTTTCATTAAAATTACTTTGAGTTATATAATTTGAGTTTATGTTCAAGGAGTTTAGCAATTGACAGTGATAATTTGTTGAAAATACGAATACAATTTCCCATGAACGAATTACTTACACACTTTTCGCAGTCTGAATCCTGGAACGGCAAGTTTATCTTTATTTCGGGTATTGAAATTGTGTACTTACGTCACTAACTTTTGACAAATAACTCAATTTTCTTACGGACGTACAAAATGTTTTCGAAAGTGTATTGAGATGCAACTGTAAGTATGTTGACCTCTTTGAATAGCTCTCTTTGAGAGTCACGGGGTCGGAGGCCGTAAATAGCCCGTACAACATGTTTTTGCAATAAATATAGACTCAATATCTGCTGATGAGCCCCATAACAGAATTCAGTATGACATTATACTGTGAAGTAGCTATAATATACTAATCTTGCCGTTCCAACATCAGTGAATTGTCTTATATTTCGCACAGCATAAGCACCAGACAGACAAGAGAAGTAATTACTTATTGCTAAAGAAAGTCATAACTTAAAGTGTTCATACCTAGTGCTTAAGGGAAAGAAATTGGTCAACATTAATAGTCATATTATTTAGCTGAAAATGCTAACTTTTGGTAGTTATAACTCCTAGTAATTTCTTGATTAAGGCATACAAATTGTCTCTGAAGTAATTACTTGTAGTCAAGTAATTACTTTTACTTGTTTATAAATACGGGGGTAAGTCTTCCAGACAGCGACCTAATATGGGCACCCCATTGCAGACTAGAGTATACAGTTATACCTAAAAAGGTAGAGGAGTCTACAGTAAGAGGTGACTAAAGGAGTACTGCCAGAAGAATACGGCAGCAGAGACTTTTTCCCACCACTGGCTAAACTGCGATCGTTAACCCTGCCAAGCGTGGCGATCATGGGGAATCTTCTTTTTGGAGAGGCCCGTTAACAACAGTGCGTGGGTTGAAATAGGCTGGCGATAATGGCGATGATGACAAATTCGACAAATAAATGAAAAGTTTACTGCGATTCAATAAATACTAGAGGTAATTTGCAAAGGTGTTAGTGTTCTAGTTTTTTTGAGAATTCGTTTTGTTTAGAAGTAA
Source organism: Anania crocealis (assembly GCA_949315895.1). Classification (NCBI taxonomy): domain Eukaryota; kingdom Metazoa; phylum Arthropoda; class Insecta; order Lepidoptera; family Crambidae; genus Anania; species Anania crocealis. Next base: position 7,776,944 of record OX438870.1, read on the forward strand.
GAAAAATAAATCAATTGGGGTCAGCGCATAGCTCTAGTAGTCCCTTAAGGAAAAACTGCTCAGGCTACGTATGCGAAACAAAAAACCAAACAGACTCTAACAACTACTACGGAAACCCGAATGCTATACTCTGATACGCTCTTGACCTCTCTTTTTCTTATAGAACATAGCCAGAAGTAGCATATCGAATTGTCGAAATTATCCGACGTTGTCTGACGGAATGAATAACGAATTATTTTAATTGGTTACGTGCCGCAATAAAAGAACAATAAGTACTTTTTTATTTTTTACTATAAGTTCTTTATCTCACGAAACGATGTGCGCCTTACATGCACACGCTATCGTCAGTACAAAAATTTAGGCCGTTCAAAAATTGGCGTTTATTATAAAGAAACGCGATAGTTTTTAGGCATGGATGTATGTGTAGTGGTTGTTACTCTTTTGATTGGATCTATAAGTCAAAGAAACTTTACAATACATCAGCATACCATGTAGGTTATAATTTAATTCGAAATCCGTGCAGTCCCACCGCGATATTGCTTACCAGTTATAATTTGTTTGAATTCACGTAACAGACGGGAGATGGCGCTGCTAGTTGGTTACTTGATCATTTTTTTAAGCATACGGTACTTATTCGTTTCTCTTTGAACCCAATCGCAGTCAACAAGGACGTCGTCGAGGGCAGAAAGTAGTCTTACATAAAAACAATCTTTATTGCAGGTTATTGATTTCTAATGATGGCCTATTATGAGGTATTAAGTTATCGATTGTTATAAATTCTTAACAAAAAAGGTTGGTCCAAAAAGTTGTATCTCTGTTCAATAAAAAAATAAAATTTAAGCTATTGGGCTTTTTTAAAGACCTTATTGAGCAAAAGCTTAATTTGTGTTTTATGCGGAAACTTATGACACAATCAGTTTTACTGCAAATAGGCCCCAGGAGGTGCAGAAAAGAAGTAGCGCATGAAACTCGGTTGCTATAATAATCCTTTTTTAAACAAGATTCTAAGAATATTTTTTTAATAAAATTTAAAATAAAAAACTTGAGAGGTGTCAGGGGACACCCGGATAAAACGAAGTTCATTTTTAGTGAAGGAATTGAAATAAAATTTTATTTTATATTAAATTTAATTTTGACTCTCTCTCTCTCTCTCTCTCCCTCGCCCTCTCTCTCTCTTCTCTCTCCCTCGGGATCTCTCTCTCTCTCTCTCTCTCTAGCCGCACGGCTTACAATTTTTTCCGTCTAGCCCTCTTTCGCAACGCGCGATAAGGAACTTCGTTCCAAAACTCTGCCAAGATGTTATATATAGTAGTTACATAACGTGGGCTTCGTTTGTCAGGAGGTTCAAAATGCTATAAGTTTTTTGATAAATAGATTTAAATAATTGATTTATCTAACGGCTTTGTCTTTTTCAGTAAAATAACTTGAACATACGATGTAAGTTAAATAGTTAGTTCGTATTAATTGTGTGGAGCTGGCAAATAGAAAGAATAGCTCCAGACTTTCTCTGCATAATAATATGTGTTTTATAAGAGGCGTCAGAAAAAATACCTAATAAGTATTAAAAGACGAGACATTTTTTTTAAGATTAACTAAAGACTTAAAATGACGATAAAAAGTAATTAGCCCGGTAATGGGTTATGCAAAAAAAAACAAGCTAGACTAAATTACTCTATCTCATTAATACATACTGAAACAAAGTAAACAGAGCTAATGTATTTGTTTGTACAAATAAGATTTAATTCACAAATAGCTACAAATAGTGTTATCTCTGTCGTTCGGGGACAGAAGTTAGTAAAGATAAACAACGAAGAAATCCTAATTTACATTCATCAGCGCGTGCTCACCCGCTTTAGGTCAGTCATTTTGTGCCTATTTAATATTTCTAAAGCTAAAAACTCTACGTGATTTGTGCTGAGGGCGTTGAGGAGTTGCGCTTACGACTGAAGTGTTCATAACAATGTAACCTTGTGACACGTGCGGTCAATAACAAGTGAATGATCTGTACGATGTCTTGCTAACGAATTCGCTGTGGTCGAAGTATTACATTCAATGGTCGAGTGTACTTTCCTTAAAACTTCAAGGCTGCAACTGCCAGTAGCATTGCTAACTTGATAATGACTGTCCGCGCGTGTGTTGGGTTTATTTCTTGTTTATTATTCGTGTTTGTGGATAGTGCAGTGATAAAAAATGATCTGTACCGGTTGGATGTTGTGCATTTTAACGACTTCCATGACAGGTGAGGGCTTATGACTGAATCTGTTGATCCTTCACACAGTAATCTGATTGTTAGGGCTCTACTAGACCCACTTTTGTCAAAAGTTTTTATCGTAACGTAAGAATGTAGTGAGAGGCTTCTGAAAATATATATTTTAAGAGGAAATTAATAAGTACCTACTAATGTAAATCTTATTGGTCAAATGGTGATCTAACAATTAAAATAATATAAATTAAATAAAACAAGATTTATTTAATTACATGCTGTGTTAGATAGAATTTCAAAGAGCTGTAGCTAATTATTTTACTTGGTGGTTTGAGCTGAGTTAAAAATACTGCCTAGGTTTATACTTTGATATTAGTTACAAGGATAAAGACCGTACCATAAAGACTGTAGGGTCAATCAAATTTGGCGTAGACAAGTACGTTTTATCTGGTTTTATTTTGATTTATCATAAAGAAAGTAATAAACGTTTTATGTACCTACATAAAACAAAGTATGTATTTCCTTATAGTTACATAAGAGTCAGGAGAGAGTTTGGGACTGAGGTCCGAATGCACATCAAACATCATCTGTAAATTAGCTAAGAGGCTGATTGACTGTGATGACCGACGATCCATCGGTCGTGACCCGGTCCTTCCCGTTTTTGTGTTACGGTGAGGCCCGCTACTACGAAAGTTACCTTCCGTAGTAGCGGGCCAAGCCAGAACCCAGGAGGGTTCTCGGTTGGGTAAATTTAAGAAATGTCTGAATGTAGAAATCTTTTCCAAATTCGCTTGGGTTGTGCTTCGAAAGGCACGTTAAGACGTAGGCTCGGCTTCAGCCGCAAAATGAAAGTAGTAAGAACAAGTCGTCGTTAGAGGCCCGTAACAGATGGCTTGAAAAACTTTGACACTAGACTAACTATGTTTTAAAGAAAGTCATACGATAAACAGAAGAAGACTGCACAAAAAGTTGGTAACGGTCGCTGCATTACCAGTGGAATAGGTTTTGCAATTCAACAACAAAACTCGACCTACTTTCAAAACGATGTCATGGTATTTTGACGACAATCGATTGAACACATATTTAATGTATTCTTTATCTATACTATAATATTATAAAGCTAAAGAGTTTGTTTGTTTGTTTGTTTGAACGCTCTAATCTCAGGAAGTACTGGTTCGAATTGAGAACATCTTTTTGTGTTGGATAGTCCATTTATCGAGGAAGGCTTTAGGCTATAGGTATTCTTTTGATCGCAATCATAATAACAGAAATTGACGCGTACGAAATCGCGGGCAACAGCTAGTTATTTATAAACTTGTTGTCGTGTGGTACCGGCACATAAAAATAATTGCACCAACCCTTCTCTTTCGATGGGTGTGTTAAGTCGCAAGTACTGACGAGTACTGCCAGAAAAACGGGCAGTAGCGTGTTCTCTCCAACACTGATCAACTACGATTGCTTATCCGCCAGTCATGCGTGATGATTATGGCGAAATTATTCTCCGTTATGAGGGGTCCGTGTCTAGCAGTGGACTGATAGGTAAGATGATGATGAAGTATTGTCAGCGTTCTAACATATGTAAATAAAATAGAACAAATACTTACTATGCTTACAGATTCGAAGAAACAACAGTAAAATTCCAAGTATGCCAATCAAATGACGACCAATGTTTGGGTGGATTTGCTCGCCTTTACTATGAGATCAACAAACTCTATAGGGAAATGCAGAATCCTCTACTTCTGAACGCTGGAGATGTGTTCCAGGGAACGTACTGGTATACGCTACTAAAATGGGAGGTCGAGCAGAAGTTTATGAATATGTTGCCGATTGATGCCTCTGTAAGTATACAGGGTGCGTTTTTAGGTATCCCATAACTAAGATTATATTCTATAGGTAAAAATAATACTAAACGCCCTAGAACATGTGGTTCAAAAATCAATAGTTTCGAATATAACATTAATTTTAGTTAAATTAGTTAAAAAAAACGTTGGCAAACTTATACTAAGGTGTAGTAAAGTAGCGGAAGACCGTAACTTGTAAAAAAACATTGACATGTGTAGGTGTAGTCATTCCCGAGAAATTGGTTTTCATTTAAAAAATCATTAATAACAGTATTTTAAATAAACAGTCGTAACTTTTGAGAATTATTTGTGTATTTGTAAAGTGTAACGCAAGGGTTTCCTAATGTTCCTGGATATGACTGTGTTCATAACGGAGAAAGCAAAAACAATGCAGATCAAATTCTATGATAGTCATGCTAAGAACTATCGATAGTAACGATTCAATAAGTTAAGCAAAACAAAAATAGCATTACTTGATTAAGAATGTTTCGACAGAAACATGGCAATTAAAAGATCAGCGAAAAGAAGTAATGATTGGAATGTTTTTTGTCAAAATATGGCAATTAAAAGATTAGCGAAATGATTGCAACCGACGTATACGTTTCCGTCGTAATCCAAATGTATTTGGAACTAAAAGTAGGCGCTAATCTTAACGGGTATACTAGCAGGTAATTTTATTGGTAAGCCAACTGGCATGCAATGTATATGTCGCAGCCATCTTGTAAAATTAGCCAGCCAATTTGACGCCTAGGCCGTTCATTAAACGCCGGTATTTCGTTATATCACTAGGCTGATGGTTAATTGAACTCGTATCACTCAACGTTTAACAACTTGACTTATTGAAAGTTAGCCTTTTGGAAATGACTGAATAAGACTCAGCAAAGTGATTCAAATGTAGTTCAGTTTATTACTGTAGCACAGCAAAGTGTACTAGTTTTCGTAAGCGCTGCATTTTTAAATGAAATTTTACGTAATACCTATATTGTGAAGTTCATATAGAACATGGATGGAGGTGAAAAATAATACGAGCTTTTACTAAAAATTTAAGTCGAAATTTACGGAATATAAACTTCAACGTCAAGGTTGATTTACTGATAACAGTAAACCAACCGTAATAATAATATATATACCTAATAATATACCTAATTAATATGATTAATAATAATATTAATTAGGCATATTATGCATTTCATTAACGTTTACACTGTTTCGCGTTATTGTCAAAATTACATGTACAGGGTCATCAGGGTCTCCACTAAGCTTGTTCTAACCTGCCAGTTAATTAGCACCAGTACAGGCATTGTCCAGAATTCTCTTCAGTTTTTTAGTATTTTCATAATATATTTGTAATTCAACCTACCTGTACCTACTATATTTCAAGGAAGAGAGCAGATGTTCTGGCACAGGCTTTATTTATGAGGTTTAAAAGGACATACTGGTCACTATTAGTTTAAGATATTAAACTTGTTGCAGCCAATAACATTTTATTTATTTATTTGTAGACACTATTGTTTAATTGATATCTTTATCGAGACAAATACTTGATGTCATCGTTTTTTTTACCAGTATAGAATGAGAAGGAAACATTAATTATTATATAGTTTTAAATAAATATATTTCTACATTACACTGAAGTATATGACTTCGATTGAACCTTTTATTTTAGGCTTTAGGAAACCATGAATTTGACGATGAACCAGCGGGCCTAGTACCGTACCTTGCGGCACTCCGCAGTCCGGTAATTGCTGCCAATTTAGACGCAAGCAATGAACCATCTATGAAAGGGCTGTATAAACCCCATATTGTAGTGGAGAAAAAGGGACGGAGAATTGGAATTATTGGACTAATTACTACAGATACTGCTGTAAGTAAACCAACCAAATACTTAGGACATAATTATTTTTAACAAATTATAAAAATAATTATGGTTTACCAAAGATAATACGTCTTAACGCAATCATAATACGGTGATAGTTTGATACCATTTCTTCATTCTATCTTCTTGGACATAACTTTAACACGTATTTTACAATACACTTTAAATCAAAAAAAATGGGTAACATTGGGACAGGTGTTAGCTGAGTTTTATCTTAGTGAAAAAAAGCTTTAAGCCTTAGTAAAAGACAGATTTTTAATCAGAAAGTAGTATTGGTATCTTGTGAAACCATAATGTATAAAATTTAAAAATTAAATATTCCTGTTTTTTATAAATAATTAAGTGGCAGACTAGCATTTAACATAACATTCCGAATTAGGTAATATAAGAGTGCATCATACTCTCATTGTTTGACACACTGATTAATTTAATCATTTTGTGGTGCTTATATTTTAGATAATATCGAATCCTGGAAACATGAGGTTCTTGGATCCAATAGAGACAGTCAAGAAAGAAGCTCAGCAGTTGACTAACGAAGGAGTGGATATTATTATAGTTCTGTCTCATTGCGGTCTTCCTCTTGATATGTAAGTGTAAAAGCATTTTCGTTAAAAACAACCAATTGAAATGTCGAAATACTTTAAAACTTAATAAAATTGGCGTAAATTGTTGTTTTGCTACGACTAAAAGTTCAAGCATCTTAAAACCTGAAGCTCTATACACTATACATACATGAATATAATAAAACAGTGCTTAAATTTGTAACGTGATAAGTACTTGCGTTTGAGAATTGTTAGTACCGAAAGTCGCGCGATTCCAACTCTGCTCACTAAAACAGCTCTAGAAACCACACATCAAAAGCTGTAAACGGCGTATCCTTTGTAATTAAACTCTCCTTGGTGTATGATTACAAAATAAAATAGGATCACAATTAATGTTTAGTATGTATGTGTTTTCTATAATGTATTTCCAACAATTTAAATTAGCCGGATCACTAAGTTAAATTTTTCGACAAGTTTGATTGGAGAACGCAAAATTTTCGCATACGAAGTCTATTAAGAAGGGCTACTCTAGTAAAAAGTAACATACGCAAACGAATTCATATAACGGTTAACTGTTCGATAGGTTTATCGTCCATTTAAATGCAAAGATGGAAGTAGAGCCATCCATATTTTCCAATAAACTTGTCGTGTCGTAAACTAAAATGCACAACCGTCAGGGTGGTCCAATAACTCGGTGAAATATGAATAGGAGTGAATCTAAGGCGATTTGCCCGAATGGGATTTGTGCTGAGTTCAAATCTAAACGTTTTTAGAATGTTTAGGACGAACTAGAAGCAGATTTAGGAGTTTAAATGGTCGTTTTGATTTACATATTATGTCACTGTAAAATTGTAAGCTCTAAAAGTTTACTATACCTAATGTAATCAATCGACGATTATTTATAAACTGACGGAGTTCTCAATTTTACGGTGGCTTATTATACTTACAAGTAGGACTGCTCTTTTATCTGATGACTTAGCTATCGAGGACGTTAATTAATCGTAGGATTTTTATAAGTTAAAGTGCTTTGCTCTTATACTGCGTCATCTTATCAATGACATAATGTATTTGGCTTGCATATTCGAATGGCTTGAACTTTATCGGTTTATGAAAGTGATGATGTATGGATCTGATCTCTTACAACCCGAACAATTTAATTTTTGTAAATCTGCTAGACAGTTTTTTTTTTTTTTTTTTTAATTTATTTATCATATTAAGAAAATTACATGAACATAAAGGAAATATTAACATCTAAAAACCACGGAGGTTTACTATGATGCTAATGAGTTAAATTTAGGTCAGTAAGTAAATCCATATAAACAGTAGGCCAATAACAACTCGCCAATTGTGAGATGAGCAGGTAGTAAGACATAAATAAAAATACTATGTATAGTATACACAAGAACTAGGCAGGTGTTAGACCGAGTTTAAAATATAACTTTCACATGAGAGATCATTATAAATAAAGAATATTTTATTACTATATATACGTAGTTAATGAGATATATAATACGTAGTTAATCGTGCACCCTTCGAGGTTGCGGGTTCGAGTCCCGCCTGAGAAAAAAATTTTGAAGTTTATATACTGATAATGTTAGATATTTTTCCCCAAAGATTTTTAAATGAACACCTTAATTTGCAAACGTCTAATATTCGCACGTGTTGGTTTACTTTCAACCTTGTCGAAAAAACAAAACATAGTTATGGTAATAATGATAATACGGCGTTAAAAAATTTTTTTATGTTATTTTACGTCAAACTCTTTAGAAAAATTATGAATACAGTACATAATTTTATTTTGTTGGTATAATTATTGTGGTCAAAATTTAATGATCCCAAAAAGCTGACAGGAAATACACATTTGACTGATCAGAATTTATGACCACGCATATTTAATTACCAAGTGATTGATGTTTTTTTTTTGTATAATCAAAGTTGGTATTATTTCAATAATTTGAAAATATTACACACTCAGAAGAACAACGGGCTAAATAAAATAATTAATTATGTAATACACTTTTCCTTATAAATTTTGTCGACAGATAGGACAAAATAAGCATTTTTTTTTTGCTGACAGAAAAATGGCGAAAGAGGTAGGAGAGAATATTGATATCATTGTAGGTGGACACAGCCACAGTTTACTCTGGAATGGGCTATCTCCTAGCAAAGAAGAGATATCGGGACCGTATCCTGTAGTGGTTCAATCTGATAAGAAACCAGGGCATGAAGTGAGTATATTGTCGTGAGTATTATTATAATAGTGCTAGTGTATAAGTAGTAGCTCGTGCACCGTCTTATTAGCTTGCCTGGGGCCTTATTCAGCTATTTCAATTGCAGTTCGATCGTGGTTGAATTGTGCGATTTTGACATTTAGCCCATACTAGAACTGTCAAAAACCTGCAATTTAATTCCGATTCTGATACGATTTGGTTACGTGAATTAGGGGCCTTGAAGGTAGATACAGGTCGCAGTTTTTATTGGAGATTAACTAGGTTTGTTTTGGAAAAGAAAAGTGATGTTTCTACTATTTTCCTCGCATTTCTTCTTCTCGGCACTAGCCCACATTTGTCCCGAAGCAGTGGTAGGTTAAATATTGGGACGTGTAAAAGCGCCTCCAGGGGCCTATTTGCAGAAATAAAACAGATTTTCATTGACATGCAAAATAGCGTAAATAATGGCATGATCCTTCTAAATATCTGTGGGCTGGTAAATAATTATAATGAATTAAAATATTAAAAATACAATTGAAGATTGTATGTCAGCGTAAAATTGTGAACTCTGTCAGTTAACAATCTAATATCTATACTTAGATTAAATTTAACCTTGCCTTACCTTGTAACCTTTAAAACGTTGTATTGTAAACTGACGAAGTTAACTATTTAACGGTGATATATATATTTCATAAATACTGCTCAGGGTATAAAATACCAACTTATCTAATCTAGTTTTGTTACATTAATAGAAAATAAAAGTTGCAGTTAGTTTGACACGGTATTGCGGTTTTTTGTGTTAATAACATACATTAATTTTAATAACTTTCACCACACGGTAGTTACAATTTCAACTAACATTATGAAGAAATTAATGTACCAGTATGTAAAACAACTTAAAAAAAAAGACGTGTGGCACTCGGAGACTGCCGCGGTAAAGCTATTGCATAGCATTTTTTATCAACTTATGCAATTATAAAACTAAAAAAAAGTATCACCGCTGTGCCGGTCGGAGTGGGGGGTGTTAGGTTATTTTCGTTACGGAATTTCTGGATTCGGTCTCCACGCTCAAGGCCCGCGATAGAAGCTATGCAATAGCTTAATTTTATAATTTAATGTATTTTCTAATTTTGACTTTTGTATTTAAATTTTTCTGTTATTTTGGCAGATATGGTTACCATAGGCAACCATACTGTCAAAATCCTTATTTCTTCTAAATGCTTTTGATTTTTGGAAATTCAAAATTGTTCGATCGTGCCTCGCACCGGTTAGGTTATTTTCGTTACGGAATTTCTAGATTCGGTCTCCACGCTCAAGGCCCGCGATAGAAGCTATGCAATAGCTTAATAATTTTGCATAATTAAGGAAACGGTCACAGGATCCAAATCCAGTAAATAGTGACCACGTTTGTTTTTAGTAACCCAATTAAATTGTCAGACAGCTACTTACTTTTTATTCACATTATCTTACTCCTTACCGACCCTGTACTTTTTTCGCCAACCTAACAAACTATTTTCCGTTCCCCTAAGTAAAATGTAGTCAATTAAAGAATTGAAAAGATTTTTTCCTTTCCTAAGGAGCAATGCACCGAAGCAGAGAATTTGTTACTTGGCATACTTTCTCGGATTGTTTATTCCTGTTTCAGTAAATTTCCAAACAGTACCTATGCAGTAGTTATTATCACGTAAAAGTTAATACATACAAATAAAAAAGTGGTTGAAATAAATTTACCACTGAAATTTTACTTTGGCTAACCATTACACCTACATTTTAAAAGCATTTTTTCCTAATCCTCATATTGACCTAGCTCACAAAACTTATTTAGATGAGAAAATATTCATGAACATGATAAAATGAAGTTGTCAAAGTCAAAGTATATTTTCTATCAGCTACAAAGTGTTCGACACGTTACTACTCACAAACTACTTTACACTACTTTCAACAAAGGGGGAAAACTTTATAGCTATTTGCGTCAATTTTAAATTCACTGCCATGGAAGTATTAGCATATTCGAACTTTGTGAAGTTTGTCTTGAGTTTCTATCGCGTGTAGAATTACACTGGTTTAAAATAATATTTCAAAACAAGCTTCTTATATAATTTCAAAAATTCAAAGGTCAGCGTCAAGTTATTGTTTATTTGAAATTCAGAGAAAAAAAACCTTATTAAAAAAAAGTTGTGCGTGTACTAGTGTACACACGTAAGAAGTGAAACTTCTTTATGGCCTTATTTTTCGAAAAATGATCTACATGCAACTTTCCAGAAATTGGTTAAATTAGTTAAATTGGTTAAATTGGTTAAATTGGTTACATTGGTTAAATTGGTTAAATTGGTTAAATTGGTTAAATTGGTTAAGTTGGTTAAGTTGGTTAAGTTGGTTAAGTTGGTTAAGTTGGTTAAGTTGGTTAAGTTGGTTAAGTTGGTTAAGTTGGTTAAATTGGTTAAATTGGTTAAATTGGTTAAATTGGTTAAATTGGTTAAATATTATTTCACTTTACCTTTTTGCTATCGTCTGAACCAACCGTGGTAGGGGCAAGAAAAAGATGGCGCGTAACCGAAAAAAGTGACGAAAATTTGACGCAAAACGTGACGGTAAATTTTTTCCAACGCCGATAAAGAAGTTTCACTTCAAAAATAGAAAACAGCACACTCAGGCACGGTAGAAAGAGTGGGAGATACTAGTTCCTCTCCCTTCCCCTCGATCTTACGCTTTTTCGATCAGGGCAATGTTTCAGCTCGATATTGTATATAAGTTGCAATTTTCAATTATGCAAGTTTAGTTGAGTCGAGTAAAATGCATAAATTAAACATTTTCATATCTTGTTTGACAAGACAATTCGGACTTAATAATCCTACCCTTTTTATTTTATCGCACAAGTCTTAGTGAGGTTTTTAGAAACTGTACAATCCCAATAAAATATTTAGTTTGTGTTGAATAATATTTCGTCTTGAGTTCTTCAAATCTATACTAATATTATAAAGCTGAAGAGTTTGTTTGTTTGTTTGTTTGTTTGAACGCGCTAATCTCAGGAAGTACTGGTCCGATTTAAAAAAATCTTTTTGTGTTGGATAGTCCATTAATCGAGGAAGGCTTTAGGCTATATAACATCACGCTGCGACTAATTGGAGCTAGGCATGAGTGAAAAATGTTGCAAAAATAATCGCGAACATAACGGAAATTGACGCAGACGAAGTCGCGGGGAACAGCTAGTAACCAATAAAATGTTTAACAAATCAAATATCTTCTAGGCTAGCTTACAAGTACTTGGCTGCATCGTCACTTACTACCAATGAGGCATTCTAATTTAATGGCTTATTTTACTTTTCTTTGGTATATTTTTTCAGTCAGAAATAATATTAGGGGTTAAAGTATGAAATTGCCGTTTTGTATGGACGAAATCAAGAAAAGTCATTTTTCCATACTAACAATTTTTTAGTTTTTTTAAAAACGCCTGAAGCGTTTTCAATGCAATTAAAGGAAAGTTAGATGGTTATAAAGCTACGCATTATAGTATTTAAATTTCTAAAAATCAATGTATATAATACAAATATACTTAATTGAAGCAAGAAGGTCAGCTGACACATTGTAAGGGGTCTTTTCAACGACTTCCTTTGAAGTAATAGGCAATAGTAAAAAAAAAAAAAAGTGGGAAGTAAAAAGTGGGAAAATAATCGGCAATTTCATACTTTAACCCCTATTATTATATTGCTCATTTTGTTTAAAACTAAAGCCAATACATGTCTGTTTGTTTTAGGTGGTAATAGTTACAGCGTCTGCTTTTAGCAAATATTTAGGCAACATAACAACATATTTTGATCAAAATGGAGACCTGCAATATTTTGAAGCTTCGCCGATATTTTTGAACAGATCGATTCCGGAAGGTAATTATAAATTACTAGATGTCCGACCCGGTTTTGCAAGGTTTCACTATGAAGATAATGCAATTAATATTAATAATTTAATTAAAATGATAAAAACTTGTAGATCTAAATTTAAAATTATTTCATTTTTTTAGTGAGTAAATTCAACGTGATTCTTACGAATCAGGCCTAGCCTAGTGTAGGAATCGCAGGTAAACTGTATTAGATTAAGTTATTATTTGGCACTAAATATTCTATTCTATTTTTTTCATATCAAATCAAATCAAATTTCATTTTCCAAATCGTAGCCAAACGTGGTGATATTTTCAGAATATTTTATTCTGTATAGCCCAATGTGTAGCTATGGCCTGACGTGAGCTGATGATAGATTGTCTACCTAAACAACACAAATTTATATTTACATGATATCTAATCTGTCATCTTCGTCAGAAGTTATAAAACATTTTACAAAAAAAAAATTACCGACATTAACCTGAAATAAGACTCCGATTTGGATAGTTGTTAGTAATATCTTGTTTGAAACCGTTTTTGTTAAAAAGACATATTTTATTTTTGAAGCTTAACAATCTGTTTCCTAACTTTTGTTGTTGTTTTTGTGTAAGTCGAAATGAGAACCTCCTCTTTTTATCTCGTTTAAAAAGTGTAACATCCTTAAAATGCTTACGTTCAAGTTCAATCAAATAAATGTTTCAGATCCAGAAATAAAGGCGCTATTAGAACCATACAAACTTCAATTAGATGACATAGTAAATGAGGTGATAGGCACCACGTCTGACGAACTGCTGAGCTCTCCTTGCGGTGGTCGCGAGTGCGCCCTTGGTGACTTGGTAGCCGATGGCTTTAGGGCTAAGGTAAGCAGTAACACAAAAGACAGACAGGTACAGATGTCAATCTACATACAATCTATGATCGAGTAACGCACACATAGACATAGCTCACAGATACGATAGCTCGGACCAGTTCGGACCATTATGAGTGCGAGTGCTACGCGCTTGAGACACACGTTTATAAAATTCTTTGTACGAAAATGGAGCAAGTTTTAGTTATTATTGGTTTATATTTCAATTTTTCCTATTTCATTCTCAACCATAAAAACAACAACTAGGTAACAAGTGCCACTACCATGATAGTTTTTGTGCATAAGCCTGAGTCGACGACCCTAGCGCGACCACTGAGATTGCTTTCTGTACCTATCTTTTTTGTGGCAGTAGTGATTTAACGAATATTCGTATTCGCATGTTTGATTTGCACTTATAAACGCGTTCGGGTAGTAAAAAGGCCATTCTTAACTTTAGTATAATAGTCGTGTCAAATAGTGTAGCACGTTTAAGCGTCTGTAGAACCGAGATGGTTTTAACAAAACTTAATATTCTTACTAGTTTAGAATATTATATAATTAATATGAAAATTAAAATCTTTACATATACCTATCTTTTATTTTAGCCATTTAGTAATGAACATTTATCTCATAACCAAACGTAAACAAAAGTTTACATGTTCTTTTATTTTAGTTTACATGCCTACCTACTATATAAAAAAGATCTAAAATGTATAATTTAATTCTACGAGTATATCTTTAAGAATTATGTTAATTTAAAACTTTTTATTTTATAGGCCATTAAAACAGTCAAGTCAGTTCTACCCCACGTGTCTTTTATTCAACGTAATACGCTGCGCGGTTCTTTAGCCAAAGGAGGTAAGATTCAAAACAGTTTCTATTTACACTATAATATAAATATTTATTGAGTTTATTATTATAATTAGTATTACTATTATTATGGAATTTAATTGTAATTTTAAGGACACTGTCTGAAATAAACTGATTTTATTTAATTTATTTTTATTTTTATTTATTTTATAATGTTTAAGAGGTTGGATTTGTATTACTTAATATTATATTTGCAATGAATAATCGCAAAAACATTTTAATCTCAAACAAACTTTTACACAATTCGGTATAGAGATAATCTGAGTTCCGGAAAATTACAAAAGATAGTTTAGTTTTTGAATTCGTATTAATGTAGGAATCTATATTTTCTTAATTTTGTGTACTACGTCTAAAAAGAGCAATATACGAGTAATCTGGAACACGATATAACTGTAAGCACGATATAGCCGATTCCCAAACAGACGGAGGCGCAGCCGGAGCGCTGGCTGTCTGTCTGTGGTCTGTATGTCAGCAGACCAGCAATGGTTGTCTGAACTACGAATAACCGGATGTTTCAGAACCACGAATCACTTGGTTTATTACGAACTTAGAAACAAAATATATGTCTACTTACAACGCTACTTTAAAAAAAATATGAAAATAGAGATAAACGACAATTTAAAAAATATTTCTTTTTTCAATGGTGTGTGGCTGTACTATGAACGTAGATGGGCTGTACATTATTTATAGCTTTTAACAACTTTTTCAGACATAACCAAAGGATCCGTAATTAACTTGTTGCCATACACAAATAAGATATGGACGGCAGAGTTGCAAGGGAAGTTCATTTTGGAAGCGTTGAAAAAGTGTCTGACAGTTAATTGGGTGGCAAAACCCTTCACCGGACCGTGGATGCCACACATAGCAGGTATCATTTGTCTTTGTGCTGTGAGGTGCAAGCTCAAATATAGTATAGCACTACCATTCTCTTCTTATGGGTGTCGTAAAGGGATTAAAAAGTACCTACCGCCACAAAAACACAAGTTTAAGGAGACTACTAGAGCTATGTGCTACCTCCAATTAATTTGATTTTATTACTTTTAAACAAAATCAACTCTCAAAAAAACTAGAACAGTATCATTTTAGCAAATTACCTTTAGTATGTATTGAATCACAGTAAAATTTTCATTTAGTTTTTTATAAAGTCGAATTTGTCGCTAACGCCAACAGCAGCCAACCCATGTCGGCTGTCACCTGTCAAAGTGCAACTCTACGAAACCTCTAATCGATAACAGCTGTCATCTATCAGTGTGGCCGTAAACGTTAACGTCAGATGTCAATTATCAATGTGACATTGTCTTGTGAAACGTCAAGTATTGACAGCCGTCACTGCCGTTGCTTGGGAGTGGTCTATGCTTGATTAAAGTTGGCATTCAAACGTGAGCTGCCGTAGTGATCGGACGTAAGCGCAGAACTCTCCGCGTTTCGCAAAGCAATCTATCTGCATCATATTCCTATTTGTACATTTTGTAAAAGTAACCGAACAGTAATTTAAAATAATAACTCGGTGATTAAACCACGGTTTTATTTCGGAGAAATATCACCAAATATCCAAGATGGCGGATGAAGACGATCCAGGCTCTTCGCCGTCTGTCCCGCTCGCCCATCCGTCATATGCATATTATTTTAGTAACATGACGTCATATTTTGGATTGGTTTGATCTACCTCCTAGTGGTCCACCCTTGGCAACGGCATGTTTGGTTTTCTAACCAATGATGACGGCTAACAGATCCCTCTGCTGTAGGCTTCGTAAAAGGCCGCCTGGATGCTACCACCCTTCTGTTCTGTGTTCCGCTGGTGTGTGGGAGAACCAGTGCCACTTTCTGGGTAAGCTCGCTCCATCTTAGGCTTCTTCTTAACCGTAGAGTTCAGTATGTAGTCAAGAGCAAGCCCATTGATTATAAAAAAAAACATAGCCACAGAGGCAGCTCCAAGCTTTTGCATAATCTTTTCGGATCATCATTACTCATAAGCACAATTTCAAAGTTATTAAAACTGACATACCACGCACAGTCCATTAATCAAACAGAAAAATGATACTGGAAAACATGTACCTGAAATAAAATGTACTTTTAATATTGGCAAAAGGGTGCACACTGCACATGTTTGAAAAAAAAAAAAAAAACTTATCCAATTATTAGCCTTCACAACAACGATTGTTGATTGTTTGATCGTCATCGTTATCATCAACCTGTACATGAGTCCACTACTAATCGAGAAATTTTCCAAAATAGCGGCTAATAATCGCTTGGCTTTCGGATTGGCGATCGCAGTTTGGTATTTATTATCTTATCTTACCTTTATCAATGATGGAGAGAAGAAATTGCTGCAAATTTAGTTCTGGCGGTATTCTATAGTCGCGAGATTCTAAAGTGTTTGTTTGTTTCACGGCTCTATTCTGCAAGATGTTTATTTGTTAGTCCTTAAATGGTGGCTGGTATCTTTTACAAATATTTAATAATTTTGAAGCCTGTCCACCCAAACGTATGTATGTGTGTATTACGGCGTGGACCTTTTTTTTTTTATTTGAGTGGGACCAGTTTTTTGGCCAATAAAAGGTAAAGTCAAACATAAAAAAACATATTACATGTCGTATCATAGAGCCTCTTCTTTTTTTAAATTGAACAAGGAGGATGACATCTACCACAAATTGAACTGATTGTTATTGTGTTCGACAAGCCAGCCAAATCATTAATCATAGCTAATTCTATGATACTTTAATAAATATTTTTGTTCTATGTCTAGGTATGAAAGTGACATTGAATACCACAGATGGCACTGTAGGCCCAGTGCTGGTGATGGAAGATGACCAATTTGTACCTTTAAAAGAGGAAAGTTACTACCAGTTTACCACAATGCATTTCTTGTTCTTAGGAGGAAATGGATTTACGGTAAGTTCTTTATTCTTATAGCAAGAATTACTGTTACTATTAATACTAGCAAAATCTATTGATTGTTCGGTTTTTTTTTTGACGTTCAAATACTATATTATAATCCCACTATTTTATGCAGCCTATAATTTTCTTTTTTAGTCAAATTGAATTTTACCCATTTCAAATTGGGTTTTTCGAGAAGAAGTATGCCAGATTTTATAGAACAAATTCTGATTTTGACAAAGTGATTACTTATTTTGAATGTTAAATGAACAGGTTCATTGGTTATTAAATTAATTAAATAAGATTTCGCCTGATTAGCGTTCCTGGGTTCGATTTCCGTACGGTTAAATGTATTGAACAACTTTCTAATACTTTCTTAGATTCTGCAAGTGTTTGTTGTACTTTTATTGTATCTAGTTTATATAAACATGACACGACACTTAGCTTCAGATTATGTGATTGGTACAATTGCCATATCTTTCTCTAGAATTCCTTAATATTTGTAAAACACGACTTTTTATATAGCGCCTAACGTTGGCATATCTATGAATACTGAATCCCATTCTCTGTCTCATCTAGAGTAATATGAGAGAGAGAGTTGGGTATACGAGCATCTTATTGCTGAGGCTTCAGGTCTTGGTTGTGCAGCTGTATCATACCTATTAAATGATCGAAGTCTATACAAATGTAAAAACTTTTTTTTTTCAGATTTTCAAAGATAACGCCCGCAATATAACGAATCTGGGTATCGATCACAAGTTGATGGAGAGTTACATCAAAGAAGTCACACCAATAATGCCTAAATTAGATAATAGACTTACCGTTTTAAGTTAAAATGTTTGCATGTCGTAGTTTTTATGGAGACTTCATTCCATAACAATTTATGTTTGTATAAGATTTATTTTGATTAATATTTTGTAGGAAAATTGCCTGATAGAAAATTTTGTTCGTGAGTTCCATGTACGCAGTGCATCTAATTGCCCAAAGGTTTTTGAATACGGGGTATACAAAGAGAAGGGTCGATGGCCGTTAGGGCGGAAGGTTACGGAATAGTGGCGCGCGTCAGACGACGATCTGTGGGCCGTTGGTACACAATATACCGCACATTACGCATCATTAAATTTTTAGCTAGTTAATCACCCGGACTATCAGTTAGACATCTCTCCAGTCTGCAAAAAAATGGCGCTAAAATGGCAGTCAGACAGCTCCTGTCTGATCACTTAGGTACTAATTTTTTTTCCGAACAACGCGTGTTTTAAGTCAGTGCCTGTTCTTGGCGGCGATTTTTTTGCGCTTCGGGAGCATTTGTAAACTACAAAAGTAATGTTTCTGTGGAGGCCTTAAGTAACAAATTACAGACGAACAAAGTTGTTTTAAATAGTACAAGTTTTATTTAGATAGTTGTGATTGTAATGAAAATAGTATTAATTATTCGATTCAAATATATTTTTTATGAAACCATTGGTATTTCATTATTTGTTGCTAATATTTTGATTACTTTGACCTATGAATTTAGAATGTAAAATACATGTTTGATGGGAGTGAGTGAATAGATATTCTAAAAAAACAGGATACTAAAACTTCACTATAAAAATCCGGTTTATTCAAAATGTAATCATGTAATAAAAGAATAAATAAATGTGGACAACAACACATACATTATTCTGATCCCACAGTGAGTACTTATTTAAAACACTCGTATAATGTAAACCAAAAACAACGAATGTATCACAAACATTTTTTTTATACATTTACTAGTCCGGGAATCCGAAAAACCGGTGTGATAACCACTGCACAACGGAGGTCATTGCAATGTATAAATGATGCAGTGTTCTCAAAATGCCAAAAATCGTTGTCTATAATCTTATCAAAATACATATATTTAAATTGTCGCGCATTTCTCGTTTCAGTCAACCTGCTTTTAATATAATTAAGCTCTAGTGTTAAGACATTTCAATTTAGACTTTCCTATACATGTTTCAATAGAATACACCTATCCATTACACAATGGACTTATACCCACTGAAAAATTCGATATTACGAGCGAGTAATTAGTCCAAGCTAATGGATTAATCTTACAAAATTGGCCGACCAATGCTGGTAGGTAAAGTGTTATTAAAATTGAGCGAACCAATCTATCAGTGGATTGAAAACAAACTCCTTGGTAAAGTGGATTTGGGTGCTGACTTAACACTAAAGATTTTCTACTTTGTCTTTTGAACCAGTGACAATTTTTAATCTAGGATAGTAGGTTTAGTAGGTCATCTGTTTTTACCTGACTTCGGCAATGCCAAAATGTTATGATTTAAGCAGTATAAACAGGATGAAATTTAACCACCTTCCAAATACTATATCAATCTACGAGACAAAATACAAATGACGTATTTTTTCTTTTGGTTTAGCCCAGTACAAAAATGTCAAGATAAATCACTTAGAAAATGTCCGCCAAAAATAAAAAAAAATTGATACAGCCGCCTAGCAACACTTTTTTTACGCGTTGTGCATCTCGTTCATTCATTACGATACTATTCATAAGTTTTTTATTTTCCCTTTATACGTTAACAAAAATTGAAAACTATATCGCGAAAAATATTTTCGGGTGACAATTTGATTCACATTGTTACTTCATAAATAGGCTCTAAATACGATACTGAACGCCTATAAACATTTTGGAAAGTGGTTAAAATTTCATCCTGTATATCTATGTACACACAGCAGCAGGTCAACCTACCCAAAAAGTTAAAGGTCATTAAATTGATTTTCAACTTTTAGTCCAACAAGTAGAGTTCAATATCAATTGGGAAAATTTGACGTTTTGTGGTAGGTTGACGTGCTGTTGTCTGTACGTGGGTATTTATGTGGGTTCCACATTTGCGACTTAACTGAGCCGATTTTGGTTAATAAATACCAATTGATTCCATCATAATAATATAGTCCAGGTCACAAACGCTACTAGTAGTAAAAAAATATTAAATGATTAAGAAAAAGTTGAGTATCGTATCGAGATTAGTTCTAAAAAAATATATCAGCATTTCAAAACTAACTAATATGACTGAACTATTTTGGATGGAAATATTAGTTTATGGAAAAATATTTAGTTCATTTGATCTTGCGCGACGCATTAATTAGACAGAGAACAATAACAGGAAGAATTGCCGTTGGATGTTTTTAAATCTGGGTAACTACTTAGTATCATAATTAGCTTATATTTAGCGTCCGACATCGTCATCATCAGCCCAGAACAGTCCACTGATGCACACAGACCTCTCTAGAAGGAAAAAAATTGCCATGAATTATGGCTCTCTGTGTGGTCCAGTGTGGTATGTCTTAAAATGATATATTAGGGGTTAAAGTATGAAATTGCCGTTTTGTATGGACGAAATCGAGAAAATTCATTTTTACATACTAACAATTTTTTAGTTTTTTAAAAACGCCTGAACCGTTTTCGATGCAATTAAAGGTGAAAGTTAGATGGTTATAAAGCTACGCATTATAGTATTTAAATTTCTGAAAATCAAAGTATATAATACAAATATACTTAATTGAAGCATGAAGGTCAGCTGACACATTGTAAGGGGTCTTTTCAACGACTTTCTTTGAAGTAATAGGCACAAGTATTGCATTTTTTTTAGTCAAAAGTTACTCTATTTAGTTTTTGATACAATACAAAAAGAATTACGCAATAATATGACTATACTTAAGAGCTATAAACAAAATAAAAAGTGGGAAAATAATCGGCAATTTCATACTTTAACCCCTATTCAATAAAAATTCATGAATTCATGATATATCTAGAATTATCGAAAAACTGGTTGACTTATTAAAAGTCAACCGTTCAAAGTAATATAACTTAAAACTCTTAAGACTCTACAATGTACATTTAATGGAATTCCACAAAATGTTTGTCACTGTAACAAAAGATGGCAGCATAACAAGTACGTACTTCTCTGAGAATGAAACACCCAGAAATCAAGTAGCTGCTATTTGTTTGAACAGATTGGAATTATTTTACTGAAACTCCCAATTTGAAGTCAAGGAATTTTTGTCCTTAAACACAGAGGGTAGAGTCGAGAATGATTCGCAAGGGCAAATTCTTTTAGTGACACATTAAAATGAACCCGTTTTCAAATGTCCGTTTGCGCCGATCTACGGTGCGGTTCGGTGTTTAGCCTTTTCCTCGGTTATTGTCACAAAAGTTTTTTTCTAACCTTATTGTACGCAGTGTACCTACTCTAACTTTTATTAAATTTCTCATTATTGTAAAAAGATAAATAACGCCCCCGTTGGTCTAGTTGTTTAAATACCGGGCCAAGATCTCGGGGTCCGGAGTTTGATCCCGGGCCGGGCACCAAGAGTTTCGAATTTTTGAAAATAGCTCGGGTTTGTGATCACCAACCCGCATTTGGCAAGCGTAGTGGTAATTTGAATTCAATGATGGAGGTATTTGCCGTGCAGTGGGCTAGTTATAGCCCGTTAATTAACTATTCTTATACAGATGAATAATTCATTCTTACCTTACTACTCAGTGCTGATTTATTTCCCGTAATTAGGTGAGCTGAAATAGTTATCTTGGATTTTGTAAACATAAAATATTATCATTGTCCTCACGATTTATAATAAATCAGATCTAAAGTTCTTTCAAATAAATGACCACCTTAAAAGAAGATTGCTTCGGAATGCTTACATTATTTTCTCGTAGTAACTATGATGTATTTACTCACGCAGTTTACGTTTCTACCTACATTATTCTATTTCATATCAAACAAAATACATGCTTTATCTACAAGTTTGTTTGTTTTAACAATTCGAACAACATTATTGTGTTGTAAATTAAAAAACATCTTCATATTTATTACTTACCTACTTTAAATGTTCTATTTTTACTTGATTACAAGGAAATACTGTCTGATTGCAGTTAAACAACGTCCATGGCTGGGCATAGGCCAAGATTTCTATGACAGTCAGAACCACACTGCCACGGTAAGATAACCGGAAGGTAGATAGACCAGAGGTAGACCTTTACTAGTTTCAGTTTCAAAACAAATTATACTAATAATAAATAAATATTTAAGACATGCCTCACTGGGCCACACAGAGCCATCTAGTCCCAAATTAAGCTACTATTAAGTACCTTGTCGTATGGGGTACTAGACAACCGATAAACTTACATAAATACTTTTTTTTTGTAAATACATACTTATAATACATAGAAAACACCCAGACCAGTCCAAACAGATACGTTCATGCACACAAGTATTTGTACTGTGCGGGGATCGAACCCGCAACCCGTGGCTCAGAAGCAGCGTTTACTACCGCTGATCCAAATGGTCGTCCAAATTATCATAACATTTGTCGTCTAGTGCCAACACATAAAAAATTAGCTGCAATTCGAGAAAAGTTATCATTGCTTTATAATATCTTAGAAGTCTATATACCAACAGCGAACTTATTTCACCCAAACTGTTTCGAAAACACTGGCCGAGTAAATCGTCCACGGCTGATGGAGAGCGGCTGCGACGTAAATAAATATCTGGCGACGGTAAAAAATGGCGGCGATTCCGTTACCGGCCGCCCGCGACCGTATTAGCCGTGATTTTGCGCCTTCTGTTCTTTTTTGAGGGTTGGTAGAATTGAAGAACACTAAACCTTGAAAGTTTGTTACATCTTCGATAGAAATTAAATTTTTTTTTCGGTAAAACGGCCAGTGTTCCTGCATAATGAATACGCTTGCTCACGGTAATAAAACATATCGTTTTTAAGGTTCTTTTTTCAATAAGGAAATTTCAATTAAGCTAAGCTTTTTGCACTCCCATTGTCCCATTATACGAGTAAATAGCCTCATTATGTTAGTCTCTGTGCCAAATAAAGAAAATAGTGAATCCCACATGCACACTTCCATCCCTCTTTCAACCCCTCCATACTATCTCCGTTAGAATTTCATCACAATCGGTCGAGAAATTATTCCTTTCAAATAATGAGGCTCTTAAAACCTCTGCCTTCTCCTCCTCCTCTCATTTTAACCTTTTGAAACCTTTTTACTTCTTTCAAGAATTATTTCTTTCCCGGGACTCAAACATTGTTTATACGAAAGGATCTAAGCTAGTTTAAGCGCGAAGAGGTTAATACAGAATACAGGCAGCAACGCATTAAAATTTTTAATAATTAGTTTGGATTTCATATTTCATAGAAGATTATTAAGCTATTCTCTGCATCTTTCCTCGAAGGTACGTTCCAATTAAACCCAGATAAACTTTTATTGGTTTAGTTTCGTACAGAGTTCTGTTAAACTCATAAAAACGAATTGCATTAAAATTTTGTAATAGCACTCCTGACTGTAAATTATAATTTCACCAATTAAACCTTTCCCTTTCAAATGCTAGTACAGACCAACGAACCGATTAGACGCCAAGAGATTTACTTTAATAATTTTTTTTAACTTTGTAGCCATCCGCCAGTCATACCAATATTCCTAGTAATTTAATTGACTGAAATAGGCAGAGATGACTCAGTTAGTGTAATGGTACGATGGCCCGCTTACTACGCAAAGGATTCTTTTCATGGTTGGACCAACTTAGCAAACGATATTTCCTAAATTGGCTTGGTTCTGAAATGAGTGGAGTGGACTATAGTCGTTCTGTGGAAGGACCGGTAAACCAGCAGGTTTAAAAAAAAAGCAGCAGCTTTTGTTGCAAGATGGGTAATCGTACAATCAAGTCAGGTCGGGGGGCTGTAAATACAGTTTGAAAAACTCTTATACTAGTTTATTATTAAAGGATAATGACACGATAACCCATCGGATCGGATTCGGAATAGAGTATCTTATGCCAATGTTGTCGAGGATTGGTTACGGTTCGTACCCGTTCACAATCGGCGCAGCACCGTAGAAACTGATCAGGCATTGCCGGAGTCGTGATGACCATAATATATTCACCTTGATATGGTCTATTTGAGTGGGCTAAGCAAACAACGCCCTGTTCTGGACTGGAAGTCCTACCAGCCCTAAGGATATCCTCAATCATTGGTCCCGTGCTGTTTAAAAGAAACGCTCTAGTAACGTAATTATGAATTAAAGAAACAGTTTCGGTATTTAATGATGGTGCGGTCATGACTGGCGTATTAACTAGTAGTAGCTTGCCTTTAAAAAAAATATATATCGAGACTATGGCATACATATTAATTATGAAAAGGAAGTATTAAGAAAGTGTTATAGATACCTAAGTGAGGCGTATAAATATTATGGAGCCTATTTGAACATTTTATGTTCTTTTCTCTATAAAAAAACTACAATTTTAATCATTAACGTGGCGTCTATCAGAATCTTGTCTATGGGTTCGAATTACCTTCGAAGCAAATAATTAATTGAAATCTATGGTAATGAGATCTGGTTATTTTTGGGATAATTAAAGAGCCGTCTGTCGCGTTGTGGGTCCGACTGCAGCTGGCTATCATTTTGAAACCGCTTCTTGATTTAATAAATAAAAAATACTGGATATGCCACACAATTTGTATTGGACACAAAACTATTTTGACCAGTGCGTGTTGCCAGTGAGCCAGCTAAAACGTCGTCGCTTAATATGGGTCTCATAAGAAGGTCGCACAACTGGCAATGGAGAGAGCCATGCTTTTTTATTTATCTGCGCTATAGAATCAGATATGAGGAAATCCGCCGCAGAACTAAGATAACCGACATCGCTGGGAGAACTGCGGAGCTAAAGTGGTAGTAAGAGTACGGTTGAAGTAGTAGTAAAAGGGTAGGTGACCGTGCATCAAACGACGATGTATAGGTAGAGCCCCCAGCACCTGGTGAAACGATAATGTGGGGAATACCGATGATGCGCGGAACCAATCTTTGTGGAGGTCCTTAAATGAGACACTTTTTTGATTCTAAAATATAAGTTTCAAAGCTACACTAACTAGCAAACACAGAGCAGCAGTTTCGAAATTATTTTATAAAATTATCTTGAAAAAAAAAAACACTCCGTCAATGGAAATTTCAATGTAATCTGATTGGTCTGTTTTTATCGAGGTAAGTAAAAACTGCTCGACCGAGCTACATAGACATGATTTATGTTAACTGATTTATTCTTACATAGTTCTAAAATATAAACTATTATGCTTTGAATAAATAAACACAGTGAAAAAAATACTAGTTCATACTAGAAGAAAACGTGTAAAGAATTATCTTTTCTAGATACGAGTTTTAGTTCCATGGTTTTAAATTTTTATCGTCAAACTTTTGATGCCATCATTTGTGGAGATGGATTGAATGAAATTACAAGCAAAAAGGAAAATAACGTATTAAAGTCTGCACAACCAGCAGCCAATTTTTGGTTCAAATTCAGAAAATTAAGTATAAGTTATTAAAGTTTAATATCAGTATATAAACTTGAAAAATTATGTCTCAGTTGGGACTCGAACCCGCATCTCCTCGCATTTACTTAAATGGTAAAGCGCTTACTTTACTTATTATTTTTTAATACTTATATTATAACTGCAATTAAATTGCTAAAATATCATAAAAAGTATAATTAAAGTTCATTTAAAAATGGAAATGTCAAACAATTGTGTATTCGATTACAAAGTAGGCTTTAGCGAATCAACTGTGTTAATTTTAAAAGTCTGTTAACCGTTTAAGTTATGTAGGTACTTGTGTACCTACGTACGTAAAACTGAAACTTGTATTATCTCAATACTTTGTATTTAAATTTGCATATATTTTGAATTGAAATGAAAATACAAACTAAAAGAACCTTTACTAGACGTATTATAACTAAAAACCTCATCAAAAAGATCAAAGTAAATTCTGTGCCGTTAACCTTCAAAGAGTAAGGAAACTTCAGTATTCGCTCATTAAAATGAAAAGGGAATTAAATGGACAAACAACGCGAACTCTGTCCACTGGGAGACTTACACAGCTTTAGTAACAAATTACATCGAAACTATTACACGCGCGAACTAATTCAGACATGCGGGACCACGGAGGGTAACTGACGCTGGGATTGGCCGTCGAAGGGTTAATAATGGCCTCTGTTGGTACGAATTAGTGAATTAGTACGAATTCGTGTTGTTATGCATTCATAAAAAATATAAGAATATTCCAGCACAAATAAGACAACTACCTCATAATTTTTGTCAATTACTTACGTAACTGGCTAATGACAGTCGTTTTTGTTATTTCAATAAATTTTTTGACGTAAAATGATGTTATTATTACTTATTTTGTAGACTGGCTATTTATATAATTTCATTATATGATCATTATATGACTTTTATTTAGATTCTTTAATGTCATTATATAATTTGAACCTATTTCTTCAATTGGACATTGTTTAATGTTTAGATTATATAATATATTATCATTATTGTGATCAATTGTCTAAAATTTGCATGCCATCATGATGGTGAAACATGTGATATTTTTACTTGTTATTGCAATATCTTAATATCCATGTTTTTTTGGAAATAAATGATCTCTCATTTCTAATTTCGAAGATGAGAATGTCAGTATTGTTTGTAGAATGTTTAGCTTTTGGCGTCCCATACCACAAAACTAATGGATAACACTGCAAAGTAAAATTAAAAAACCCGTATCTACACCGCGCCGCTCCATGGAGGTTATTGGTAACCTTCGTGTAAGTCAAACTTATCGAACACGTGAAGTATGGCTGTGATGCATCCATTTTTTCGCTGATTTGCCTGCACCGAGATTATTTTTTATTGGTTACAGTTTAAAGTTTCAACTGTTTTGTTAGATATACTGTTTTAAACTTTCATGGTCACTATCGTAAGAGTTAGTTATTTCGAGATTTCTACCATGTACCTTGTTTTGGTACCATGGCGCTTGCAACAGTGCCGAAATATCGGAAACTCATAAAAAACAAGGTACATGGTAGAAATCTCGAAATAACTAACTCTTATGTTTTGTTAGACTTTACAAAATACATTTCATCACAACATGCTCGTATTTAAGTAGTTATGAAAATACCTACAGGAGAAATTGGACATTTAGTTTTACCTCAAACCGGAAAATTATACCATTACAGAAATTGCTCGTTTATAATTCTTATTCTCAAGTATTCAGCTCAAAAATAGTTTCGAAATAATTAAAGCGTTTTAAATCGCGTTCGGTGGACCCTTGTCCTCAAAGGGAGGACAGCTGCGGCTTCCCACCTTTGTCCCCTCCCGTTACCCCCTCCTCGTTTTCCTCAACTAGTACAAGTACGTCTGTCTGACGTCTGGAATTACAGGACCAGAGACAATTTTGCGGTGTTAAAAAGAAGTAAGTATTACAATAAAAATTCCTTTTTTATATACTTTTTGGTGACCATGGCAGAAGATAGTGATGTCGTCAAATTTGAAGAATCGTGTGACAGATGATGTTGTAAAAATAAGAAGAAGTAATAAAAATATACAGGCTAAAAATCTCTTTATAATTTTCTTTTTAAACGACTTTGAAGAAAAGGAGGAGGTTCTATGTTTTCTGTATATTTTTTTGTTTTAAATTTGTATGTTTTTTCTTATCATCTATACTAATATTATAAAGCTGAAGAGTTTGTTTGTTTGTTTGTTTGTTTGTTTGTTTGAACGCGCTAATCTCAGGAAGTACTGGTTCGAATTGAAAAATTATTTTGTGTTGGGTAGTCCGTTTATCGAGGAAGGTTTTAGGCTATATAACATCACGCTGCGACCAATAAGAGCGAAGCATGAGTGAAAAATGTCGCAAAAATAGTCGCGATCATAATAACAGAAATTGACGCGAACGAAGTCGCGGGCAACAGCTAGTCAAACTATATTTAGCCGTCTGTCCAAGGTCCCTGGCAAGCTGTACCAAAATCAAATGTCAAGTAGTAATTTAACCATAGTTCCTGGTCGTCTTAATCAATTATTTGAAGTAATATTTTCCCAATTTAAGTGACGCCCATAAACTATAAAAGGTAGGCGGGATTAGATCCCCATGCCTTACAGCTGTCTAGTGACATACTTACTAATAGTCTCTGAGATAAACCATGAACAGACAGACAGACTGATATGGCGAAACTATAAAAGTTCCCTATTTTGATAACGGCTCCCTAAAAAGGAATCAAATAAAAGATGGTTTACCAAAACTGCCACCAGAAAATGTAGGCACTAAACGCTTTTTTTATAAGAAGTATACTAATAATAGTAACATAAATAGCATAAAAGGTTATAAATAACGTTTTTCGCTATTTATCTTCCACAATGCTTCCTGATGCCGTCACCCTTTGGAGATAGTGAAGCTTCCGCAGTTTGATACAGAAATTTAGGGTGTGTAAAAGTGTGTGCCTATACCTAGCGACTGACCACGTCATGAGTTGTTTAGTATACCGATTATGTCTAACAAAATATGAGTGTTACGAAAATGTTTTGTTTTTTTATCTATACTAATATTATAAAGCTGAAGAGTTCGTTTGTGTGTTTGTTTGAACGCGCTAATCTCAGAAAGTACTGGTTAGAATTGAAAAAATATTTTCGTGTTGGATAGTCAATTTATCGAGAAAGGCTATATAACATCACCAATAGGAGCGAAGCATCAGTAAAAATGTTGCAAATACAATCGCGATCATAATAACAGAAATTGACGCGGACTAAGTCGCGGGCAACAGCTAGTTAGACATAAAAGAGCAATAGGAGTCTTTAGTCCGCGAAGTACTTTGTACTGTACCTAACACATAGGAATAATACCTATCGATTTATATTCTCAGGTTTAAATTATATAAGTTAAAAATTTAACTATACACAGCGATGTATTTCCTTATTAAGATGATAGGCACTTAGAACAATCTACAAGTACTAACCCTCTGGTTAACGGGTGAGGGTGAATATTTTAGGACGCTATTTAAAATCGAGTCTTTTTATAAAATACTAATAAATTACTTAGCCAATTATCAATTTAAAAAGGAAATTATAATTCGTTTTGAACCGGGAGTTAATTCGGACCGTCAAACAGGAATACATTTGTTTAACTATTCAATGAGTTTCTGAAAAAAGAAAGACAAGAGCAACGCTGCACGTTTGGTTCAATGGGGACTACCGTTTCTTTGCTCACCAGTTGGCGCACTGTAGACTGAGGTCCGGTGGTATAGCTGTCAAAGGCGATTGGCGCCGAAACAAAGTGTTATATCTTGAATCTAATTAAGGTTATATTGTTTATAAATAACTATCTTGATATCAACAAAATAACTTCTGAAATAGTTGCTCTTGAGGCCGCCTATTTTTGCGCTTTTTCTTAATTCCGCTTTTAAAGCGTTCACATTAATCGCCAAATAATCTATATTTGCGATATTTTACGAAGGAGATCTCTTTCCAGCAGGTAAATTAAAGAAATTATAATTTATGCAACAAATCCGCTAAAACCTGTACAAAGTGAATGATATTGGACCTCACGCGACACTAGCGCCTCTAGTGGCAAATTCACTAGCGATAGCCCCCATTATACGAGTAACAAACAACTAATGATTACAAACTTGCATGATGGTTACACAGTTTTCCACACTGTTTAGTCTAATTTGAACTGGATCTCCATGAGAACGACTCTTGGGAGTGCGGTCGGCTGTTGGAGATTGGAAGGACTTTACGAAAAAAAATTTGTAATTTCTTTGAAAAGCCATCTGTTTTGAAGCGCGTAAGAAACAATATTATTTAGGTATTCTTTGCCATTCTACTTTCAATTCATACATACAAAACCATACGCGTGCTTAATCCATATGAATTAGGTAATCTTATTCTAGTCAGATAAACTGTTGCTTTTACAAAAGATACTCCGTTTTCTCCTCATCCTGTAATGGAAGCGGTTTCAGCGTTAATTTTTCATAAGAAGACCAACCAAAACAATGCCACTTTTAATTTTTAATATCGCACTTACAAAGCGCATGTGTGAATCTTGGAAAAGCGCGCATGCGCGTTGTTCCAGCAAAAATGGCGGAATGTGCCTGCCACTGACCCATTGTACTATTCGATTTTTGCCACAAATAAAAATAAATGCAGGTTTGACTGTTAACTCTAAACAATCGGTAGTCTACGGTTTTCGAAAATATAAAAACAATTGGTTTGAAATGTTTTGTGCCACGTAACATGGAAGTTTCGCCTCTTATTGTGAATAGTTAGACAGTGTTGACAGATCGGTGGCAATCAGTGAAGATGAGCGATTGCAGTTTTTTAGGACCCTCTGGACTTTGATCGACTGCGTGTCCAACTGTCCATGCAGAGTCAACCAATAAGTTATATAAACAGAGCAAGCCTCATATTATAAGGAAAATACTGGCTGGAATATCTTTGAAAAAAAGAAGAGTGTTTTAAAAATAAATCCGTCTTCAGATGTCGAGGAGTTCGCAACCAACCAAGGTTAGTTATTTACTTTGTAACGTTGATAGATTATTTTATTTGGAAACAGCTTTAATGTATTTTTGTGTGTCGTTTTCTATTAAAATGTTTTAAGACGTCACTATAAAACAAGATGATCATGCTGAAGCTCGAAATTGCTAACGTTAACGAGGAATGGGTAATTTTTAATAAAATGCGTGTCGGGAGTTTACGGTCAACACAGGTGGCTTTAACCTAATTATGATTTTAGTATCTAACATCTGTATGATCATAATGAAGATTTAGAATGCCAACTCAGATTGATCACTATTATAACATGACTAGAGTTTTATTTATCTTTAACGAAGATTATTCTTAGATTATTACTATCCGACTAACCAAGCGACTTTGTGCGTCCACAAACGCATGTCACTACATCCCTAGAGGATTATTAGGATTTCAAATTGGAATGTTATGCAAATAAAGGACATAACTACTAAGTCAGTGTCAATATTTACTTGTGATGTGATTTACTAAAATTTGGCTTTCTCTCTCGTACTTATTAAACATAACATTGACATAAGTAAATAATGTCAAAACAGTGTTTGCAAAACATAATATTTACATGTTTGTAAAGAACCGCTAATTATAACATAGCTTGTAAAGTTCATCATAAAATAAGGTGTACTAGTTCTTAATGCCTTGCCTCTTTAAATTCACTAAAGGAAAATAAAATGAGTTTAGTTTCGGTACTGATGTACAATTAAAGACTATGATAGCTCTCTCTAAAGCACGTGTGCTAGTGCTTGTAAAATACCTAGTCAAAAGAAGAGGCGTCCTAATTTAACGGATGTCTTATAATTTTATAATGTACATAATAATTTTTAGTATTATCATGTTTAACTTTTTACCAGATATAATTATGATGTTGTTTTTTCTATAAAAGTTTATGTAATGTAAATTAAAACAAGAAAAACCCTGAAGTATAGAAATAGAGTTGACAGCTATTGCATGAAATAAAAATGTGTCACAAGACATTTACAATAGGAACTATCTTATAAAACAGTCTCAAAACGATCACTATGATTTCTGTTTCAAGAGCTAATCCCTCAACCCCCAGGAGGCACTCGGGTGCCATGATAACAATTGATTTCAATTGTGTCAGGAATAACTCACGATCGACGGATTAAAAAAGTTTTAATTCACTTCATGTTTCATGCATTAAGGTAGGTACGCATTGTTTTACTTTTGTATCACAATAAACGACTGCTGTTCAGTGCAATTTATTAAATAAGTAAATTAGTCTATTGCGCAAACATATTATTATTGGTCCCAAACGTGTGGAAATGTACAAATATTTGCATATCTTTTGGATTTAGCATGTTAATCAATGATTTCAGAAATAATTAATACATACAGTAGGTACTCAGTTATTCTATTGTTGCATAGGTAATTTACAATTTTTAACGCCCATGCCACGGTTTCGCTCGTCTTTAGTTTGATTTTTAAAAACATAAAATCGTTCTTTTGGATGCTGGAGGTTCAGAGGCAATTCGTCGCTGCGCAACAAGCGCAGCTTTAATCACGGATGTCTCAGTCACATTGGCCACTGTTGTCATGACTTTTCGACAGCTTTTTGTTTCGTAGGCATGCGGCGCTAGCCTCGATTAGAAAGATAAAGATAATAGTTATGTACCAATCGTGCGTTCATTGCTGTTACATCAGCTGTAACCAAAGCTGTTATGACATTTGCACTACTCTTACGGCCGGTCCCAATAATCTATCTATCTTCAGTTTTGGCATATCAGAGATAGAAAACATCTCCTGTCTCTGATTTTGCCGTCCAGAGAAACAAAGACAGAAGTTGTTTTCTATCTCCGATATGCCAAATCTGAAGATAGATAGATTATTGGGACCGGCGGTTAGTGCAGTCGCGCTGCTGCACATCAGTTTTACACATTCGTTGCAAACTCAACCTTATCTCAACAACGTATAGTATAGACGTCTAATTTGCTATCATCTGTCGGAATTCCACTTATTTAGAGCGTAGAGCCTTAAAAAATTCGTCAATACAAGAAAAAAATCTTCCAACTTACCGGTTTTCAAACGCCTATTTTCTTACAGGGTAATGCTAAATTTTGACTTTACTGTTCAATGTTTCTATAGGTTTGTCAATTTTCCTTCATCTTGGCATTTCAAACCTTGACCTAGAGTAGGTTTTTTTATGCAAAGCCGCTAATTGATTACTGAAAACAAAAACTTGCGCCTTAAGCTGTTCATTGTGTCCTCTAATCTAGATCGCTTTCTAAGCAAGACTTGTTTTGATAACATAATTAATTTGAGTCGCTCTTCGGAGTCCATGAAACGGTTATGATAAAGTATTTCATTTGAAACAAAGGCTTCTGCGAACAATGCCCCTGATAACAGAATAAGGCTATGCTGACAAACGCTAAGCAGTCAGCGAGCGTCACATAGGAGGCGAGCGTTGCCCCTTTAGTTGGCGTTTCGATCCTGATCATAATGTAGACAAAAACCGTTTTGTTGCCAGAGCAGATCAAGCGATACAGAATAAACCACCGTTACCAAGTCCAAAGGCGTTACACGGCATTATATATTTGAGAATATTACAAAGTTAATAAGCTCGCTGCGTTACGCACTAAGCAAGCGCTACGCAGTAAGAAAGGGTAACACAGTAAACGAGCG
Organism: Anania crocealis; assembly: GCA_949315895.1. Lineage (NCBI taxonomy): Eukaryota > Metazoa > Arthropoda > Insecta > Lepidoptera > Crambidae > Anania > Anania crocealis. The sequence goes on from OX438870.1 coordinate 7,810,105, forward strand.
TTCGTAGTTAACGAGCGTTATATGTACCCAGTCAAACGGCAATCATAGTGTAATCAACGAGTATTTGTGGTTTCGATTGTTGAGTGGTTTACTGTCTATTATTGTCAACTATGTTATAACATAGTTGAATATATTACACCATTATAGCCAGCGAGCATTACGCACCAAGCGAGCGCTACCCATTGAGTAAGAGTTTGGTAGTGTACTGCTTTTTCCTGCATACTACATACTTACTACTAGCTGCAGATTTACTGATCAGACTCAGATACCATGTTATCACAAGATCTGTAGAAAGTTGAGCGCACACTTTGCCAATATGCAAAGTTTAGTTAGAGCTTTATTTATAAAATATATTATACACATTATTTTCCAATTGAATCATTTAGCCACAATGATAGTTAAACGAATAACATAAATATTAATTAACGCAAACACATACGCACGCTTGCTCGCTCCTACGCACGCACGGACCCGCTCACGCACACACCTACACAAACACGCACACACATACACACATACACACATACACATACACACACACACACACACAAACACACAATTAATTTGTCAACAAATTTTAGAAACAAGCATTAGTTTAGAAGGCCTGGGCCTGGTGACCCGGAAACAACAAGCTTATGAAATAAGCTCAGTGTCAGGCTCCAGTCTCCCACAACTTAGATGTAATACAGTAAATTTTTTTCTTAATATTTTGTAAATTTGTGTCTAAGTGTGGAAGACTGGTAGTAGTGGATGTGAAATAATTAAAAATTAAAGCATATGTCAACCGACAAAAAAAAAAAAAACCAAGAGACTCGGTCTCTCAGACCCGTTACAAGTGGCGGCTTAAGCACGCGCCGCTGATTGGCTACGTAGCTGAGCGTAACATATCAGATCCCGCGGCCGCATAAGGAGCGTAACACCAACCTTATAACGTTGTGTTAAGAGTCAACACTTATCAAAGTATACGGTAGACTGTATACAAGCCGCCTCTATTGTTAACACCATTGCAAAGGCGTATTGTACGCTACAGCATATTGTTCGTACGTCTAGTGTGAACGATAAATGCAGTCTGTACTTTCATATTACAACTAGTGAGCTTACTTCACAGTTTGCTGACAATTAGTTTGGTGTGAACACGGTCTAATAGAGACTGACGCAGAAAGTTTACTTCCAAACATCTAGTGTCTCTTTTCTAGTGAAAAAAGTAGCTTGGATGAAAAAGCATTTTAGTGTTTTTACGCATACGAGCTACATATTAACATTTCGTCGCTGCGCGTGCAACACCGCGGAAGAGCAGTTTGTAAATACCGCGTATCTGCTTTTATAAAATTTTATAACAGGTTAATCTGGAAATTTTAGTCAATTTGACAATATTTTACGAGCAGAACTAACTAGTAACTTTCTTATAAAGTAAGTCACAAAAAAGTAACTACTTGGTTTGGTCCGTAAAATATAGCCAAATGACTAAAATTTCCAGTTTTCTTAACCTCTTGTAAAATTTTATAAAAGCAGATACGCGGTAGTTTTGCTCTTCCGCGGAGTTGTACGCGCAGCGACGATATGTACCTAGAGAGGAGACTTAAAAGTAGTAAAAAAAAGTAAAGTAACAGCATATAATTATCCCACTGCAGGGAAAAGGCCTCCATCATTTAAATTCAAGTTACCACAGCGATGATGGGAACTGGCAAAATCACCATGCTTGCCAAATGCAGGTTGGTGATCATAAATCCGAACAATGTTAAAAAAAGACGTGTGGCACTCGGGGACTGCCGTGGTAAAGCTATTGCATAGCATTTTTTATCAACTTATGCAATTGTGAAACTAAAAAGTATCACCGCTGTGCCGGTCGGTGTTAGGTTATTTTCGTTACGGAATTTCTGGATTCGGTCTCCACGCTCAAGGCCCGCGATAGAAGCTATGCAATAGCTTAATTTAATAATTTTATGTATTTTCTAATTTTGACTTTTGTAATATTTTTTTCTGTTATTTTGGCAGATATGGTTACCATAGGCAACCATACTGTCAAAATCCTTGTTTTCTTCTAAATTCTTTTAAATTTCGGAAATTCAAAATTGTTTGATCGTGCTTCGCCCCGAGTGTTAGGTTAGGTTATTTTCGTTACGGAATTTCTGAATTCGGTCTCCACGCTCAAGGCCCGCGATAGAAGCTATGCAATAGCTTAAAATTCGAAACTTCTTGTTGCCCGGGGATCGAACCTGGGACCCCGAGATCTTGGCCCGGTATTTAAACCACTAGACCAACGGGGCGTTAAAACTGAAAAGTAATTTACCTAAATATAAAAATATCTCATCATGCACTGAGGTTCGACATACATATTTATGTATTTGATCTATTTTATCATTTTATAAATCAACGAATATTTTTTTGTCTAAAGATTACTTTTCAAACAGATTTAGCAGGGACATGTTATGCGCAGTTATTTTTAACAAAACTTTTCATTATAAAACCCAAAAGTCTGTGGTAAAGCTGCAGCATTGATTTGAGTAATAAGTCAGTACTTATTACTCATGGCATTACTGGTATTTTTAAAATTTCGAATATAATGCGTCAGTACGCATTATATTCGAAATTTGAAAATACAGTTTTACACATTTTCCGCTTTTAGTGCCCATTAAGTATAGCGCAGAGTGCGTTAATGGATGCATTACGAGTACTATACATCATATAAGCGCACCATTCGAAATTTAAGCACATTTCAATACTCAGCTAATGGCTTGCTGTAACTGGTATATCATATTGGATATATTATACGATATCCGAGCGGACATGACGAATGTTGGGAGTCGGGACCGGTTCGAACTGACAATTGGATTCGAATAAAAACGGATGTGTAGGACTGGGACAAAGCGACTGTTTTTAATATGAAATTATGTAAAATTAATTTAGCATTCTATCTTTGGGATTATGACAATTTGTATTGTGGTGGCGGCTCAATAAATCGGTCAAGTGTGTCTAGCTATCGCGGCTCTTGAGATACAGCCTGGTGACAGAGCGACGAACAGACGAACAGACAGAGAAGTCTAAGTAATAGGGTCCCGTTTACCCTTTGGGTACGGAACCCTTAAAAGATTAGCATCACCCTTTTCTTTTTCTATTAATGTCAAAAGAAGTGACTATACTGCCAGAAGAAGGCGGGCATCAACGTTTTCTCTCTACCATTCGCCGAACCACGATTGCCTACCCGCATGCCAAGCAAAACCACCAAGATCTATAAATATAGATCTTTGACCTTCAATAGTTTGATGAAAGAATGGTATTTTCCGTAAATTATTTTTTTGTTTATATGATAGGCCTATACTATTCCTCATAGCCCAATTATAAAAAATTTTTTTTTATAAAATCCCCAGCACATAAGCGTGTTCCTCCGTGGCCGGACCACAGTTTAGTACTCAGATGCTGTAGTCCAAAAAAAAACTATCTAAAGTCTAGCTTCATCGGTATATAAATATATTTTTAGTACCTCAACAGATAACTTTTTAATTAACAATTTATGTGGTCCGGCTGCGAAGCATTGCTCTCTGGCCGCGCCCACCTCAAATTAAATAAAGTATAATGAACTTATAAGAAATCAATATCTGGAAAAAATCTACCTAAAGAGTACCTTGCATTCGACAAGTATGGTCCATTAAACCCCTTTAGTTAAGGAGTAATTGGTCGTAGCATGTGGTCCGGCTGTAAGATATACTCTGCAGCCAGTAAATTTCGCAATATTTAATATTAACTATCCATAAGTCCATTAAAATAATAGTACCTTTTCTCTACTCTTCGTTTCAAAAAAAAAGGGTTTTTGTTAGGAGCCAGGTCATTTACGACGTCATTTTTTTCCATTAAATCTTCCACCCTTTCAATGGTTTTTTAAAGTTTCTTGTAGATTCTAAATTTAAAAGGGTGCATTCTTCTTCGTAGCCTATGGCCAGCAGTAATTGTCATTTAACTGAGAGAGATTACGAGCTTCTTTGAAACGTATAATTAATATCAATACACTTAGGTATTAGGATTAGTAACTTAGTAATCTACAGCGCTTTGTCATAAGGTAACTCCGGTAACTATCCAACTTTTCCTAAAGTTTTTCAGTTGCCACTGAAAAGTTGCGACGCGGAGCGAAATGAACGAGGTACAGTCTGAAGTTTTAGTTCATAGGTAAAGGCTTGAACTGTTAGGAAGGTGTTAAGGTGGAGTGTCGGGAAAGTTTCGTCTAGAACATTCTAGCAGTTGTTTCATTTATAAAACGAGGATAGGTAGGAGGTTCTCTATTTTAAAATAAAAAAATAAAACTTATTTTCAGTTTTAATTTGAATCAAATGTCAGCTGCATAAGAAAAAGTTTTTTTCTTGCCTAACTAATTATTAGAAGGTTTTTTTGTATAATTCTCTAATAAAAGATATAGACTCGTACAAGACGACGAGGAAGGTCCTACAATTTATTTTTGATTTTGATTTTGAATCGGGCTAACTTAGATAAATGTACTATGCTGAATAGATATAAAATCATCGAATTTAATCGGATTCGATCGCAAATCAATAGAAATAAAACAAAGTTTAAAATTCCATTAATATATTAAATGGTGAAACTAAACGTTTCAAGTTTAAATCAGTAGGTACGAGTATATTTCGTTAGGTAATTATAACGTAGGTCCAATACGGAGTTCAGAGTTCGGATGTCCGTAAGCAAATTAATCCCTCGGGCGGAGATTTTCGCGAAACAATTTCGCTTATCACATCTGTTCTGCGCCTCTCATGTCACTCCAACGTGACAGTTGCCTCCGCGTGGGAAACCTATAGCGAATTGAAACCAATTTTGTGAGATTAAACCTCCAATTTTGATTGTCATTTTGGTTCGGCTTACATTTATTATGAGGTGAATTTTCATATTAACTGGATACGTTTGATGACGAGTCGGGTGTATACTATTAATCTATTTTGCATGTATGTTATAGTTTGCATCTGTACAACCTGATTGCAATATGGCGCCGGTTTAAAGTTAGAGAGCACCTCATTTTTGTTTGTTTTTGGATGTCGTAAGAGACGACCAAAGGAGTATTGACCAAAAAAGACAGCGTCGCGGTAGGGTAACCCAGAGGCCAATAGCGTATAAATAAATGTTACGATAATCTAAATTATATAATGTGAAAGCAATAATGTAAATTATCATCATCACGAGCCAATATCAGTCCACGCAGAAGACTATTCTACTACTATTAATGTGCTAGAAAGCCGACACTACACAACGTAATGCAAATAACACACACATATTTTCGAAGTATAGTACGCATTGTATATTCTATAATATGTATAGTTAATTGTAAAATATGTATAGCTACATTTATAAAGTATACCAATATATACACAAATATAAACCAATAGATAGCATTACCACGACAAAAAAAGAGCCCTGACTCTATGGGACGTCTCCTTTTTGAAAGAGGAAGGAACTCCGACTGTTCGACGGCTAAGAGTTTCTATAAAAAATTCGACAACCCTGTATTTTAGTAAGTGCCTTGACTATTCTTGATAACGGGAAGGAACAAAGGAACTTTAAATGTTTCACAGATAAGTATTTTTTAAAAAAAATTGACAACCCTGTATTTCAGTGATGTGCCACTAAAGAAACATTTACCAACGTATCCGAATAAAATAGAATACCGCATTTAACAGCGGCCTATAAAAATGGACATTCAAATTTGTGAAGCGGTCGGTCCGATGCTCGTAAATATATCGTAAAATCCATTCATAGCTTATTTGGGGGTTATTGTTCAATCGATACTACGGGAAGGGTGACGATAAATCGGTTGAGGGTTACAAATTTTGGTTGTAAATTACGGTCATCAAAGCCAGTTTTCATTGTTTCATTTCTATTGAAAGGGATATGGGCAAACGTATAAAGTATAATATTAGTAAGTATGACTATTTCTTTCAAGCCACAGCTTTGATCGCATTTTTAGGGATGCGAGAGTATTTTTAAAGTCGTATATAGCATAATAAGAAACGAGTTTGAAACTCTCCCACGGGGGACCGTTAACTTTTTCTAGATAAAAGGTTGCCTACGTGCTGTATCAGCCTTTATTCTATCTTTATGAGTAACAAGCATCCGTCAAAACGGTCTCAATGTTACTCACACCTAGTAAAAGCTTGCATTGTAAGCCATAACAACAGCATAGTTTTCTTAGTTATAAGAACTATACAAATAAAAATACAAATAGCTTGATTAACCAATGCTGAAACTTTAAACAAGCATGATAACCCTGTACTGACGCCCGTCAAACCGTTTATGTACTAAATTTAGCCTTATTGGTTAATTTCGGTAAACGGAAGCGGCTGTAAAACTTGATATGTGTGTTATTAACTTGTTATAATGGACGTCGGATGGCTTTTCTTGAAGACTACCTGCTACCTTTGAGTCAATAATAATAATTTTAATTTTACAAAAGCGAACCATTAAATCGAAGATCGTGTTGAGCGAGCCTAAGACGAACATAGTCGAATCTCGAGGTCGCTTCTGTACATACTTTATTTGATATTTTAGCAACTTAATTGCACTTATAATATCAGTATATAAACTTGAAAAATTTTTTTTTTGTCTCAGGCGGGACTCAAACCCGCCTGAGACAAAAAAAAAAAAAAATTTCAAGTTTATATATCGCTTCTGTACAGTTTTTTTTAATAACACCATTATACATACCGTATCCCAAAATTCAACGATAAGCCGGCGCCGTAGGGTGGACATGGTCATGACTACTTCAGGAAAAATAATAAAAAAATCTATCTCAATTTATTTTAAATTATATTTTAAATTTCCCAAGAACACAAATTTTCAAATATTTCTGTTTTTTTTTATGTCTCTGCAACCTAAGTAGTACCTGCTGTCGACTACAACCCTTAAAGCCCCCAGAATGCTTGCAGTTTTTGCGTGCCATAGCATGCGTGCGTACAACGAGTTGCGAATAACGAATAGAGAATCGATGAATCATATGACACTAAACATGTCACGGGATTTATCGGTTGTCAATTATATGTCGAATAGTTCTGAATCGGATGTTAGAACGCTAAATGAATGAATGCTTGCTTGTAAACGAAGCATTTCATGTGCATTAGCACATCCACCAGATTACCAAATATAACCGAAAACTTTAACTTCCTTAATTTTATTTCCAAATCCACATTTCAGTTTTCATCTTTTGTTCTAAGAGTACCTACTTCTTCCTTTCTTTACCTTAGTTGGCCGATCCTCGAAAGGAAACACCCACTGAGCTGATTGTCTTTTGGTTTCGGGTTCGTAGCAATATATCCAGCTTTCATCACCTGTGACGATGTCAAATACAGCATTTGAGTCACCGCCGTTAAACTTATCTAACATTTGGCATGCGAAGGTGTTTCTGGTCGTCGGTTAAAGTATGGGGAATCCATCTGGTACAAAGTTTCCTGACGCCTAAATGTTCGTGTAATATTTTTGAACTTGACTCATACCAATGCCTAGGCTTGCCTGTATCTGCTGATAGGTCACTCTCTTATCTTTCACTGTCATGCGTCACACAGCACTGATGTTATCTTCAGTAATCGCTGTTAAAGGACGTCCCTCACGCTGATCATCATTGAGATTGCTACGTCCACGGTTAAACTCGTTAAACCAATTGTAAATAGTGGCACGAGATGGGGCTTCATTAAGAAATGCTAATCGCAGCCTATCATAGTTTTGTTGTCGAGTAAGCCATTGCACAACAAAAGTCATAATAAATCATTGACCGAAAATTTCTCGCGTTAGGTTCATTTTTACGTGTAACTAGAGCTTTAGATTTGCCGCCAATTCACAAAAACAAATGACAAATGAATGCAATATTACTACATTAGGTTACCAAAGAGTTCTAAAATTGAAATTCAAAAAAAGTTTTCATTAGTATCAGTATATAAACTTTCGGGTGTTAAGGGTGCAAACTCCTAACATTTGATGAAGCAACGCTGGCTTGAAAAATGCTTGAAAAATTCGCGCCGTGTCGCAGTGTCTCGGTGGCCTAATGGTATGGCGCCCGCCCGGCATGCGAGGAGATGCGGGTTTGAGTCCCGCCTGAGACAAAATTTTTCAAGTTTATATACTGATATTATAAGTGCAATTAAGTTGCTAAAGTATCAAATAAAGTTTTCATTAGCATTGTTTCTAACTGGCCAGTCCTAAACATTTTCAGTGTTACCCACGTATGATATTTGAGCAATTTAATTGCAATGGGGACTACCGTTTCTTTGCTCACCAGTTGGCGCCACTGTAGACTGAGGTCCGGTGGAATAGCTGTCAAAGGCGATTGGCGCCGAAACAAAGTGTTATATCTTGAATCTAATTAAGGTTATATTGTTTATAAATAACTATCTTGATATAAACAAACTAACTGCTGAAATAGTTGCTCTTGAGGCCGCCTATTTTTGCACTTTTTCTTAATTCCGCTTTTGAGCGTTCACATTAATCGCCAAATAATCCATATTTGCGATATTTTACGAAGGAGATCACTTTCCAGCAGGTAAATTAAAGAAATTATGATTGATGCAACAAATTCCACTAAAACCAGTACAAAGTGAATGATATTGGACCTCACGCGACACTAGCGCCTCTAGTGGCAAATTCACTAGCGATAGCCCCCATTATATCAGTATTTAAACTTCAAAAATTATGTCCCGCCTGAGACATAATTTTTAATACTGATATTATAATTGCAAGTGATTGCACGCCTCATGTATACACTAAGCCATCAAAACATTCCAACAATAGAATTCAGAACTCTACGGTGCGGTACTAAAATTTCTCAGGTCGGAATTCCGACATTAGTCCCAGGCATGGCTAATGTCCGCTTTACGAGGTGTCACTAGGTACTCTAAGTAATTTCGTTCTGAGCTTAGAGTTTACTCTTTGCAGGGCTTAGAGAGACATTTTGCGAGTGAAGCTAATATTTTAGCGAGAAAATGTAAGGGATTAGAAATATGAGGTTCATATGAAAATATTTTGGATTTGAAATTACTTTGAAAAGTTTCAAAGTAATTTCTTCTGTTGATATAACTTGTTATGGGTGTATAACGTTTTAATTTCTGACTGTTATCAGTGTTATAGTATAGATTTATTGAGATTTTTGTCAGTAATTGTACCGAGAATTAGGTTTTGAATTAAAATATTTTTTGTATTGTATTGTATGTCTTCATGTTGTAGATCACCTAAACGGTAATCTTTAGGTTGTCATTTTTTTCTAATTTAAATTGGAAACATTTGGATACACAATGAGCGACTAAAAACGACCGTTCGCACCTAGCGCTTCTAGTACATTTTGGTGCTCTTCCAAATTAGTAGCATTCAACCTAAGGTAATGCACATAAAGTAGAATTTCCATTGGCAACGGCTACGTTAATACATTAAATTAGTGGACATTTAAAAAAATAATTATACTCGTATGTCTCAGTTGACTGGGAAAAACAGATAGTGTGAAAAAAGATTTTTTCATCGTTTTTTTAGTATTTCCTTTTTAAGCTATTGCATAGCTTCTATCGCGGGCCTTGAGCGTGGAGACCGAATCCAGAAATTCCATAACGAAAATAACCTAACCTACCACTCGGGGCGAGGCACGATCAAACAATTTTGAAATTCCGAAATTTTAAAGAATTTAGAAGAAAATAAGGATTTTGACAGTATGGTTGCCTAAGGTAACCATATCTGCCAAAATAACAGAAAAATTTAATTACAAAAGTCAAAATTAGAAAATACATAAAATTATAAAATTAAGCTATTGCATAGTTTCTATCGCGGGCCTTGAGCGTGGAGACCGAATTCAGAAATTCCGTAACGAAAATAACCTAACACCCCCCCACTCCGACCGGCACAGCGGTGATACTTTTTAGTTTTATAATTGCATAAGTTGATAAAAAATGCTATGCAATAGCTTTACCGCGGCAGTCTCCGAGTGCCACACGTCTTTTTTTTTCAAAGTTTTATTTTTGTCTCCTTTTATCCTATTTGATAAACTTATAAGATAAGTTATACGCATCAAAATCAGTCAGCTCCGTAAAAATCTACACGAAGTTACATACATAATCATAAGCACCAGCCCACAAATTTCAAATGCTAGACATAAGCTTTTCCAAAAGGATTTTACCACATTTGACAAGCTGGTTGGCGACTGCAGTTTGGTCAATAGTACAAAGAAAGCCCAGTTGGTCTAGTGGTTTAATACCAGATCAAAATCTCGTGGTTCCGGAATCGATATCCGGGTCGAGCAACAAAAAAATTTCGAATTTTCAAACATTGCTTGGGTTTGTGATCACCAACCCGCATTTGGCAAGCGTGGTGATTATGCCAGTACCCATTATTGCTGTGGTAACTTGAATTCAATGATGGAGGCCTTTTCCCTGCAATGGGATGATTATAGGCTGTTACTTACTTGCTACAAAGAAAGGGTTGTTGCCTACCTTCTTCTAGTACTTCTCCTAGATTTTACTTACGACATCCAGGACAAGTTTTCTTGTATCAGAAAATCTCGCTCTTCGACTACAAACTGTCGAAATAACAACAATATGTTTAAGTTATTTTGTTTTGTTTATCATTAGCTAGTAATTGTTAATCAAAGTATTTAAACAAAAAAAGTTTATGTGTGTGCGTGTGTGCATGTTTTTGTGAAGAAGTTGTGATGCAATAAATATTACGACAAATTGAGAACATGCTCTGTTTTCGTCCGACAGACAATATTGTAAAGCTATTGCTTCGTTCAGGTTAACTTGACGGCTTCAAACCGGTGAAATTGCGAAGTTTGTAAGCGCAGTACGCGCCACTCGCATTTGCCTCACAAAAGCATTGTGCGGCGTGCAGTGGGCTAAGAAAGCGGTGTACCACTTTACAAGCTCTATTCATTGGAAATAGCTTTAACGTAAATTTGAAGTTCAGTACTTATATTGGAACGCCTTATTGGACCAGACCAAGATCTGGGCGTCTTGGAGTCGATCCTCGGGGCGGGCAACAAAAGTTTCGAATTTACAAAAATCACGTAGGTTTGTGATTACAGACCCGAATTTGGCGAGCGTGGTGATTATGCCTGAACCCATCATTGCTGTTGGAACTTACTTGCTACAAAGAAAGGGGGGGTGGTTGCCTACCTTCTTCTAGTACTTCTCCTAGATTTCACTTCACAAGAAATTTTCTTGTATCAGAAAATCTCGGTCTTCGATTACAAACTGTCGAATTAACAACAATATGTTTAAGTTATGTTTTGTTTACCATTAGCTAGTAATTTTAAATTAAAGAATTTAAACAAAAAAAGTTTATGTGTGTGTGTTCGTGTGTGTGTGTGTGTGTGTGTGCATGTGTTTGTGAAGAAGTTGTGATGTGATTGTAGTGATTATGCCTGAACCCATCATTGCTGTTGGAAATTATATTCAATGGAGGCCTTTGCCCTGCAGTGGGTTTTTATAGAAATAGGATAGTGAACTGAAATATAAAAAGTTTGAAATACTGTCAAACTGCTGACTACAGAAAAATCGATTATTTTATTGTTAAATTCGCTTAGACGCCCTCCGTTGTAGAGCAGCGCAAACACCGATTTTCAAGGTGTCGCTTGCACTAAGGTCCCAGGTTCGATTCCTGGAGGGTTTGGCTATTAATTATTGCATATTTTATGTACAAGACCATCCCAATTTAATCCGTAGCTGGTACAATTTTTTTTGTGAAACTATTAAAGGTTTTGCACTGTATCATCAATTCGCATTAACGTCAAATAGAGTTCACCGATCTTTAACAATTTAGGTTTTTCGACAAGTCAAGTGTATTCGGTTTGTCTGTCTCCAGTCGTGTTTCGGATATAACTTACCACTCAAATGTCACCCTTGGGTAAACAAATTCGCCTTACCCTCTTCCCTAGGGATCTCCCGGAGTAACCAGTAACCATCAGGTACACATAGTGCTACGAATGCATAAACATCTCGTAGCATCTCGTAGCCGTTTAGTTTGTGTTCCGTTACGGGCGTTCGTAGCAGTGGTGCTACGTAATACGAGAAATGTAATCCTTTTGCACAAGCTCAAGATGCAATGTGAATGAAACTTCACTATGTAATATCAACTATTACAAACTATGCAGTACAAAATGGAGAGGAATATTTTAACAGTAGGAAATCTCTCTTTGCTCAACCTATCTCTAAAAATATTTTGATACAAGCAAACAGAAGCATTTCTGCACCTTTCCTTTTGGATAAGTAGATTTTTCAAATGCCTTAAATGTAATTTAAAGCCAACGGGATGTATGAATGTCATCCCTAAGCCTTTACCTTTCAACTTTAATCTGTCCTCTACCTAAAGGTTGTCTGAAGGAAATCGCTTCCAGCGATAAAACTACCGGAATTATACAGCTCTAAATCTAACTCCTATAGTGTCATTTCAATTTATTTGGTGTGCAATAAAGTGTATCTATCTATCTGATGTCGAAGATTGTTTGTTAGGGACTGACTAAAAAGTAGGTAGTAGTAGTAGTTTTTTTAAGATAGTATTTCCAGAAAATTGCCGGTGTAAATTGATAATTATATTCCTTGATTAAACAATATTATTAAACGAATTGTATTTTCTGTTGATTAAAGTTCCTTTTTCGTTAATTCTTTAAAGCAGCGTCGCAGCTGGGTACCGAAATAACAATTGATTTCTATTGTGTCCAGAATTACCTACATTTGGAGCGTTAACGAAAAAGTATTTAATTACCTCAGAGTTTTAAAATTTTTATAAAATGTCTTACAAAAATTCGCTTAGATGTTTTAAAAACATGCAAAGGTAGCAATATAAAACTAAAGTAAATAAATATTTACCAAGCTAAAACTATTTTGTATTTGTTCACCCATCTCGTACCTAAATTAAATCAAATAACTCTTCAGTTAACCCTGTAATGAATTCGTGCTATCCGTTATCCCTTGGGAACACAAGGTGTAAACAGTAACCGCAGGCGCGTAGCGCTACGAATGCACAAACACCTCGTAGCACGTAGCCGTGTGGTGTGGGCTACGGCGTTCGTAGCAATAGCTGAGGAATGTTATGTAATCAAGGCTTGATAACGTTATCAATAGTGATAGATTCATCTTAGAAAATACGTACGATTCCTAAAACAATTAAAATTTTTTGATTGTCTTTGGTAGAACTTGAACACACAGGATTTATTTGCTTTAAAAGCAGTCTGAAAAGAACTACTTGATGCCTTATAAATTAGGGTCGTTCTGTGAAAAACCGGACAAGTGCGAGTTAGACTCACCCACCAAGATTTTCGTACAAATTTGTTCATACATAGTATACGTAGTTCAGGAATCGGATCTCCCAGTTTTTTCCCGATTTTTTTGTGACAAATATATGGTATTCAGATTTTTGCCTATACTTGTAGTATGAAACAGTTTTACTTGCAAAATTTAATAGTTCTAAGTCAACGGGGCATCCCCTATAAAATTTGTTTCCTTTTAGAGCGTCGAATGTACGTTTGTTTGTGGCATAAAAGGCTTGGCCTTTTTTACGTTAACTTAGAAGTCTAAATACTCAAACACACAAGAACTTCTGAAAAAAAAAACTGGATGAAATTCATTTAGTATTCTTTGACATTAGAAACTGATAGAGCGGATAGGATTCTTTTTATCTCCAAAAGTTATGGTTCCCGTGAGTAAGTTAGTTGTACTATGTAAAATTTCCAAATTAAGTCTGTTTTGCGAAAGTCATTGCAATAGACATTTTAATAAAATGAAAACTTTTTCACCAAAGTTTCAGAACCTTATTGCTTGATGTCATGTAACAGTTTTTGTACCCGAAATAATCTCTCAAGAGAAAGTCATACGGAAAGAATAAGTTGATTTCTCAGAGGGATGACATTTTATAAGACTGAATGAGGAAACAATAATCCTTACTAATGAAATGAAATGAAATTTGATACGAAAATAGATTAAACCTTAAAAAAACACATTTGAATAATTCATAGGCAATTTTATATCTCAATGCTTGGCATAGGTTTCCGCCCACGCGTTATAACGTCTAGTTCACGCGGGCAGAGCCGCGGGACTAATGCTAGTTTATTAATATGATAACATGTCTCTATAAAACGATTTCAAAAATTGAATGCGACGTTTAAAGAGTGCAATACAACCGGAAGTGGGATACCGAAATTAATAAATAGATCTATGCTATGAATTTAATGATACAATTAAAAAAACATAATTTGAAGACCTTTATTTTCTAGAGTTAATTGAAACGGGGTTTATACCATGTACCTTAGTTTTTGCACTTAGCGCCATGATCATCTCCCGTGATCATGACGCTTGCAACAGTGCCGAAATATCGGGAACTCATAAAAACTAAGGTACATGGTATAAACTCCGTATCAATTAACTCTAGTGATAGTGACCATAGAAGTTTAAATCTTTATTTTCTATTTAATTCAAATCTTGAATTAATTTTAGGACATTCTCAAAGTAGATTTTTGGACATCCTTAAGGTAGACTTGGAAGAAGTTCGCACATCAGATTTTGGTTTGACAATGACAAGACGCAATTAATACTGTAATATCTTACTAGGTTCAGAAGACCTTAATTTAATAACAAAATGCACCAATGTCTTGTCGTCCAGGCTTTCATGCAATTGAAATATTCATTCATTTTATCTCATTAGTGAGAGCCTGAGGGTGCAGTAAAAGCAGAATACAATAATTGGCCACGCTTGTCCCGACGACCCGACATACGTCATGGGTGCCTCCTTTTAGGTACGGAACTCGAAAAATAATTTATTTAATACGTATATTCAGACTTACTTAGAATTTAAAACTTTACGCTCCATTTAGTTTTACCCCAAATCATAAGGCACCATAAATCAGTAAGCCACAGAAACATCTGTAATAAAAACCGTTCGGGACGAAAAATCCATCCACGATCCGGCCATTTGAACTAAAGTAATGTGACGATACGAAAATCCAATTCCAGGTGTCGAATCCGATAAAGATTTTGCATAAATCAGTGATATAATCCAATATTACCACGTTTTAACCCCCCTCCTTCTCCTAATGTTCCACCATTGAAATCTCTATTCCAATTTAAATGAGTTATTTCATTACCCTGCGTGCTGCCACAGTAGACGTACGTACAGTATGCTGTCTACTAGCACGCACATACTGTGCGTATAGTATTTTTATTTTGTAATAAGTGTTTAAAAAACTTAGGTATATTAGGATAACAGGTATAAAAACGTGATATCTTGCAGATTACCTTAAGATAGCTGTAAGAGGTAGAGGTTGGTGGAAGTTGGGTTTGAGCCTCAACTAAGGTAGTCAACATTTTTATTCAAGAAATTGTAGGTGTATTCAATCCACACTGGTAACTTGGTTATTAAAAAAAACTCATAAAACAGGTATCGAGATGAACATAAAAACATAATACGCGCAAAGGCTAGTAATTTATAGCATAAATTGAAAACAATGGTTTCATGATTGTGTGATTATGGTTTGACCAAAATGTTGAAAAATCGAAAATAATAGGTTCTTCTTACTTAATAAAATCAATGGTTTCAATTTTTTACAGAAAAAAATAAGATCAATTTAGACCTTGAGACTACTCTCACTCAAAGACTGTAATTCTTCTTAATTTTTGTTTCAAGTTTTCAAGTCGTCAGTTTTTTTTGTTAGTGCAGAGTGAGGCTATTGTGTTATGCTCTACTGTGGTGTCTCTGAATCCGAATGAGATCCGTAGGTATAAATTCAGAATTGATAATAAAATTTTAGTAGGTGGGTATTAGGAGAATTGTTATTTTCTATCGAACGGGATTTGTGGGCCGTAGGTTCGTAAAGAATGTAAAAGTTATATCCGAGAGACGGAATATAAGTATCACAACGTTTATATTCAGAAAGATTTGAAAAAACTTACTAAGGTGGAGAAATATCAGAACTATGATTGGAAATGTTCATACAAGGCATAGTTGTATTTAGTTAATCAACGAAGGCTATTCTGTTGTCTTCACTAGATTAGGTTACTCGTACATCGAACACAAGTCCTCTCCACAGATCACCACTTTTTTTTAATCAATTTGAATTACTTATAAAATCAGTAAAATTAGTTTTATTTCTGCAAATAGGCCTCCGGAGGCGCTTTTACACGTCCCAATATTTAAACCTACCTACCACTAATACCTATCACTATAAGTGTTATTTTTTAACAATGGCTAAACTGCAGTCACAAAACGTGACAATCATGGGCCATGGCTGTTACAAACCTTAATTAAGAGTAGGTACTTTTTATTTGATGTTTTAACAATTAAATTGCAATTATAATATCAGTATATAAACTTGAAAAATTATGTCCAATATTTAAACCTACCACTGCTTCGGGACAAATGTGGTGAAAATTACGGAATGCTCTATACAAACTTCCACCCCCCATTTTAGGGAAGTGGGTGGTTAGAAAGAGACATAAAGCTCCATCCCTTCAACTATCTCTTACTAAAGAAATCACGTCAATTCGTCGCTCCGTTTTGCCGTGAAAGATGGACAAACAAGATGAAAGATGGTTAAACAAACAGACACACACACTTTCCCATTTACAATAATAGTATGGATTAGAGTCAATAATAGGCTACAATGTTGAAAGTTATAGAATATTTAATCATATAGTTTACACACAAAAAGTTTCACACAACCAATTTTGAGTCAATTTGGAGCATGCTGCATGCCAGGTTTTTGCAACACATTTTGGTGGTGCATCAAACATAATAAAGTGGAAAGCAAAACAAATTTAAAAGTATAAGTACTCGTTTTAAAACCAGCAGCCCCAATTTACACTTTGAAGTATTTTTAGCGAAACTGAGAACCAATAGCAGTTCAAACAACTTCTCCTAAGGCGAGAAAATCTTTGTAGCCACAAAAATGTATGAGCCCTTTGTGAATTTGCCGACATTACCAGACTGCGTTCGACACGTTTCTTTCATTTTCAGCTTTGATCACTGTTAACATGGGTTTCCATTTAGTACAATATTTTAAATGTAAAATGATTGAGCTCGAAAAAAAATTGTCTGTCTGCCTCTTTGTTTGTATAACTGCGGTTAATGTCGGAGACTAAGTACTAGAAAGCTGTAATTTATCATGGGCAGAGGATAGTGGGCGGAGAAGAAAGTACAAAGGACATATATCAATTTTAAATAGTTAACTACACTGCACGTAGGCCCCTAATTCGCGTAACCGAATCGTATTACAATCGTAATTAAACGACAGGTTTTTGACAGTTCTAGTATGGGCTAAATGACAAAATCGTCCAATTCAATTACGATCGAACTGTGATTCGGTTACGCGAATTAGGCCCTTGGACACGCACTTAGCAATTTTAAATAACTTCTAAGGGTGATGTGAACACACAACCTTTTGCAATCCGGGCGACTGATAATCTTATTAAAATATAATAATATCATACGTGGCAGAGATTTGCTGTTGCATGGTTTGGCGCCATAAGCCAGAGTAGATAACATTTATATTTTTGCTTAAACAAAAACAACATCCATATTAATTTAGGGCAAAACAATTATCGTGTGAAATTTAAGGAATACTTATGCTTTTTTAGATAAATAGTTAGTTTAGTTAGACAAACAATGTCATTTCAAGTCTAAGCACATAAAATTTATTGTAAAACAAAACCCAATAAGTTCCCATGTTCCTAATATCGCAACTTCGACGAATGTATCCGAAACTTGGCGATTAGTTCCGGAAAGTTCGTCTAAAAACAGAACAGCAGTGCGATTCTGTAAGACTTCACTCTGCATTTCACATCTGAATCCGCCGTGAGTTCTTTGATTGGCATTCTAAAAACTCGCATGACTCACTAGCGCTACACTTGCGAGCGTGGCGGCGAGTTGAACTAACTTATACGTGAGTTTCTGACAGATAATGTATGAGATGACGTGTTAAGTGGCATTCTGTAAGGGATTTCCGCCATCACTTCGACGCTCCCTTCGCCCTCGAACACGAATTGAAGTGTCAAATAAAAAGTTAATAATTTGTGAGTGAGAATAGAAGAAATCCTTTCAAATAGTGTTAAAATTACTTTTAAAAGTCACAGTGTTTGTGTTATGAGAATATTTAAGTCTGTTTAAGATGGCAAGAATGTTTTTATTGAATTCTTTATTAGAAGAAGCTCATGCTTTGGATCAACTAGAAATGCGTCGCCAATCTTGCCAAATTCGAAGTTTATCACTACTTACCCGAGATACCGATTATGTAAACGTTTATAGACTCTCTAAGGAACTCATTGATTAACTAGAGCATGACTTATTGCCCTTAATAAAGACCACAAAACGTCGTGGAAAAGGATTTTCAACTCGCGTTAAGGTAACTATTTTATTCTATTATGTATACCTAAAGCTCTTAGTTTGTAAATTTCTTTGCTGTGATAAGATTTTAATCAAGCACACAACAACATGCATAATTTATTACTTAGATTCTTAAAACTGTCACTTCATACTGTAAAATGCTCTACTCTTGTTATTGTTTATGAAGCTTGAAACATTGATAATTACAATATGATTAAGTAGGTAACCATACCTATTGTATACCATACCAAGTTGCTCAATAAATTTGCCCTGTATGAACACAATACAGCTGTATAATCAAATTAATTGTTGGATTATTGTTACACAGATATTTTGCACTTTATCATTTTTGGCAAATGGTAGTTGAAGTTGTAGCTCTAAATAATCCAGCCATAGTAAGAAAATATATAAGATTTCCACAAAATATGCAAGAGAGACAAGTCTTAAAAGAAAAATAAGTGTATTTGTCTACCTTATTAGATTTTTGTGATAGTTGTTAATAGTATTTATGATAAATTGTGGTTGCTTACTTTCATTTACAGATTTTACAGAAAGTTTGGCATTCCATGTGTAATAGGATGCGTTGATGGCACTTTAGTGGCGAATGAAGAACGTTTTTATTGCGGCAAAGGCTAACATGCAAGAAATGTGCAATTGGTAAAATGGCTTTCAACATTGTTGTCTAACATTGTAATTACAATCACATTAGTTTTGTTTTTATTTATTTGCCATGTTTTTATTTTTTCAGATAACAGATAACAGATGCAGATTTAATTAAAATAATTGTGGATCCGACTTCTGGTGTAGCTAAGCATGATAGCTTTATTTTTAATTATAGTGTTATCAAAGCACACTTAGAAGCATTAACCAATGCCGGAGAAGAAGTTCTTTTGCTTGGTAAGTTACTTCCCCTGGGCTAAGTTCAGAATGTAAATTACAAATAGTGCACGAGTTGAGTGCAGTATTTTTATACCTAAAGATAGAACTTTAGGTATAAAAATAACATTATTATTTAGTGCTTCTTTATTTTTTCAGGTGATTCAGGATATCCTCAGCGCGCCTACCTTATGACTACGCGAAACAAAACTATGCGAATGCATAAAAAACCACCAAATCAAAACCTAAAAATAAAACCACGCTAGTATCTGTTAAAAGTGTTTTAATTCAATATTTATTCTAAGTAATCCTATATCCTTAATTAAGTCATGTTTACAAGGGCATTCAGACAAATGGGAGACTTTGTGACGAGAAGAACCGGCAAGAAACAGCTCAACGCCAAACCACAGGAGAGGACCCTTGGGTACAGCCACGGCGGTAAGGAAAAGGTGTAGGAGTGTGTGACAGGGTTATGGGTGGTGGGGACAGGCTAGGATGATAGGTTCGAGGATTTGGAGGAGTTTGTTCTAACTGGCAATCCTAAAACAATAATAGATATCATAAGTAAACATTGCCACTTTCAAGGAAAATGATACCATTATGATCACTAATAAATGTCCTGGATTAAAAATACATTTTATAACTGTTATGTCATGTAATCAAAAAAGACTAGATTTGTTGCTACATGGCAAAAGTACAACTGGTGATCTGATTTAAAAAAAATCTACACTAGGCTACATACCACAATGCTTTGGCTTGCTCCAACAGATGAGCTGGATGAAGTGCCGAACAGCCTTCTGGCAAAAGAATTTGTAGGTTGCTGTTGGCTTTCAATTTGCTCAGAGCCCTGAAAAGTATTGTACATCTTATTACTCTATATCATTGATATGGAATAGAACTAGAACATTTGTTAAATTAGCATTTGCATTATAATTACATGGTAATAAATATAATCTACGTACATTATTTTGATATTCGTAAGTGTTTATGACTAAAGTAAAAAACATTTAATAGTCTTATGACATATTACTTAAAAATTAGTTGAATAAAGATTCTTAAGATTTTTATAAGTAGATTAAATAACTTGCTAAGATTACATTAGCTAATAGTGGTTTTTCGGTATATGTAGGTACATAAAGGTTAAAATGAAATATAAATATCATACATTTTCAGCTCCAGCATCTTGTGTATGTGGCCTTTGATGTGGTGGTGATGGAGTATTATTAACCTAAAACAATAAAGAATATTTATTTTTTATAGACAAATAGTACTTTATTACCAGGTTGGTTAGGGTTAATAATAAATACTAGTTAGTCCAGATTTTTTTGAAGTTAAAAGATAGGATTAATGCAAAAAGGCATGCTGAATGTTTCAATTTCGTACCGGAAAAGGTTCTATGCCTAAATTAACATCTGTGAAAAAGCTTTCACCACCACACAAAGCAAGAATTCTTTCTTCTAGCTCTGTCAGCTCTACCAAATCCTCCACCCCACCACCAGTCCTACGTCTAGCAGCAGAGCACGCAGCTGCCTTCTTTTTAATCGCGCTCTTTTCATCAGACCAATACTACAATAAGAAAAAATAAAGAAAGGATAATAATCATTATACAAGTAGTATACATATTTCAATAAAAGATGCATTTGTAGCACACTTTACACCAACCAACATTTCTCACACATTTTCAAGTAGTCTGCCTTGAAGAATGTTAAGTGGTTCTAATGAACATTCATGAAAAAAAAACTCGATACTTACTAACCTTAGTCCACTGTTTATAGTTTTTTTACAGTGCCACCTATATTATTTAGGCGCACAGCTAAGTCCTCCCCCTGACGACGGCGACTTCGTTCCCTGGCGTTCTGAGTTCTGAGGAAACCCTTTGCCAAGTCAGGGTTTCCATCCATAAACTCTTCCAGGGTCTCCACTTGAGCCGACGATGGGTGAGAGGACCGTATCTCATTTGAACTGTAATATTTTTGTGGAATTACTTATAGAACTAACGTATCTTAAGTAATATCGATTTAAACTTCACAATGCTATTTAATACTTACATCATGATAATTTATCTTCTCGTTTTCGGTACCGAAAGAAATGTAAACACACAACAAAACAAACTTCAAAACAAAGTTCAGTCACTTTTTTTTTCTTTCTCAACACGCATAGATTATATTCATGTCACGATTTAGAATTTTTTGTTTTTTTAATAATTTATTACTCAAATCACTAAATTTTAAGAAGTTTTGTTTAAAAATTATAAAATAAGTAATGTACCATGCTGAAAACTCATTAATTGGGGCAAAAAACAATAATCTATAAAACTCGATTGACGATTTGTTGAGTGTGGTACGCACTAGCACATCGATGAACGCTTCGAAGCTCAATTCACTTCGCAAGTGACGAAGTGATGTTTACAGAATACAAAATCAAGGTCATTTGTTGCCTAATGCGAAGTGAGAGTGACCATCGAAGTGAGATGCGAGTTGTTGAACGAATTTTACAGAATCGACGTACAGACATACAAACTTGGTGCGGTTAACTTCGGATATACGGATTTCATAACGAGCGATATATATCGGTTTGAAAATTTATAGTTCTCTACGCATAGTAGTTTTATTGGTTATGTTCTTGTTTGGTTTTAAAGTTGGCGATAGTTTTTGAAATTTATTCGTAAACAATGTACGCCATTATTGGGTAACGCAGTGCCAGAATTTTAAAATTTCGTAGAAGTATATACAGAGTTAAAATTTGAAACTGTTGTAATTAATAACTAAGTTGTTTCTGTAATAACGATACACTTGGTCAATAAAGGATTACACAATAATATATAAAACCATGTTAAACCTTTGACTGCTAGTAGATCGCCATTTTAAAATATTGGTCATCGCAGTCAAATAGCAATGAAAACCGCCCGACCTCCCTAAATAACGCATGCAGTACCTACAGATGATGCAATTTATTATTATCTAAAATTCATGAAACCATAGAATAGAATAGAATAGTTTATGTGGCACTTAAAAAATTAGTAAAATAAACAAAAAGAAAATAAGACAATAAATAATGTGCCAAAAAGGCACTTCGTTGCAACAGCCAAAGGCTAATAAGAAATTATAAGCAAAATATTTTCAATGCGTATTTTGTTCTGGACTATCGTAAAGTAACACCTGAGTGCATACATTTTAAAGAACTACAAAATGTTTAAAGCTGAATATTATGTTATAAACGGATTGTGTACGGGACAGCGTTATAAAATGTTAATTGTATATAAGTTTTTATTATTTATTATGTTTTGTTATATTGTGATATGTTTGAACTTTGAATTTGTAAATTATTGTAAAACTTTATGGGAAATAAATGAACAACAGCCGGGGGTTTAGGAAACACACCCTAAGTAGGCACACACCCTCGTACAGGATAACGAGGACTAGGAAGGGAAATAGGACGCGGCTCTCTTTACGGTATTGCCTTTTCGAGTCAAAATGCAAGTCCGTACTATTTCCCTCTCTTTCTAATTGTGAGATGGCATGCGGCTCTCCCTACGGTATTGCCGATCGACCGCGGAAAACACGCGCATGCCATCTCCCCTCTCGCTCGCACCGACCTCTCGCTCACACAGTGATTGCGTGGGTGGGGATTTTCCCGCCAAAAATTGTGAATATAAGGCGAGCAGGGGGTCCATTGCGTAAAGTGCCACGGGGACCACGGCACAACCGACTGCGCGCGTGACAGAGAGACGGCGACCACGCCGCCCGGATGCGTCCTTTGCGGAGGTCTTGGACACCCTGCGAATTATCGCGGATGTCCCAGGGCCCCAAAGGCGCAACCCCGCCCAGTGGCCTCAGCCCCCTCCTCTCGACCCACCCCCCATAATACGGGGAAGCCACGGGTGATAATCACACCGTCGGCCTTCCCCTCTCTCCGACCATGCCGACCTAACGCCTGGGCTAAACCCCTAATGGCGTCCATGGCCCCCGCGCCCCCCCCCGCCCCGACCCCCAGTCTCAGCCCGGCCGTGGTAGCAGCTCCGCCTGCAACACCGGCCGTACGAGCTGTTGCCCCCCCCCCCACCACCAACACCCAAAGCCCCACGAGCTGAGCCGTCCCCCTCGAGGGACATGGAGGCCCAGCTAAACAGACTGGCCAATTTTATGGAGGACATCGACTACGAAGAGGTCGATGTCATCTGCCAGAAATTGGACGAGTCTGTGGGCAACGCCCATTTAAGGATTAAAATCCTCGTCGAGCATAGGGCTCTTCTTCAAACAATCAAATCCTTCCATCAATAATGGATAATACAAAAAATAGAATCAAGCCGAGGTCGATCACCATAGCATTTTTCAATGCTGATGGCCTTTTAGACCAACGGGATGAGGTATCCCTCTTCCTGACCGAGCACCAGGTAGACATCCTTCTGGTTCAGGAAACCCGTCTCAAACCTTCTTTTCGCAATCCTAATATTGCGAACTATCTTATTGTCAGAAATGATAGGTCCACACGTGGCGGCGGCACGCTTATCTACTATAAGCGTTCACTACACTGTGCCCCAATCGACCCCCCACCCACGACGGACATAGAAGTCTCCTTATGCCGACTATCTATGACCGGCCACAGGCCCATTCTCATCGCTTCGGCCTACCTCTCCGGTAACAAAACCCCAGTCAGGAGTGACTTTGAGGCCCTCTTCGCTATGAATGAAACCGTCTTTATAGGCGGCGACTTTAATAGCAAAAACATCCAGTGGGGATGCCTATGCACGACCACTAGTGGCACGCGCTTAAGCAGACTCGCTGAAACCCTATCCTTTGACGTTGTGCCGCCTCTAGAGCCCACCCACTACCCTTACAACGTCGAACATCGTCCCGATATTCTTGACATGGCTATTCTAAAGAATGTAGGCCTTCGGCTTCATTCGATAGAAGTCGTGCATGCCCTCAACTCGGACCATCGTCCGGTGATAGTTCGTCTCGGCTCCCCGGAGTCATACTCTCCCCCCATGAGGTCGTTGATAGACTGGGACAAACTCAAGTGTAAACTTGAGGATTGTAACAGCCCCCAACTTTCCTCAATCCCCGACGACATTTCTTCGCCAAATGAGGCTGTAGAAGCGATCGACGCTCTCACCAGTCACATCTCGGTCGCCATCGGCGATTCGTCTAGGCAAGTGCCGGAGATGGGAAACCATCGTTTCAGGCTGCCTGATGACGCGCGAGAACTGCTGAGAGCCAAGAACGCGGCTATCAGGGCCTACGATGCGTGTCCCACCGAGGAAAATCGGGTTCTTTTGCGCGGCTTACAGCGTGCTGTTAAGCAACGTATTAAGGAGCTCCGAAACAATCGGTGGGACGATCTACTTAAAGAAATCTCGCCATCTCACCAGGCCTACTGGAAGCTGGCGAGAACCTTTAAGTCGGACATAGTCGCATCAATGCCCCCCCTCCAAAGACCCGATCAATCGTTAGCGCTTGACGATAACGAAAAAGCCGAATGCATGGCTGACAGTCTAGAGGCACAGTGTTCCCCTAGTACCCTCCCTTTCGACCAAGACCACCTTCAAATGGTGGACGATGAGGTCCAGCGCCGCTCGGTCATCCCCCCCTCAACCCCTCTCACCCCTACTACCGTTGATGAGGTGCAGGCGATAGTCAAAGGTTTCCGCCCTAACAAGGCACCCGGGCCGGACCGTATCTCGAACAGAGTACTCCGCGCCCTGCCCGCCCAACTTCTCTGCCTATTGGTGGCAATCATTAACGCCGCAATGACCCACTGCGTCTTCCCCGACTCGTGGAAGGAGGCGGAGGTCATAGGCATCCGAAAACCGGGAAAAAACCCGGCCGACCCCACCAGCTATAGGCCCATCAGCCTCTTAAAGACTATGGGCAAGATATACGAACGCGTATTAGTTTCCCGATTAAGAGATTACCTCTTCTCTAACAATCTCTTAATCAACGAGCAATTCGGCTTCAGAGCCTCCCACTCCTGCGTCCATCAGGTGCACCGCCTCACGGAACACATTCTGGACGGTCTCAATAGACCCCGCCCCTTGGGAACGGGAGCGTTGTTCTTCGACGTGGCGAAAGCGTTCGACAAAGTCTGGCACAACGGCTTGATTTACAAGCTGTACGAACTCAAAGTGCCGGACAGTCTCGTGCTCATCTTACGGGACTTTTTGTCGAATCGCACTTTTCGTTACCGAGTTGACGGCACTCTCTCCTCCCCTCGACCCATCAGAGCCGGAGTCCCACAGGGCTCTGTGCTATCACCCCTACTCTTCTCCGTTTTCGTAAACGACATCCCCAAGACTCCAGACACGGAGCTAGCCCTTTTTGCTGACGATACCGCCATTTACAAAACCGGTCCAAACTCAAAATATGTGATCCTAGCGCTACAGCGCGCGGTCACCAAATTGGGTGAATGGTTTAGAAAATGGCGTATCGAAGTCAATCCCGACAAAAGTGCAGCGATGTACTTCGGGCGGAACATCCCCGTAGCGCCCTCCCCTAATCCGTCCCGCCCTAATGTTCCCACTCATTTCACCCTATTCGACCAGCGGATCCCATGGGTCAAGCAGGTCAAATATTTAGGTGTCATCCTTGACCGACGACTATCGTTCGCATCGCACATCAATCGCGTCTGTAACCGAGCGAAGTTCTACACGCACCGACTATACCACCTAGTCGGCCGCAAGAGTAAAATGTCGCTTAGAAATAAGTTGACAATTTACAAAACTTGCATCCGCCCCGTGATGACTTACGCCAGTCCGGTGTTTGCTCACGCCGCCCCATCCCTCCTTAAGAAGTTTCAAACACTTCAAAATCTCTTTTTGCGTCGGGCCGCGGGTATCCCGTGGTTCGTACGCAACAATAATATCCACCGAGATCTCGAAATCCAATCCATTGCCCTCTATATGAAAGAAGCCTCTCAACGCTTTTTCGATAAGGCAGTGAATCACCCCAATCCGCTCATAGCGGAAGCCGCCACGTACAACCCCCAGAGGGATGTCGCCTTCCGACGCCGTCGGCCCAGGCACGTGCTGAACGACCCCGACGATCCGATCACCGCGTATGTCACAACAGCCAACACCGCCTTAAGCACTTCAATTACTGCACAACACAGTAGTTCTCCACACCGCACCCGTCGGAGGCGGGTGCGTGGTCCCGCCTTTCATTTCGGCCGACACAATCATGTGCCTGGCCGCTTCTCACCTGCCCCCCCCTCGGACGGCGACCCAAGCCGAGGTCCGAGCCTACAGAGGCGCCCTTGAGGTCGCTGTCCGATCCCCCCTCCCAGATCGGGCCCGCCAGAATGGAGCCCGACCGTGATCCGGCATGCCACGGCATCTCCGGTTCCGGCGGCGCCACCACTGGTGGGTTCGCCATTTGGTAGGGTGCCTTTAGCACCCCACTCTGGCCCGATCACGCCCGCTAGTATGGGCCCCGGTGCGAGCGAGCCTGAGGCTTCGCTTCGCGAAGCCTCACCCTCGGCCGCACCGGAGTACCGCTAGCGTGGCGGACCTAGTCTGAGCGCCTTCAGCGCTCGCCACACTCTGCCCGGTTTAACTGATTAAAGCCTCCCATATGGGGTTTCAGTGATAGGTCCGTCAAAAAAAAAAAAAAAGAATCATTCGATCCAGCAGTAGCAAGGAAGAACCTTCTCTCCTAAGCAAGTAGGAAGAGCCCTAGAAGATCAACCTGAACAGATCCTGGGAAGAAAAATAGGAAGAATACACAGCCACCTCACCGCATACAATACAGTCCACACAGTAAACATTGGGTTGGCTGTTACTCCGTAACCCGACATAAGGCGTTATCATTTCATCAACATCATCATCAAACAAAACGGGCGTCTGACCGTCTGGCTTCCTCCCTCATCTTCGTACCAAACCCGGCCACGTGTCATCCGGCACATTGTTGGTCCTTCGAGCCGGATCGTCGTATTGAAGATTGAAGATTGAAGATTGTCAAGATGCCCGTCACTCGTTCCCGTACACAAGAAAGATCGCCTACGTCGGAGACGGAAACATCGTCGGGGACCGAAGTCACTGGTACCACTATGCCAGATACCTCGGCCACAAGTCAAACGACCAGTCCGCTGGCTACTGAGCCAGAACGCCGCCAAGAAGAGCAGCTGGCGCCGCCGGCTGCGCCCGCTCAGGCGCAGCTGCCCGCAGCACACACGAAGAAATTAGCACCTTCTGTAATATCAAAGAAAAGCAAGAAATTACTGAAGGCCAGGGAAGAACTACTGCACATCCAGCTACAGCTCGCCGCCGCCAAGATAGCGGCATTAGAAGCGGAAACGGACACCGACGAAGACGACATTGACACCGTGATTGATGACTCCGGCAACAACAACAACGAACGCACTGTCGCCTGGGTTGACGATAGCCGCTTGCAAGTGCTGGCTATCACCGAGCAATCACACAACCCAGAGCCGCTACCGCCGATACCGACGCAGGCGTCTGCCCCGCAGATCGCGACGTGTCCTACGGCGGGAGTGAACGAGACAGCGCATATCGGCGTCTCACCGGCGGGAGTGAACGAGACAGCACATATCGGCGTCTCACCGGCGGGAGTGAGTGAGACGGCATGCGTCGGCGCCCCACCGGCGGGAACAATGAAGAGTGACATCGCGCAACTAGCTGCCGCGATCACTATGGCTACAAGAGCAAGTCAACCGAGAATGAACATTGAATTGCCGATATTCGCCGGGTCCCATCAAGAATGGCTGATATTTAAAGCTGCTTACGAAGAATCGAAGAACGGGTTGACATCATTGGAGAACCTCGCCCGTCTTCGCCGAAGCCTCAAAGGACGTGCAAGGGAAGCAGTAGAGAGTCTCCTTCTATACAACGGCAACCCAGAAGACGTCGTGAAAACCTTAGAAGCAAGGTTTGGTCGTCCGGACGCTATCGCGATGTCCGAACTGGAGCGGCTGCGAACGCTATCGAAACCTCAAGACACGGCGCGGGACTTATGCATCTTTGCCTCCCGGGTCTCGAACATCGTCGCAGCACTAGGTGCCATCAAGAAGAGGCACTACCTGTACAACCCGGAAATCACGAAGAACACCATAGAAAAACTGACCTCCACCATGCGATATCGGTGGTACGACTTCGCGGCTGAACAAGACAGTGAAGAACCGGACCTAGTCAAGTTGTCGCGCTTCCTGAACCGGGAGGCCGAAGGATGCGGCCCCTACGCGCAACCTGAACAACCGGACAACGTCGTGCCAGCGAAGAGGCCTCAACGGGCCTACAGTACAAACACCACGGAACCCGAACAGAAGACATACAGCTGCCTACGTTGCGAGAAGACAGGGCACGCCATCGGGAACTGTGAAGAATATAAGAAGCTGAGCGTCAATGACAGATGGGATTTCGCCAAAGAAAAGAGACTATGCTTTCGGTGCCTGCGGTATAGAACCAAAGTACATCACTGCCGCACCACGAAATGCAACATAGACGGGTGCCCCCATCCACATCATCAGCTGCTACATCACACTAAGAGTGGTGAACAGAAGACAGAACAGAAGAAAAGTGAAGTAGTCAGTTCCACGTGGACGCCAAGGAAGCCTCAAGCGTATCTGAAGATACTGCCTGTGACCATCGTCGGACCGAAGAGGAAAATCGACACGTACGCGCTTCTCGACGACGGCTCTACGATCACGCTCATCGACGAGAGCTTGGCACAGCGCGCCGGACTAAGAGGACCAGTGGAACCACTACGCATCGAAGCGATCGGTGAACGGCAAATTGAAACAGGATCTTCAAGGCGGCTCAAACTAACGATCCAGGGTGACCAGAAGAAGCGCCACACCATACAAGCCAGAAGCATCAATCAGCTGCGACTATCCCCGCAGACCATCGACGAACGCGATCTGGCTGGCTGCCGTCACCTGGAGGGCCTGAAGAATCTCACCTACGAACAAGCCAAGCCGGGAATACTCATCGGGCAAGACAACTGGCCACTCCTCCTGGCAGAAACCACTCGCGTCGGTGACAGACAGCAACCAGTCGCCTCACTTACGAAACTGGGATGGGTCCTTCACGGAGCACAGGTGCGGACGCTGGGACAGAGAGTCCACTTCGTGAACCACGTGACAACGGAAACAGAAGAATCAGAGAGAATCGACGAACAATTGAAGAACTTCTTCTCTCTAGAGTCATTCGGAGTCGCGCCGAAGAAACCACAGAACGATCCAGAAGCCCAAGCCTTGAAGATTCTGGATGCGGAGACCAAACGCCTCGAAGACGGCCGTTTCCAGACCGGGCTGCTGTGGAAATCGGCGGACATCAAGCTGCCTGATAATCGAGACTACGCGCTAAGAAGACTTTGTGCCACCGAGAAGAAAATTGAGAAGAATCCCAAATTGAAGGCCAAGGTCCACGAACAAATGAAAGCGCTCATAGAAAAAGGCTACGCTGAAGTTGCACCTACGAAGAAGACTGAAAACAGAACATGGTACCTGCCTTGTTTCCCGGTGATCAACGCTATGAAACCGGACAAGGTCAGGATGGTGCATGACGCAGCAGCCATCACGAAGGGTTTATCGCTCAACGACACTCTACTCACCGGACCAGACCTGCTGCAATCACTTCCTGGAGTGCTGCTGAGGATGAGGCAACATCAAATCGCAGTATCAGCAGACATCACAGAAATGTTCCTGCAAGTGAAAATCCGACCAGAAGACAGGGATGCGCTCCGCTACTTATGGAGAACAGATCGTGACGCTCCACCCACCGAATACAGAATGACGTCACTGATCTTCGGAGCCACCTCGTCCCCTGCCACAGCGATCTACGTAAAAAACCGCAACGCGAAAGAAGCCGCCGAAAAACATCCCGAAGCTGCCGATGCCATTGAACGCAACCATTACATGGACGACTACATCCAGAGCTTCGAGACTGAAGAACAGGCAATCAAGGTCGCAAGAGAAGTTGGAGACATCCACCAGCGGGCACACTTTGAACTAAGGAAGTGGACATTGAACTCCGACGCAGTGTTGCAGCAACTGGATCCGGGAAAGAAACAAGAAAACATGAACCTGGCCGAAGATGACAAGACTGAACGAGTTCTGGGGCTCACCTGGAGAACGTCAACCGACCACCTGGGCTTCAACCTGGACCTGTCGCGCCTGCCTGAAGACATCCTACAGAAGAGGCCGACGAAGAGGGAAGCCCTGAAGATCGTCATGTCCCTATTCGACCCTCTAGGACTAGCCTCGCCTGTCACAATCAGGGCAAAGCAGATCCTCCAGGAGATATGGCGAAGGAGCACGGCGTGGGATGAACAACTGGAAGAAGGCCTGACACTGGAATGGAAACAATGGACGACGCACCTCCAGAGGCTGAACCAAATCCACATACCCCGGTGCTACCCGAACTACAGTCGCAGCGACAATATCGAGCTCCACGTGTTCGTCGACGCCAGCGAGGTCGCCTATGCAGCTGCGGTCTACTGGCGCATCGAAGATGAAGACGGGAACATCCAAACACCACTCATCTTGGCCAAGGCGAGAGTGGCTCCCCTGAAGGTGACATCGATCCCGAGGCTGGAGCTACAAGCAGCGGTGATGGGCAGCAGGATGGCGCAAGCAGCCATCGAGGAACACGATCGGAAGCCAGTGTCCCGAACATTCTGGACCGACAGCAAGACAGTCCTGACCTGGCTGAGAACAGGAGCCCGATCCTTCAAGCCCTTTGTCGCCCACAGGATCGCCGAACTCGAAGAAAACACCAAGACAGAGGAATGGCGTTGGGTTCCCACGAAACTCAATGTAGCTGACGACGCGACACGGGACGTCCCCAAGGACTTCGACGAGACCCACAGATGGTTCACCGGCCCCAGCTTCCTGAAAGAAGATCGATCGACGTGGCCGGAAGAGAAGAAGATCATTCCTGAAACAACGGGAGAAGAACGAACACTGAACCTCAGAAAGTCATCATCGACCGCAACACAAGTCGTGCCTGACGTAACCAGGTTCTCAAGATGGGAACGTCTGGTCCGCACCACAGCCAGAGTCCTACAGTTCGTCAGCCTGCTGAAGACAAAGAAACACAGAACATTCTTCTCAAGAACGAAGCCGAACAAGACAAAAGATCCTTCCTGGGGTGCTCAGCGTGTCGACAGAAAATTGAAGAAATTAATTGAAAAGGTTCATGAAGAAGACAAATATTTGAAGATTCCCGCTGAACTCATCATCGAAGCTGAGAAGGTTCTCATCAAGGCGAGCCAAGAAGACGCCTTCGAAGAGGACATAGAACACCTAAGAAGAGGACATCAGATCAGCCGTCAGAGCAGAATGAAGAAATTAGCTGTTGAAATGAACAACGGTTTGATCACCCTGAAGTCTCGAATCGACGCTGCAGAAGGAATACCCGAAGTAGAACGAAGACCACCGATCCTGGATGGACGTCACCACATCACGCGACTCTACATCGCGCACGTCCATCTCACCGGTCATCACCAGGGAGTGGAAGCCACCGTCAACCAGTGTCGCCAGAGGTTCCACATCCTGCAACTTCGGCCGACTGCAAAAAAGATAGTCAAAGAGTGCCTTCACTGTCGCAAACGAAGAGCGGCACCCTCAGCACCATCAACAGGAAACCATCCGCCCTGCAGGCTGGCCCATCATCAGCGACCCTTCTCCTACACAGGGGTCGACTACTTCGGGCCTCTACAAGTCACCGTCGGACGAGCCACACACAAACGCTACGTGGCCCTCTTCACGTGCCTCACGACCAGAGCGGTCCATCTGGAACTCGCCGCTACGCTATCCACTGACTCAGCGGTGATGGCATTGAGGCGATTCATCGCGAGGAGAGGCTGCCCGAAGGAGATCTGCTCTGACAACGGAACCAACCTGCACGGCGCCGAGAGGGAGCTGCGCCGAGCCATCGACAGCGCAACAGAACTTGAAGCCAGCAAACGCCGCATCTCTTGGCGCTTCATACCACCGGGCGCGCCGTTCATGGGCGGCGCTTGGGAAAGGCTGGTGAAGACAGTCAAGACAGCGCTATCGACAGTGATGAATGGACGCACCACCAACGACGAAGTCCTAGCCACGGTCCTCGCAGAAGTGGAATTCACCGTCAACAGTCGGCCGCTCACCCACGTCGCGGTCGACCCTGATGAACCTGAAACATTGACGCCGAATCACTTCCTGCTTTTGGAGCCTGCACACGAACCGGCTATGGGACAATTTGAAGACAAAGACCTGCTGGGCAAGACCCATTGGAGGGCGTCCCAGAGAATAGCAGACATGTTCTGGAGCCGATGGATACGAGAGTACCTCCCTGAACTCCAAGGCCGGCGGGAGCCGCACGGCCGTGGCCCAGAACTGAAGACCGGAGACGTCGTGCTGATCGTGGACAACACTCTGCCACGAAACACTTGGCCACTAGGACGAGTAACGGCTGTCTACCCAGGGTCCGACGGCATCGTGCGAGCTGCAGACGTGCTGACCCGAGGAGGTATCCTGCGACGCCCTACGAAAAAGCTGGTGAATCTGCAAATAGAAGAAAAGGACGCCGCCCCTTCCACAAGATGAGTGTCTCTCCGACTGCGCTGCGACACACGGCGGGAGAATGTACGGGACAGCGTTATAAAATGTTAATTGTATATAAGTTTTTATTATTTATTATGTTTTGTTATATTGTGATATGTTTGAACTTTGAATTTGTAAATTATTGTAAAACTTTATGGGAAATAAATGAACAACAGCCGGGGGTTTAGGAAACACACCCTAAGTAGGCACACACCCTCGTACAGGATAACGAGGACTAGGAAGGGAAATAGGACGCGGCTCTCTTTACGGTATTGCCTTTTCGAGTCAAAATGCAAGTCCGTACTATTTCCCTCTCTTTCTAATTGTGAGATGGCATGCGGCTCTCCCTACGGTATTGCCGATCGACCGCGGAAAACACGCGCATGCCATCTCCCCTCTCACTCGCACCGACCTCTCGCTCACACAGTGATTGCGTGGGTGGGGATTTTCCCGCCAAAAATTGTGAATATAAGGCGAGCAGGGGGTCCATAGAATCATTCGATCCAGCAGTAGCAAGGAAGAACCTTCTCTCCTAAGCAAGTAGGAAGAGCCCTAGAAGATCAACCTGAACAGATCCTGGGAAGAAAAATAGGAAGAATACACAGCCACCTCACCGCATACAATACAGTCCACACAGTAAACATTGGGTTGGCTGTTACTCCGTAACCCGACATAAGGCGTTATCATTTCATCAACATCATCATCAAACAAAACGGGCGTCTGACCGTCTGGCTTCCTCCCTCATCTTCGTACCAAACCCGGCCACGTGTCATCCGGCACAGATTGTATTATAATTTACTCAGAAATCAGTGTTTCTCTAAATTCCTGGTATTGCAAAATTATAACTCTCGGTGTAAAAAGTTATTTTGTTACACTTAGATAGTTTTATCATTCAGTCTGAAAGCTTTCGAAAATGATTAAAAGATCAAAAGCAAAATTTATGGAAGTGGCTTAAGTATATTTTATTCATCAGAGATTCCAGAACGGGTTCGTTTCGAACTAAAATATTTCGAAAGCAGAAAATATTTGCCATTTATCATTTTGTTTTCAGATTTTAAGTACCTACAATGTCAGAGATATTGTAGACAAGAACGAAATATTCCAGTTTTCGAGTAAGATTGTGGAATATAAAGTATTTGGACTCTTTAATAAACATTTAAAACACAACAACTTATTTTTTTTCCCTTTATGTTCATTTCTTACAAATTTTATGAATACAACAGTTACATAATCACGCCAATACGGCTGAAAACATCATTCTGATTGAAATTTATCACAGAAATAGACAATAGTCAAGAATAGCATTTATACCTCGGCTTTTTCTCCTGGAAAACACATTGTTCACGTGGAATAAACTAGTTTGTTTATCCGGATAAAGCAAGATATTATTATAATAGTTTTTATTTTATTTGATGAAGGCTACATTTCATGCAAACGAAGTCGCGTTGTTGGGTTTCATAAATTACAAAACAAACATCTCAAAAAAATAGCGATTCTAAAAATGTTTAAGTAAAATTTACAAGAACAACTCTTTTATAAACTAAGGCCATGTTCAGCTTTTGAGTTGAATAACTTATAACAACACAAACCGCAGAGCTGGTAAAGCATTTTAGTAGCTACATCCACGCTCAAATCCTGTTCTTCTCTCATAACTGAATCACCAGCGAAAACCACTTGAACTAGAATTAATTGAGAGACTACAATTATCTCTTTTGTGGTTGCATCAATAGGTTAACCAACATCGAGAATAGTTTGCAAACTTGCACTTTATGGACATAGAAACAAAGTTGTTGTCAATTGACATCTAACCACAGAATGTTATTATGACCGTCCTAAATTCTATTAAAGCTACTACCATCCTGAATTTAGAGTTGAAATTCGGAATGGAATTTTCGTTGGGTGCAATAGCCATATTGTGGTATTTGCGGGGTATTCCGATACGAATCCGATACTCTGATAGGTTTAACGATAGAAACGGACTGAGGACACCGCAACGTTAGTAGTTAACAATGCTAAGAGCTCTTGATCTGTCCCGATGTACCAGTGAGCTGGTACGATCTAATAAGTTCGTACAGTAGTGGCTAGCGATTCATGGTTTTAAGTTGTCGTGTTGATTTTCGACGGATTCGCACGTTATTGCACTAATACTAGACACAATACAGTTGTGACAACAGACGAAATTATTTCAAATCCAAAATGTAACCATTATGTCTTAAGGTGTTTTGAAAACTCATTTTGAATTTATTATCAAACTGTGCTCGGCCTACGACTCTGTTTGCGTAGAAATCCGCTTTATCGGACTTCCGGTTATATCGAGTTTCTGATTACATTACTCGAAATTTGATATAATATGTTACTACCTAACCTAAATAATATTGATTTCACATACCGGCTTTTTTCCAATGTGATTTCAAGGAAAAAACCGTCCTTAGTAGTTTTGAGGGTCACAAACTATCCCTTCACCAAATCTAATCTAAATTGATTGAGAAATTATTGATTCTTATAAAAACTTCCATCCACCTGATTATTGATAATATGTACCTATTTCCATTCACCATTTATAGCCTGATTTCTGCGACATAAACTATCCCGGGACCCATGATCTTTCCTGGGACTTAAATTATCTGTGTTTTAAATATCATCTAAATTGTTTTAGCGATTTAAGCAGCAAGAGGTAACAAAAACGCAGAGATACAAACTTTCACATTTTTAATATTAGTATAGATCTAAAGGAGCAAACATCCTTGCTGTTAAAGAGTAATTTTAATCAATAGATATAGGAGTCAAAGGAAGTAGTTTATACATAATGTATACAAGAATAGTACAAAGATGTAGGTCGCCTTATAAGGCCAAAGGTTTACCGAGAAAAGATTTTTATATTGCTTTCGAAGAAAAAGATTTTATAACAAAGAAATGACCTCGTGATACTCTAATTTATTTATCCTATCAATCACTGAATTAGAGTGAATGTGACGCTTTATTATTGAAAAAGTTGTTCAAGTCCATCACATTAGAGCCTTATGAACTGGAACTTTTACCGTTTAGAGGCGGCTTAGTCGATAATCAATAGAGATTTTCGAGGTTTGCGCGTAGAACATTAAATAAAGTTGACCAAATAAATAAGAGACATTAGGTTATTTGAAGGACAGAGTCGTTAAACCTGAAATGTCTAGTAGATCTTTTTAACAAATTCAAAAACAGTTTCCCTACTCGTCTTATGGGTGCTGTAAGAGACTGCAGCCAGAAGAGGCAGGCTGGGTGGCTAAACTGCAACTGCCAGGCGTGGCGATTATGGAAAAAAATATCTTTTTGGAGGGGCCTATGTCTTGCTGTTGACTGATTACCTATATAATATAATTGTAACATAATTATCTAAAAAAGCCATAATGAAATGTAAAGCAGTAATCAAAAAGCATGATTTGAAATGTATGTCTGTAAAAAAATTACTTAAAATTCAGGAACTTCTGAAAACTGATAATGATTTGACTTTTACAATGACTAGTTCAGCACAATATCTCTTGCGCGCTTGAAACATTTACTTATTTTTAGTCAGAAACTAGAGTTGTGTACTCTATCTTCTGACATCAACATCATATGCAAGCGTATAATATTAAAGTTACTGTAAATTGATTGACATAAAAAAAATATGCAGTTGTTTTCAGAAGTTTATACAATTCTGGTAATGTTTTTTTCAATTGTTTTTAGTACTCTCATCATTTAGCTACCAAGACCTTTGGTTGTATACCGAAGAATTTATTCAATTAATTCAGTTTAAAACAAACCAATATTCTTAGCCTAAATTTGTTTGAAATTTACTGTAAAATAAAAACTTAAATCCCCTAACATCGAAAACAGATGGTTGAGCAAACTATTATTCTATATAACTTAGGGATTAAATTTAACCAGATCACTTTCTAATCTAGCAAGTATTAGAAAGTGCTTCAGATTCTGAAAGTACATTATCGTATGCTAATACAGATACGTTTTCTTTTTCGTCTTTATCCCTTCATCGGTCCGCCTTTTACTAGTAAGGCTATTTTATTTTAGTCTGCTGAATTTGGGAAAATACGAACAAAACAAACATTCCTTCCAGTATTTATTCTCAGTGTATTTGATCCACTAATCTTATTTTTTCTTTTACAGATGACGCTCTCCTGCAAAGTAATTCGAAGCGCTCAAAACTAATATCAAAAACATGTATCGTCAATTGAATTTATGAAAACGAACATGGACAAATATAAGAAAAAGATCCATGTCAACGGCAAGTATAAGAAAAATGGAAAAAGTGACTACAAATTGGACGATGAAGTTATAACGACGTGCTGTCTTTGCGTCAAAACAAGAAAAAGTAAGAAAAAGACTATAGTAGCGGGATGTGTTACCAATCTGGGCATATTTGTACTTCTCCTCGCCTACACTTTACTTGGTGCTTTCATATTTCTTGCTATCGAAGGCAGTGCGGCTAAAATGCATCAGAAGACACTAGCGACTACATCATACCAAGCAAACGAAAGTCCAAAAGTTCCAATATCTAAGATTAATGGGAGTATAACTCAGGCAAGCGCAGAATTAAGATCGCAGACGGTCGAAAGCATTTGGGAAATAACTGTGTCATTGAATATATTGTACAAGGAAAACTGGACGAGATTAGCAGCTCAAGAAATAGCAAGATTTCAAGAAAAATTGGTGGCTCGTGTAGCGGCAGAAGTAACTTCACAGTATGGAGGGGCAAGAGCATTGGAATCAGCACCAGCTCTGGTTGTCGATGATTATGAATGGAACTTTGCTAAGGCGTTCCTCTACTCTCTGACTGTTCTAACCACAATAGGTAACTTAACTTGTCTTTATTGAGTAACGAGTAACATAACTAACTGATAAAATTTTGTGACAGCTGTAGATATTTTTTATTAATATTTATAATTGTTCACAGGTTACGGAAGCGTAGCTCCAAAGACAGCCCTTGGAAAAGCAGTCACAATAGGATACGCAGTCATAGGTATTCCACTAACACTCCTCTATTTATCGGTCGTTGGAGCTTTATTATCAAGATTAGCAAGAAGCGTCTTCAGCAGAGCCTTATGTTGCTGTCTGTGCACGAAATGCGGATACTGCTGTCTCGACGAACGAACTATGGCAAGCAAAGAACGGAAAGAGAAAGTGAGAAGACAAGATGACTACAGAACTCAGACTTTACAACTTCAGGAACCCTACTACGTTCGGTCTCCATCTGGAACGATCATATCCGCCTCACAAGCGCACAGCGTTAGCACAAATTCTATTAAGGACAAAAACCAAGGGCTGAGTTTTCTACGAGATTGTGACTCTATGAGCTGTACTGATACGGACTCTAAGGTGTCTCTTCGTGGCTTCTCAATACTAGCACCTGTGTCTCTCTGCCTTGCTGCTATATTTACGTACATATTCTTTGGAGCCCTTGTTTTATACCAGCTTGAGGGATGGAGCCCAATTGATGGGGTATACTTCTGCTTCATGAGTCTCAGCACTATTGGATTTGGGCATCTGGCTCCAGGAGCTACACAGAAAAATGGGGCATCGACTGGAACTGTTTGGTTTTGCTCAATATACATCATGACTGGTCTAGCTTTGACTGCGATGTGCTTCAACGTGTTACACGATGAGATCGTCCACCGTTTGAGGCATCACGAGAAGGTCATGAAGGCCAATACCCAGAAGGTACTGACCTCAGAGTTTCTGCATAGATCTTGACGTGACGATAGTGGAAACTTGACTGATGATACTATAATGAATTCTGAAGGGGAATCTTTGCCGGAGGTACTGCATCACGTCTCTGTACCTAGGTGCGATGGAGGCGCCATTCGGCGGTCAGTTTATACACTTCGTGAGGAAAAAGAACCTGATAGAATGACCCCGATGTAATATCCCATAGACTACACGTTTCATAACTAAACCTATACATTTCTAAAAGCGTCACAAACTTATCTTTAATAGAAGTCTTTAGTTATAGTTTTTTGGTGCTTAAAATCTAATCTAATGTGACTACTTAGTTCATTTAGTAAACAACTCTATGTCTTTTACAATAATTATTGTAGTCTTTTTATTCGTTGATTTGTTTCTGTGGTTTTTTCATCGGACTGTTATTCATTTCCTATATATTTTAAACGTGTTCGCCTTTACTATGAAGGCATTTGATAAAGTTTGTAGTATGAATAGGATAGATGAGTGATTTGAAATTAACATTTAACGGAAAATATAAGAAACAAAAGAACTAATAAACTGTAATGAATTGACTGAGCATATTTGTTAATTATTTTAAATAGGCGAGTAACTTAAGAAACCCTAGCATCATGTATGTACCTATTCGGTCTTTGAACCCTAGACTAATCATAGTGTATTGTAAATTAATGTAATTTTATTATTTAAGTTTTGTACTACTCTTTGTTGTTTACACCATTTGTTTCGGAAAAATAGATTGTGTAATTTTAATTATTATTTTTTTGTTTCGTAGATTTAATGGAACACTACTAAGAAAAATATGTTCTACAGTATTATGATTAAGATCTAAGGAAAACTTTTACTAATTTAATATCATTACTACGTGCCAAGTTAAAATTACACAATCAATACGTCAAGACGAAATTCGAGCGATCGTTAAAAAATTGGAAAACTGATTGGCCACTTTTAAAGTTTTAAATTAAAACTGTGACTGCGTGAATTAAAATAAATCTGAAATTTTATTTAAAAAAAAAACAATAAATTTTGGTAAATAATTTATTAATTATAGATTGTTTATGATAAATGTTTCTTACATATATCGGCCTGGCACTTTATTTTGAGTTATTTTTAAGTATCTTATTTCCAAAAATGTATATTATTTTTTAATAATATAACATTGTTTAGTTAAACTAAAAAAAGTGGCCAACGCCATATTAGTTAATTAAGTATATAATATAATTAAAATTACTATTAAAATTTGTGTATGTAATTGGACTAGTCTATTACGGCATGCCAAATTTAATATACAATAATTGTATAGACAATGTACGTATATGTATATCAAGTTATTATGGTTGTTGAACAACCACGTAGATTTTTTTTATTTATTTAAAATTTACTCTTTTTTTACCAAGTGTGAAAAAATTGTTTTGTAAAATTGTATGGAGTGTAAAAATTTACTATAATAGATGAATAAAGAATTTTAAGCAAATCTGTGGTCATTACTCATTTTCAAATATTCTACAAATTAAGTATGTATAATAACCTTACGAGCTTATTTGATTACAATTCGCAGGCAGAATGTAGAATTAGGGCCAGGAATAATAAATTTACTGTTGGAACATGACTAAATGTATAAATTAATTCCTATTAAAAGTTTCCTGTCCTTCATAATATCATGAAAAGCTAGGCAGGTGGGTTCTCGATCGCAGTTTGGCCAAAGCAGAAGAGATAACACTACAGTCTGTCTTCTTCTGGATTAACATGGATAAACAGGATTTCGATAAAAATCTTAAATCATGCTGAACACCAGCTCTAGTTTATATTGAGAACACGCTACT
The DNA here is from genome assembly GCA_949315895.1 of Anania crocealis. NCBI lineage: Eukaryota > Metazoa > Arthropoda > Insecta > Lepidoptera > Crambidae > Anania > Anania crocealis. The sequence continues at coordinate 7,850,385 of OX438870.1, forward strand.
ACACTCGAAGTTGTTGAAGAAAGAAGTAAGAAATTACGTATACTTAGGACAGATAATCGGATAGGCAGAGTTCGGGAAGCTACGCGAAAAATGATCTCATCTAAATTACCTTAGCGTTATCGTTTATAGAACTAAAACATTAGTCGCTTAATATTGGTCTGAAAGGAAAGCTCAAAATCACACAGGGGGTAATGGAGAGAGCAATACTTGGTATTTGTCGACATCACTCGAAGAAGTTCAGAGCTGAAGTAGAAGTGGGCAAGAAGAAACGATGGCCGTGAGAGCGACAAGGTTCTTGTATGACGACCGCGCACCGGCCGATGAAATGTATGAATTCTTTTAAATTATGCAATACGCAATTCTCTCATCATGATAAGTAAATATAAACAATTCATAAGCAATTTTTAGACACAATTTCAAAGTTAAATACAACTGTTGACCTGCGATTCGTCATGCATGTTTGTTCAATGCCAATCATTACGACAAAAAAGGTGCCAAAAAGCATGCCAATTTGAGTTGCATATCGCAACAAACACAACTGAATGGTTCGTTGATTGTCTCGATTGTTGCAACTACGAGTATGGTTCACAGGATTCAAAATACAGATGACGTTTGATTGCCACTATGAGCCTCAAATGAAACAATCAAATGCAACTTCAGACCAGCATTCAATAACACAAGTTCGTCGTGCACTTTCATAATCAAAACAGGCCGCGTGATCTGAATCCGATGCACCGTGCTTAATCCGGTTGGGATTGGTCAGTTTTAGGGTTCAGTAGGCGCTCTTCAACTATATTTTCTTTTGTATGTAGGTATGGAGTTTTACTGCTTGAGAAATAATTATCATGTCACCTGTACCCTGGTGGCGGCACAAAAATAATAGAACCACTTAACTTTATTTATTTATTCATTTAATTCAGGCAACAGATTATGAAATACAGGCCCATAAAATAAATACCTTACAGACTAACATACATACAAAAAATAACACATAAATTATATCACTACACACTATTTTGACGGCGTTGTGTTTCGCAACTTGGTGTCAGGTAACCGTCCACGAAACCGACGATATACAACATAACGTAATGCTAGAAGAAGACGGATAGCAACAATGAGTACATATCACATTTTTAAAAGACACTTTTTTACATCAGTTGATGCAATCTGACTGTTTGGTAACCATTTTGGTCTGTAGTTTGCAATTTTCGAAAAATGATCCAAAATTAAATTTGACAATTAAGTTTGACAAAATAGTATACCTTGTGATATACAACGTTTCATAGCGATTTGATAAGTGGTTTGGATATGGCTTAGATGAAAAACATATAGGCACATCACTTTTTTTTAAAAAGAAGTATAGCAGTACCACTCGTGAGCTGTGCTCACACCTTCGTACGGGTGGAATTTGATATTTTTCGGGACTCGTCCCGTCGAAAAATATCAAACTTATTGCCAGATTAAAAAGTAAGTACATATGCTTTTATAGCTTATATACTTTTTCCGTAATAAAATAAAGATCTGTCAAACTTTATATTGATAGTATTTGTATTTTTTGTAATATTAATAGTCGCTACGAAGATGTTGTACAACCGATGCTACGGAATATTCCTTTCCAAAATTCACTTCCACTTGACCGTTTTTTTCCCGGTGCAAACCAATTGGGTCCAGTTTATTCCGGCAGCGGTGGATAATCCGGCACAATCAGAGTTCCCGACCGAAATTAGGATGGTACGGAATTACATACATTCCGAAAGGCCGGGGATTCCCGAAATGGTGCCGTACCAAACTTTTGTCCGGAATAGTTGAACTCGGGCGTCTGTTTTGATTCATTGTTCAGATTGGTTGAAGCTAGCGTGCAACTTTTGAATGATAATTGTAAATCAATTAGCTCAATGAATTATTATAATTAACTAAAACACATTACTCACATAAAATATGTTCCTTACACAATTATTACCTATGATCAACCAAAAATATTTAAAAAAACAATTGAACGTGGCATCTTTTTGTCTTCAAAGTTTTAATAATTAATAGGGGCCGGTATAACTCGATATTTAAAGTGTGCCATTCCAGAATTAAATTTCAGAATTGAAGCAGATGCCATTAAAGAAAGGCTAAGCTTATATTAAAAAATTAATTTTGAGGTGCCAGCATTTAATAATACTAATTAATAATCTATGGTTTGTAAATAAATAGTTGTGTGGTTTTTTTAAGGTTAAAATGATTTCTGTAACAAATTATATATTTAATTTTCTTCTAAAGTGATGGGTTTTTGAAAGTAAAATAATAAATGATTTCGTATTATGCATTTAAAAAGAACGTCTGTTAATTGTTCCAAGCGACCGTTTACGCTGGCGTTTTTCAAATGTACCTACACTTTTGTTAAATGTCTGACTTGCCATACAGATTTTCTGCAAACCTGTTATCGGTGCTAACACGGAGTCTACAGGATGACTTTGTAATGAGTGACCAAATATTGGCATGCTAATCTAAGTACTTGTCTTTCTTACTGTTTCTTCTCTTTCTTATCCTTTAAGTAGGTCTGATTAAAAGTTTTCCATACTGCCAATTACAGGCCTCGGGCGTGATTTTTTTTTACGACTTCCATCTTATTAAAGCCGCTAGAACCTACTGCTTAACTTGCTTTCCGACGCACGATTATTATTCCCCTTTTAGTTTTCTTAATGCATCTGACAAGCTAGGTAGGTAAGCGGACAGCCGCGCCGCGCCGCACCAAATACGTCACGTCTGTGTTGTTATAAAAATAGCAAAAATTCTTTACAAAAAGTAATAGAAAAAAAAACTCGGACGTTAGAATGGAACAGGTGTCTTTTTTGCGACTTCTCATTTAGTGTCGTAATCCAAATTATTCGTACTCATTTTAATCACTCATATAAGAGTTAAACTAACCCGACTTTTATTCAACAAACGCGCGTAATTTTAGTGTGAATGGGCTCTTAATTACAGTTTCCGTTAAATTTCTCACAAAACAAAGATAGAAAACAGATGTCGCTCGAAGTTGGACAATACACGACGCTGACCAGACGTGAGCGACGAAATGCATCACAATCGAAACGAGACTCTGCTTGTGTAGTAGTGAGGAAATCGTTATTTACCAATACGCAAAGGACCCATGCCACTACCGACCTGTTCATTTTTGGTGATTATGTACAAGAAACAAATGTATGTGAATGAAAATATGTCCTAGCTCGCACCGGTTTGTTGTACTTTCTTGTATGCTACATAATTTAAAAGAGACAATAGGAACAAAGTTTCTTGCGCTGCTTTTTCGGCGAAAATCCACACTTTCCCTGAAGCAGTGGTAGAATAAAATATTAGGACATGTTAAAACGCCCTAGGGCCTATTTGCAGAAATTAAAATGATTTCACTGATTTTCCGATATAGTAAATTTTAATAATAATAATTCAGTCGCAATAATATATCAGTATATAAAAGAGTTAAAATTCAATATCAATAAATATTTACTAACCAATCATTGCAAATAGCCAAGGCACCAAGTCTGATTTTCACGATATGAAATGGTTAAAAGTCGACTGAAATTTTCAATTTCTCGTCTCAATTTACAGTGTGCAAAATTGTGCAATCGTAAATTGCTGCCCAATGGTTACTCGCTCATTAATATCGCGTTCACGAAAATATGAAGCGAAAACTTCTCAAAACAAATTGAAAACACAGCATCGGTTATTGTTGGCGTCACGGTGCAATTTTGAAAATCAGCAGTCGACGGAACTACTGTAGATGCTAAAAGCAAGTGGATACTACTATTTGTTTTTTGCTCAAACGCTACTCATTATTAACCTAGATGGATCAAGTTATTCACCTTGTGGGCAAGGACAATAATATAGAGTAATAAGTGCAAAGCAACGTTAGTCAAGACAAATGAAAGTAGTCTTCTTTTCTATAGACTACTTTCATTTAGCATAGTAGCGCTCGTAGCCCAATGCTTCTTCGTGATCAGTTTCTGTCACGAATGTTAAGCAACGATGGGAGTGGTCACTAATTGGATGGGTGACCGTTTGTGGCATCATACCTTGAGCGCTTCCGTGCTTCGGAGGGCACGTTAAGCGGCTGCGGTGGCGGCTTGAGAAACGTCCAACGGCGGGGTCATGTTGCCACAGCGTCGCCCTCGCCGTCCACCAACCCGCACTAGGCCAGCGTAGTGGTACCATAGGGAAAGATTTCTTTCCCTATGGTGGTACTAAGGCCTTAAGACCTCTCCTCAAAAAGGAGAGAGACCCGTGCTCAGCAGTGAGCGAAAATGGGTTTTAACTTTTTCTTTCCTATTCAAACTCTGGTAAGAGCATAACATAGCCCTAAAAAGGACATACTTTAATACAATAAAATTTTAAGAAAGCCTTTAACGCCAGTTACGTTTTAGTTTCATTTGTCATGCAGTGATCAAAGACATGGAGACACCCAAGTAATTTTGGTGCGATGATTTTTCGTAGCTTCCCGAATGCTACAATCCATGTTGGATTCGATGAGGGATCTCTTGCCCAAAGTTGGAATTGCCTAGCTGAACTATCTGTACCAAGTGTACGTAATCTTCAACAACTTCAAGTGTACAGCACTAATGTTAACTAGAGCGGGTGGGTATAACATAAGCATTTGACATGATGAGTGCTGATTTACTAAGCGTGTAATCTTGTTAAAACTTGTTTGCGCGAATAACTTAAGTGAGTTGTATTCGAGAAATAATAGTACAAGTGTTGTGTGGATTTATTGTAAACTGGCTAGCGATTTTCACGGCAGAATGGCCGCGAATTGCAGCGCCAACGTCCAAGTAATAGCTTTTTGAGCTGTTACTATTGCTATTTTTGGTTATCGCCACCTCTAGCTATTATGACCGTTATTGCAAACAGAACAGTCGTCGCATACATAACGCTTATTAAAATTTCCTTTGGAAGTAAAAATGTTTTTGAAAATTTGTTGTTTTATAAATTGAGTTTTGGTAGTTGGGTTCGTACGTTTTATCCTACTAGAGTTTAAGGATAATTTGAACAAACGTTTCTTCTTAAAAGTGTATGACGCTTTCATGGAAGTAAAATATGTAGGAGTAAGTGTCTAAAAATATGGAGCAGTACTTTCAGTGCATTTTAGCGTACGTAATCCAATAAGGTAATGTTTGAATGATGCAAATATGATTCGACATTAAATTTTTATATTATTATCACACATACACTTACACACAATTCAAATTCAAATTCAAAATATTTATTCATCGAGATAAGGTTAAAACGAAGTGATGTTACAGCTATATGAAGTACAAGCTTATCTCACCAGCATAGCTGGTATACTTGATGAAATTTTAAACACTTTCTAAAATTTTTATAGGCGTACAGTATCGTATTTAGAGCCCATTTATGAAGTAAAAACTGTAAATCGAGCTTTCACCTGAAAATATTTTTCGCAATATAGTTTTCAATTTTAACGGTCTATGGCCTGTTAAGGTACAAAGGGAAAATCAAAAACTTATGAATAGTATCGTAATGAATGAATGAGATGTGCACCACGTAAAAAAAGTGTTGATAGGCGGCCGAATCAAAAATTTTAGATTTTTGGCGGACATTTTCTAAGTGCTTTTTTGTACTGGGCTATACCAAAAGAAAAAATACGTCATTTGTATTTTGTCTCGTAGATTGATATATGAAAATATGGAAGGTGGTTGAAATTTCATCAGGTATATGAATATCAGGAAATGTCCGTACAAATATAATTAATCAATTAAAAGGAAAAAGGAAAGTAACAGCCTATAATCATCCCACTGCAGGGAAAAGGCCTCCATCATTGAATTCAAGTTACCACAGCAATGATGGGTGTACTGGCATAATCAACACGCTTGCCAAATGCATGTTGGTGATCACAAATCCGAGCAACGTTCGAAAATTCGAAACTTTTTTGTTGCCCGACCCGGGATTCGAACCTGGGACCCCCGAGATCTTGGCCCGGTATTTAAACCACTAGACCAAACGAGACATTATTAATTAAGTAAATAATAATTTCCTATACAAGCAAGTCGTGATACTTAATTATTTTATTAAATCGAATTGTCATAGTAGGCAATTAAAATTCATAATAATTAAAATAGAAACATATAAGTAATTAAAATTTGTATGTCAAATAGTCCTTAACCGTATAAAAACATTTGTCAGCTTGTAAATTAAAAAGTTTCCTAATGAATAAGTCTCCATTAAGCTCCATAATTTCGTTTGGTAATTTGTTAAATATTTTAGTGGCCATTACATAACAATTACGCCTACACAATGCTGATCGCGTCTTTGGGTGCGCTAGCCTGTTTTTATGCCACCAAACTTGTACATTTCTTCAAATTTAGTTAACAAGTTTAAATGGGCCTTTACTTTGCACAATCAGTGGCGGATCGTGTGTTTGTGAGGTCCTGGGCTGATTAAGAAAGACTGTGGGTTCATCTTTCGCCTAAGGCAGTAGTTGATTTTTTATATCGTAATTTCAATATTGTTTTTCCTTTCAATACTGTTTCAAGTTCGCCAATTTCAAGGTATCGCCTGCTCCGAGGGCCCGGGTTTGATTCCCGGACGGGTTTTATGTAGAAAAAAGTGTTTTTTCTACATTTCCTCGACTCTGGGTGTTTACCGGTATTTATGATAGCTCCATTGTTTTTGATTTCCTCAATACGAGTGCTTTAGATAGTTACTTACTTTGGGAGCACAACTATGTATGATATACTGTTTTAAACTTTCATGGTCAATATCGTAAGAGTTAGTTGTTTCGAGATTTCTACCATGTACCTTGTTTTTTATGAGATTCTGATATTTCGGCACTGTCGCAGTTCTTCCGCGATCATGGCGCTTGCAACAGTGCCGAAATATTGGAAACTCATAAAAAACAAGGTACCTACATGGTAGAAATCTCGAAGCAACTAACTCTTACAATGTATGTGATGTTGTCAACATTTTAATGGAGACTGGGGCCTTCTGGACCGACGGGGCCCTAGGCTTCAGCCTAAAAAGCCCTGAGTTTGATTCGTCACTCTGGCTGGTTACTATGCCGTTCGTCGAAGGAAGTGATATGCATTTTACTCTCGGATATGACAAAAAAATCACAAGTGTCGGAAACACACATACATATGTATACTAATAGATATACGGTTCTCAACGGGAACTTTTCCTAAAATATTGGAAGAATCCATTGTCAAACCGCTATTCAAAAAAGGAGCAATACCTATTATTTCAAAAATATTTGAAAAGTGCATGTACAAGCGTCTACTGAAGTACTGCAACACATTTAAAATCATCAAAAATGAACAATTTGGTTTTCAAAAATCCAAATCAACCACACTAGCAATTTATACGCTTGTAAAAACCGTGTTAGATAACATCAATGTTGGTAAACTAACCACGGGATTATTCTTTGATTTATCAAAAGCCTTTGACTTTGTCAATCATAATCTGCTACTACAAAAACTGGAGTCAATGGGAGTAAGAGGACCCACGTTGAAATGGATATCGTCTTACTTGTCAGATCGATATCAGCGCGTAGTTGTTACTAAAATAATACAGGACGAGCTTGTTCCTTGCGCATCGAAACATAAGAAAAACACAAGTGGTGTCCCCCAGGGAAGTGTACTGGGTCCTCTGTTATTTATATTATATATTAATGACATAACAGCAGCAGCACCAAAATTGTATTTTATTTGCAGACGATATATCCATTATAGTGACATCTGAGAAACAAACTGAAAACTCTATCAAAAAACATGAAATAGAAATTGACATGACTATTGACAACATCACAAAATGGCTGGACGCAAATTATTTAAGACTCAATATCTAAATCCAATTTTTTACAATTTAATAGGTCAAAACATATCCAATACAATTTTAAACTTAACATAAGTAAAATCAAAGAAATCACACATATAAATTTTTTAGGAGTAATCATTGACCAAGACTTAGGCTGGAAGCAACATGTAGACAACTTATGCAAAAGAATTAACAGCTTCGTTTATGCACTTAACAAAATTAAGAAAGTGACTAACAGACAAACTGTAATTAACACCTACCATGCGTACGTAGAATCTATATACGATATGCAATTGTAATATGGGGGAACAGTACGGATAAGAATAGAATATTTGTAGCACAAAAGAAATGCATCAGGGCTATATGTGGGATTCCACCCGGCAATTCTTGTAGACAAGCGTTCATGAACCTTGGTCTGCTACCATTACCTGCTCTGTATACAGGATGAAATTTTAACCACTTTCCAAATTTTGATATAGCAATCTACGAGACAAAAAACAAATGACGTATTTTTTTTTTTGGTATAGCCCAGTACAAAAATGTGAAAATAAAGCACTTTGAAAATGTACGCCAAAAAAAATAAAAAAATTATAATGCATCCTAATAGCGCTTTTTTTACGCGATATGCATCTCATTTATTTCTTACAATACTTTTCATAAGTTTTTGTGTTTCCCTTTATCAGGTCTGGGACCGTAAAAATTGAAAACTATATCGCGAAAAATATTTTCGGGTGACAACTTAATTTACATTTTTTACTTCATAAATAGGCTCTAAATACGATACTGAACGCATATAATTTTTGGAAAGTGGTTTAAATTTCATCCTGTATATACAAGATTTGTTGTTTCGTAAAGAAAAATAATAAATTGTTTATGAAAGCCAGGGATATAAACACTCGACTTAAAAGAGACCCAGAAAGACTGATCATAAGCATTATTCCAAAATCGGATAAATACAAAAGGAATTGTATGTCCATGTGTATCCGAATATACAATAAAGTTCCTCATGACATTAGAATTCTGACTCTTAACGCATTTAAAACTAGGTTACGTAAGTGGCTTATTGACAACAATATCTATGACATAAAAGAATTATTTGACTGTAAAATATGATGATTGTGACTTTAGTAATTAATTATTGAATTGGCCATTTGTAAGATCATTATTATGAATTATTCTACCATGACATATTGTTTTGACATGATAACTATTTAATTTTACACTTCTAATAATATTTGCATGCTAAAAATTTGGCAAGACATGTATGTGCACACTTTATTATTTATAACATCTATTAATACCGTGTTCTTATGCAAATAAAGATTTATCATTATCATTATCATATACACAGATGTCCTTACAGAATTAAAGCCCAGAACTTCAGCTGTTATTGTAACGTTTTACGAAACAGTTTATATTTTCGCAAACTGTAGATACCTAAAAAAACAATAATTAGTCATAGTCATAGTCAAAGTCATATCATTTATTGCAACATGTTGGTATTAAAAATAGTACATACAAATATTGAGTCCCATTAACATGACCCCGTAGGGGTATCGCAAAATACAAAATAAATCTTTAAAACATAAAATAAACATAAAACATAATTAAAATTTAACATCAAAATATTCTTTTAGCGAGTAATAGCATTTATGTAGCAAAAAATCCTTTAACTTTATATAAAACACAGCATCTTTGTCTATTTCCTGAAGTGTTTGTGGTAATTTATTATAAATTTTTATCGACGTGTGATAAGTGCCTGAGCTTACCATGTGAAGTTTAGTAAAAGGTGCAACCAGTTTATTTCTGTTTCTTAAACTACGTGGTTGATGATAGAAATCTTTTGCTTGCGCATACATACTCTTATTCCGTTTCATAAGCCTTTGTAGTAATCACAAAAAAAAAGAAATTCATAGGAAATATTCCGAGGGGAACAGACCGATTTCTTATTTAAAATTCCATTAAATCCACCGATGCATTACAGCTGAAGGTTATTAAACTTTACACTTGAAAAACCCGGATTTAAATCATTTTGAACGAAACGAAAATCAAACTTTTCCTATTCAACATAAACCCAACAATACCCTTAACTTTTGAAGAACAAGGTTCATTTTCAGTTGGTAGTTCTTTCCAAAAGTTAAATCCCGAAATTGATTTCATTTATTCGTAACTCGTAAAATAAAAGGTAGTGAGAAGAAACCATTTAATTAAGTTTCCGTTTGACTTGGTATGAGGCTTAGAGAACCGTTCATATCGATCTTCAAACGGAAGTTATTCTAAAACTATTACCCTTATTAGTAGTACTATTTCGCACAATACAAGATAAAAAGTAGACTGTCTAAAATGTAACTACCTACCTATTTATAAATACATTTTGTTAGAAGCTTTCAAACTCGTTAGAGGATCTTGGGTAACTTAGAGCATTGAGTAAGTAATGAGAAATTTGTTATCTTTGTTATATAATATAGTTTCTTATTGTTATATAATAATAAGAAATACTTACTACTTCTCCGATGTATAAAACGACATGACTGTTAAATAAGTGCAATTAAAACATTCCGTGAAACAACCGAATGTTTTCAGTAGCTTGAGTAATTCCAAAATAAACTTCCTATAAATTAATGAAAAGCGAAATATTATTCGCTTGTTATTTCTACCTTATAAATAAACAAGGAGCCATTTTTCACGGAACACAATCCTTTAATTAAAAACTGCTGAGAGAAATTCAAATTACTGCTATCATAGTATAATTTTCACTATGTGATAAAAAAGGTGAGATCATATTTTTGGGGGTCCTTCGTAAAGTTACTTAATGATCCATTCATCTTATTCTAATAAAAATCAATCTGAAATATATGTTCACGCAAATACGCGTAGAATGGCTGCAACGATTTAGACAAAATAATTAGTATGGACGAAATTTTTTAACATTTTATGGTAATAAAAGAACTGTTTAAGAAAAATCTACATAAAAAGTTGATTGACACACATACAAGATAAAATACAAATTGAATAAGCCTACCAAAAATACATGAAAAATACAGTTAAAATTTGATTAATTAAACACAGACAAATGAATGAGAATCAAGGTTGCGAGCACACAATGCTGGTCTTGCGTTGAAGCCACAGAATCAGACACGGAGAAAATTAACCAAAATGGATAACAATTGCGATCCAAGCATTAAAAACTACATAGTAGTTTATAATATAGTACCTATAATATATATGTGTGTGTAACAGTGTACTTATATGATGATCTAATGGTGACGATGACTTATAATGAGTTACTAGTTTCTAACGAATAAATTATACTTTTAGTGTCAGTTTTAAGGATATATCATAAGAAAAACTTTTATCATAATAATAATACCCTTCTTTCAAAAACTGAACAAAGAAATTTAGGCATGAAAATCAGTAAGTCAATCATAATGGTTTTTTAAGGTTAAAATTAGCATTAATTCTTGCATTTTTTGTAACCTGTACAAAGTTAGGCTATGTCCTAACTAAAACAGATAGTATTAGATTTAAACTGATCAGTTACTCGGAACCCACAAAGAAACGAATAAACGATACACATCTGTCGGGTTTTTAAACGTTACAACTGCAAACATACCGGAATGCGGATGTAGTTACGGAGTTGTTGAACGCGAGCATTGTTTCAGATGGAAGCTCGTATAGCAATTTGGAGTTCCACATAAAAGGTTTTTCTGATAGTCGTGAAAATAAACGAACAATATATATTTATCTTTTCATGAACTTCAAAAAGAAGTTAAAGTTTCTTGTTGTATTTTTACATCTCGGTCACGTGGTTACCGAGGATTTGAAGGATGACAAAGACATTGAAAGGGAAAGGAGAGCGCTGGCAGTCCGCTGCAACATGTTGGCTCGAAGATTTGCACTTAGCAGTCCCGATGTAAAAATAACGTTATTTAAGGCGTATTGCCAAACACTTTACACGTGCAATCTGTGGGTCAAATACGCAGGGGGCTATCAACGCTCTCAGAGTACAATATAATAATGGTCTTAGGATGTTGTTGGGGCTCCGCGCTACTGCAGCGCATCGGGAATGTTCGCGCTGACACACACGGACGGTTTTTACACCGCGTAGTGCGAAAGCGAATCGGATCACTTCTGCGCGCGGTGCGTGGGAGCGCCAACAATATTCTAAAAACTATAAGCGATAAGCCTGACTGCTCGATACTGCGGCACTGGGTGTACACACACACACATGTGGCCGGGGTGTCGCGCAGTACAGGCAGATATTTAAATTAGTTTTTAGTTATTTTTTCATATAATGATATATACTAACATGATTGTAAGTTTTTCCTTTCTGTTACTAACAAACATATGGACACATCGTCTGAAATAAATCATTTTTATTTTTTTATTTTATTTATTTTTACATTTAAGACTGAACACTTAATCGGATATAGGTAAGTACTGCAACCGACCTTTAAATTATTCTTTCGGTTGAATCAGCAAAGTATTTTACTTTCCCGACGTTTCGATCAAATTGCACGAATTTGATGGTATTTTTTTCACCTACCTATCGATTACTCTGATATTATGAGTCCGATTTTTATGATTATACAGGATGACTTTTTCGTGATCTTCAAAAATGTTTGTAGGCGTTCAGTATCGTATTTAAAGCCCATTTATGAAGTTAAAAATGTTAATCAAGTTTTCACCCGAAAATATTTTTTGCAACATAGTCTTAAATTTTTACGGTCCTAAGCCATTTAAGGTATGAAGGGAAAATCAAAAACATATGAAAAAGTAGTATCGTAATAAATGAATGAGATGCGCATCGCGTAAATAAATTGTTCCTAAAAGACCGTATCAAAAATATTAGATTTTTGGCGGTCATTTCCTAAGTGCTTTTTCTTGACGTTTTTGTACTGGGCTGTACCAAAAGAAGAAATACGTAATTTGTTTTTTGTCTCGTACATTGCTATAATATTAAAATTTATAAGGTGGTTAAAATTTCATCCTGTATTATATGATAATATTGTCAAAGGTATTGGAAAGGACATCAAACACTTTTTTTTATACCACAGCTGGGCATAGGTTTCTGTCCCCGATACTATAACGTGAAGTTCACGCAGACTGAGCCGTGAGCGAAAGGTAGTAAATTAATAGAAAATATCAGTATTTAGAAATGTTATATTCTTTTGTACATCTTTTTAATGTGACATAAGTTAACCTTGTTCATCGCCTAAAACCCACCTGAACCTTTATGTACAGTGGCCTGACATCAGAATAAACATTTTTGTTGCAAAATCACACTTATTCCTCCACCATAAGGTGCTTTGGTGCCTAGCTTGATGTGCTCGTATGTACACCTACGGGCAGACCTAGTAAAGTCGTGTTTTCTTACACTCGTAAGATACCAGTCTAGAAAATTCACAAACTTTTATTACTAAATTAACTAACTCAAAACTTTAATATAAATTGGAAACCAGTGCCAGTTATAATTTAACCACTAATTTGACTTAGAATTTTGTTGAAAACATAGATGTAACACGTTTTAATGAGAAGAGTTAGTTTAAAAACTCTGCAATGTGAAATATATAGTAAGTTGTTGTTGTAATAGTTTGTATCTCTAGTTAAGTATGATTATTGTAAATTAAAATACATTGTTACTTTAATAGTCTTAATCTTTCGAATATTATAAAATGCGAAAGTTTGATCTTTGTTACACAAACACGTGAGAACGACTGAATGGATCTTAATGAATTTTGACATACATATTGATTGTTGGCTGGAATTGTACATGCTTTAAAAAAATTAAAAAAGTAGTTTCCGCGAAATAGTTTAGAGGTCAGCTCTAGTATACTTACTCTATCTAATCTAACTCTGAGAAAATGGCACTTTACTCCGCACTTTTCTTCTACGGATCAATTATAAAACATATATACTTTATACTTCGGTTTAGTTAACTGTTTGGAAATAAACACCTATTGAATGTAATGTTCTATTAAAGTATAGCACGATGATAATACTTTTCCTAATACGTTTGTGAGCCAGATGGCTTCCCCTTAGGCCGAACGATTTTAATTTCGGCATATGAGGTTCAAAATCGGCACATATTCCAAAAATTTGCATGCAAACCGCCAATATTGGTAACCGAAGCCGCCCCTTATCAAATGCCCATAAACCCTTTACTTGTAACAGTTCACGGAGCCATCTCATTATGTAAAACCCCTCGGTACATGCCGGTTTGTCGACGACGAAACAAAAGCGCATTCTTCAGGCATTTACAAGGCGAGATTCGACTAAAATTGGATATGACACATTAAGTTGATCCACCATGACAAGCGCACTGCCAAAAGAAGACGTAACGTGCGAGATAAAACTCGCGTTGCGTTGATGAAACAAATAATCTGTTGAGGCAGCAACAGAGTTTGTTTGCTTCGCGTACCTTAACTCGTTTTGATTCAGATTATATACCGCAAACCTGTTTTTTGTAAATATAAATACAATATCTTTCATTCATTTATTAATCCAATGAGGTACCTACGGTTTATAAGACTTAAAAAAAAGAGTAATTTTAATTTATTATTTAATCAGTGATCCTAAAAATATATATTTGTGATTAATACATAAAACCAACAAAACACCAGTGGGCGAGTTCAATACACAGTTGTCCGAAATTTCTACTTGAAGTAACAGCCCTTTAATCATAACACTGCAAGGCAAAAGCCTCCATCATTGAATTCAGATTAATACAGCAATGATGCAGCATATCACCAAGCTTGCCCAATGCGTGTTGGTGATTACAAACCTGGGGATCGAACCCAAGACCCCAAGATCTTGACCTGGTACTTACACCGCTCGACCATTGGAGCGTTTTACTAGCGAAGTCTAAAAGCCGGTAACTATCTCGTGTGCTAGTCACATCTTTGGCTTAGTCATAGTTAGTCTAGAGCCTAGGACTAGCGAATGCGATAGAATAATTTTATTTAAACAGTAACAACGTCATTAATCGTAGCCGTGTAAATACCATTTTTTTCTCATTTTATGAGCTCCCCACCCCGGCACTGCTTTGTGGGGGAATATTTTACCGATAAATATCTCTTAAGACGTTTCCTTTCTGTTTATCGTTAGGATTTCGCTGATTCCTTTAACAGTTTTTCTTTTAAACCGGTTTTTATCGTCAGAATATTGTCTACAAGAGCAAGACTGCGAGGATTCTTTTCGGATTTCCCTCGCTTTGGTAGATAGAACAAAACGTTTAAATGTGCAAGTTGCACGCGTTTGTTTGCGGGGTTTATGTTGTCCAATAAAATGGCGTGAGCAAGTCCAGGTTTAATTTAATTATTAACATTTTCTAGTGATACTTACTTTGAATTAAAATACGGTAGAAAACAGTAAGTAACTACTATATTATGAAATGTATGGTTAAAAGAAGTTAAAATTACTATTTGGCATACGTCACAAGTCTTAATCCTCTTAACTTGTAAATATAAAATCTGCTCAAAACCAACCTGATCACCATCAGTTAAATGTTCCTGACCATAAAGATAATAATTAATGTTCATTATCATAATCATATCAGACAAATAAACTTTTTTTTCGGAAGGACCTATCACTTTCTATGGAAGGATTTATTCAGTTTAACCGGGCAGATATCGGCGAGCGCTGATGGCGCTCAGCCTAGGTCCGCTGCGCTAGCGATCTCCCGGTACGGCCGAGGATGGGCTCATGCCGGGGCCATACTATAGAGTGAGATCGAGCCGGTTCAAACAACGCCCACTGCTGGACTCCCTTATGAACCTTCCCGATGACAGGCCCCCAACACTTGCATTCGCCATTTCAGAAACTTTCCATCCCATGAGATCAGTAATCTCGTAACGTGACACATCCCCCCGATATTATTAATTAATACCTGTAAAACAATTGATATGACAACTTATCTGTGCCATCCATTTTGACTGGCATTCGGTTATTTGCGGCGTTAATAACTAATTGTTGTAGTTGATGGGTGGATTAGTTTGCTATTGGGAAAGGTTTAATTGGTAGTGTTATTTTTACCTTTGATTTCTGAATGTAACTGTTAAGGGTAATATATATAAGGGTAATATATAAATATATATAATAATATAAGGGTTCTGATATCTCGGACCATCAGCATGGTTTCCGAGCAGGCCGTTCCACGCTAACGAACCTTATACCTTTTATATCAGATTTGTCTGAAGAGGTTGATAGAGGTTCCCAAGTTGACGCTGTATACACTGATTTCAGTAGCGCATTCGATAAGGTCGACCACGGGCTTCTTTTGACGAAGTTGGGGAGACTGGGCGTTGGAGGGCCCCTACTAAAATGGTTTGAATCGTACTTAACGGACAGACAACAGAGCGTTGTGGTGAGTGGTTACGAATCAGATGCATATTATACTATATCAGGAGTCCCACAGGGTTCGCATCTGGGTCCTGTCCTTTTCTTAATTTTTATAAATGACATAACCGCTAAAATAAAAAACTGTGGAATGTCCCTGTTTGCAGATGATCTAAAGGTTTACAGACCAGTCAGGTCTGTTGCTGATTCGAACCTTATGCAAGAGGATTTAGACAGCGTTAGGGAATGGTGTGATGCAAACAATATGATTATTAACCTAAGCAAATGCTTTCATATCAAATACGCAAGAAAGAGAAAGACGTTGGCCACCAAATACGAGATAGATGGTGTGGTTCTTGAAGAAATTGATGAAGTCAGAGACCTGGGCGTGATTATTGACAGTAGGTTAAGATTTACCTCACATGTGGACAAGGCAGTGACTAAAGCAGCTCGGATGCTCGGATTTCTTAAACGGAATAGTTGTGGATTCAAGCACCGCACCAAAATCATTCTCTACAATGCTTTGGTGCGCAGTCACCTTGAGTATGCTTCTTCATCTTGGAGTCCTTACTATGCTGTTCACTCTCAAAGGGTCGAAAGGATTCAACGGTCTTTTACAAGACATCTTGTTTTTGTTTCCAGTGCTATTTCACACAGAGCTCCATACAAACAGCGTCTAAAAAAATTTAATATGGTATCTCTCGGTAATCGCAGGCTTTTACTCAGCATGTGCTTCTTACATAAGCTCTTGAGCGGACAGATAAGATGTGGCGGTCTTCTCCAGCGTGTATGCTTCTCCGTACCCTATAGGTATCCCAGACATGTGATTGTTAAAATCTTCAGAGCACCGGCTTCGAAAACCAATCTAGGTCGTCAATCCCCGATAAGCAGAATTCTTAATGACTACAACAGACTTCAAAGCAAAATTCAAGATCTTGATGTGTTCAGTGACAGTCACGCCAATTTTAAAAGAAAAATTGTTAAGTTTCTCAGCAGCTAGCCATTGTGACCAAACTGCATCATTCCTAAAAATAATTATAAATTGTACCGTGAATCTATGTAAGTTTAAATAAGTAAAATAGTAGATAGGTAAGTTTCTGATATTTAATTTTTTTTATTTTCTTCTTAAAATTTTCAATGCTGTGCTCACCTATAAGTGACATGTGTATCAGAAATGTTTTGGTTAGTGTTATGTTATTAGTGTTTAATACATTATGTTGTTGGTGTGCCTTTTTTATAAAATAAAATAAATAAAAAATAATATAAGACGGTAATATAAGATTAACATTATTGATAATATTTCTACAAAGTAAACCGATAAAAATGATATAATAAGCAGAAAAATAACAATTTGCTCTCGTTAATGTATCTCTTGGCATCCAACTCTCTGTGCCTTTGCCTGTTTTTCATCATCATCATCATCATCAGCCTATTGCAGTCCACTGCTGGACATAGGCCTCTCCAAATGCACGCCACTTAGGTCGATCCTCGGATTCTCGCATCCAGGTCCTGCCAGCCACCTTGCGCAAATCATCACTCCACCTGGCCTGTGGGCGTCCTTGCCTGTTTTTAGGGGATCAATATTAAGATGTGCACCATCCAGCAAAATAAAATCATCAAAATAAGTCATCTCCGCAATTATGGTATGACAATTTAAGTATTTAGGGGTGGTGGGATCTACCTCCTAGTGGTCCACTCTGGGCAACGGCATCTTTGGTTTTATAACCAATGATGACGGCTAACAGATCCCTCTGCGGTGGTAGGCTTTGTAAGAGGCCGTTTTTCTGTGTTCCACTGGTGTGCGGGAGAACCAGTACCTCTGGGTAAGCTCGCTCCATCTTAGGCTTCTTCTTAACCGTATAGTTAAGTATGTAGTCAAGAGCAAACCCATTATTTATAAAAAAAAGAAACAAGTAAACCATTTTAGTCGGGCATAGTTAAATAATCCTAGAAGAACTCACTTAAATAATCACCTTTCCATGAAAAAATTAACAACAGGACCATTAAAATATCATTAATGACTTACAAATAAATAACAAACAAATCTCTCGACGAATTTAAAATCCAAATTTTACCTAAAATGAGTTTCAGGAAAAGACTAGCTATAATAAATGCAACGGTAATTTTAAAAGCCAAGATGTTAAAAACTTAGCGTTTAATTTTGCAGTTACTTTGAAAATTAAAACGAACATTCCAGGAATTGGATATCTTGTTTTGCTCTTCTTTTTCAAGCAGAAGTATGAGTGCTCGTAGTAAATATTTTTTCCTTTTAAAAGTGTAATAAAGTTTTTTAAGAAATCAACAAACTTTGTTAGTTGTTTTTTGGCTATGATGCCAATTTCGTGTATTTCAGAAATTCAAAAGGGTACCGTACCTCAAAAGGGAAAAAGGAACCTTACTGTCCGTTCGCACGTCCATTTGTCAAGAGTGTTTACCACTAAAACACGTGAAGGTTTAATTTCACACATGGCGTAGCAATCAAGACAATGAAAAAAATCGAAGCTGTGAAAAATCCACAAAGTCCCTTTATTGCACAAAAACACAGGAAACACAAATTTTTAAACAGAAAATCGTACAATCAGGCGGATTTATCGCTGAAAGCGATCTTTTTCAGACAACCTTCCGTCTAAATACATTTGAAAATTAATGCAATAAAATAATTTATACTAAAGGTTTACAAGCAAAACTATCTTGTTAGAATAATTATTTGATCCGCAAAACGAAGGCCGCGAGGCAGTCAAAGCAAGAAATAGTTATTTTAACACACTCAAATTGATATGGTTCAAACGAAAGGCACGTTACGTTACGTAATTGTACCTAAAATCTTCACGACTTCCTATTGGAACACTCTGAGCGTTCCATGAGATTAGGGAAAGTGTCGCGGTGGGGAAGGTAAAATGACCAACACCGAGCGTACACAATAAATAAAATGTATTTATTTTAATAAATTACACAAGGGCGTGGGTGAAAGCCTGGCTGGCAATTTGTAAATTTCCGTTCCGTACTTCCCTGACGGAGCGGCCGAAGGTGGATGGTGGCCGAAGACGAAGATCGCAGCTCGTGGTAGGTGTGCGGTGACACGGCGGTCCAGGGAGAGCCCGTATGGACACGTCGATATTAGTAGACCGAAGTCCGTTAAGTCTGTAGTACGTTCAATCCCAATTTTACGTTAAGTCCCATGTAGGTTCCCTCTGGATCAAAGCACAAGCTTAAGAGGAAACACTAAGGGCGAGAGAATTGAAAAATAGGTATTTGTACAATCTATTGCGCGGTCGCGCAGTCCCAAATGCCTACCCCGCAGAGCGCGATAGAGACAACTGCATCTTGGACCAAAAATACCTACTAAAAGCACACAAAATCAACGTTTCGCAGTCCCCCGATTCCTTTTCCAAAACTAAACCGATTTAAATACTTTTTTCATTAAAAATTAAAGAAAGACTTTGGCCGTGTTCGCATTTTTTCTTTGATTATTTTCTAAAATTTAGCCAAATTGGTTTTCTGGATGTTTAAACACAGCGGAAAATCTGGCGAATTTTTTAGGTTTTTGAAGGCTCATAATTATCTCTTTTATTAATTAATTTAAGGAAACATAGAAACATGTCAATAGTGGCCATAGATTTTTGTAATAAAAATAATTTGCACTACTGGCATTATCCAGGGAGGAAACAGGGACTACGTTTGTATGGAAAAACGGCCGTTGTGTTTTCTCTTAAGCCACATTTGTAACCGCGTCTCCTCTGATTGCGACTACCATTACAGCCAAGCCAAGCAAGTCAGTTAACGTAAGAAAGTGAAGTGAAGGCGGATGAAAAGATCGCAATCAGAACGGAGCACAAGCACAGTAAAAGTAAAACAATAAAGTAAAGAAATAAATAAGAAATAAGCCAAATGCAGCTAAATAACAATTGGATAAAGATAGTACGCCAATAGCATTGAAATTAATTTAATTTCAAGTGAATTTACCTTTACAAGGTTAATTAATCAGTTATAAAGAATACATTACTATGATAGGAAAGATGAAGGGAACAAGATCGATGAAGGTTTAACCTTAAAATAAATGAATAATTGGTTTTTTGTTTAATTATAACACATATTGAAGTAAGTTAGATTAAGATTATAGTTTAATTTAGTTGGTTAAATAAGTTGTTTAAATAAAGAGATTTATATATTTTAATAGTTTTTTATTTATTAAATGTAAAATGTAAAGATAACGTTACAAAAGGCAACTAGACTCTTGCTTCGCAATTTATAGCTAAGTATGCATTTATCAAGATAATAAAGGAGAGTATGAGTAATATTGTTAATAGCTTACAAAAACAAACCATCTTCGTACAACTTTCTTTCTAATAATAGAAATACCAAGTAAAAATATGTATCGTTTTAACAAGCCATAAAAGTAATGTGTATTAAACTCTCAAGTCGAGCTTTTAAAGTCCAGCGGGTCGTTATGGTGTCCTCAAGCTCTAAATTAAGGTAAATAAATAAAGCCGTATACTGCGTTCCCCTAATTTGTACCTGCTGTTGGCATTTGGCAAAGAAACTTTTTTGCTGGAAGTGGCAACTTTATGTTGACCATTTGGATCAGTGGTAGTAAACACTGCTTCTGAGCCATGGGTCGCGGGTTCGATCCTCGCACAGTACAAATATTTGTGTGCATCAACATGTCTGTTTGTACTGGTCTGGGTGTTTTTCTATGTATTTTAATTAGTATATGTTTACAAAAATATATATATATATAAGTATGTTTATCGGTTGTCTTGTAGCCAATACGACAAGCTTCGTAGTAGTTGCTTAGTTTAAGACTAAATGGTTTTGTGTGGCCCAGTGTGGTATGTCTGAAAATATTTATTATTATTATTATTTTAATGTAACTGATAATAACAATAATAAAACATTTGCCGAATTGTACGTCTTCTGATTAATAAGAACAAAATTTACGAAGGTCAAAGTTTGAAGGTAATTTTTTATATAAAATTATAGCTGATTATGAAGTCATATTTTTCTCTAAACACTAACCCCCTTCATTCATAATAACGCAAAAAATCTAAAAACCTGTTTTAACTGTTACACTGTTTTGTCTCGTTCTTTCTTAGTTATCATTTGAAAGAAAGTGACGAAACAGTGTAATAGCTAAAATATTTTATTAGACTGTTTGCGTTATTATGAATAAGGGGGATAGAGTAAGAAAATGTTTGCTAAAACAAATAACTTATTTGTTTTAGCAAATCACATTTTTTTTCACAGGGCCGTCTTAAACTAGGCTGGGGCCCTTTTGAACAGTAAAAAAAGCGAATTATAATACCGTTTTTTTATTAAGTATAACCATTTATTATAATTGATGACTGATTTGTGAAAAAAGTGTAATGTGCCCGACAAAAATGTTTTGAGAATAAATGTGTTAGAGAAATTATCGGTCCTTCGGGGCCCCCTGAGAATGGGGGCCCTGGGCACGGGCCCCGTGTGCCCTTATGGTAAAGACGGTATTGCAAATAAGGTTATTTGAATATTGGCCTATTGTTGATACTCAATAAATGTCGTTATGAATTTAGTATTCAAAATCCACATCAGATCGAACGCCACTATCAAAGATGCAAACATACCAAGAAGCTATTTTTAGAGAGGCCTGAGTCCAGCAGTCGACTGATGTAGGCTGATGACGATGATGATAATATATCCAAAAGAATCACACATTTGTAAATATATTTAATTCCTCAACCCCCAAGAGGCACTCCGGTGCCACGAGACATTGTAAAGTAACAGCCTATAATCATCTAACTGCAGGGAAAAGGCCTCCATCATTGAATTCAAGTTACCATTGCTATGGTGTACTGGCGTAATCACTACGCTTGCCAAATGCGGGTTGGTGATCACAAACCCGAGCAACGTTCGAAAATTTTAAACTTTTTTTTGCCCGACCTGGGATTCGAACCTGGGACCTAGAGATTTTGGCCCGGTTATTGAGTCGACTCTGATCCGAGAAAGTGGTTTTCTGGAACATGTACCTCAGAAGGAAAACACGAAACCCTTACAGGATCACTATGTTGTCCGTCCGTCCATCTGTCTGCTCCTACAGATTCATAAGACCGCCGGCGGTCGCGATAACAATTGATTTTAATTGTGTCTGGAATAACATACAATCGAGAGGTTATTTCAATTGTGTCTGGAATTACATACAATCGAGAGTTTAACTCCTACAGGATCATAAGACCGCCGGCGGTCGCCATAACAATTGTTTTAAAAACGATTATCTTGGAAACGTGTGCAGTAAAAATTCAAAATTACACTTAAGTCTACAGTTCCTTTTAGCTGTAAAAAATCAAACCTCTAAGTTAACAAAAAAGAGATATTGCTTTTTATAGGTAACACTTTCAAGGTGAAAAAAAATATATTTAGGTAGAGTATTCCTAGTTGACCTCCATACTATGACATTAAGCAAGTCATACCATCTTAAAGTAAAAAGTAACGGCCTATAATCATGCCATTGCAGGGCAAAGGCCTCTATCATTGAATTCAAGTTACCATAGCAAAGATGGGTAAAGGCATAATCACTACGCTCGCCAAATGCGGGTTGGTGATCACAAACCCGAAAGATCGAAATATTTTGTTGCCCGACCCGGGGATCGAACCCGGGACCCCTAAATCTTAGCCCGGCTTTCAAACCGCTAGACCAACGGGGCGTTACCATCCATAACATATGTATTATCTTATTACTTCAAAAATATAAAAAAAATCTAAAAACCATACATTTGTAGATGAATCATATAAAAATCCGGGAAAATCTCGTAAAAATGAAGCTGAACTACTATAATAATTATGTTCCTAAAAATTGAAACGGAAACCTCGGTAGGTGACTCCGAGTCTTTATTGGTCGGTTTCTATTTTTTCAGCTTTTAATTTGTTTAAGAACTGCCACTTCCGTAACTTTTAGGCTAATGGCATTTACCACTGAACGCTTTGCCGTGGTCGTAAATCGTCGTAATTGGAGGGCCGACGCACCATGCCCTCCTCAGGTGAGACGCCTAGTTATGATTTTATATTGGACAATGTTACTGCCTGTTATTAAATCAGACATTATGGATTCAATTAGGATCTTTTTGGGGACGCTTTTTTAGGATTCCCTTTGTTAGAATATACGTGAAAGGAAGTTACTTTCATTATTGAATTTTATAAAAGTAATATCAATACTAAGTTTTCCTAAAACACTGTGTGGTTCCGGCACAAAAAAGGACAGCACTGCAATCCTTTTTGTTTCGGCACTGCACAGTGTTTTAGAAAACGACAAAATATAATAATAATAATAAATATTTAAGACATGCCTCACTGGGCCACACTGAGCCATCTAGTCCCAAATTAAGGTACTATTAAGTACCCTGTCGTATGGGGTACTAGACAACCGCTAAACTTACTTATATACTTTTTTTTTGTAAATACATACTTAAAATACATAGAAAACACCCAGACCAGTACAAACAGACATGTTCATGCACACAAATATTTGTACTGCACGGGGTTCGAACCCGCGACCCATGGCTCAGAAGCAGCGTTACTTACCGCTGATCCAAATGGTCGTCAAAATGATATGATGAATGATTAGATTTTATATTGGACAATGTTACTGTCTTTTATTAATATAGACATAACATGGATTCAATTAGGATCTTTTTGGGCATGTTTTATTAGGAATCCCCTTTGTTAGAGTGTACGTGAAGGGATGCTACTTTCATAATTGAAATATGAATACTAAGTTTCCCTAAAACATTGTGTGGTTCTGGCACAAAAAAGTACGACGACACCGCTTTCCTATTTGTGCCTGCACCACACATGGTTTGTTCTATTTTATATGAGTGTAGTAAGAAGTAGCTGAAGGAATATCGGCAGAAAAGAACAGGTAGCAGCATCTTCTCTACAATAACTGGTCAAACTACGATCGCTTACCCAGCTACCAATCGTGGCAATTATGGCAAAGCCGGGGTGTTCGCCACTCTATCACGGAGGTCGTCAAATGAATACCATTCAATAAAGCTTTACACGCTAAAGCTCTTAATCAACAAACTAGGTTTTCATTACCTGAAATGGCAGTTTTGCTCGCTATCGACAAACAAAGCTAATTATTGTAAAGTTGAACTCAATAAAATGTCATCAGCATTATCAGCAGGCGATTCCACAACAACGGCCTCGAAGTTGTTCGCACAACTGATTTATTATTTTACACAAAGAATATGCGCGTCGCAGAAGGGAGAAGGGATGTAGTGGAGGTTCAAAATTTTATTCATATTGTATATACCTTTTTACGGAGTTAACTGATTACGATTTTATTATGGAAAAAAGAACCTAAAAACAGTTTCCTTTTTAATGTTTGCAATTATTTTTTTAATTTAGGTGTTTTAGATAGTAATGTAACAAGGTCTTTCGATCATAACAACTGATAGGTAAATCACATGATTTTGTGAAATGATGAAGTATAATTTATGTAATTGATCGATGGAAATTATTGGACCATCGGAGAAAAAGCTAGCTTTTAAATAAAGACTGCGACTTGGTAAGCGTAGCGTAGGACGTCCCCAAGTGGAAGAAAGATTTGCGAACTGTACCGGACATAACCTGAATGTGACAAGCCAAAGACAGGGTGCAATTTATATTTTAGAAGACGTTGTTCCAGCAGTGGACTGAATCAGGTTGTATATTGATACATGTACGTACGCGTATGTGTATCGATTATAAATTCAAACATTTTTAAATTAGGCACTAGGTAAAATAATAGTAGTGATTTTTAGCATTCGAAGTGGATTGTCTAGATCGCACTATTCTTTGCCAACTTACAGTTCATTGGTTATTTTGTGCGAATAAATCAAATTTTGCTAAACTGCCCAGTGTGCCTCGTTGATGCGCCGCCCAATACATTTCTATGAATTAGTGCTGGGGCAGTGTTTCGCCAATGTCGCGCAATTTTAGTTAGGCATTGCTATCCTCTGATTTAGCTAATGTAGTGACCGATGACTTATTTGTAAATGGTATATCACTGTCAGAATTGCGACTATGAACCCTATTTATAAACTCGTGCGTTGTGGCATTGACAAAATTCCGTTCAAATTGCTATTATGATAACGATTTTTAAATCGAGCTTTTCTTTGCTCGCGTGAAGTATACGTTATATAGCACTGGCGGAAACCTGTGCCTAGCAGCGGAAAACAAAATTACCTATGCACTTTTTCAAGGTCTATTATATTATTATCTTTGGAACAGATTTCATTGAAATCGGATTAGTGTTTAGGCGTGAACAACAGACAGAAAGAGTTAGCTTCGCTTTTAAAATATGAGTAAGGACTAGCTTGTGATCGAGGCTTTCGAAGCAATTAGTTTTATTTGATTAGTAAGTTACCGGACAATAGTTAAGATTAAATGCTCATTCCTGTGATCCCAAATTGCAAACTGCAAACCACAATTTTACCCATGACAGATTTTTAAGCCATGACTTTATCACGATCCAATAGTGTAGCAGGCGGTGGTATAGCGGGTTCAGATTTCAATAAGAAATGAGCTCTTCTAAGTTGGTCTTCTTTTTAAAAGGTCTTTAAATTATTCTTTTAAAAGGCCTTTTTCTAACTACACAGCTAGAAAAACCTGACACTACCTGACACCGACACCGGTAAGAGAAAGAAGCACGATCCAATGGCATTTAGCTGGGATTTATTCGGGGGAGATAATATGTCCGAACTGAAAACACTTTCTCTCGCTCGGTACTCGAACAAAAAAGAAACTTCTTTTGATACCCACATTCTATCCAATAGGTTTGGTATTATTAATGTTTGAAAAATATAATATTGCTTGTCAGTTTCTGAATGTTCTGCCTTAGTTTGAAAGAATGCAACGGTGTAGCCATGCATTAGCATTTACGTCATTTAACCTAAATATCTTAGTCAGTCAAAATAAGTGGAATTTATTTTATTTTCATTTACCTTTATTTAATATTAACGATAATAATAACTCGCAGAGATAAGCTTGAAGAACAAGCATTGGAAATAAAATCGGCCGATGTTTCCGCTTTCGATTCAATGGACTTCGGAGTTTGATATTGAAAAAGTTTTGCAAAGTATTTTTAAATAGCATTTCGATGTTGATGCTACGTTTGTTTACTTTTTTTTTATTCGTATTCGCTGTTTTGCTGTTGCTTGTTAACTAAACTATCTTCTTAAGTGGGTCAGTACTGATTCTGCCTTTATTAGAACACTCAGCATGATTCTTTTGAACTATCATGGCAGGTTTTCAAGGTCACGTACTTAAACACCGCATAAGTTATTTAAAATACTAAAGTCTATCAGCTTTAGAAATGTATTAAGCACTTACATTGCTATAATATAGTTACATACACTGCTCTACTGTTTTATTTTTTTATTTATTTTATTTATTTATTTATTTGAAACCAAAAACAATTTTACAAAAACATGTAAGCGTTAACATTTGCTTTAGTCTAGGACTGCGTTACAGATGTGGCTCTAAAGTTGCTATAATACAATTACATAGACTGCTCTACGGTGGCTCTAAAGCCTAGTTCGTATTAGGCCAGTATATTAGTCGAGTGACTCGATTTCAACTCGCTACTAACCGGAAAACCGTTCGCACTTTCGTTCGAGTACCTACAGTTCACAAGTGAGTGGTGTGTTTTGCAAGATGAACTAGGCTGTTCAGCGCAATAAAGTGAATAATTTTTTGCGGCAACTAATGAACTCGAATAAATCGATCGAATAACTCGAATAAACTTGTTTAGCCGGTAAACCAGTGAGCAGGGACGCGTGGTGGGAGGTGCTACTGGCCCGTGAAAAAAGAGCAAAATGAATTGGCTCGACTAAATGACTTAGGTACTAACCTTATCGACTAATTTTTTGGTGATTTGAGGCGTTTAGCTTCTAAATTACTTGTTACTCTACTAAAATACTGGCCTAATGCGAACTAGGCTTCACTATACCTAAATTGAGCCATCAATATAATTTTTGTATCGATGAAGATATTTAAAGCTTTACGCAGTAATCCAGCGGAGTTTCATCAATGTTTTAACATTAATCTCTTAAAAATCCTACCAAAATATTTTTTAAATAATATTTAAATACAAAATGAAATTTTAATCACCTTCAAAATTTTAATACAGAAATCTACGAGACTTTTTTATTTTGATAGTACAAAGTAAAAAAAATTCAAGATTATAAAAAAAATTAAGAAGTTTAGAAAGCACCTAGGAAAATATGTCCGCCAAAGATCTAAAATTATTGCTACGGCCTCCTCGCAACACTTTTTTTACGCGATGCGTATATTATCTCATTTATTCATTACGATACTATTCATAAGTTGTTGATTTTCCCTTCATACCTTCACTGGCTTGTAAGTAACAGCCTATAATCATCCCTCTGAAGGGAAAAGGCCTCCATCATTGAATTCATGTTACCACAGCAACGATGGGTGTACTGACATAATCACCACGCTTGCCAAATGCGGATTGGTGATCACAAATCCGAGCAACGTTCGAAAATTCGAAACTTTTTGTTGCCCGACCCGGGGATCGAACCTGGGACCCCGAGATCTTGGCACGGTTTTTAAACCACTAGACCAACGGGGCTTCACTGGTTTAGGACCGTAAAAATTGAGAACTAAGTTGCGAAAAATATTTTCGGGTGAAAACTTGACCTACGTACTTTTACTTTATACATTCTTTAAATACGATACTTAACGCCCATAAAAAAATTTGACAGTGATGAAAAAGTCACAGGTTAAAGTATACAGGCTTAGAATAATAACGCTTATTTTAAGTATACAGATATATAACATGTAACATGATTTAAGAAATTACATTGCTAGTATCTCAATGGTTACAATGGCGCATCCGAGTCCCACTTCAGTAGTACCAAAATTTTTTTTCAAAGAATTGTATAAGGTGTTAAAATATGAAATGGCCGTTTTGTATGGACGAAATCGAGAAAAGTCATTTTTCCATACTAACAATTTTTTAATTTTTTTTAAACACGCCTGAACCGTTTTCGATGCAAGTGAAAGTTAGATGGTTATAAAGCTACGCATTATAGTATTTAAATTTCTGAAAATCAAAGTATATAATACAAATATACTTAATTGAAGCAAGAAGGTCAGCTGACACATTGTAAGGGGTCTTTTCAACGACTTCCTTTGAAGTTATAGGCGCTAGTATTGCATTTTTTTTGAGTCAAAAGTACTTTATTTAGTTTTTGATACAATACAAAAAGAATTACGCAATAATATGACTATACATAAGAGCTATAAACAAAATAAAAGTGGGAAAATAATCGGCAATTTCATACTTTAACCCCTATTATTTCCAAAAAGTCTATCGTTCGAAGGACATTTTGTTTTACAGGTGGGTTGGCGAGCACAAATTCAAATTCAAATTCAAATTCTTTATTTGCTATAAACAGGGTTGAAATGTTCTTACAATGTTGGTAATGTAGCTTGCAGACCTATTTAGCCATAAAATATAGCATGCAAATCATAAAGTATTAATAAAATATTGGATGGACCATTAAAGGTCAAAATTCATTACAATTTATTACAACTTATCTATACACATGTCAATTAAAATAATAGTCAATAAATAATAAGATTTAATTCTGTCCATAAATTATACATCAAATCAAATCAAATCAAATATATATATATATATATGTATGTTGTATATGTATGGTGCTCCATGCTGTTAAAATTCCTCAAGATGAAAATTTTGTAACCAAGAATTCCTGAACACTGTAAAAACATGAAGTGGTCAGCCATTCCCGTAATTTTTGGGTCATAAATTTTGTAGGACCTTTTTTATATTTCTCGGGTATTTTGTTGTATATTTTAATACACATACAGTAGGAGCTTTTACTACATAGTGATGTTCGAGGAATAAAATCTAATACAAGTCTATCGGACGATCTTGTGTTTCTTTGATATACCTCAGCAGCAGTTTTAAACAATTCTGGATGTTGTTTTACAAATTTAAAAATCTCAAGGACGTACATCCCAGGAACTGTAAGTATGCCAAGCTTAATAAAGTGTGGCCTGCATGTTTCATATGTTCCCTTCCGGCATAAGGCTCGCACACATTTTTTTGGGCTATGAAAATCCTTTGCACGTCTTTACTGTTGCCCCAAAAAATTATTCCATAATTTATAATTGATGCAACATACCCATAGTAAGCGCTCAATGATACACTCAGGGAAGTAATCCCAGTAAGCCTTCGAGCACAGTTTGGCTAATGTTGGAAAGAAGACGGACATCTTTCGTTTGGCGTCTGTATATCCCTTATCTTTTTTTAGTCACTACTTCGATATCCTTGGCTAGTCAAGTCGCAGTTTGGTTAATGGTGAAAAGAAGGCGTCACTCCTTTAGTCGCCTCTCGCGATGTCCATAGGATGAGAAGGAGTTGAGCTCTTGTTATTGAGCCGGCACCTCACAGCAACGCGTAACAATACGGAACGCATTTAGAGGTCTAAAAAGAACACGGACTTGGCTCATACGCGGCGAGCGACAGCCAACCCCAACACTATCGCTGCGTGCGACTGACAACACTCAGAATGCTATTTTAGGGTTGCCTATGTATGAGTGGTTACTTCTGGAAATGTACTTTTTATTATTATTTATTATTATTATCTTTATTTCAGACCTAGATCTATAGTGTTAGTAACAATTTAACTTAATGAAAACAAAATTAATATAAAATGTGGAGGTGTACCCATCTTCGTAATAACGTTATAATTAGGTACCTATGTAAAACACAATAAACTTGATACACAATCAGTAAAAGAATAACACTCATTTAAGCATTCAAATATATCATACTAGCTTTTATCCCGTGGCTTTGCATGCCTGAACTATTCGTTATAATGCGCGGAACCAAAAACTGATGTTCTTTTTCAGGACCTAATTTACATTTGTACCAAATTAAAATGTCATATAAATCAGTTGACTGTGTCTGCTTGACACAGTAACAAAAACCTCACATTCAAATTGAAAATACTAGTAAAGAAGTAGGGATACGTGACGTTGAATGTCTAGTAAGGCAGATATGGAACAGGACATTAGCTACGTTGATTTTAATTACGGACTGTTTGAAGTGTCATTTTTGTATGTGTCTTTAGTTTTTATTTTTTACCTGTGTTTATAAAAAACTGAATAGAGAAAATAACCAACACAACTTTACAATTGAGGGTAAGTCCGGTCCACATACCGCATACCATACACCTTTTTAAAAATTTGAAATGATTATTGCCCAGTTTTATATGATTTATAGTTTTACTTGAATTAGTACATGATATTATTTTGACGAATGTGTGTACACATTAGAAAGATAAAAGTAAAGTTTACCTACATATCTAGATAACACAGCACAACGAGGTATGACAAACTTGATAGACAGATTATGGGGGGAAAACAGACTTTGTAATAGTAGGCACTTTTTATTTTTTTTCGAAATTCTACATAGTGGTGCATTAAAAACTCAAGAGAGAAAGAGGAACCAATCATGAGGTCAAATCTAATCACAAAATAAGCATATAGCTGTCATAATTACGTAATAGATATCCTAAAATAACCATTAGTGTGTTGTCTGAACTTGTCTAGCGCTTAACAACCCTGCGTTCATAGTGAGGTACATAGCTCGAGGGGTATTTGTCGATACACCACCGGCTTTAGTGAGTTCGCTACCTTGTCAGGTATAAATCAGTCGGCGCGGTGACCCGTACGGCCTGTTCGATTCGACAGCCCTTTATTATGCTTGGTAATGTATTAATGAATTTCTTCGCTCTATCCGAAAAAAGAAAAGAAATACGCTTTTTTTGGGCGGAATTTTCAGTACAAGTAATTTAGCGAAATAATTTTGTCGGTGTTTCGAATAAGCGTATGCTTTGATTTTTTATTACTATTGAAGGTTTTCAGTGTTAACGTAATGGTTTTTATGTTGGTTTTATTAGGTCATATTTTATAGTAGTAAGTCATGGGTATAAAAGCTACTTTTAGCCCCTTAGCTTGTCTATTTTTAATATAAAAAGAAAATTCTACAATTAAAACACTGTACCGTAACTGGAAGCTTTATATTGAGATAGCATTTCCGTTTCCCGTCATTTGCCTACCCTTTTTAGTACGTAGTTTCCGGCTAAGTGGCGCCACCTGGCGGTCGTGTGCTTTTGAAGTTTCTTAAAATTTGCGGCACACCATTTTGCTCATTGGCGTTTAGTTTACCGTCGTAACAACACCTTCACTGCAAGCCCTGTCTCGGTGATCGTTAAAATTCAGTGATATTATAATTCTCAGAGCAGAATTTTATTATAACCAAGTGAGTTTTTATACAAACTAGTACACAAATCTGGTAAGTCCTACCCTCATTATTTAAAATGTTATGTATTTTATTTCAAGGAATTTTATTTTCAGTTTCCAATAGCAATTTTATTGCTTAAAACATGTTTTTAATAAAACATGAAATATCTTGCTTAAATATTCGTGTGACTTAAATAATGAATTTAACGGTTTTGCCGTTCGGATTGAATTGATGTAATACGTAATACGTAAAACGTAAAAGTGTATGGTGTCTTTTCCGTTTAGCATTGAGTGGTTTGTTTGGCTCGGCTGGCAGCTCCTCGAGCTCCTCTTTAGCCGGTTAACGAGGTGAACGGCACCTCGGGTGCCGTCATAAAATAAATACGCTTAATAAATGTATCTTTATTCTAATCAAATTAATGCTAAATTGCTTGACGAAATGGGCGAATTGCCTTTCTTTACATTTAAATTATAAAACAGTGCCTTTAGAATCCCGTGTTAGTGTTAAATTTTATGGAATGGGTAAAATTGGCAAACAAGTGCCTCAAAATAGCATACCTACACACCGCTAATGATCAGTATTGATATAAGATCTCTGAGGTCAGTGGAGCCCCTTTTTTGATCAACAGATTACTAAGTATACTGATTTTTTGAATTCACGCAACCTATTCAATAAAATGAAAGAAATTTACCGAAATATTACGTAAGTCCGTATTGATAAACGCGAGTTTCAGTCGTAAATTTATTTCAATTAAACAGACGTTAATTTTAACAATTTGTACACGAAGGTAAAAGAATTATTCACAAATAAAATCGGATTCTAATAAAGTGCAATTAGTTTGTAGCCACCGGGCAGCATTTACAGAGATTCGACGAGATTTCAGTATAAGTTAGAGATCCACTTATTAAAGCCTGCATAACTTTACAAACCCGTCTTATTTAGTGTAGACCCACATTCCACTCAAATGCATTCTGGAGAAAACAGATGGCATTCGTAAAGCTTTTTGACCTCAAAAGGGCAAAAAATCCACACAGCTAAGAACAATCAATCAAAGCGCTGTCTCTCGTGTGGACGAGGCATAAAAAATTTAGAAGTCTCATAGCCTATGCTATCAATTATTCAACCTTGCGGAATGCCTACTTACAATATACATATCGTGCTCTGCATGCAAGCCTATGCCTCTAATTATTCACCCTCGCGGGGTGCCTACCTATTAACAACTACCCTCCAAAGGGTATTTGATATACAAATCGGGCTCTGCCATGCAAGCATATGCCTCTAATTATCCACCCTCGCGGGGTGCCTACTTATTTATTAACTACCCTCCAAAGGGTAGTTGATATACAAATCGGGCTCTGCCATGCAAGCATATGCCTCTAATTATCCACCCTCGCGGGGTGCCTACTTATTTATTAACTACCCTCCTAAGGGTAGTTGGTATACAAATCGGGCTCTGCCATGCAAGCCTATACCTTTAATTATCCACCCTCGCGGGGTGCCTACTTACTTATCAACTACCCTCCTAAGGTAAGTACTGCCAAAGCAAAAATGAAGGTTAATTCTATAGCCAGGGCTCGAGGAGGTTCAAGCAATGACTTGAAATCGGGCTCTGCCATGCAAGCCTCTAATTATCCACCCTCGCGGGGTGCTTTATTATTTATCAACTATCTTCCTAAGGTAAGTTATGTCAAAGCAAAATTGCTAGAAGTTAATTCTATAACCAGGGCCCTAGCGGCCCGATCAAAGAGGTTCAAGCAATGACTTAAAATCGGGCTCTGCCATGTAAGCCTATGCCTTTTAATTATCCACCCTCGCGGGTGCCTACTTTGCACGAACTACCCTCGAAAAGTGATAAACCTGCTATAGCAACATTGCTAGAGGTTCATTTCATAATCAGGGCTCGCGGCTAGATCAAAGAGATTCAAGCAATGACTTAAAATTAGGCTTTTTCATGCAAGCGATACGCCTAAAATTATCCACCCTTGCGGGGCTACCTCGCTTGCTTTGTACCAGCTACCCTCAAAAAGGAATGGACAAGCTTTTGCAACATGGCCAGATGTTCATTTCATAAAAAAGGGCTCGCGACTCGATTAAAGTACCCGAGGTCGTTTTAATACTCCAAGAGGTATTAAAAAAGTTGACTTGAAAGAATTATAGTATCGCATTCCTTTGTGTCAAAAGTCTCAACTTGTGAATTCGAATGTAGTCATGCAGTTTGTTTTTATCCCTGTATAAGATCAAATCGAATATTTCATGTCAGAACCCTTCTTAGTGTACTTGACACTTACTGTTACATCTAAATGCTCGCGAGCATATAAAAGTTATGGTTCAAACATTGCAGAAGTTGGGATGGCAAGTGAATTTAGAAATATCGGTTTTTTGTCCCCAAAAAAGTATTATTAACTATATAATGAAAAATGGAATAATGTGAAAACATGAACGAATAGAAAAACTGCAACAAAGAAATCAATCAAGTAAAATAATAATTACAAAGATGAATTGAATTAATGATATGAACGAATTTCGTCATTTTTGTCGTGCCGCAATGTCACATAAATCATAGATAGTTAAGATTCCCTAGTGGTGGTTATCGAACAACTGAAGTAGTAGATCGACAGTTGCATTGCCCTTCCCAGGGGCGTTTTTTGACTACGGATGCTTTAGACCAAGCAGGTTCGCGCTTAAACCTAGACTTGATTTCAATAATTATATTTCGAATTTTGAACTTACTAGTTCCATTAAATTCCACATATTCGGCAAATAGGCACTGCCGACTGCAAAGTCCGAACCGACTAGTACACTGTACAGA
Source organism: Anania crocealis (assembly GCA_949315895.1). Lineage (NCBI taxonomy): Eukaryota > Metazoa > Arthropoda > Insecta > Lepidoptera > Crambidae > Anania > Anania crocealis. The sequence continues at coordinate 7,884,653 of OX438870.1, forward strand.
TCTCGTGATTATAAAACGGGAATGTCCAATAATAGACCTATTTGCCTCTAAAGCTGCTCACATTGTCAGCAATCACTTGACCCTGGATTTGACTTGGACCTGGATCAAGCTCTTTTCCAATTCATTTTACCCATTACTTAGGTACCTTGAATTCAATGATTGAGGCCTTTTCCATGCAGTAGGATGATTATAGGCCGTAACTAGGAATAAAGTTTGACGCAATTGTAGCATTTAAGCATGCCAAATACGTAAGGTTTAGAAATCGAGGGTCAAGAGTTAAACTGTTTAACTTAAAAGGTATTGCGATAGCGGAAAGTTAAATTATTTAAGAAAAGGTTGACATTGCATCCGTAAAGAAATGCTACCAATACTAAATGCTCTTCAGAGCCACATTCACTACTACATCAGTTTGATTCTTAGTGTGACGAAATAATAACAGGTGTACCTATATCTTCGCAAAGGGAAAGTACGAAATCTTTATTTCTAATGAAAATATCATACGTTAGATCGGCATCGAATGCATTTCAGGATACATTGGCGATGCGTTCGGTTCTTCATGGTGCGAACCCATTACTTGGGTCTTCCTACAAACATTTCTAATATCCAGGGTGCTCTCACTCAACTAAATCTTTTAACATGGTTGTTTTTGCCATGATGGGAGAAAGTGTTCTGGCGTGTCAGAGACTGAGCACTTGCAGCACCACTTACCTTAGTAACCTCCAGATACATTTCCTCGATGGAAAAAAGGAAATCTGGGGGTTGGTGAGGCGGTGGAAGGCTAAACCTCTAAAGAAAAGCTTTTACTTAAAAGTTTTTGGTGAGTCTATTTTATAAATTTGTCAAGTAACTTAGAATTGTTGTTGTTCAAGGACTATTTCAATAACAACAAAGATTAAAAGCCTTACTTTTCCGCAATTGGCGCAATTCTCATCAGGCTTACATTTAATATGTGCATTATCACATAATACAATACTTTTACACATAAATTAGCTGTCTGAAAATAATGCGATTCTGAACCATGAACAGTGAAGTACTCACGTTCTAGTAAAACATATTCTTAAATTAATTGCTTTTACAAAAAATAAAAAACCCCAAACCGTATGGGATGTCAGTGTACTTATAAATTTATAACCGACACAAGAATGTTTCAATCATTACATCAAATAGCAATTTTAATACTTATTTGTTCAGGCAGATGCATTCATGACCTGACCTTAGAATATACCCTACCTAAAGTACCTACCTAACCATAATACAAAAACTTTACCGTATGGCCTGAATTTGGTTCTACAACCGATAGCAATACATAGGTACTGACAGACTGTCTACAGATAAATTTTGAATATAAATAATAAAAATGTAAGCCTCCTGTCTCGGTGATTAAAATTATAATATTTACTATTAGTTAAAACATCGCTGAGTGATAGATAAAAAACGATTTTAAATTATTCAATATTTTCATCAGTTGAGGTGCAGTACCTACGTCACGTAGGTACCTTACTGTTATAGCAGGAACTGTAAAAACGTTTCTTGATTACACAGCTACCCCAGATAGCGTAAGATCTGTGTAGCTTCCAAGAACTGGTAAGAAAATCACCCCATCGACGAAGTTCTAGCTCATGGGAATTGGTAATCAGCTAAAACATCACAACAATCCTATATGTGTGGAATTAAATCAAGTATTGATAAACTTTTACACAACTAATGCGATTGCTAGAAGAATTTCCTAGAAAGCTTTTTAGTTTGAATTTTTACCTTTTCATAGTTATATTACATGTTAATTTTTATTGTTACTCCTGTGTAACACACGGAAAAGAATATTGTCTTACTTAAAATAAAAAGTATTCAATATCATAAATACTTTTTTATTTTTAAATCTGTCACATTGGCGTTACGCTAAGGCGTTATAATATTAAGTGGCGTCACCAGGCGATAACAAACAGATCTCAATATAAAGCTTCCAGTTACGGTACAGTGTTTTAATAGCAGCGTTTTACCCTGAAATAAAACGCATATTAAAATACTTACCTCACTGGAAGCTTTCACTTTATTTCTGCCTGGTGCAATTGAGCCAATGAGCAAAATGGTGTGCCGCAAATTTTAAGAAACTTCAAAAGCACACGACCGCCAGGTGGCGCCACTTAGCCGGAAACTACGTACTAAAAAGGGTAGGCAAATGACGGGAAACGGAAATGCTATCTCAATATAAAGCTTCCAGTGAGGTAAGTATTTTAATATGCGTTTTATTTCAGGGTAAAACGCTGCTATTATGTGTAAAAAATAAAATAGCACAATTGTTCATCGGAGTACCTACCTATATCAAAGTAGCACGTCTTCATTCGATTTGTTATATTTCGTCTTTAACGTTTTTAATAACTTTATCATCATCACTTTATCAACTAAACGACATCCATTACTGGACCCATATAGTCAGTCTTTAAGGGTGTCCAATCTATAAATATGTTTTATCCGTCTTAATAATTTAAATCCATATTGATAATTTTGCCGTAATCCATCAGGTCATCTCTTTTTCTTCAATGGTTCGTTCTCTTGTTTGTTTTTTCACTCTTATTTTTCAAGCCATCTATCTAACTCTATCCTACACTATAGTTCATTTGTCTTTTAACACTGCTAACTTTACTTATATCAATCAATCACCCTACGCCTCTGTTACTCATTCATTCAATAATTCACCACCACACATGCGGTTTTCTCAGACCATGTCTGCCCTCTTGATATTAAAACACAAAGAAAAAGCGAAGAATAAAAAATTTATTGGCCAAATTAAAACCCGGAGCCAAACAAGCAATCATCTACAATGCACCGATTCAACATTTTTAAGCCTCACTTTCACTAGAGAAGCGTGTAGTGGAGACAGATTGCCGAACATTCATGAGGTATATCGTTTTATAATTATTAAAAGGGGTTAAAGTATGAAATTGCCGTTTTGTATGGACGAAATCAAGAAAAGTCATTTTTCCATACTAACAATTTTTTAGTTTTTTCAAAAACGCCTGAACCGTTTTCGATGCAATTAAAGGTGAAAGTTAGGTGGTTATAAAGCTACGCATTATAGTATTAAAATTTCTGAAAATCAAAGTATAAAATACAAATATACTTAATTGAAGCAAGAAGGTCAGCTGATACATTGTAAGGGGTCTTTTCAACGACTTCCTTTGAAGTAATAGGCACTAGTATTGCATTTTTTTTTAGTCAAAAGTTACTTTATTTAGTTTTTGATACAATTATACAAAAAGAATTACGCAATAATATGACTATACTTCAGAGCTATAAACAAAATAAAAAGTGGGAAAATAATAAATAATAAGTATGTATTTACAAAAAAAAAGTATTTATATAAGTTTGTCGGTTGTCTAGTACCCCATACGACAGGGTACTTAATAGTAGCTTAATTTGGGACTAGATGGCTCTGTGTGGCCCAGTGAGGCATGTCCTAAATATTTATTTATTATTATTAACCTACTAAACTAACCTACACAATATAATGTCTAGATAGTAGAGTAGATAAATACAATTATTAGCCACTTGCTATATATATATATATATATATATATAACAAGTGGCTAATAATTGTATGTACTAACTAACTCACCTTTAAACAAATGTATACATAGGTGTACTATGTCTGTTTATCTGGCCAATGTTGAAACTTTGTCTAAGCTTATGTTTTAAAACTAATTTAAGGTTGTTTGCTTATACCCTTACAGGGTTTTGTTACATTTATTTTGTAAACAAAATGCAATAAATAAATAAATAAATAAACGTTCAGCATATCTTGTGAACATTGTAAATAAGGAATAGGCATTATGACTAGGGTTGAAAATCACAAGTAAAATACATGTATTTTGCAATCGGACTTTGTATTATTCAATAAAATACAGAAACTTTCAATGAGTTCTTACGATGTATCTTTCGCAAGTTTCCGTTTTTTACATGTATTTTACATTGTATTTTTCGCTGTTTTTAGGACTAATAATAATAAAATCAGCATCCTCCTTTACATATAATTAAAAATCATTGAATTGTTAGTAACATACTCGTAAGTTGTTAGTTTTATATTTTTTAGGCAATACCATTTTCTTGATATCTTCTTCCATGTTGTTAAACTGTAAAGCAAATAAAACCCACAGTAAACAACAGAGGAATGAATATAGGTATGTAGGGTGCCTCAAAATTAGTGTCATATATTTTCATTTTTTTTTCTTTCATTGTATTTTATGAAAAATACATTGATTAATACACGTATTTTACATGTAAATTTGTATTTTCCAAATAGCCCTATGTAATAGGGGTTAAAGTATGAAATTTCCGATTATTATCCCACTTTTAATTTTGTTTATAGCTCTTAAGTATAGTCGTATTATTGCGTAATTCTTTTTGTATTGTATCAAAAACTAAATAAAGTAACTTTTGACTAAAAAAAAAATTGCAATGCCTATTACGTCAAAGGAAGTCGTTGAAAAGACCCCTTACAATGTGTCAGCTGACCTTCTTGCTTCAATTAAGTATATTTGTATTATATACTTTGATTTTCAGAAATTTAAATACTTTAATGCGTAGCTTTATAACCATCTAACTTTCACCTTTAATTGCATCGAAAACGGTTCAAAAGTTTTTAAAAAAACTATAAAATTGTTAGTATGTAAAAGTGACTTTTCTCGATTTCGTCCATACAAAACGGCAATTTCATACTTTAACCCCTAATATTATTCCAAAGTTAAGAAAGATTCAAAGTTGCGAAAAAAAAATTTGTTGTTTGTAAAGTAGGTTTACGATCGAGATGTTTACGTGATAACGTCTTATTGGTGATATAAGTTTTTGGGAAGTAAGGAATTAATGAAGATAACAATTTTTTCAAATTTTAAATTACATCTTAAACATTCAACGAAAACTTAACCGCACGAGAAAATCTCCATTCGTTTGTATGCCGCTAGAGTGAGAGAGACGGAAGATCGGTCCACTCACTCGAACGCTATGCCAGCCTCCGCTCGTGAGGATTCCGCGTGACAAGTTTCACGGAATGACTGGCAGCGCTCGAGATGAGACGGGAGATCGGTCCGTCTCTCTCTCTCGTTATACCTGCGATCGCGCTCGTGAGGTTTTGGTGTGACACAAGTTTCTGAACATGTCACCCGACTAAAACGATTTTAAAGACGTTATCACGTCAAAAAACAAATGAGTATCTTGCGCCATTTTCATCCTTAATTCCTAGGGTTGATCCTGTGGTTGATCCCCAACCCGCATTTGGCAAGCGTGGTGTTTATACCTGTACCCATCATTTCTCTGGTAACTGGAATTCAATGATGGAGGCCTTTGCCCTGCAGTGGGATGATTTAGGCCGTTACTTACTTATTTTAGGCATATATGATAAACAATTACACAATTGCATGATACGGCTTGTTAAGTGGTTAGTAGAACCATAGGGAAAGAAATATAGAACCTATAACTAAAGATGACATTGAGGCACTATTAGAAAGAACATAATACAAAACATACACAAACATAATATGAAGGTTTCTCTAATTAAGTGCTTAGTAGTTAAATCAACCTTTTGTTTGTTAGTTGATTTAAGCTTTACCTAAATACTTAGCTCAGTCTAATCTACTATCAGGCGATGTCTCTTGATACAGGCTAATCTAAGCTTAAAAAGTGACACTGGTAGTGATTAGTTTAATTAAGATAATGTAGGTAATGTATTTTTAAAGCAAATAAACAACTTTTTAACTTTAGAAGTACTATGTAAAGTAAGTAGTAAACGATGCTTCTGAGCCATGGGTCACGGGTTCGATCCCCGCACAGTACAAACATTTGTTTACATGAACATGTCTGTTTGTACTGGTGTGGGTGTTTTCTATGTATAATAAGTATATATTTACGTAGTAGTACATACTTATTATAAATAACGTACTATTACCCAAAGTATAAGCTAATTAGTAATAGCTTAGTTTGGGACTAGATGGCTCTGTGTGACCAAGTGTGGTATGTCTAAAAATATTTATTTATTTATTTATGAAGTAGTAGCAACGCTTTGATTCTACCAAACCATTGAAGCTAGATTTGGATCTATGGTGTATATGTAGTATATCTATGGTGATAAATAACAAATGTTATGGGTCTGTGATATCGTATTACTGAAATTTATCGTGGCACAGCTCTTTCGTATCTATGAGTAGACCACAATGTGGACTCTCATAAAGGCGCACATTTTATTGCTATTATTTATCGTCTGTTTATTGGGTAGTAAGGAATGCAGCCATTTTGTGTCGTAAATAACATAAGTGCTCACTGATAAAAGATACATGACAAATGTTTTAAAGTATTCTTGGATTTTTAAAGCACAGATATTTAGGAGAACTAGAATAACCGTCGTGGCGTGTAGTGCCCACACTAAATAAATAGCGCCACCACTTTTCTCCTAAGAGTGTCATAAGGGGCGACTAATAGGTATTCTTGGATTTTTAAAGCACAGAAATTTAGAAGAACTAGAATAACCGTCGTGGCGTGTAGTGTAGTAAATAGCGCCACCACTTCTTGTCCTAGTTATGAGAGCCGACTAAAAGAGAACTACGATGAGAACACGGGCAGCAGTGAGTTCTTTCTACCATTGGCCAAACTGTGATAGCCAACCAGCCTGCCAAGCGTGGCAATTATGGCAAAACCACCAACCAGGTTGCTGAAACGCTAAAAGTGACACCATTCTCATCGTCTCAGCAAAAAGACGCTCTCAGCTGGGAATTGGCCTTCATAAGGACCTCTTATGGAACCTGGGGCCTTATTTAGCTATTTCAATCGCAGTTCGATCGTTATTGAATGGGGGCTATCGCTAGTGAATTTGCCACTAGAGGCGCTAGTGTCGCGTGAGGTCCAATATCATTTCACTTTCAATATCAATATCACTTTGTACTGGTTTTAGCGGAATTTGTTGCATAAATTATAATTTCTTTAATTTACCTGCTGGAAAGTGATCTCCTTCGTAAAATATCGCAAATATGGATTATTTGGCGATTAATGTGAACGCTTTAAAAGCGGAATTAAAAAAAGCGCAAAAATAGGCGGCCTCAAGAGCAACTATTTCAGAAGTTAGTTTGTTGATATCAAGATAGTTATTTATAAACAATATAACCTTAATTAGATTCAAGATATAACACTTTGTTTCGGCGCCAATCGCCTTTTACAGCTATACCTCCGGACCTCAGTTTACAGTGGCGCCAACTGGTGAGCAAAGAAACGGTAGTCCCCATTGGACGATTTTGACATTTAGCCTACACTAGAACTGTCAAAAACCTGCTATTCAATTACGATTGTGATAAGCTTTGGTTACGCGAATTAGGGGCCTGGTTGGTGGTATGGTAGCAACACATGAATAAATAATGTGGTAGGTGGTAGCAATCTTGTTTGAAATGTCAATTGATATGAACATAGTTTTCTATAAACTACTTATTACGGCTCAACGGCCGGAATTAAGTTTTTATTTTGTATTTTTTTTTTAGGATAAAACAATAAAAATAAAAATCATGACAGATATTTGTAACTGTCATTTTTTTTTGTCACTGCAATACCAGTTAATTTTAGTGTCCGTTGGTTCCCTTTAAATTATAAAATATAAAAAACTTACTTAGAGAAGAGTAAAAAATATGAACCCAAAAGTAGTTACACTTTTTTCGTATTCGAAAGGCATATTATGGCCAGTTAGTCAGCGACTCTATAAACTCCTTACAACAAAAGTTCCAAATGAAAACATTCTAAATTTAAATTATCTGAATGTCTATTATTGTCAGTGAGGACCGTAGACTTAAGGACTTAATAAAATATACTAGCGTAAGTTTATGGTAAGGACAAACCTAATTATACAAACTACTCAATTCATAGTTAAACAGGCATGGGCTATATCTAACCGGACATGCGTATAGTTGGTTGTAACACTTCAATTATAAGAATTTACCGCACCCCAGGGCCGGCCTGACAGCCGGTGTCGGGGCCCGGAGACCGTAAATTATGCATTTACCTTCTTTTTGCCGGTAACCGGGTCGGGATAAGAAATATGAGGTAACGGCCAACTTCTATACACGGTAAATGACTTACCGCCAGGTCAGTTTGCGGGAAACGCTTTTGGAGATGAAAATGATAATGTTTCGGGCTCAAAGGTGAAACGCAAATTTATTGAATTAAGTCTAGTGCTATACTAGTAAGAGGTTAGTTTTCATAGTTCTTTTTGATTAAGATTTTTAAAATCAATTCTGAATCTTACTCGGAGAGCTGCTTTGCAAGAATATCGACTCAATTAAAACTTTTGTGAAATTAAACTAACTATTATCAGTTCTTAAACAAATATATCTATACTAATATTATTTATATTTATAACGCCTCGTTGGTCTAGTGGAACGCCTCGTTGGTCTAGTGGTTTAAATACCGGGCCAAGATCTTGGGGTCCCAGGTTCGATCCCCGGGTCGGGCAACAAAGAGTTTCGAATTTTCGAACTTTGCTCGGGTTTGTGATCAACAACCCGCATTTGGCAAGCGTGGTGATTATGCCAGTTCCCATAATTGCGAAGGTAACTAGAATTCAATGATGGAGGCCTTTTCCCTGCAGTAGGATGATTATAGGCTGTTACTTTACTTTACTTTTTTTTACTAATATATTATCATGCTGAAGAGTTTGTTTGTTTGAACACGCTAATCTCAGTAAATACTGCTTCGAATTGAAAAAAATATTTTTGTGTCGGATAGTCCATTTATCGAGAAAGGCTTTAGGCTATATAACATCACGCTGCGACCAATAAGAGCAAAGCATTAGTGAAAAATGTAAAAATAATCGCGATCATAATAACAGAAATGGACGCCGACGAAGTCGCGGGCAAAAGCTAGTAAAAAATAAAAACGCTATTCGAGGTACCTAATCTGTTTAAGTTTCGTTTCTATTCTCGCAAACCAGTGAAAAGTTTCAGTAAAAATAAAAATTATTTAAAACTCATCAAGAATTCACAAAACAAGAACATCAAGGACAACAAACACAAAATAATCTGCTCAAACCAGCCTATGTTAACTTAAGCTTGAAATAACATTATTGCAGTGTCAAAAAATGTATATCACCGTCATCAAAAATCATATCCGATGGTCTTAAAGTAATGTAGAGGGAAGAAATATAAACTTTAAAAATGCTATTATCATAGTTTTAACTTGTCCATTGTATGTACTTATATACTTTTATATGCCTGTGTCTTCTGGCTTACACCACAGAACATGGAAAGGTTTACACATTAAAATAATGGTGCACAACCCCTCTTCTCTCTCTCTTCTCTTCTCTTCCTATGGGTGTTGTAGGAAATGACTAAAGGAATATTTCCAGAGAAAACGGGATTATGACAAAATGCAAAAATTGGGGACGCCGGCGTCCAGCAGCTGTGGACTATCCATTAACCATGAAACGCACTTATCGAAGTGCCGTGTGACAATATCTACGTTCTAGCTAGGCAGAAACAATACAAAAACTACTACTTTGGCTTTAACTAGGCGTCTTTCTAAGAACACTTTCCGGGATAAAAAGGCACTTGTCGACGTGATTAAAATAAAAATGTCTATTATGTCTTACGTTGTGCCCAGAAATGCGGTTAGATACTCCGTACATTTTCCTGATACTAACGGAATAATGGAAAGTGTATGCAGTTTATTCCATTGAAAATCAATCTTCCATACCCAAACAACTTACAAATAGGAAACAAGTAATAGTCTTTATAGATAGTTGAAAGGATTCCTTCAAAAGAACTAGCCGGAGCTGAGTCGGAAATAGTCAATATTGAAAGAGATAGCTTCCTGTATTTGCTACCAACAGGCTACGGGCTAGAAATAAATATCAGAAGATGCATTGTTACGATTCTGAAGTGTGAAAAATTCTCGGTTCTGCGAAATCGGAAAACATTCGATGCAACAAATTAGGGAACCTGGACTTTATTGATATAATAGGGGTTAAAGTATGAAATTGCCGATTATTTTCACACTTTTTATTTTGTTTATAGCTCTTAAGTATAGTCATATTATTGCGTAATTCTTTTTGTATTGTATCAAAAACTAAATAAAGTAACTTTTGACTAAAAAAAAATGCAATACTAGTGCCTATTACTTCAAAGGAAGTCGTTGAAAAGACCCCTTACAATGTGTCAGCTGACCTTCTTGCTTCAATTAAGTTTATTTGTATTATATACTTTGATTTTCAGAAATTTAAATACTATAATGCGTAGCTTCATAACCATCTAACTTTCACCTAAAATTGCATCGAAAACGGTTCAGGCGTTTTTAAAAAAACAAAATAATTGTAAGGTGGAAAAATGATTTCGTGCATACAAAACGGCAATTTCATACTTTAACCCCTAATATTATAAAGTGTCTTACTCTATGAGAGATAATAAAGAATATTTTTAACAGTATTGATAAAGCTTTTGTGGTTTAATACCAACAAAAGTTGTATGAAGCCCTAAAACATTATATCCAAAATAAATACATTTTCAATGCTGTATTCCTTTTAAAAGGAAAGGAACAGAATTTTCCAGTGTAAATACATTAATAAAAATTCTCTCTTTTCTTTATTTCTACACAATAGGGTACTTAATGCGACGAAACCTTAAGATCACCATAGTTACTACGTAGGTATTATATGTAGATAAGTTTCAAGTCTGTCTTAACCCTTTTCGGGCGCAGGAAGAGATATGACTAGATAGAGGCTTTGAAGCTATTATATAAGTATCTAAAGTACAAGCACGTACTTATAATTTAATATGTTGTTGACCTATTTTTCGTTTCCGGTTGGTTTCTGCCGTCTCGGCAGTTTTTGAATGGAAGAAGCAGATGGGAGTACCTCTTATAATGAAGTAAATTGAACCTGATATAAAATCAATGTGTTTTAAGTAAGTCAAATAGTATAACTTTTAAAACAAGTATATTAACCTTTTTTTTTAAAGTTAGATTTTTGTTAAAAAAGTACAATCCCATATAAAATAATATTATAAAAGGCCCGTAACCAACGTCATTACAATGATATAGAATGAATGACCGATCAAAATGAAAATAGCTTGCATGGCTGTGAAATTCTGCTAAGACATGCGAACAGAAAAGACATGGAGTAGTAAATTTGATTCCACTATATTATTTGAAGGTTGGTGAACAGTTAGTATAAGGTATTCGATTCGTTTATTTGTATTTACTGTCCAATTTATTAAGATAATTATGAACTTCAAAAACAAATAGTTTAAATAAAAACAATGTATTATATTAATAAAATTTAAGTAAAATAAATAAATGTGGACAACATCACATATACATTGTTACCATCCCGTAGTGAATCGATAATAATTTGCAGAAAGAAACAAAGATCCAATGGACTCGTTTGAGGATCAAACTCGTGAGCTAGTGAACACCGATGCCACTCGACAAAAGAGGTTGTCGAAATTAGTTAAGTAAATTTTGTCCAGAGGGGCTGGATCTGCGTTTAGCTGACTATTGAGGAAGTAATAACTAGCAGATAGATAACGTAGCCATGTTTCTTAAAATTGATTTGATCAGCACAAATATGTGAGATATGATACATTTCCTTCTATTATAGACAAATTACTATTTCTGAGAAAAATAGATAAACCACAAAGCCATATTGAGCGGTTAAAACAAAACCCAATTATTCACATAACGGATCCGGATAATGCTTGAAATTGTTTAAAGGAAGTTATCAGACAGACCGCTAAGGATAACACTGTTCCAAAAACTCCAATGAAATGTTACATCTCAGCGAATACAGCTGATGTTATTGTTCAAAGGAGAAATCTGAAGCAAAAAGGTCTAACATCTCAGGGGGACATTGATCTCTACGCTCAACTAAATGTTGAAGTTGGGGAGCTGAGGAGATGTCGCAAAGATTATGATCAACACCTGAATAATATCTGTGAAGAACTGGAACGTAATGCTTAGAAGAATGAGATTAAAGATCTTTTTAAAAAGGTCAAACAACTTACCAAGACTCGCCATGCAAAGACATGTACCATAGCAGATGAGGCTGGAAATATACTAACAAAGAAAAACCAGGTGTTAGACAGATGGAAGAGATACTGCACCAAGCTCTATGACACTGGAGAATCTATTCAGATAGGTGAACCACATCCGTCGCCCCAAGAACCGGATGTTCTTTTATCAGAGGTGAAGAGTGCCATAAAAGCCTTGAAATCTGGAAAATCACCTGGTAAAGACGGGCATCTCAGCGGAATTGCTCAAACATATAGGCCCAACAGGTACACAACATTTACATAACATCTGCAATTTTATATGGAAGTTCAGGCGATGGTCCGTTGAGTCAGAATCAATGAATTTTATTTTTTATGTTCTAGGTTTTTGTGTTCTAGGGTTCTAGGAAAGACTGTAGCAATTACAGAACTCTCTCTCTTATACCCCACATCAGCAAAATTCTCCTTTACATTATAAATCAAAGGCTTAAATATTTTCTCAATTTCCAAATCCCTAAAGAGCAAGCGGGATTCGTCAAAGGCAAAGGAACACGAGAACACATTCTAAATGTGTGACAGATTATTGAGAAAAGTCGTGAATGCCGATGATACCGTTCTCATCACCACATTCTTTGTGGAAATGAAACACCTACTGTTTAGATTGGAAATGGAGAGTAACGGACTGGGGCTGGTCATGAATAAGCAGAAAACCAAGCGTATGGTTGTAGATTGCGCCGCCAAATTAACAGGTGCCCATGACTGTTGGGGAATTGACAATGTGGATACATTTATTTATGTGGATCAAGGTGGATATATTTTTATGAACGGAGTGGAAACGTGGACCATACTAGCCAGAGAAAGACAGAGAATAAACGCATTCGATATGTGGTGTTGGAGGCGAATGCTAAGGATACCCTGGACAGCCAAACGCACTAATGTATCTATTCTATCACAACTGAATGTCAAAACACGTCTGTCCTCAATCTGTTTAAGTCGCGTATTTTCGTTGGTGAATTAGAAGGCAAGAGAGCGCGAGGTCGTTCGTCAACTAGATGGTCTGACCAAGTGAAAGACGCAACCTTCTCAAGCAAGTTTCATCAGGCGGTGAGAGCAACGATGGACCGAGACCGGTGGAGAAAACTAATAAAAACCGGTGATCGCGATCCTCAGTAACGAGGGAGCGATTAGAGAGATATATAGATAAATTAGAACAATTAAAAGTATGGGCGCCGGTAGAGCGTTTTTTTAAAAAGACTTTAACACAAATCAGTTGTAGAGCATGCATAGCACGTCATATTTTGTAACTGAGTTTTAATTCTAGAAGTCAGCGATTACAAATCAGTAAATTTCTTTTCATGTTTATTATTGTTCTAGGACTACACTACCGTCTCTATGTTAGCACAAATACAATGAGTATTCTAGGTGCAAGTGAAAATGGACTATGAATCCCTGGACACCGATGATTATGCATAATGTCATTATAGGATTGATACTGGATGTAATCGACCCTCGTAATAACATACACATAAGGAACAGTGTACGATATAGCCGAAATTGGTTTGACTTTTTCTCGCAAAGCATCTCCACAGTTTCTTTTAGTCCCGCGCAATATGCGTCCGACCTCACGAATGTGGCCATTACTCAAAGTCCGGCCAAACTCGCAACCGTCTTACTTTTTTCTCACATTATCGCAAATATTCTTCCATTCTGGGCCGAACTACTGCAATAGCAACGATATTATGAGTTATAAGCTGTATGAATTGGTCCCATTCGCGATATTTGGTCCGCTTTGTTCTGCTGAACAGATTTTGTTTAGGAACCAACGGCACTGATTAATGGTGTTTAATCTTGAATATTGGCGTAGGTAGAGGAAATTGTAGAATCTATGAAGTTTATCATAGCGTAAATTAAGAAATATCCGAATGCGATTGACTTATGAGTTTAGTGATATTTTCAACTGAAAACAAGTTATTTTGTTGAAGTGTAATACCTATGTTTATCTGAATAAAAAATTAGAAAGAAAGAAAGAAAGAATTATTTATTTGACACATATAATAAAACTACGGAACACATAACATTGTTTTAAACCTAGTCACGGGTGACAGGTGGGAACCTGATTAGATACCTAATCCTTGAAAAATTGTGCTTAGATGCCTTTAGCATTACTTAATAAAAAAACTACATAGGTAGCTAAAAACAGTTTTACCTACGGTGGAGAGAAGATGAATCGAAGACCTCCGTGGTAGAGCGGCGTACACATTGGTTTTCAAGGTGTCGCCTTCTACGAGGTTTTGATTCCCGGACGGGTGAATGCAGAAAAATGTTTTTTCTATATTTTCTCGGATCTGGGTAGGTATTAGAAAGAAAAGAAAGAAAGAAAGAAAGTATGTAAATAATGTATGTAAGGTTGTCCATGACGGGCAGCAGCCTGCTGTCAATTTCCTTTTGGCAGTACTTTTTTAGTCGCTTTTTACGATATGAACGACATAGGCAGAGAAGAAATTACTCCTCTACTATTTTTCCGTGCAGGCAACACACGACCCACACCTTTACTTTTACTGTATAACAAAGTTACATATAAAATACCAGACTACACAGATAAACAACAAGAAGTTACAAAGTCTCAAGCTCAAGATACTTCACATTTCCTTGTATCGTATTGAAAATGTCGGGGCTATTTCGTCTAAATTTCAAAAGAGCTAATTCTCGTTTAATGTACACCGACACATTTATTTCAGAGCAAACTTTTGCTTCCGCACCGCGGAGCCGGTAGGAAATCCTTTGAAGTCGCCGGAGCATGAACCTGCGTTGGTTATTCACATCTGAAACTATCTATTAGGTTTTACTGACTGTGCGAGAAGCTGCTTCGCGTTTGATTTTACACAGCATTTTTTAGCAACTTTCCATCAGTATTTAAACTTGAAAAAATATGTCTCAGGTTACTCGAACCCGCATCTCCATGCAAACCAGGCGCGGTGCTTTCAAAACATACAGGTATGCATGCAGATTTGGGTTCAAGTCCCGCCTGAGAATTTTTTTTCAAGTTTAAATAGTGTTATTATAATTAGAATGAATGATTGCTAAAAATATCATTTAAGTAGTCCACTCCAACCAGCGCTAAACTACTGTAGTGGGACATGCTTCCAACTCTGATAGACTTGAATTGATCAATTTTCGGATAAAATTATCGTTTATTAAATATAAATATATCGGTTTTAAATTATATTTTGGTTTATACTTACGTTTTTAAACACTTCGCAGGGTTTGTGGTCAAGGGGTATCTGATTTGTGATTCCTCTTATAGAAGATAGTTTAAGAAATTTTTAAAACTAAAGACAAAGAAAATTGCTATTCTATTGCTTAAATTGTACCTAGGATGATTGGTGAAACTCAAAGAATATGAAACTATAGAAATTAAATATCAACCTAAATTCTACAGAGAAAATGGCTAGAAATTACTAGCTGAATCGGACCACGTGTTTCTTTTTAGCAATTCAATACTAGTATTGTTAAACGTATTTCTGGCTGTACCTAATTGGGGCTGTAAGTAACACATATGTGATTCGAAAGCTATGTCTTCAATTTTTATAACTCTTTCGGTTTTTATTATTGTTTTAAAAATGCTGTTAATAAATGATTATTTTGTGTGTCAACTACATGTTTAAAAGGCAATATTTGTGCCTAACGATGCAGCCGACCCGCCCAGTCAGTGGCCCACTATTAAGGTAGAGTGATACATCGCGCCCGGTCATGGTCCATTGGTGGTTCTTTACTTGAAGACGAATGGTTTGTACGCACGCTTAGCTTATCGTTAGATTAGTATTTCATTAGAGTAGGTTCCTATTCTACAATGTATGGTGTATATTTGGGGAGAGCAAAGGGGGAAGATATATGTTGACATGGAAGTCCTAAGTGTAAAGAAATCTATACTGTTGTAAAAGTATCACCTTAATCTTACTCATATTACGATTTGAAAGTTTGGGAGGAAGTTAATAACTTAATCATGCCAAAACGGCTAGAAAGATTTAATTTAATTTTTATACAAATATTGATAATAAGAAGCAGTCAGAAGCAGTTAAGTGCGCAGGAGATTTTTAGGTGCACAAACGTACGCGCAAACACAAGTGCACACACTCGTCTATTGATGATGATGACGGAATGTAGTATTTTAATCTTTAGTTTACCATTAGTTTGCTTTGCTTGTTTCGCTTTAATTTTATATTCTGAACAAGAGTACCTATAGATACTGCTTGTATAGACAGTTGACAGTATGGCAAACATATTCCAAAACGAAACAGTCAGTAGTTAAAATAAGAGATAAATTAGTGTATTGATTGATATACCTAACCCAATAATAGGTACATCTTTTGAAAACAAAACACTACTGTATAATTAAAGATTCAATAAAACCTGATTATTGTTTGATCAACTTATAATTAGTAAAAAAGCAACTCAAAACAGCAGCAACATTCGTTTTGATGCAAAATAATCACCGCCTGGTAAGTTTAATGCAAAAACTTTCTCACTGAAAAGAAATCCGCATAAAACATCAGCTGATCGGCCGATTCGTTTGGCAAACCAAAATTTAAATTTGCCAGCCTAAATAAATTCGACAAAAGTTTCCATTCGGAAACAGGCAGTCTAATTTGTCTATTTAGAAACCTTTTGTGCTGTGACCAACCTTTCCATTTACACCAGAATTGGTGAAATGAAATTTTAAAGAGCCGTTTCAGGTTAATGATTGAAGTATAGAAGTATCTGCATGGTTGACCAGTTTGCATATTTCGCGATGCATTAGTTTCTAACAGAAACACAAAGAATACCAGGAGGCATAGCAATCAAGTAGCGTCCTACGAATTAACATATAGAGTAAATTTGTTTAAAAATTAAAATGGCATCATACTCGTACTTACTTGTGTACCGCATACGAATTTGATGTTTTTTTTACCTTGACTTTATTTGCGAAATATTCAGTTGTTCAGAAAAAATTATATACGCAAAGTTATGTTAGTTCTATCTTCTGATACCTGTAAGATTTCTAATTAGACTAGTAATTTTTTTGTCGAAGGATGTCTTAATAACATTTAAATTAGTTTTTGATACAGTCGCTATAAACAAAGAGTTTTAGTTATGTACTTACCTAAACTGTACTGTACTTGGGGCATCTGGGTACATAGGAGTGATTGGGTAAATCGCTAGTAGGAGAGGTCATAACTCAATTATTGGTTGTCAAAATTGATGGATGCATATTTTTTTTTTTACTGTTTACAAACTACTAGATAAAACGTAATCAAAGTTTACATCGGCTATTTCTATATTTGTTTCATTCACAACGACATCCTTTTGAAGTCAGCATGGGACTTGAAATGGGCAGAATTTCTCAAGTAAATTGGATGAAAACTTTTCAGTTCTCCATCAAGGCGGTTCTGACCGCTTTTTATTTAGCATTTAAACATTTATTTTTCTTAGTAAACGATGAAGCAGTCGGCTGAAAAGTAGATATTAAACTAAAGCTCCATTCCTTACAACTCATGTAATGGGGACTACCGTTTCTTTGCTCACCAGTTGGCGCCACTGTAGACTGAGGTCCGGAGTTATAGCTGTCAAAGGCGATTGGCGCCGAAATAAAGTGTTATATCTTGAATCTAATTAAGGTTATATTGTTTATAAATAACTATCTTGATATCAACGAACTAACTTCTGAAATAGTTGCTCTTGAGGCCGCCTATTTTTGCGCTTTTTCTTAATTCCGCTTTTAAAGCGTTCACATTAATCGCCAAATAATCCATATTTGCGATATTTTACGAAGGAGATCACTTTCCAGCAGGTAAATTAAAGAAATTATAATTTATGCAACAAATTCCGCTAAAACCAGTACAAAGTGAATGATATTGGACCTCACGCGACACTAGCGCCTCTAGTGGCAAATTCACTAGCGATAGCCCCCATTAGATCCCATCAGTTTCTAGGAATGAAAACGGAAACAGATTCAGTTTGATACTTTATTTCCCATTAATGGCTAAAAATCTATATTTTTATTCTAAACTTCTTTGCATAGTGGTTATATTGAATATAACCTAACAAACACCACAGAAGAGGTAAGAGCACCCGAATATTAAGAGTGTGCTCATATGGTGAGTACATTTTATCATTGGAACATACTATTAAACGTCACAGACCACAGATACCTCTTACAGGTTATAAAGTAGCTTTTAAACACCTCTGTATGCCTATTTATTAGACTGCTGT
This sequence comes from Anania crocealis, assembly GCA_949315895.1. Classification (NCBI taxonomy): domain Eukaryota; kingdom Metazoa; phylum Arthropoda; class Insecta; order Lepidoptera; family Crambidae; genus Anania; species Anania crocealis. The sequence continues at coordinate 7,902,904 of OX438870.1, forward strand.
TACTTTATTTTGTGAACAAATGAATAAGAAATGTCCATGATTAAATGCTTACATAAATTGATCTTCTCAAAACATGTCACATTTGAAAACAAAGTAAATCTACCTAAGATTACCTCTACTTGGCTTTCGTCTTTTCTAATCTTGGAAGATAGTTTTTAAAATACATCCCTCTTTCTAAATAAAACATTTTTAACCAAGAACCAATTGTAATTTACTCGGTAGAGAGCGTAGCATAAAAGTTTTACCTTCACATATACGGGAGTCCGTCTAAACCGAACAAAGGCTACTGGGAGACTGCACTGTTCTTGAAAATTTAATAAGGGTACTCCGAAATGAAAGATTCTGAGGAACTATATACGGGCTAATTACGAAGATGTAGTTGGGAGATCTCATAAAATTCCGTGACAGTGTACACAGGATGATAATACAAAGATTCTTTTACAGAAACTTTATAGAGTAGAGTAGGTATACAATCTACGCGGTCTTACCATTAAAACCTATTAATACCTTTAAGAAGATAAGAAAAAGTTACACGTCCCCTGCGCTATATTTCTTTTTTCATTTTAAGCTCTCTATCTTTGTAATACTCGTATTAATAAATAAATAAATCAATATTTTCAGACATAAAACACTAGGCCACACAGAGCCATATAGTCCCAAACTAAGCTACTGCTAAGAAGCTCGTTGTATTGGGTACTAAACAACCAATAAACTTATTTTTTTTTTTGTAAATATATACTTATATTATGATAGAAAACACCAAGACCAGAACAACAGGCATGTTCATGTACACAAATATTTGTACTGTGCGGGGATCGAACCGCGACCCACGGCTCAGAAGCAGCGTCTACTACCACTGATTCAAATGGTCGTCAAAGAATGGATGTTTGTTACTTAAACACGCCAGAATGTTTAAATGAATCTGGATGAAATTTGTCACGAAGATGCAATATAGACTGAAATAGCGTTTAGTTTCATTATAAATAGTTTCTGAAAAAAGTAAAGTCCGCGTACAAACTTGAGGGTAACAGCCAGTTTTAATGTAAAAAGAAAGTATTAAAGAAAACATCATGAAATGACCTAATGAAATAAAGTTTTATCCAATGTCCATCAAACAAATTGTGGCCTCAAGAAAACGGCACCTATTCTAGAATTTTCTGTAAAACCGAAGTGTGGAATAGCACTCACCGTGAAAATTTAATAAGGTCACACCCACACCCGATGCATACAGTAGTCCAGGCACAATGGATGCAGCTTTAAGTATTCCTGCAGTGAGAGCTTCATAGATATTTTTGCACTCAAGAAATCGATACCTGAATATAAGATAAGATAATAGTAGCACACCATACATGATAAATTTATTACTCATTATCATTTTCGTATTTATGTAACTCATACAAAAAAAAACATTTATCCAGTGGAACAGGAGGGGTGTCCAAAAAACGGTATGTCAGGGGGAAACTGAAGTATCGCTCCAAAAATATTCATCATCATCAGCCTATGGCAGTCCACTGCTGGACATAGGCCTCTCCAGTTGCACGTCACTGCTCCTGCCAGCCATCTTGCGCAAATCATCACTTCACCTGGCCTGAGGGCGTCCTACATCACGTTTGCCGAGACGCGGTCTCCACTCAAGAACTCGTTTACCCCAGTGGTGGTCGGTTCTGCGGCTAATATGGCCAGCCCACTGCCACTTCAGCTTGCTAATCTGGTGGGCTATGTCGGTAACTTTAGTTCTCTGCCGGATCACCTCATTTCTGATTTTATCCCTAAGAGAAACTCCGAGTATAGCTCTTTCCATAGCCCGCTGAGCGACTTTGACCTTGTGGACCGCCGTACCGTCAGTGTCCACGTTTCGGCTCCGTATGTCATGACGGGTAGGACGCACTGATATTAGTTACTCCAAGTTTTCAATTACTTTTTAGCTGTCTTGCGCCTGATTGTTTTGGTCGCTTAGTATATTAATGTGTTGAGGAGACAGACACAAACTCAATTACATGTTCACTTTCGCTTGAATTAATAAAACATTGTCCGTTAACGTCTCCCAATTCAAATTTTAATTGCGAAATAAACAACTGCAGATAAAAGGCGAAGTTGTCGACATCCATGGTCCCGCAATACAAATACAGAAACAAGTTAGACGCACGGGGCGCTCCGAATGAAACTCGAAGTTTACCCTCATTTACACGTACAACGCACAGCCCACGAGTTTAGAGAGCTCCTGAGCTATGATTCTACGCATTATTACATGTCTGTCACCTTCTCTGTCTGTCTTAACAGGTTACTGAATGAATACATGAATTGATTATTAAATACTTCATATTGCACAAATCAATAGAAAGATTTCAAATATTGTTTGTCTTATCGCTAAATCCAATCTCTCCGTGTAACCTTTGGTTAAAATTAAAACTAAAAAAAAGGAAAGCTTCAGAGCTTTACACTTTACTGTGCCTTATCTATATAAGGTCACCTCGTTTCAATATAATGTACGGGTTTTTTTTATTTTACTTTTGAATTAAAAGTGTTTATGCGATTTTCTCAAAAGGTAACGTATATATTTTTTTGTATTTACAATAAAAAAATATTTGTATGCTGAACCGGCCCTTAATTTTTTTTAACTCGAAACGAAGTGATATATACATTATACTTATGTCATGTCTTAAATATATAAAAAAAAAAAAAAAACATGTCCCAGTCGATACATAAAAAAATTAATTGAATCTGTTTGCCGAACCTAAAGGCTGTGTGTCCATCATCGTCCAGGCGTATCCGCCACTCGTTATACATAGTGGAGGGTATTATGTAACAATTGGAACTAGAAATTAATTACTAGTGGGCTCATAACAGCGACCCTCGACCCTCCACTTTGTAATCCATCTTTATTACCTAAAAATTACCTATAAAACTTTTGGGATGTACCCGTTGATTGTTTAACAATTTGATTATGAAGTTATAGTTTAATTACTTTGGTGGGTAAGGATGAAAATTTAATTGATATTGTTGTAGTGGATTATTGAAGTAAAACCAAAATGAACGCGTGAAACTTTTCCACAGGTGCATTAAAAGATTCAATTTAAGAGGACTACCAGAGCTATTCAATAAATACTACAGGTAATTCGCTAAATTGATACTGTTCTAGTTTTTTGAGAATTGATTTTATTTAGAAGTAATAAAATTAAATCAATTGGGGGCAGCACTTAGCTCTAGTAGTTCCCTTAATGTTAATCTATACTAATATTATAAAGCTGAAGAGTTTGTTTGTTTGTTTGTTTGAACGCGCTAATCTCCGAAAGTACTGGTTCGAATTGAAAAAATATTTTTGTGTTAGATAGTCCATTTATCGAGGAAGACTTTAGGCTATATAACATCAAGCTGCGACCAATACGAGCGAAGCATCAGTAAAAAATATTGGAAAAACGGGAAAAAATATTGATATTAATCGCGATCACAATAACAGAAATTTAAGCAGACGAAGGCGCGAGCATCAGCTAGTAATATCATAAATGTAAAAGTTTGGATAGATATTTGTAACTCAATCACGCCAAACCAGCAGAGAAAATATGTCAAAAATTTGCCAACAAGATATGTTAAAGAAGAGCATATACGAGTATGTATAATTACCTTTAATTCCGGAATTCGTTTTTTTTTTAATTTATAAACGAATAAACAATGCACTAACTATTTAATTACAACTTACATTAAACTAAAGTTTATCTACACTGTTATTAGAGTAAAGAAGGCATTCAGATTAAACCTAATAAAGCATCCGCGATCAGATCTAGCCGAGCAAGCTTAGTTATTCATGTCTTCTTTAGCAATTGCGACGTATGACTTAGAGGGTCCTGCCGATTAGCAAAAGTTATTTTTACTAAATTTTATAACCCAAATCAACTTCAACAACCTTTTTTTATACCAATGCAATTATTGGAAAAAATTTGGAACGCATCTTTTAATCTGGGCGAATTTTCACTCTGAAGATTATTACTAAGAATTAGCATTTTTGATCTCTCACCAAATGATATATTTCAGCAGCAATCTTATTTTTAGACAATAAACATTCAGTCAAATGATTTAGTAAAATATTCCACGGTATTAAAGCAACGATTTGTTAAAAAAAATGAAGGTTAGGATAAGTTAGAGCTAGTCCAAGTAATAATTTGGAAAATGAAATTATGCGAGGAATTATTTAAAGTGATAACTAGTATTATTTGCAAATTACTATTTGGTGAAACAAGAGAGACCCAACAGATCTTACAGGATTGTCTGTGAACGCCCAATGGTTGTGGGTTCAAGGAGGCAAATCATATATAGTCTGTACATAAAGCACTCGACAAAACCATGAACAGAAATGCCTCAGCATTGTGTTGAATTAAAATCCTGAAAACGCAGATAGCACTTTCCTCGAAGTTTTAGTTTTTAGAGACTCTTATCAAAATGGGAAAAATAATCTTAATTAAAAAAGACACATTTAAATAACTTATTAATAAGTAAGTTAGTAGGATTGGAACATGAATTATTAGGCTATGCTATTTTGCGTACACGAATGCTCGCTCATGTAAAGATACTTCATCATTGATTAGTCATCACTATTTATTATGTTGAACATAGGTCTCTTTAAAACAAGGCTTTTAAAATCATCGCCACACTTGGCTGCCATATTGGCGATCATAGCTTGGTTACTGATGGAAAGTCCACGCAGCTGACCATTTTCTTCTGGCGTCACCAGTCGCCTCTAACGTCATCCGCAATGGAAGGAGTGGAAATATCGTCTTCAAGCCGGTACCCTTAATATAAAAGTATGAAATTTAAAGATTCTATGCGATAAACGGGGCTGTCAAGGCAAAATAGGTCATCTTAATATGTATATATAAAAATCATTTGCTGTTCGTTAGTCTCGCTAAAAGTCGAGAACGACTTGGCTGATTTAGTTGATTTAGGTTTTGAAATGTTTGTCGTAGTCCAGGGAACATTTAAAAGGCGAGAAAATATAAAAAAGGGAGGAAGATAGTAAAAACAACAAATTTATTTTCTCATAAAAAAAATTCTACATCAAAATTTATGTCCTTAGGATAGGTAAAACGAAGTTCAACGGGTCATCTAGTTTATTATAAAATCTGTATTCAGAACCCTCAAGGAGGCTCCGCCTCACACTTGACAGATTTTTTAGCACTCAGCTGGATGCCATTGTGTTTTTATTAAGCTCCCAGTGCTAATGTAACGACTTAAAATGCAGAGTAACAAGTTTTACATTGTGTTACGAGAAAACTCTGAATTGCCTTTGAAGGTGTGGAAAGTATCGGAGACTTACTGTGGCCGCGTTTCATCAGCGGACTTGAATTTGTAATTTATTATTTACTGTAAAAAAAATGGAGACTCCTACTTTACAATACAAAATTAAACTTTGAACTATCCAAATAAGTATAAATATATGTTAGTATTCAATGTCAGGTGTTGATGGGTGCTGATTGCGTGTGACGTGAATTACTATGAGTTGAATGCAGCTAGAATAATTCCTCAAATCCCAAAAGAGACTATAGTCCCTTTTTGGATATGACTAATAACGACCTCCGTGGCGGAGTGGCGTACACACCGGTTTTCAAGGTGTCGCCTGCTCCGAGGTCCCGGGTTTGATTCCCGGACGGGTCAATGTAGAAAGAAAAGTGTTTTTCTACATTTTCTCGGGTCTGGGTGTTTGTGGTACCTTCGTTGTTTCTGGTTTCCAAAATACGAATGCTTTAAATAGTTATTCAAACTGGGATCAGAACAATGTATGTGATGTTGTCCACATTTAATTTAATTTAATTTTAATTAGCTTTTGGGATTTAAGGGGAGGACACCTAAAGTTTTAGAAGACTGCATAAAAAGAACTAAAAACTCAGTTCCATACAAGAATGGCATATTATTGTAGGTACTGTCCTGGATTAAACCAATAGCTGCTTATGTTTAATCATGTTGAATACCAAATGATTCGACTTGACATACCTACTGACGCCTACCTACCTACCTACCTACCTACAACGCCCCGTTGGTCTAGTGATTTAAATACCGGGCCAAGATCTCGGGGTCCCAGGTTCAAATCCCGGGTCGGACAACAAAAAGTTTCGAATTTTCGAACGTTGCTCTGCGGGTTGGTGATCACCAACTAGCGGACCGACAGACGTTGTCCTGTCTTAACTATGAATATTGCTTTCAAATTGGTATAATTAATTAAAAAAATATTTCAGATACATATTTATTTATCGACATTGAAAACGCACTGGAAATTGTAACAGTTTGCAGCACGCATTCTGTCAAAGTTATGTCAAACGCCACAATGTTACATTCATCACACAGTCATTGCTGAAGGTCGTTCCTAACTTAGAAGTGGTTTGTGGTGGTCATAATTAGGTCTCTCCACCCTTGCCTATCTTCGGTAAGTTGGATCATACCTCTGACATTCCAGGTTCCTAACTTTATAGTTTTGCGAAGCGATGTGTGATGAGTAGATGTTGCCCTTTCATCACCAAAGGCATTCTGTCCACACTGTGCCTGGTGGGTCACATCAGCATGGCCAGTAGCACACTTCACACCATGAGGCCTGGTACCCGCATGGCGCCGGGTGGTAGCCGGATCGCATGCCCTCGCATTATCATTAGTTTCCATTTCCATGTCAGGTTTCTTAGGAATTTTAGTGCAGTGGGTTCCCCTGTTCTTCTGCACCGCAATGTTGTTATGGCGATATTGATCGAGACATCCTGCAGCCAATTCTCGATATCCGGGTTATGTATTGAATTTATCAGGACCTCCGTTTTCCCGTCTGCTTGTCGACCTATTCCTCCAAAGGGGTTGGTTACCGCAATCTCGGTGATAGGTTCCTCGACGTAACAGGGTTTACCACGGGTAGGTGGGTGGGAGTGGAGTTGGTGAGGAGAGGCTGAGGGACTATGCTTGTTGTGTAGTCCTATGTTGCGCATCACTCACTCTTGAACACCAAAAAAAAAGTTTAAATTGTCAAAAGCTATAAGCTTAATTAACAAATAATTTAGTATGGTGATTAGTTTTCTTAAATTTTCTAATTTTTCGCGCAATTTTCTTAATTTTTTCTTTCATAAGAACATTTTCCTGACAATAACAAAAAAACAAATAAAGAACTAGCGAAATCGGTCAAGCCGTTCACGATGCGATGACCAAGGGAAATAGGAATTGATTTTTAAATATATATATTAATTAATGGTACGGAACCCCTTCGAGCACAAGTCCGACTCATATTTGGTCGACTTCGAGCACAAGTCCGACTCATATTTTAATTTCATAAAAGGAAAAAAAAACACACACACATTATAAAATTAAATAACGTAGTACCTACACCCTTTTTTATTTCCCTAAATGTGAAGCTCAAGTAATTGAAATAATATGAAACGTAGACGACATTGTCTGACTACAATACGTTGCTCTAATAAGGTTTATTGAATCGCATTTATTTCTATACATTTCGAAAACGTATACTCGTATTGAAACAGTTTGAATACAAATAAGCTTGTGTAAATACGGTTTAGTTTCGCTGAATCGAAGTTCTAAAGTAAGTTTCATCTGGAATTTCGCTAGTTTTCGTAATAATCGTCTGTAATAATATACAGTGATGCCCAGGCTACAAAAACATATTCTAAACAGGGAATATTATGATCGTAGTAAATTTGGAGTAAAATTTAATATTTAAAACAAAATATTCAAGAAAGTTTTCATAAATCTAAGTTGGCTAAATTTGCAACTAGATGGCGCTGTGCCTATTTAGTTCGCGGTATGTTTCGGATTTTTCAAAGCAATAAGTACTCATGCTTGACACTCGACGTCAAAGAAGCGCTTCTTCTCTAAACTAGCTATTTTTGAGCAGTAATCGATCATTAAAGTGATCGAATCTGTAATTTGTCCGTCCGTTTATAAAGATTACTTATGTAATATTACACTTTACTATACAGCCCACTGGGCTCGGCTGAGCCCAGAAAGAAATATTTCAGAGATGTAAAAAAAGAAACGAAAATTTCGTACCCGCATGAACTTGTTACTTACTTTGACAAAAAACTGTTACTTTCGTATCGTAGATCGTTACGTTACATCTCGTTACTTTTGATACCTCATTAATAAAATAGTGCGGAACAACAAATCGAGTCGTATATATCACGGAGTCGCATCAATCGTAATGTAGGTAGCTAAATTACAAAATCAAAGTGCATTTTTGTTTTTTTTTTCAATTAACCGAATAAGGCACACATTTATTAGTGTTGCCGAACTATCGATAGTTTTAATCGAAAATCATGTACCCTATCGATAGGCCTATCCATCGATACTAACGAAATGCATTCGTGAGTAACGATTCGTTACTCGGTACTACATGGAGTACCCGTTAGTCAGTACCGAATACATACGGTTTTTTACAACTCTAGAATACTTTAATATAAAAATCTCATCATCATTAGCAATCTAGCACCTAATAATAAATTAAGCTAATGTTACCTAAATAGGTGCCTACTACGCGTACACCGCACCACGCTCCTTGACAGATCCTATTATTATCGTTTGCAACAATTGCAACATTTCGGGTGAAGAACTTTAGGTGAGCCACTATGGAACCCCCTCACACCACAAATGATTTCGATTTAATTATTATACACAGGTCTCTGCACCTCCCTCAAGGTTGACTGTGCATTAGGAATAAATGAATAATCTATTGTTATTTCTCAATTTTATTTATTTTCATAACTCACATATTGTCTAGGGCGCAGGTGCATTTTATTTTGTATCTCCATCAAATTATACCAAGAGGTATGGAAATAATAAAATGATATTGCAATAAAAATACGATTATTTCTTTTTGCCAACGGTACCGCTATATACCTATGCCTGTGACGTCATTTTATAACGGTCATCGACGGCCATCTCGAAGCGAACGGGTAGTAACTGCCTACATACATACCCGTTGCGCGCGATAGTCTTCTTCGTGTCTTCTTAGCTTCGCTATGTGGTTTCGCTTGTGCATAGTCACCACAACAAAGGACCAACCAAATAAAGTCCGAATAGGTGTTTTGTAAAATTAAAAAATAAGTACCCGTTTTAAACCGCGACTAAGCGCGTTTTGAAAATTGTCAATTACGCCACGAGAAACGTACCTACATTTTTACGGTATAAAAATCCAATTCCAACTGATAATATTTATCTCCGCACTTACATTTCAACCTGATTCGTTCTGTTATTCTGGTGTGACTCAACTAATCATGATATTGTAAATATGTTCTACCCACTTTTGAGTATTTCAAATGAATATACAGTGGCCGGTCAGTGTGGTCTTATGACTTTTTGTTGCAAAATCACACTGATTACGGGTATTAATTAAGTGACTTCAATGTATAGTCTATTGCTTTTGTCTATAAAGGTAGGTACTGGAGGTAGATTAGTTTAAGAAATAATTAATTTTCAAACAGTACCAGTGTTCTTTGAAGTCTTGCTATTGCTTGTTTATGGCATTTATAAATTGATTTTCAACGATGTTTTCATTTATTCTACGTAGAAAATCTAGACCACCAACAAAAAACTAGGGCGCTGATAGCTTGAAATTTCCAGCATAAAGAATGTGAAGCTTCAGAGGGAAATTTATTTTAAAATTTTCACCTCTCACCGTTCATGAAAGATGATAATGGAAGACATTTTTAAAATTTTAAAATACACTGCTGACGTAATTTAGTAGCCTTAAGTCTTTTCACTTGAAAATTGTTAAGAAAATTACTAAAGCGATGAACTTGAGTATAAGCTAATTTTCTTTTATGTAGGTACTAGAAGTTTTATCTTCTTTAACATTACCTACATGCACATATGAAAAGTATCTTATTATCTCTTGTTCATTTATTACTAAAAGTTTTTTTTTAAACTCTTCATGAACTCCGAGCAATGTCATAAAACAGGTACTTGTTGCTACACAAAATCAGTCAGGCGCATCGACAAAAATAATTTTATTGACGCATTGAAATTCGGAAAAACCATTTTCACACTTCGTCGAAACATGACTTGTGTAAAAATGAGATTTATCGTTGGGACGTGAATGTATTTTCTTCGTCTCCGTGATATACCATCAATCTTAAGTAAAAGGGCTTTAATTAAATTTGCCACCGACTCAGTAAAATGTACCTCAATCATTTTGTTGACTTATGGAACTCTAATTGAAAGAGCATTGTCTTGTAAAAGTACGTGATAAATCATAAAACTGTTGTGTGAGATATTTTTGGCTTTATTCATGTATGTTTTGTCATGCTGACACATTTGTATAGGTATTCTAAATCGCAGTAAAATCAGAATATTAGTATACTCCAATGTTTACTCTCATTTTGTAAGTTACTTACTTTTCATAGCTACCTAGTCGTAGTAATTGTGAGAGCTGCTGTTATTTATATTCGCAAATACAAAAATCTTTTAGTTGATTCTTTCAAACTGACGGGAGTTTTATTTACTTAATTTTATTAATGACTTGTAACTTTATTTATTTATTTACACACTAGCTGTTGCCCGCGACTTCGTCCGCGTCAATTTCCGTTATTATGATCGCGATTACTTTTGCAACATTTTTCACTGATGTTTCGCTCGTAATGGCTGCAGCGTGATGTTATATAGCCTAAAGCCTTCCTCGATAAATGCACTATCCAAAACAAAAAGAATTTTTCAAACCGGACCAGTACTTCCTGAGATTAGCGCGTTCAAACCAACAAACAAACTCTTCAGCTTTATAATATTAGTATAGATTATTGCACAATAGAAAAATTGAAAAAAAGGGGGTATTAATGCCAGAGGCATTCTCTACCAGTCCATGGGGCAAGCAAAAATGATACAGGCGGTGTAAGAAGAGAAAAAAACCAAATCAATTATTTCAGTAACTTAAAAAAAACATACCTAATTCGTATCAGCAAGATTCTTGAGCAAGAAAAATGGGATAGACAACATAAAAAAATGTCTTAAGTAGTCTTAACCATTTAATTTGAAACGGTTTCTATTCTGAAATCACTGAAAAACTCACAAATATCATATTCCAACTCAAAATTGGTGGCTTAGGTAGCTCGTGATTTTCATCACAATAATAATCGTTTTTTTAACGTTTTTGCTTTTTACAGTCAATCTCATTGTAATGGGGGCTATCGCTAGTGAATTTACCACTAGAGGCGCTAGTGTCGCGTGAGGTCCAATATCATTCACTTTGTACTGGTTTTAGCGGAATTTGTTGCATAAATTATAATTTCTTCAATTTACCTGCTGGAAAGTGATCTCCTTCGTAAAATATCGCAAATATGGATTATTTGGCGATTAATGTTAACGCTTTAAAAGCGGAATTAAGAAAAAGCGCAAAAATAGGCGGCCTCAAGAGCAACTATTTCAGAAGTTAGTTTGTTGATATCAAGATAGTTATTTATAAACAATATAACCTTAATTAGATTCAAGATATAACACTTTGTTTCGGCGCCAATCGCCTTTGATAGCTATAACTCCGGACCTCAGTCTACAGTGGCGCTAACTGGTGAGCAAAGAAACGGTAGTCCCCATTGCAATGCTTACAAAATCCTTACTAATAATAAATGCGAAAGTAACTCCGTCTGTTTGTATATCTGTTACGCTTTCACGCCTAAACTACTTACTTAACTGATTTTGATGACATTTCGAACAATAATACAATTGAAATTTGTGAAAGGACTTAGGCTAATTCGAATACTACTGCTTGGTACATATGCAAGCGAAAAGCTAGTAACCATGTAACTCATCCTACTACTTGGTACATCTGCGAGCAAAAAGCTAGTAATCATATAACTCATCCTACTGCTTGGTACATCCACGAGCAAAAAGCTAGTAACCATATAACTCTCAAAATCTTTTAGTATTCCTCTTAAGATAGTTATCACAATTAATTTAATCGGAACAGACACACGATATCGATGTCGTGTCATTATATTTGTCATCTGAAGCATATCTAATGCATAGTCTTCGGTGTACCCAGCTATCATTGAGCGAACACCTCCATCCTTTGATTACATTAATTATTCAAGGCAAGTAATTTCATTGTGAGACACGTGTTCATCAACATTGCCTATTATCTCAGACAGGATAAGTTTCATGCTATAGTGATGTAATCAGCAATTACTTTTAATTTAAAAAAAAACGACAGTTGCTAGTGAGATTTAGATCACCACCTTTTGCCTGACTCTTCTATCAAACAGGTATCGAGACATTTTTTTAAACTATAAATAATACAATGTTCCTTTAAAACTAATTATATTTGACATAGTTATTGTAGCAAGCAATGCAGAGCTAATTACAACATGCAATAAAGACGGCACAAAACAAATTGAACTAAGTTAAAAACGGGTGGCACATTAAAAAAAAAACTGTTTTTATGGTAGGTGTTCTCTTACATTTTATCAGATCCTAGTAATCAAGAGAGTCGGAATTTAATTTAAGTTTATACATCGTATCAGATCAATCAGAAAAAAGTTTTAACTCTAAGCAGCACCATTTTTTAAGTTTCAAATTAATAAACGATATCATTTTAATTGCATTAATATGAGAGTTTGATTTCAGAATCTTCGCAAAGGTCCTGGAATGAGCGATTAATTATTCCAAATTAAACAAATTTATTTGCTCCGTGTCAGTGATTTCTTACATTGCATGAAATAGAGGATCAGCTTTTGTCTTTTTCCTATTGAACAATAAATGAAAAGTGGTCCAGCCCTTATTAAATTGTAATAATATATACGCATTAAATTATTAGGGAAAAGAGAGAGGGTTTTTACTATCAGTAGATTTTTTCATCTATCATCTATGTTGGTCGGTCCATGAGTCCATCACTATTTCAGTACGGGTAATTACAACGTTTTACGACCCATTTATAGGTACAAATAACTCATTATCAAATTGGCTTAGATTACATTTCCTCTAATAGAAGTTATAATTGACTTAAACTACCAACTGGCAAAAAATGATGGAAGGACGGACAGATGATCAGCAAAGATTCCTATTATCCTTTTGAGGCACGGTGAACATAATTTAGCCATACAGGCAATAGCCATATTTTTTAAATTGTACCTATGTACTTATTTATTAATAAAAAAAAAACACAAACATGTTCGCATTTAATTATACTATTTGCAGTATATTCAATTTTGCATATCCTTTTCATCGGCAAAGTCACATTTCGTCTTGATTTCACTGGATTTCTGGCCAAACTATACAAGCTGATACTAAATGAAGGGTTCTGTGAACTTCTCTGTAGTGTTGGTTACTCCACATCCTATTTACATACATTACCATGCGGGCGCAGGGTCCGAATACCTACTGGACTATTTTGTACGTGTTCGAATTATGAGTTGTGGTGACTACTTGAATAGAGATAAATAGGACTAGTCCTGAATATTCTGAATTTCATTTCAACAAATATTTGACTTAGTAAACGCGGCTACTTTAACGCGGTTGGAACGTCGAAGAAATAGGTAGAGTTCCAGTCACGCAATGAATATCGTGTTTAGTCCCGTATTTATAAATAACGATAAAAATGGAACACGAAAGTCAGGAATGAAACAAATAATAAATTAAGAACACATCTCATAAATGGTTCATACTGATCCCAAAGCAATTAGCTATTAAAGAAATTGTTTTCGTCGAAATGAGAAACAAAGAAGATGCCAAATTCTAAACAGTTATACACGAGACGAATAGCAAAGTTAATCGATTAAAAAAATGCGAAGCTAGCGACAATTCAAAAACCAGTATATGTGCCCCTCGACCTCGGTCACCTTTAAACCAGCTTGAGAACGATATTACATAATATTTAAATAAAAAACTGAATTGGTTCCCAGCGTATAGTTAAATTTGCTTACCTGTTCATAAGGTACGAACAATTTCATATCTAAAAAGATATTTATGTCACCAATTTAACGTAAGTAAATATTTTTTATATTATGAACCTGTAACACTTGAACGAATACTCAAGAATGTTATTTAGAAACCCATAAAGTACAAAAGAAAGAAATTATTGAGATTAACCAACTTATAGCCAACTTAACCCTATTCTTAGGACTGTCCGACTGAAATTGCGACTCTTGGTCACCCGTACCTTGTCAGCGGTTCCCAATACCGCTTACCTTACCTGTTGTTTATTGTGTTTTTATTAATAACATCACAGAACGTGCTCCGTGTTGGTTTCGATGTGTATTCTGTCAGAATTTACGCCTTATTGGATATTGTTAGGACTATATTTTGGATTCGGAGTTGCTTAGTTCGCTTCATTTAATGTTGCTCCCAGATAATTTATTTTATGAGTAGTTGCTGTTATTGAGGATGTTATTGTAGTATTTTTTTCTTGTTAGATATTACAACTCACACAGGTTGGACACATAGGCTTCTCCAAGAGGAGTATTTTACTTTATAGCTTACACAAGGATTGATGCATGCTTAAGAGGTCTAGGGGTGCCCGTGTTCTTTAAATAGTACCGCTTTGCACACGAGTATTTTTTTTACTTAATTATGTTCCCGGAAATTCTCACTTGCAGGAAGTAGTGATGTGACAATAAAATTTATTTAAGCCTTTTATTTTGACATTATTTTGATGACAATATCTTTAGAATAAGATATTGTTATTAATATTAGGGGTTAAAGTATGAAATTGCCGTTTTGTATGGACGAAATCGAGAAAAGTCATTTTTCCATACTAACAATTTTTTAAGTTTTTTTAAAAACGCCTGAACCGTTTTCGATGCAATTACAGGTGAAAGTTAGATGGTTATAAAGCTACGCATTATTGTATTAAAATTTCTGAAAATCAAAGTATATAATACAAATATACTTAATTGAAGCAAGAAGGTCAGCTGACACATTGTAAGGGGTCTTTTCAACGACTTCCTTTGAAGTAATAGGCACTAGTATTGCATTTTTTTTTAGTCAAAAGTCACTTTATTTAGTTTTTGATATAATACAAAAAGAATTACGCAATAATATGACTATACTTAAGAGCTATAAACAAAATAAAAAGTGGGAAAATAATCGGCAATTTCATACTTTAACCCCTATTATTTCTTTAAAAAGAGAAATAATGGCTTAATGTGTACTTACTTAAATTAAGACGTGTTCATCGAAATACAGATCGTTTAAGCACTGCAGTGTATCGTAAGACACTCATAGGTACTGATTATACCTGAACAGCGACGCCAACCACCATTCTCCTCTAGCCCTAGAGTGGGCGTGCTATGAGCATTTTGCCGCCCGCGCTAATAAAACGTTAATTAATCGTACAACTATTGCCCAATAGGCTTATGGTTTTTAGTAGCTGCCCCCAGTTATAATCACAATATGCTTTGAAAAGCTGGACACCATCAGTGGTTAGGGGGCTGCTTAAGAAGGAGGTTGATGCTGTCAGGTATTGCCGAGCGGCAATTTGCTCACCGCGCGCCCACTCACGTAGGTAAAATTGTGTCATATATTTTTTGTGAAATTGAAATGAAGACTATATTTTCTGATGTAAGTATTTATTGGATAAATTAAGAAAAGGCATTTAATTTTAGGATTTAATGCCTTCGTCATCATTTTTCAGAAAGTTTTACTGACTTACATTCCTTAAAAAAATATTCCCAACATGCAAAGTTGACAATAGTTTCTAGTATATGTCAATATTCCTGCTTGCTATTCGCCTGTGGCTCTGCTTTGCCCGCGTGATTTACAGCCTATATCGCGAGGTCTGAAACCAGTGTCCAGCAGTGGTATACAAATTGATCTGCCCTAAGTCAAATGGTCAAATGTATCTTATTTTTCAAATTTCATAAAAAAAATCTGTAGTTTCGGAGTGAGAGCGTAACATACAGACAGACAGAGTTATTTTGACATTTATAAATACCTAATCAAGGTGTCAACTTTGCATAAATATGACAAAATATATGAAACCCTAGGCCGGCTGTGGCAAGCCTGGAACTATAACATTTTATAATGAAACCAAAGAAGATGTTGACATTGTTGACCAAATGAAAGCAGACTATTCTGTGAAGAGAATGACTTGCAGATGGCTAATGAGGTTGCCTATTCTATTCTCTTAAATTTTTTTTAATGCCTTCCGCACTCACCTAAAACCCACCCGGTGAAGCTGTAACGGCTTTCTGACACAGCATAGGTCCTTTCATAAAAAAAAAATATATGTATTTTTGAGCAACTCAATTGCTCTCTTTGTGCTTATTGATAAAATATCTTCCTCAAAGATAGAGACAAATGCAGTATATGCCCACTACAGAAAAAATTTGCTCACGAAAAAAGGGTGTTGCAGAGGCTCAAAATTACTGTGCAATGAACATTTTACAAACCTATGTGAAGACTTATTGAATAAAGCATATACTGTAGATTCAGAAAACATATAATAATGTTTTATTATTTTGCTTATTTTCAGTTTTAAAGAGTATTGTACAGGATAAGTAAAAAAAGCCATTAAAAATATCAAATTTTCTAATATCTTACTTATGTAAACCAAAGATCCTAAAACATTATTTATTAAATGTGTTGATTTTTCATTACTTATTTTGCGTATTATTTAAATCATGAGAAAATTAATTGATTAAATCGCCACATTCCTACTTAAATGGTGAATAAAAAGTGGCGGCAAAATGCTCCCCACGCGCCCATTGACGTTACGCAGAAAGACGCGCCCACTCTAGGGCTAGCTACTGTCGGTAAAACATAGTTTTGGAAAGTTCAGCGAAAGCCCAAAAAAGCCAAGAAGCTATACACTGTTAGCTCAATCTGCAAAGATAGATAGTTAAACGTGTACCTATCACGACGAACGTTCTGAAGTGTTCGAAATGTCAGGTTAAATCAAAATTCAATGTAGGAATAATTAATTAAATTTAGAATTACCTACATTAAATGCAGGCCCATTTAACCAAACCAAAAAAAAAAAAATTTTTACGCATAAATTTAAGAAACGAACATGTACCAGATATTATTTTTGGAAGCTACAAAAATAAAGTAGTCTTGTATTAAAATAGAGATGTAATTTAAACGTAACAAATTTTAAATTCACAATTTCATTAAAATTTAGAGTACCTAAATGATATAACACATTGAAAACATACTTTATTAATCTTCAAAATGCCATACCATCAGCACACCAGCACTATACTCAAACAAAGCATTTGTCAAGCGTTTCATTATTTTGCTCATTTGTCATAATAATATAACGTTATCTCCTTTAACCGTATTAATTAACTTGCGCCACTCGTGCGCTCTTAATGTGCGGTGTTCGCAGTAAGCTCTCTTATTAATAAACATTCGGATATGTGCTATGTAAAACTGGAAAAATTTTGAAAAATATCGCTTTTTGTATCACAGAAAATTTTAATTATTATTATCGTCGGCCAGTATTAGTCCACTACTGGACACAGGGCTCCAATAGATGACTTTGCCATAATCGTTACGCTTGGCAAGCGGGTTGGCGATCGTTCTTTGGCTTATGCAGAAGGGAAGGCGCTGCTGCCTGTCTTCATCTGGCTTCCTTTAGTCACCCATAGAACAGCAAGGAATGGAGCTATTCTATTTTTAACTGACTTAAAATAAAAAGGAGGAGGTTCCATGTTCATTAGTTTTTGGTTTTGGCTTTCTATCTATGTGAATGATCCTCGAATTGCGATTGCCTTATGTTTCTTAAGAGGTTGCCTTGATTTGGCTGGGCAGGGAGAGAAACACGAGTAGTGAAGGTGTTTAACATCGAAAAGGGGTCCCTTAAACCTACACCCGTGTCACAAGTCCCGGGAGCTACTCGGAGTTTCTCTTTCTGCCACACGATGGACCCAGCACCCGCACGGTGAATCCATGGAACGCTAATAAGTTTGTCTCTTATTAGCTGTAAAAACGACTCTCTGCTAATGCCAAAACTGCGTTTACCTTTTGTTTTTGAAGGGGTAAAAATGTAAAACTGGGATTTCATTCTTTTTTTAGGCGGTGGCAGCTTAGTGGCATCTCTCTACTTACTGCCCGAACTACGATTACTGCCTTTTGGTTTATAAGCGGTGAAGAAGACGGGCAGTGGCGTCTTTTTACAAATGCCTGAATTACAATTGCCTTTTGTTTTTTATGCAAGGCTAGTCAAGATAATGGTGGTGTGAAATTTTACGGTAAAATAATAAAACTTTGACACTGAAAAGGTCAATGTTGGTGACAGTACTTTGACGTCATTTACCTATTTGCATAATGTAAGGAATATGTTATTTAGTACCGTAAAGTTGTAATTTAACCCATAAAAATCACTCAACTATTCGTCGCAGTTTATTAAAGAGAATAATTTTTTTTATCGAGAAATGAGCACCTACTTGTTTCAATTACCATCATAATAATATTATTATCTTACAAAATGTGGTTGTTATATAGTGTAGTGACCAGTATTGAAAAAGGAATGCTTAAATGGTTTGGACATGTTGAGAGGATGAATGAAAGCAGGTTGACTAAAAAGATATATATGGCGAGTATGAATGGAAATGTTGGAAGGGGAAGGCCTCGACAAACTTATCTTGATCAAATCGGGGAAGTTCTAAAGAAAGGTCAGGTCAAGAGTACCCTAAACCGGCGAGCGTGTATGAAAAGAATAATGAATGTGGATGAAGCGAACGTAGTCTGTAAGGATCGTAGCAAGTGGAAAGATGTGGTCTCTGCCTACCACTCCAGGAAAAAGGCGTGAGTGTATGTATGTATGTATGTATGTATGTATGTATGTATAAAAAGGCATTAATTGATAAATGGCATTCACTAATTATGGCACTTTAAATTAATAAGAAATTAAAATAGGTATAAGGGACGCGGACGATACAAATCAATCACCTGACCGACCATTATGTAACCAAGCGTCAAAGGAAAGCTCTTAACTTCTTTATTTCGAATTGAGACAATTTTAATATGTTCTACTTACACTACTAGACTAAGGCCCCGTTGTCCTGGGTACAAACGAACCCCGGGACCAGCAATAAGTTTCGAGATTTCGGACATTGCTTGGTTTAACTACTTTTAAACATTCGTGTTGCATAATTATTTAAATGTTAACGGGAAATTCAACGCAATCATACCTTATTATTTTGTCTGACGTTTCGATCGGGTTGCACCGACCATGATCACAATGTTCACAATTTCCCGTTAACATTTGAATAATTGCTTGGTTTGTCCAACCCGCATTTAGAAAGCGTGATTATGCCTGCCCCCATCATTGCTGTGGTAACTTGAATTCAATGATGGAGGCCTTTGCCCCGCAGTGTGATGATTATAGACCGTTACTTTACTTCACTTTACAATAGTAATTTGAAAAGAACTGTAAAGCACCTATCCCATGCTTTTGCAAACCCTGTATATTATAAAGACCACGCGCTGAATTAAGGACCTTCTTTATTTGGTCGGTTTATACACTTGCCCGCATTCGGCTATTGTTGCAACTAGAGTCTTAGCATGAATTCAACAAAAACTACAAATTTAAATCTAATCTTGCCCAGGTACTTGTATGTGACGTAGGTGTGCACTATCGTAGAGGGGTAACATTGTTATTCATCGCGTTCCGTGCGTCGTTAACATCACACTAAGGACCAGTAATTTGCAGTTTCCCTTCTTGCGATCCGGGCACAATATCCGGACTTCCGCTAGGGTTGCCAGGTGGCTAATACTATAATAGTTTCTTAAAATGTTGGTGACGTGTGCATTGAATCATCCCGACTGGTCTTTTAGTTCTCGTAGGAGGCGACTGAAGGAGTACTGCTATAAGAAAAAAACTGCACTAATATTTATGAGCTATACCTTGTGGTAATGCATTGTTAATCGGTTGTTGTCAACAAGGAGCGTAATTCAACATACGAGTAGTTAGGGCATAATTGATGTTAGCAGGAAAATTTGACGTACCTAGAATAAAGAAAACATTTCGGGTACAACCTTTTTTAATTATTTGCCTTACTTGTTAAACAGTTTACCCGAAGATAATAATACTAAATAATAGTACCTAACTAATTAATTTCTTTCTCAAATAATAAACTAAAAAAGTGTTTACTGTACCCATTAAAAAATCTGTAATTTAATAGACGCAAGTCACTGGATTCTGTAGACAAACTTGGTCAATAATTTTGCAGTACTCTGTGTGTGACGTAAGTCTGAAACAAATCAATCAATCATTCATTTCAATTAATTTATCCCGTGGTAAAATTTAATGACCCAAAACAGATTATGTGTTTGTGTCGGACCAAAATTACTTTTGCCAACCCTATCCTACTTGTATTATCTAAAGTCGATCTTATTCCATTAGACTCACGGCGCACAATAGACCGCGCCTTTGTTATCAGGAAGACCAAATCATGGTTCCGAAAGGCTTTAGGAGTGTGCCAATTGATGGCGATGATTTGAGCCGACACATCGCCCCACAATAGCAGGGATTCTGCCACACTGACCTGATTGTAAAGCTGTAGGCGAGTATAGCCGATATACATTAGATGCGTTGTGTATTAAAACAAAAAAATAAATGTGGACAACATCACATGCATTGTTCTGATCCCAAAGCGAGTAACTATTTAAAGCTTTAAATTATATAAACTCACATACATGATCGATTAAAAAAGAACATAATTATCTTTTATTTTTATTTGAAATGTTATTGTATTAGGATAGCTATCTAATTTTAATTAATTATATAGTCAAACTTCTTCTGTTCTACTTTCTTTGAAATGTCTATTAAAATATTATTTTCACCCATACTGCCTGTAAAAGAATATATAGTGATGGAAGAGCGGACCCTCCAAACACAGGCACTTTTTGCTTAAATGGAGGCTCCAATGTACTAGTTTGTAAGGCATTAACTTTGTTAACGAAATAAACTTATTTTATTTAAAAAAAAATAAAAATAAAATAAAATAAGCACTTAATGTGGAAATCAGAAGCAGCAAAGGTACCACAACAAACACCCAGAGGACCCAGACCCGAAAAAAATGTACAAATAAACCGGCCAAGTGCGAGTCGGACTCGCGCACGAAGGGTTCCGTACCAAAAAGGCCAAAAAATGGGTTTGTTGTATGATAGCCCCCCTTAAATATTTATTTTATTTTGTTTTTAATGTTTGTTGTTATTGCGGCAACAGAAATACATAATTTGTGAAAAATTCAACAGTCTAGCTATCGCGGCTCTTGAGATACAGCCTGGTGACAGAGCGACGGACAGACGGACAGACGGACAGACAGCGAAGTCTTAGTAATAGGGTCCCGTTTTTACCCTTTGGGTACGGAACCCTACAAACACTTTTTTCTGCACTGAACCGACCAGGAATCGAATCCTAGGAGCAGACGACACCTTAAAAACGTGTGTACGTCAATCCGCCACGGGGCTCGACAGAAAAAACTAGACTATTTTCAATAGTTTTACTATCATTCAAAGAGAGTCTGGTGCCAGGGTTTTCGTCAATACTTGTCTTATAACAGGCCTCTGACGTGATATGATCTTACGACCTCCATCTTGCGACAGCGGCTTAAGGGGACTACTAGAGCTATGTGCTGCCCCCAATTGAAAGAAATAAAGAAAGAAAGAAAGAAATATTTATTTGACACAAAAACAAACACAGCACAAACATATTATAATAAAAAAGGGAAATACGTGTCAAAAGGATCCCGCTCAGCATTAGTCAATTGATTTAATTTTATTACTTCTCAATAAAATCAATTCTCAAAAAACTAGAACAGTATCATTTTAGCAAATTACCTCTAGCATTTATTCAATCACTGTTAACTGCTTTTTATTCTGGCATTAGCGACATATTAGACTTTATAAACAACTAAATGAAAAGTTTACTGTGAATTAATAAATACTGAAGGTAATTTGCTAAAATGATACTGTTGAACTTTTTTGAGAATTGATTTTGTTTAAAAGTAATAAAATTAAATCAATTGGAGGCTGCACTTAGCTTTAGTAGTCCCCTTAAAGTGCTAGAGTTATTTGATTTGGGATTTATACTATGTACCTTATTTATTATGAGTTTCCGATATTTCGGTACTGTTGCAAGCGCCATGATCACGGGAGAAAGTGATCACCCTTAAAGTGCTTTCCGAAGCACGACAATAATTCAACTCCGTCCAGAGCCGAAACAATTTATAAAAGGTCGATTCTCAAATCAATCCCAGGACCTTTGTGTAGTAGGTGGGCCACATCACTACTACAACAACCTGGACTTCGGAGAAAGATGTGCTTACTAGCTTGTTGCGAGCGGTCATATTAAACCGATTCCAACGGTCTATTTATTTATTTACTCATTGCATAATGTTAACAATAAATGTAACAAAACCCTGTAAGGGTGTAGCAATTTATACTTATACTAATTCAAATACAAAATAAAAACTAAAATTATACAAACTTAAAAAATAAAGATTACTTAGAAATTAATGTGAGTGTGTGGGTAAATATGGGTAAGTATACTGTGTTCGTTCCCGTCTGTGGCCTGTGTCTTAATTAGTTGTGGGTTCATCCCCAACCTAAGGCATACGTACATATGCATGCACGAAAAATCGTAACGTAAAAAAACATCAGAATCGACGTAAGCGTTCGGTCTCTTGAATATCACATACAGTGGCAAATCCAGGGGAAAGACGAAGGTGCTTTAGCTCCCCATTTCTCTGAGAAAGGCATCTGAGTCCCCCTATGACCGGAATTAAGTACTTACTTCCTTGATTAAACCTACCATCACCCAGGTCAAGCCCCATGCAAATCAAAATCCCGAATCCGCGAACTATTCCTTTCTAATACCAAAAACTAATACCAGTGGTATTTGTTGTGATCGTTATTAATTTTCTATTCCAAACGAATACCAAATTTTATTTATTATTTTTTTTAGTAGGAAAGGAATAGATCGAATCCGCAACTGGCCACACATAAACAAACATATATACATAGACTAATAAACAGAATACGTAATCATAACGCGGTCGAGTAAAACGAAGTCGATACAAAATATTTGAACCGCGAAACATTTCATTCTGCAAACAGGTCCAAATACAAATACGAACTTTTAAATTATCTATGAAACTAAATTCGGACAAAAAAATGGTGAACAAAGCAACGGACTCCGAAAATTGTAGGCGCAATACATCGATATTGGAGTTACCGAAAAATAACCGTCACGTCCATAATAAACTTTGTCAATTTATATCCCGATGTCCGTCGGCAGTCGGATCGGTAACAGCAATCCTAGGGGAGATCGGATTTATTACCGGAATTAAAAATTCTGAAACCCATCTGCGCAGCATTGTTAAAAACTGCATTCGAAATACTGGGATGCATTTGATTGATACAAAAGAGTTAGACAATTTTATTATAATTGGCATCCCTCCATTATTATTTAAATACATTGGTCCCACTGCAGGACAAAGGCCTCCATCATTGAATTCAAGTTAACTACCATTTGCAATGATGGATACATGCATAATCAACACACTTGCCAAATGCGGGATGGTGATCACAAACCCAATCAATGTTTGAAAATTCGAAACCCCTGTTGCACGACCCGGGAATCAAATCCAGGTCCATCGAGATCTTGGCCCTTGTAAGTGGAACCAAAATTGTGGATTGTGGATATTTATCAGTTATTTTATTAGTTAGTTGCAGTTATTCTTCCTTACTATCGAACCGCAGCCGGCACTAACTACCAGTTTCACATGAAAGTAACAAAATTAAAGTCTTCATACATACCAAGTCTGTAATAAGGCTCTGTTACACGATGCCACAGCGGTAATTATTACCGCGTTCCGTCGTGTGAAGCCACAATGAGCACACCACCGTAACTTTTCAGTGTGAACCGGCGTTTGTGCAAATTACCGGAAATTGTTCGGAATTAATTATCTATTTTATTTGCTGAAGGCTTACGGATACTATGTTTGGACGGTACAAACTGGTACACACATTGTGGTCAGAATAAAAACTTGTGGTACGTTAAAAGAAGTCAATTTCTGCAACTTTTCTGTGCATTAACTCTTCTGTTCAGGTTGAAACTGTCGTTCAGGCTGGTATGTGTATTGGTAGAAATTGTCGAAGGCGTCTGTCAATGTAATTTTAACACCTAGCAGTCCACGGCTGGACATTAGTCATTGCACCGTCTTCTTGGCTTGCCGTATCCAGTTTCTACATGCGATTTTTCGCAGATCGTCTCTCTACCTGGGTACGTAGTTGGGTAGTTGAGTAGGGTTGCTTGCTGTATCTCCACTTAAGGGGACTACTAGAGCTAAATGCCAATCGATTTAATTTTATTACTTCTAAACAAAATCAGTTCTCAAAAAACTAGAACAGAACTTGTTTCCAGCAAATTGACCTCTAATATTTATTGAATCACAGTAAACTTTTCATTTAGTTGTTTATAAAGTCGAATTTGTCGCTAACGCTAAAAGCGGTCGTTTTTAGCAATAATCTTAGCAATAATGTACAATTAAAAAGAATGCCAGAATGAAAAGCAGTTAACAGTGATTCAATAAATAGTAGAGGTCATTTGCTAAATTATTGATACTGTCCTAGTTTAAAATTAAATCAATTCGGGGCAGAACTTAGCTCTAGTAGTCGCCTTAAGAGAGTGTAGGTATAAAGCAAGCAACCAGCAATTTATTTGCTTAAAAGCAGTCTCAAAACATTTATAAAGTTATTTATTTTATCTTAACCGATTGTAAAATATTTGTAAAAATATTTCTCTCAGATGCTGGAGGTACAGACAACGACAAGTCAACCTACCCAAAAAGTTAACAAGTAGGTAGAGATCAATATTAATTGAGAAAATTTGACGTTTTTTGGTAGGTTGACGTGCTATTGTCTGTAGGTACATAATAAGAAACATTACTGTAACTACGATGGCTAACAGCAAACTGCCTGAATAAATTCTTATACAGGAACAATGTTTGGTAGTCATTTAGTTAAACCTAAACGCCCCGTTGGTGTAGGTAGTGGTTTAAATACCGGGCCAAGATCTCGGGGTCCCAGGTTCGAATCCCGGGTCGGGCAACAAAAAATTTTCGAATTTTCGAACGTTGCTCGGGTTTGTGATCACCAACCCGCATTTAGCAAGCGTGGTGATTATGCCGGTACACCCATCATTACTGTGGTAACTTGAATTCAATGATGGAGGCCTTTTCCCTGCAGTGGGATGATTATAGGCTGTTACTTTACTTAGTTAAACCTGGTAGCGGAGAGTGGGTTCGAGTCACACCTGACAGACAAATTTTTTATTAATTGAATTCCTTTTCGTTATGTGATAGTTCAGCAACTAAATTGCAATCATAATATCAACTAGCTGTTGCCCGCGACTACGTCCGCGTCAATTTCTATTATTATGATCGCGACTATTTTTGCAACATTTTTCACTCATGCTTCGCTCCTATTGGTCGCAGCGTGATGTTATATAGCCTAAAGCCTTCCCCGATAAATGGACTATCCAATACAAAAATAATTTTTCAAATCGAACCAGTACTTCCTGAGATTAGCGCGTTCAAACAAACAAACAAACAAACAAACAAACAAACTCTTCAGCTTTATAATATTAGTATAGATAAGACAGGATGACTTTTTCATCAGCGTCAAATTTATAGGCCTTTTACTCGTAGTATCGTATTTAGAGCCCATTTGTGAATTAAGAAATGTAGCTCAAGTTTTTACCCGAAATCTTTTTCGCATCATAGTTTTCAATTTTTACGGTCCTATGGTCCTAAGCCTGTGAAGGTATAAAGGGTAAATCAACAACTTATGAATAGTATCCTAATGAATGAATGAGATGCGAGTCGCGTAAAAAAGAGTTGCGAGCAGGCTAAAGACTAAAGGAATTTATATTTTAAACCAGAAATTTATTTGCTTCTAAATTGTCTCAAAATACTACAACTAATTACAATTTATAGTGTTAATAAATTATTATGTGTAATTACAAAATAGGAAAGTTATAGTTTTCTTACTTCTTAAAACAGAAATTTAAATAGATGTCTGAACTACACAAAAGAAAAAACATTCGAAACTGCAGCACAATCGGAGCGCGAGTCTCCTCCCTCACGGATTTTAATTACTAAGTTAATATTTCACAGATTTTTGTCAAAGTATACCACACTCCGCTTTATTAAAATGTGGTTAGAAATAAAACGAACCTCGTCCACGCTAGATGAAACGTTTCACTGCGGGCGTCGGCGAATTGGGTTTAAATATTAATTACAATCTGCACTAACTACCGGATTTCGGACGTCCCTAAGGACACAGGCTTTTTTTACATGTGACAATGTTAAAACTAGCTTTATTTTTCAAAGGTTTTTTACGTAAAGTGCATTGACTTTATTATTCAAGAGACCAGTAGCCGGTTCTTCGATGGATACATTCCAAAATGTATTGACTAAAATCGTCAGAGATTAGGATGTAAGCTATTCTTTATCCCGATATATAAACCATGTTTGAGCCACAATAAATTGTCGTTTTATTTGTTGGTTATTGATTTAAAATTTGTTACTTACACTCTTTATCCTTATTACAATAAGGCTGAAATAACTATTTTATTTTGCAGCCAATGATTAATGTTATATCATTTTTTGAAGCATTAAAGTTATCAATTTTATAGTTAGAGAAACAAATTTCGTCGTTTGAAATCATTAATCATCGAAAAAAATATTTATTACCAAACTTTCAACACGTCATGCGAATTTTCCGTGCAAATCTTTTGGGTTTTCAAGATGGTTTTAAACCGCAGGTGTAAAGTAAGGCGAATATAAACAAATAATACCAAAATCTGTAGTATGGTAGAGTTTATTACATAACAGAGAAAAAAGATAAAATAAATAACAATTTCAACGGGATACTTTCAATGATAATGTCTGCATATCTATACTTTGACTTTACTGATCTCTAATGTTTTGTACGCTTAGCTCAAGGAGGCAGACCTTGTAGGTATTTGGCCATCCACCTCATACAGATGAGCCAAATGATGAATGAAAATCCAACAATAATTATTTGCACAACATCGATGTTCTGCTGCTTCGACACAACTTTATGCTTGCCCATACTCAAGGTCTTCTTTTTCAGGGTTTTCTTACTATACTGCTGGCTATAGCAAACAATATTAACAACACCACTAAAGATCCAACGACAGTTAGCATCTGACTTAGGTTAACGGTTAGACCGCAGGTCGCCATTGTGGCTCTTCTAGTTCGACCCTTGGAAGTACTTGCACATCCAGCTCAAGACAATGAGTAATGTCACGAATGCGAACGCTATCAGCAGAACCTGGAGTACGTCGACATTGTAGCAAACCCCCTTCTTCCCCATCGTCTATCGGCCGCTCGTAATGTGGCATACAACTAAGAATAGTAGGACCAAAATCACTATTGAACCTATCACCATCAACAATTGGTTGAGATTAAAACTCAGGCCACAAGAACTGTCGGCGGTTTTTCTACCCATAGTTCCACTAACGTAGTTTTTTTAACATTGTACCGAAGTACTTAATCATCTTCTTGACTATAACATTGGTGTATTATGACCGCTTTTTATGGATTTTGTGTTTTTACATAAATTCTGAGACAGTTAATTTTGACATGACAGTTACGAAAAAACGTTTGACATACGTCATTTCTCTTTGGTCTAATCTGTGATAGTTGGGGGCAAAAAGTTTTAATGCAATTAAATTAACACAATGTTTTTTTCTAGATGTAAAATCCTAATAAAAAAATACGTAGATATGTTACAGTCAAAACTTATAACCAGTCAGAATTGGTTTTCAAAAAATTATGAAAATTAAGAAAAGACTTTCAATTCGACGCATTTTTTTAGGTTGATGTTTTTTTTTGTTCGATAGTGTATAGGCATAGCTCGAAGTTTGTACCATTTTTTTTAAACTCTTTGTTTTTGTATGGTAATGTCTTCTAAGTCTGAACTCAGAGTACCGAGCACAAGTGGAACCGAAGCGAGCTAAGCGAACGGAGTTTGCTCGCGGTGGAGCTGCAAAGCGCTAGAGCCCAACTTATCTACTCTAATTTAGGTAAGAATAGTATCAGTCATATTTTGAGTTTTAATAAATTACACTCAAAGCTGGTTTTGGCAGGTAATATGTTTTAACTGTAACATATAGGCACAAAATATTGTACATTCAAAATACTTTAGGTAACATAAACAAATATAACATAGTCAACAATATTATAGTGGTTAACAAAATTAATAACCTGTTTCACTTCACACTTAAACATAATTAAAGTCGAGTCTGCTAATCGTAAAATTAGCTTGTATTCCATGCCACCTTACGGCTCCAATTTTCCTTTCCTGAAATGAAATGAGATGAAATGAAAGGCACAAGTTATTTTTCAATAATATCCCAGCACCAGGGAAAAGTTATAGTACATTTGGATAACATTTCATCCTGTATAGTTACAGTATTAAATAAATACCTATGTACAAAGCCAACATACCCCTCTATGTAAATATTACATACACACATTGCTTCACCAAGGGAAAGGATATTCCTGTCATGAGGAATCTATGCGAAGAGCAAAGTCAAACTCTACACTTTATTATGTAAATTGGTTTCGAGTAAGGCCTTGCGAGCACGACAGCAGCTTAAATTTGTGAATAAAAGTTTCGTGTTTTAGTTACGAAAATCGGATTGAGACTTCTATTAAGGCAACTACTGGAGCTAAGTGCTGCCCCAATTGATTCAATTTTAGTATTTCTAAACAAAATTAGTACTCAAAAAACTAGAACAGTATCATTTTAGCAAATTACCTCTAGTATTTATTGAATCACAGTAAACTTTTCATTTATTTGTTTATATTATAGTCGCATTTGTCGTTAACGCTAAAAGCGGCCGTTTTTAGCAATAATGTACAATACGAAAGAATGCCAGAATAAAAAGCAGTTAACAGATAAATATTAGAGGTAATTTGCTAAAATGATACTGTCCTAGTTTTTTGAGAATTGATTTGTTTCGAAGTAATAAAATTAAATCAATTGGGGGCAGCACTTAGCTCTAGTAATCCCCTTAATAAATCTAGACAAAAAATTCAGCTACAATAAATTAAACAGATATGTACGCGCACGCGTAGAAGTACTCTCAATGACTCTCAATGTAATCAGCTCATAAAGAAAAAAGTCTCAGTATTAACTCCGTTCGATTGGACTAAATATCAAAGAGTACTTCAGTAGTTATCAGGCTTTTAAAGTCTACTGCTGGCTGGACTCACACTCTCTCACTCTCATATGGCTCTCCATAGAACGCCCTAACGAATGTCAAAGGTATTTACTTTAATGCCTTAGAATTGCATCCTTATTGTGAATTTAGTTATTTAGGGAGTAAGTTATTTTCGAGATCAAAAAGTTTTATTTAATTAGCTAATTGAGTTTCTAACGGCCAGTCCTAATAACCTATCTATCTTCAGCTTTGACATATCGGAGATAGAAAACAACTTCTGTCTTTGTTACTCTGGAAGGAAAAATCAGAGATAGAAATTGTTTCCTATCTCCGAAATGTCAAAACTGGCGATTAGATAGATTATTGGGACCGGCCGTAAGGCACTTGCAACTCGAATAAATTACTAAAATGCGAACTACACATTGGTTGGCCATCTCTGTTGATTTTTGCTGTAGAATGTATTCTTTTGGTAATATTAAATAGTTAAAGAAGTACTTGTAATAGTATAAAATATAGATATGGCAAAGCTTGAACTTACTCCTTGAATTTTTAGCTCTAGCTTTGGATGCTTTAAAAAAAAATTTTTAACAAGCAACTATAATTGACACTAATCGCACCGTATGTAACCGGCCTAATGCAGTACGGAGGCAAAAGTCTGAATAAAATAAAGATTTACCATTTACGCTCCAATCCCTGCGAAATCTCCGAATACTTTCTGTTGCATTTCCGTATTGGTGCATTATAAGCTTTAATATAATTTTGATACAGTTTCCTTTTCTGAAGTTATAGCAATGTTTATTTATTTAATTGTTCAAAGAAAATAAGACTTAACATGAATCAAAAATTATTTTGCCAATAACTAACTCTTTAAAACTAGGTACCTACAAACTTAGTTAGACTACCTACTTACAACAGCTGATCGCTTATTTATCACAAAATGTGATATTTTCCCACTACACGTTGAACACTTGGTAAAAAAAATATCAGTATTTTCACAATTAAACCAAACTAAGATTAAGCAAATGAGTCAAACAAGACTAAGGAAATACTATATAAACCTAAGAAGAACGCGTCTTTTATTGCAAATAAGTAAATCTTGTTATTTATTATTATAGGCAGGGTGTCAGGTAAATGGTATAACAATTGCCGTGAAGTCTAAATTAGATATCAATATTTAAAAATATTAATAAATTAGAATCTAAAAAATTTGATTTGTATTAATATAAAAAAATAAAATGATGATATCAAAATTTATATGCAATGTTAACATAGCATAACAAGTCAAAAGTAGCCTAACACCCTGTATAGTAAATTATATTTACACATTTACATATGAGTACTAACAATATCGACGTGTAGTGTGGTGCTGACACTTAAAAAGGATAGCAGCACGTCTTTTCATCCTATGGAAGTATCATCCTAAGGTAGACGACTAAAATAGTATTTCCATTTAGGAAGATGGACAGCGGCGTCTTCTCTCCAATATAGGCTAGACTGCGATCACCAACCCGTCTCTCAAAAGTGTTGCAAAATCCTCGCAGAGGACTGATTTAGGTTTTACTCCTTGAAATATAGCTTGATAAGAATGATACCTGACTAGTGCTGGGACTGACTCAATTTATAAAACGGAAAAAAAACAGTCATGGCGAATAAAATAAAACGAAAATAAGGGATACAGGGTGAAATTTTAACCACCTTCCAAATTTTAATATATCAATCTAGGAGTCAAAAGAAAAATGACGTATTTTTTTCTTTTGGTATAGCCCAGTAAAAACTGTCAAGATAAACACACTTAAAATATGTCCGCCAAACATCTAAAATTTTTGGATACGGCCGCCTAGCAACACTTTTTTTACGCAATGCATATCACATTCATTAATTAATTACGACACTAATCATAAGTTTTTGATTTTTCCTTTATACCTAAACAGGCCTAAAACTGTAAAAATTTAAAACTATATTGCGAAAAATATTTTCGGGTGAAAACTTGATTCACATTTTTTACTTCATAAATAAGCTCTAAATACGATACTGAACGCCTACAAAAATTTTGGAAAGTGGTTAAAGTTTCATCCTGTATAGATTTAACAGTAAGCCAGTGATCATCATCAGAATCACTGGATAAATCATGAAGATCTATTAGAAATTCTCAAATATATTTATATAATTACTTAATATGTGCAGAAATATTTAAAAAAAAATCTTAACATGCCAGATACCAATATTTTATCGTGTGCAAATGTGTTTCACTTGTGTGACGTTGGTATTAACAAAGATATGTCGTCTTTTTCAAGCTTTATTGATGATGATGATGACTAATGATATCGCTGGTACTTAAACGTTTACCCAACACCAATGTAAATCAAACTAAAGTTTCATCAAGCCATTATTTATTTAGGAACCAAACTTAAAACTAAACTAAGTATTCTATACCCATGTATTGCTTTCACACTACTATGACTTTTATAAACTTACACCAAATTGGTTTAATGCAAATATGATATTTAAAGATTCAGAAGACGGGCATTCGTCTTCACTCTATCATTGGCCAAGCGTGGCGATTATGAAAAAAAATTTTTTTGGGAAGCCTATTTGCAGCAGTGGACTAGATAAAGTGGCAAAAATGATGATAGATATTTAAATATCATGGTTTCATTAAATTCCATCTATGTTAAATGTATATGTTAAAATGCAACAATAACGTTAAAAATCCTATGTGACTTACAGGGTGACTTTTCAAGTATGTGCCGAATTGAAAAATAAGGTCTACAGAACAACAGATGAAAGTTTTCAGTGTATTTTTTTTAATTGTAAGTGTAATTAAAACTAAAACAATATGAAACTAATGAAATTCTTCGAATAACATACTGTAGATACAGAAACTTCTGCACCAATCTAATTTAAAAAATCTTAAGTGTAAATCAAACAACAAGTCTTTATGGATCTGTATAAAAATAAATTATCTATCTGAAAAAGCCTCAAAAACAAAACAAGGAACTGTCCGGTATGAAAAATACTCCTAAGGAATCTGCAAACTACATAAATAATCTAATAAATAAGTACTACTAATAATAATGATGAAGAAGGCGGCTATACGACATTTGCGAAAATGTCGTATATCCGCCTTCTTCCATATCAGGGCATTCGCAAATGTCGTATAGCCGCCTTCTTCCATATCAGGGCAGAATAATAATAAGTACCTAGCGAAATCGTTAGCTGAACTCATAAAAATCGATAAAAATACCGTTGATACTTTTTATCGATGATTTGAAAAAAATACGTCACGCCGTCCTTTAACAAATCCTTCAGACATCATGCGGTTAAACTGAAGATAGGAATTAATAAATACGAAAAAAACATATTTTGTTAATCGATTTAGTTACGGATTGGTCCTGAAAATTTTGCTACACCTCGTAAAGTCACCCTGTATATTAATTGACTACATATTCGTTGGCAAGGTATGGCAAGATTTTATTATAAGAATTGTGTATCAGAGATTAACAGGAAAGCTTTGAAATATTATAATTACATGGATAAAAAATAAATTTAAAAAAATGGTTGCTATGATAAGTTCTTGTAAACCCTATATACAAAAGTGTTTTTGAGATTTAATATAGGGTTGATTTAAATTAAGCCATTTGAATTTAACGTAACATGCTTATTATTCAGACCTGGTGCAATTTGATCGTTTTGCTAGTAGGATATCACAAAGGAAAGCACAATAGGTTGTAATATTATTTATGACTCTCTAGACATTAGCGTTTCTTTAAAAAGGATCTCTTAGAACATCTTTTCGTATTAAATTTATAAGTGTATTATCCAGGGTGAACACAGAGTCACTCCTTAAACGCCTACATTAGAGAAACGCAAACGTGAAGCCATTGCAAACCAATAGGAAAATTTTCAGCATATACAAAAAGGCAAAAGGATTCACAGCAGAAGACAGAAAAATTGTATTTACACAATTGTTCAAAATGTATCACCGTATTAGTATTTCATAGAGTTTATATAAATTCTAAGGGTTATTTCTGTTCTATTGCTATCTTCACTTAAATGGTTATAACGGGATTTCACAGCACAAAAAAAATATACAGCGTAATATCTACATGTTAATCGTTTAACATCTTTGGTGTTATTGCATACGGGCAAGAGCGGCCATCACGGGCAACTGGTGATTTTCTTAGTGACAACTCAGAGGGAGCAGTGACGTACAACTACGCTGTGACTGCCGACACGACCAATGGAAGTGATGTGCTTTGATTTATTTAGATTGGAATTGAGAAGTGATATTTATGCGTTTGCCAAGGTATCATAAATATAACATAGATACACCCCATATTTTAGGTTTATTCGAATTCGGTATGCAAGTTACCTTTCATTATTGTTAGAACACTCAAACTTGCTTCTTATATTTAGAATAATAATGATTACGGACAAAATTGAGATATATTCGATAATATCATGTGTTTCACTTGATTTTCTCATGATGTTTCCCGTCCCGTCCGAGTAAGTGGTATAAATCCGTATATTATTTTAATCCAGCGCAAATTGATTTCGCAATTAAGCATGATAAGTGGTGGCTTTTCACCTCCAGTCGTTACAGCAACAACATTTTGTTATTACAAATCCCTCCCCAATACCAAACTTTGGTGATGATCTAATTTGACAGTAATTGACAATATTTCAGATGTCCACAAAGCAAATCAGTAATTAAAACTACTGGGCCGGTCGTTTCGGTTAGAGAATTTATTATTGCTGTTCTGCTGCCCATGAAAGCTGCCCTAATTATAGTTAATTCATTGAACCCAATAAACTATTGTTTCTTGTACTTTTTGAGGTACCGCCGGCGGACGTTGAGCATAGACCTGGCGACAACCCAGTCTATGATGGAGCCCACCATATCTCTTGCGAAGAGAATGAAGTTGAAGAGCATGTAGTGCGGAAAGTAGCCGGCTGTGTCACTAGTTGTACCGACCAGACTAAGGGCGGAGCGAACGAACTTCTTAGCTGACGGGGAGAAGAAAGTCTCCCTTTTTAAGCCTGACATATTCGAGAGGACGTATCCAGGGTTAACGGATTGGAAAATGATGTTCTTGTCGGAGTACTCAATGCGGAGGCAGTCGGTAAGTTTGATGACGTATGCCTGTAAACAATATATATTGTTGATTCAATTCTATCTATCTTCAAATCTTCTATTTACAACATTGAAGGCGAGAGCAAAATTTTTTTTAAATAGACTTGAGAACTAAATAAATTTCAGTACCGTTACATGTAAAATAGATTATAACATTATGTCTATGATGTTTTCTGAGTGTGAGGTGATATTCTTGATCTATTTAGTATGTTTTGAGCTAGAATAAAGTTTTATCATACCAGAGATATTTTGCTAAAGAGACATTGAATGTTGATTACTTATGAAACAATTAAAATTCCAAGTTAACTTAAGTAAAACAACTGGATAGTCAGTTATGTCTAATTCTTATTTTGTATAGAATATAAAAAGATAAAGAAAGTGTTACTTTGACTTTAAATTGTGTTAAGAAATCTTGAACAGCCGTGAAACTAGAAAATTCATTATTTGAGGATCACTGATGATTTACGTTTAATAGTATTTAAAAACAACCACCTCAGGTTGGAATTACTTTTAACTACTTATATGTATACAACTGGCATGTATATAATTGAAAGAATAAAAACCACCTTACTATTTACTGAAAAGGTCACAAATATTCTTACCTTAGTACCAACATACATTCCTAGGAATGGCGCAGGGATAACACCGGTTCCCGATGCAATGTTGATGACAACACCTTTGCTGCGTTTAACCATCTCAGGCAGGATCATCTGTGTCATACGTGTCATTGACACTATGTTCACGTTGAGTAAAGTTTTAAATTTGTTGTCCCTGTGAAAGAGTAGAATGTTTTAACATAAGACATGAACTATTTTTAATTCCTTAATAATTTATCATATTATCATCATCATAACTCAACTATATTAGTCCACTGCTGGACACAATGTACCCAGCAGTGGAGTCATGAGTCTACAAATCATGAGTCATGAGTCTAAAAATGGATGATTTTGCCACTATCGCAAGCTTGGCAGGCGGGTTGGCATTCGTAGTTTGGCCAATGACAGAGAAAAGACGCTCTTAAACGGCAGTAATTTAGTCGCCTCTTACGACAGGCAAAGGAAAAGAAGTGGGTTTTGCTATTCTATTCATGTACAGGTTATCATAATCAGTATTTTGAATTAAAGAATAATTGAGAGTTTTCCCGTTACGTAACGTTAACGTTATTTATAGTATGGCCCTTTGAACGTGGAAAGAAAATACCCATTCCATTTCTGAATTCAAAAATAGTCTTAAATACTTTATACGCGTGGATTTTTAAATGATACGCTCAGTTTATCACGGAAACCGTATTTTTTTCATAAAAAAACCCTAATTCCATATTCTTAGACCTAAAATCTTTACGAAAACAATTCGGTGGAGTTTTGATAACAAACACTGTAAAGCGAGATTGTCTTAAGTTAGAAGATGCTGAATCCTTGAAATAAATTAAAAAAGTAAAAATCTTCCATAGCTTAAACTAACATATGACAGAATACTTCCCGGCCGTATTGCCGGTTGTAATCGTATGTAATCACAGCCATCGGGATCATTAAGCGACGGGTCATTAGCGGGAATGTCGGGAACAGTGATTATATTAATTCAACTAGCATCGGGGTCAGGCCATACATCTCTAGGGACGAGATAGTTAGACCCTTTTAGTTAAGGATCCACGCGGTTTTCTGATTCAGTTTATGTATGATGATTGTTGTGTTTTATTGTTTGGTGTCGATTGAAATTTTGTGGCTTATTTCGTGCTTCTCTTCAAAGTAACAATAAAAAATTCCTTATACATTATTCCAACCTAATTTATAGAATATGATTCCTCGCATAAGGTGTGGTCTAAAACTAAGAAAAGTGCTAGTATATGAGTATATGTTTTACATTAAAATGAAACACAATAAATATTTCTAATTATGACATTAATTTATAAACTTTGAAACCCATCAGCCTATGTGCCGCACAATTTTATTATTAGATCATAGTTTTAGACCAATAAAACTGCATTTGAAGTACATTTAGTCAATCCACGAAGTCGATTTTCGTTTTTTCTCCTAAATAAATTTCTCAAAAAAAAAATTATATAGCAGCACGCAGGGCGAATATAAATATGCCAAACAGGTTTACGCAAGAGCATATTATTATTATACTAAAATAAATAATAAAACATTTATAAGAATTCGTTCAGGTCAATATTGGAAAACTGACGAAACGAATTTCCCGGAAAGAATGCTGGATGTTTATACCCCATAAACTGGAAAACAGCTCGGGCTTTGGACCTATTAATTTTACGAGAAGTCTAAAGAATGGACTCTAAGTGAATTCAATTGGTCGAAGGGGGATTAGGAGGAAAATCGCCAATGGCCCAGCGAGGTCTTTAAGTATAAAGTTGTAAAGTATAATCGATTTTTAATGTGAACTAAATCTTAGAATAAATCAGAACTTGCATTATTAATGGGTATTATTCACTTAATGCGCCCGTATCGATCAACTTGAATTATGAGGGTCACAAACTGTATACTACCCATCTTCTTGTCGTGTAAATATTAGATCCACTAAAGATCTGACAACTGATATGTTTTTTGAGCTTCATAATAAAGGCCTCTGTCGTGAATTGTTTTAACGATATCCATCTTTGCAACAGAGGTAGGGTCCAAGCCAAATTTGCAAATTCCTAAATTGGGTCTACCAAGAGTCGAACCCTGGACCTTTGTCCACTGTTAGACTGATGTTATCTGATGTTCATGATAATTTATCATGGCAAGCCTATATCTGACCTCTGCCGGACGCAAGACTCTCCATAAGAAGGATTTTGCCATAATTACCACGTTTGGCAGGTGGATCACATTTTAGCCAATGGCAAAGAGAAAAAAACCCTTTTGCCCGTCTTCTTCTGATAGTACTTCTTTAGTCTTAGTTATGATGAGAAGTAGTTATATCCAATGTGTACAGCAAGTCCTCCTTGGTGCGACTTCCAAGGAACTTTATCCAAATGGAGACTCGCTAAATAAAATAGGAAACTTTCTATTGAAACTTGCCACATACCAATTCGGATTCTATTTCCACCACTCATATTGCATACCGATAACTCAGTATTCAATGCTATAGCACGTCAATAGTGCGGATAATATTTCAATTGAGCTGCGCTTACCCGCCGGTGCAATGCGGAATAATTCTGTATTGTGGGTACAGCGAAGCCAAAGACAGAACCATGAGAAATTACGACAATGATAAAGTTTTGATCAGACCAACAAGGTGGTGTAACATTTCTCAGGCAAAATTCTAATGATATTTTAAATACAATTATATTATATAGTGATATTTATATAGCAAGTTAATTGCATTATAATCATTTTAAATATCGGTATTTAATCATGAAACATTATGTCTCACACGGGACTGTTAAATTTAGCTAAATTAGCTAAGATAGTTAACCGCACCCGGTATGCATGAAGATGCAGGTTCGAGTCCCGCCTGAGACATAATTTTTCAAGTTTTAATACTGTAATTTTAAAGTTCATTTTGAATATGGAAATAACTCGTAATAATTCCTGATAGTTTGACACTATGCCTTTTCCAAGAGCTGAAGTTGAATTGAGATTTTTACTGAGGCAATAAATAGCCTTAATTATTAATAATCTGTCTTTATAGTACTATAGGTATGTATTCAGATAGAATAATCTTCGTTGCAGGCCAAATTAAGGAATTACAAATTAGACAAACAATATGTATGAAAATACTAGGGTATAGAAACTAATATGATTGAACGGTCATCTAATTTTAAATATTTTTTAAATATTTTTAAGACATGCCACACTGGGCCACACAGAGCCATCTAGTCCCAAATTAAGGTACTATTAAGTACCCTGTCGTATGGGGTACTAGACAACCGATAAACTTACTTATATACTTTTTTTTTTTTGTAAATAGATACTTATAATACATAGAAAATACCCAGACCAGTACAAACAGATATGTTCATGCACACAAATATTTGTACTGTGCGGGGATCGAACCCGCGACCCATGGCTCAGAAGCAGCGTTAACTACCGTTGATCCAAATGGTCGTCAAATTTATCTTCAAAGGCCTATCAATGTCTGAATATTTCAGTTATTATTAAGTCCAAGCCACTGCCGATAGATCTTCCAAAGCAAGTTGCTGAAGACGACCCATAGCTATTTCATCCTATCCCTAACTAGCATTTATGGACATCATAGGTCCACCAGAACTTGATGAGGATCGCTTTATTTCGTGTAACGCAGACAACGACTTATTGACTCATCCTGGCACGGGTTTCTCCGCTCATGTACCAATTTGTTCCTTGCCGAGAGTCCGGAGTCGATTCTGAATTCAATCGGGCTCGATGGTTGCATTTTGAATTGGTGTTGTCCGGTGGACATGCTGTTGCCGCAAGTACCATGGGGACCAGCAGCGCCGTGATGAGTCTGTGGCTGACACGACTTATGCCGAACGGGAACTATTTTGATGTGTGTAATTAAATAGTTTCATACATGAAAATGGTCATGTTTTTTTTGTTTGAAAGTAAAGTAACGGCCTATAATCATCCCACTGCAAGGCAAAGGCCACCATCGTTGAATTTAAGTTATCACAGCAACGATGGGTATAGATTTATGCCTCTACAAGTGATTGACGTCAAGCTTGCAAAATGCGGGTTGGTTATCAGAAACCCGAACAATGTTGGAAAAATTGAAACTCTTGCTGCTCGAATCGGATATCGAACCCGGGACCCCGAAATTTGGTAATTAAGCCACTCGGCCAGCGGTTATCTGGTTATATGCTCATAATAGCAATTTTTGTTTTAGAACGCGTCTTCCCAATCGGTTATCACTTCTACTTCTTCCAACAAAAGCGAACCAAGAAAACCAAGTATTCCACATACGCCAGTTCACCAATAGCGCGTTTAATATTTCAATTGAACGGCACTTACTTCATGCGGATGCAATACGGCGTCTGACGTCGTCGCGTGGTTTGCCGTGTGCAATTTTACACCTCCACTGGATATTGAACGAGACTGCCATAGACGTGGTGAAATCAATTTGAAATGCAGGATTTTGCGGTAAGGTTGCGTTTAAGGTATTGATAGAAACATTTTACGCTACTGTGTGTGCTTTTAGTGTCTGAATTTAGGTGTGGTTTATATGCTATAATTGCTATAATTTTTGGCTGTGATTGTGTTCATTATAATTGTACATTTTTGTTTTAAGTAACGGTTTGCTAATCATCCCACTGCAAGGGCAAGGCCCCATCATTGAATTTAATGATTGGTAAATGCATAATAACCACGCTTGCCATATCTTGTGTGCCATTCCAAACCATTCCTTGACATAGGTGTGACCTTGCAACAAAAAATGTATAAGCCTTATACAATGTATAGGCCTTTGAAGGTCAATTTGGTTTGTCCAACGCTCATAGATTTTACTTGGGGTTTGATTCAATATATGATTTATATTTAAAGGCCAATTTTTGTAGCATATATTGAATTGATCGCCAACCCGAGCAATGAAACTCTTGTTGCCCAATCTGGGGATCAAACCCAGGACTAGGGTTGCCAGGTCGCCAAACCTAATAGCCGGACAGACCAGCCAGTTTGGCCTGACACTTGGGTAGAAAGGCCGGACACCCTACATTATTAAGGATTTTATGTCTCAGTATTAATAGGTACAAAAAAATTGTATGTAAAATCAAGCTTTTTTGATTATTAACATGAATTTTTGTAAATTCTTTGTAAATGCAAGAGCGACCGACAGCCTCTACCCAGGACCCTGATCGTGGCCCGATATTCAAATCGGTAGACCAACGGGGTGTTCATACCCGTTATAGTAATAACCATTGGTCTCGGCTTCTATTGAAAGATGAAAGTCGTAATAACTTGAAGACAGAAGCCTATAGAAGGCGATTTGAAAAATTCTAACACCAGCGGCCTTAGCCAAGTGGCTTTCTAATATAGTTTACAATAGACGAATACCTAGATGTCAAATGTATGATATTTAAATTAGTATGTGCCAAAGCGAAGTCAATATATCTTTATAATTTAATTTCGGCTTCCAAAATATTATTAATAAAGAGACATGTAGAGTAAAACCAAATAATCCTACTTACTCTCTCAAGTTAGGGGATAAGCTAATAAACACGAACACAGAGGTTGCAAACACATTTGAGACATTTTTTTCAAATATAGCTCCCTCTACTACTGAAGGGCTAGCTTCTTCTGCTGATCTAGCTGAATCCCTTCTCAAGTCTGTTGTCGAAGAGTGCAATTCTTCATTTAATTTTAGACATATAAACCCTGATATAATTACAAAAACTTTTAGAGAATTTAACATGAAAAAAACAGAGGATCTTTGGGGAATTTCTGTCAATATTATCAATACAATCATAAGTTCATTAGCCCCTCAACTCGCTATTATTTTTAACAAATGTATTGATGATAGACAGTTTCCAACTTTAATGAAGTTTAGCAAAATCATTCCTTTGTTTAAGTCTGGCGAAAAATGTGACCCCTCCAATTTTCGACCTATATCTATATTGCCAGGGCTAAGTAAAATTTTCGAGAAAATAATGTTTAATCAGCTTTTATCTCACTTTAGTGTAAATAAATTATTAAATAGCAACCAATATGGCTTCAGAAAAGGTAGAAATACTACCGATGCTGGAGTTGCTCTCCTACAACATGTGTTTAAGGCTTGGGAGAGTAAGCTAGATGCCTTAGGTGTATTTTGTGACCTTTCAAAGGCCTTCGATTGTGTAGACCATGAAATATTACTTAAAAAACTTAAACATTATGGTGCATCGAATGATTCCTTGGATCTAATAAGTTCTTACCTTAAAGGCAGGATACAAAAGGTTTGCATAAATGGAGCTGAGTCTTCAGGGTCGGCCCTTGTTATGGGTGTCCCACAGGGATCAGTATTAGGACCCCTGCTATTTTTAGTTTATATAAATGACCTTCCCTGTTACTTACATAATCTTTGTGAGATGGTATTGTTTGCAGATGATACATCAATGATTTTTAAAACCAAGAGGGGCAAATCTTCATTTGACGATGTTAACAATACCCTCTCTATATTATTGCATTGGTTTACAACAAATAATCTCTTACTAAATGCAAATAAAACAAAATGTGTTAAATTTACGATGCCAAACGTAAGGTTAGCTGCCCCTCATATTATTGTTAAAGATGAACCACTAAACTCTGTAGATTTTACTACCTTTTTGGGTATAACTGTAGACTCTCATTTGCAATGGGGTGCTCATATTAGGGGGCTGTCTGGAAGACTTAGTTCTGCTGCTTATGCTGTGAGAAAGATAAGGCAATTGACTGATGTTGGAACGGCAAGATTAGTATATTTTAGCTACTTTCATAGCATAATGTCATACGGAATTCTATTGTGGGGCTCAGCGGCAGATATTGAGATTTGATGAGATTTGAGATTGAGATGATTGATTTTTATATTGCAAAAACGTGCTGTACGGGCTATTTACGGCTTTCGACCCCGTGACTCACTGAAAGAGCTCTTCAAAGAGATTAATATACTTACAGTGTCTTCTCAATATATTCTCGAGAATATTATTTACGTTCGTAAGAACATACATTTATTTCTTAAGAAAAGTAACGTACACAATTTTAATACGAGAAATAAAGATAAACTCGCCATTTCAGGCTTCAGACTGCGAAAAGTAGGAAAATCGTTTATGGGAAATTGTATCCGTATTTTCAACAAATTACCAAAGGATATTGCTGAACTCCCTGTACATAAACTTAAATCGTATGTTAAAGTTATTTTAATGAAAAAAGGCTATTACACTGTTAATGATTATTTAAATGATAGAAATTTAATTTGTCCCAGCAGACATTAAGTTGTCCCAGCTCGTACTTGCTTAAACCATGTAAAAATTACCTTACCTTGTAAAAATTTATTTAAAAAGAGGCTGACAATAGTGACCGAGTTTCTTGCGCTGCTTCTTCTCGACACTAGCCCAGACTTGTCCCGAAGCAGTGGTAGGTTTAAATATTGGGACGTGTAAAAGCGCCTCCTGGGGCCTATTTGCAGAAATAAAACTGATTTTAACTGATTTTGATTTTTTAACTGATAACGACATTAGGCTTACGATCGTTCGATCGTTTGTTAATGTAATTTTCATACATTTGGTTTCTAATCGTCTTGCGTAAACGATACCAGAAAGCCACTAGTCTAAGGCTGCAGATTATCCTTGGAGGATCGTTATACGAAGAGAAAAAGTTATAACATACCAATCTGGTACATCCAAAAAGTACTCGGGGTAGTCGTAGGAAATGCCAACATTGTTGACAAGTGTCCCGATCTCGAGACCTTCGATGGCTGTCGCTATGCCTCCATAGATGTTCTCCGAACTGAAATCTGCTTGTACGATCTTCGTCTGCACTTTGAAGTCTTTCTCTGTTCAAAGAAAATACGAGACTTAAATAAAAAAATATTACGATGATACTATTTAAATTGATAAGAAACCTTTAGTGTAAACTAAAACAAGAAAAGGGAAAAGCACTGATAAAGAAATAAAATGAAGCTTTTAACTTTTATTTGGCGCACAAAAATAAGCGTTGATTGGCGATTGCAATTTGGTCAGAAGTGGAGCGAATAAATAAAATAAATTTACTAAATTGAATTTCAAAAGGTTGGCATTCGCAGTTTGGTCAATGATAGAGAAAAGACACGTAGTCTTCTGGGGGTACTCCTTTAATCACCTCATGACATCCATCAGAAAAAATGAGGTGCTATTCTAATTTAGTGAATTGCAATTCAGTGAAGCGCAATTCACAACGTGACTTAAGGACCAAGTTGACAGGTTAAATCTATGCCGACACCGAATGACACAAGGATTGATAGGTCAAAAATCATTTTAGTCATGATGCATACTTTTGTTATGTATAATTGCAAAGTATCAACTGTAACCTTTACTTCCATGACATACTTACCTATTTCTTCGGCTACAGTCTTGAGTTTGTCCAGTGAACGACTGACTAGAACTATATCACAGCCTTTAGCCGCCAGCTGCAAAGAAACACATTTAGTTAATTATTCATCATCATCATCATCAGCCCCACATTGATGCACAGCAGAGACTGGTCCCATATATAAGGAAATTATTTCCATTATCGTCACGGCGATCGCAGTTGACAAATAATGCATAGAAGATGCTGCTGCTCTCTTTTTATGGCATAGATAATATAATGAATATTACCTTAATTGCATGTTAGGACACCCAAATACTAGAAGAGTTGGTACTGTTTTTAAACGTAAGGCTGGTACCATATCATGATGACTTAATATTTTCTACTTAGGATAACCCATCATAGGTACGTAGTGCTGGTATTACGGCTTCCTCAAAATATTTCTTAAGAAAAGTGTTTCAAACTGATTTACGAAGCAAGAATTTTTATTTTATTTCAAGTAACCTGTTTATTATTTAAATTAATTTTTAGTAGAATCTTTGAAACAATAACAATATTTTGAACATTTTCGAATACTCGTACACTGAATGAACAATCATAAATTTATTATTAAAGCTAGGCAATGATATAATGATTGATTTATTGATGGATATTTTGAAAGAGCACATAATAATAGGTCTTTACCTATGAAACTGCCGATCTGCAGTACTGGCCATTTCAAATCAAAATATTTTTTGTTTGGCTGAGAATTCTAATTTAAAATTAATTTTATTTTAATAAC
This sequence comes from Anania crocealis, assembly GCA_949315895.1. NCBI lineage: Eukaryota > Metazoa > Arthropoda > Insecta > Lepidoptera > Crambidae > Anania > Anania crocealis. Next base: position 7,946,910 of record OX438870.1, read on the forward strand.
ATGGAATTTTTTTCTAAAAGTGGTCATTTGTTTATTGATTAGTGTTACATTTTCATCGGATTTCAATCTTTTTCGTCATCATGGATACGTCAAAAATTCGAGTAGGTAGGTAATTATGGAATATGAGTACCGTCGTGGCAGCAACGTGGCACAAGCGGAGCGGCACGCAACATCAACGACGTTTACGGAGCTAACACTACAAAATAACGCAGCACCTGTTATTGGTTTGCTTCCGTTCTGGAAATTTCGACCTGAAAAATGAAACTCGCGGTCGTCCGAAGACTTTGGTCGACAATGACGAATGCGATTGTGGAAGCTGATGATACACAACCTAAGGCTGAGTTAGCGTCAAAACAATATTGGTCCATTTGCGTCAAATTGGCAAGGTAAAAAGGCTTGACAAATGAATGCCCCACGAACTCAATGATCGCCAGCGTGAAGTAAGCGTTGAGACGTGCCTTGCAGTGCTCAAAAGACACACAAATGAAGGAATTTTGAACCCCATTGTTACCTGCGATAAAAAATTAAGCGCTCAGCAAGTTAGTTGGATCCTGGTTCAGCACCTAAACAATGCCCTAAACAAAAACTTACCCCTAGAAATTAGGTGGTCTGGCGCCGGTGTGATTCATCACAGTTTCTTACCAAACGGGGTGAGCATTACTGCAGATGTGTACTGTGAAGAACTGAACACAATGGTGGAGAAACTGGCACATCTCCAACCGACATTGGTCAATCGCTCGTCTGCGCTGCTCCTGCACGACAACGCGCGACCTTATACTGCACAGCAGACGGTCTCCAAGTTGCAAGAACTGGAGTTGGAAGCTCTCCGTCATCGCCCTACTTACCAGAACTTGCGCCTACAGACTACTACTTTTTCCAGAATTTGGATAAATTCTTGGCGGGAAAAAAATTCAACACCCGAGAGGCAGTACAAAATGCCTTTGAAGAATTTCTTGCCTCCCGTCCAGCTGATTTCTTTAAGAAGGGTATCAATAAACTGCCACTGCGTTGGCAAAGATGCATTGATTGCAAGGGTGTTTGCTTCGATTAATACAAATAAAAAAAACATAAAAAAATTCGTTTAAATTTTTTCATACAAAACGGCAATTTCATAGGTAAAGACTTAATATTTACTTACCTCATGAAAGAACTAGAATTTTAGAAATTAAATTAGCTTAGTGTTCATAAAATGGCGAAAGAAACTGACATTTTAATAGGTTTTAATTATAGCTTTGCACCTATTTTTACTTACAAAATAACTATCACATAATAATATATCTGAATGAAATAAAATTGAAATCTATTGCGATGTAACACACAAACAACGCCATCTGTTGACTTTGGTCCTGAACATTCATCACTGTTCATGTCATTTGATCCGAATATACACCAGTGACACCACATCTTACAAACCTTAATAACTTAATAAAACACTATTACCTGATATGTAACTCTTTCACATAACCTCAAATCTGAGCAGTTAAAATCTCGCTGAGCAATGATAATGCCACATTTCCGCAGGTCATGTATCAAGACTCGACCAGACATGCATATTGCATGACCGGTGTGTCCGCCTAGTTATACGGCATTTTACATAAAATGCAAATAAAGCCGCGTTTGCAGTCCACGTGGCCGTAAGATATTTAAAAGTGTGATTTATTAACATTAATGGCCGGAGAAAATTGCTGGAAAAAACATTTTGCGGTTCTAAGCGGACTTAGAAGTGCATAGTTTTTTTTGCGTGGTGTTGTTTTTGCAGTTATTTAAGTTTAGAAGCCTCACGCATGATGTACATTATCAGTCCTTAAAAACATATAGGTCGACTAGGTACTGCCTCTGCAGAAGGAGGCTTTTGGAATTCTCGGCAGGCAGTTTGGCAAAAGCAATTCGGCTAAGAAGTAAAGAGAAGACGCTGTTACTTGTCTTCTTGTGGCAGTACTCCTTTAGTCACCTCTTACGACATCAGTTCTATCACACACAAAACTGTCGATACCTTGTATTTTTTTATTAATTCCGGGCAATAAACAAACAGTCATATAAAAAGGAACATTGTAATATGGCAAGATAACACATACAATATTTAATATTATTTGAGCCCCTCTCAGGACTAAAAGACACATTATGAATTGTTAATGAATACTGAGTGATGGCATAATAAATCAAGAAGGTATCGATAATTTCGCATAAATAAAATGTATTGCCAAATACATGTTTTTTTTATTTTAAACAACCACTTTATTTAGGTCACGTATTAGTGGTAATTATCAATTGCATAAATTAAAAACGTCCATTACGTCACTCGTTTTAATGAGTCATATTGTAAGTTATAAATTGTCTACGTTAACATCGCCCTAGAAAGATATTCGGCTATTCTTCGACTAGCTTCGTTTTCAGAACACATCACTTCTTTGTAAGAATGTCGATGCAAAAAAAAATATCTGTCAAATTTAACTAATTATACGAAGTGATCATAAACTATATTAGAAAAATTAAAAACGGTATTATCTGTAACTAATAATTTTTAGTTTCTTGTCTATTCTAGCAAACCAGCGACATATTTAAGTATTAAAAAAAAACTGGCTTTATGTAGCCTTATTTAACTCAAAAACATTATCTTCATAGAGCCTTATTAAACTCAACAACATTATGTCAGACTTTACATTACAAAGAATGTAACTAACACGACGCAAATAACCAAGACGGTGCTCTACTTAATCGATGTACATACAGCTGCAAAAGTATGTAAACTTTTCGTTTTACCAACCTTATGTCATTGTATTAAGAGCCAACATAAATCAGAAGTGTATTATACATACCTAGGTACATTTGCTGCTTACTGTACGTCAATCGTTGCCCACGTTTTCGTGACAGAAACGAAATAAATCTTCCACTGATTTTTTGCGTACGTATGGCTTGGTAGGTATTTCAAAAATAAGTCCATACTTACATTGAATCAATACTTAAATTATAAATGCAAAAGTTCGCGCTCAATTCACGAATAGATTTTTGAACTTTGTTATAGAGATGGTTTGAGACCCTGAGAAGGTTAAGGATAGTTCTTTTTTCTGAAATCATCCCTTGTAAAAAATGTATTTAAGTAAGATATTTTCTCAATTTCCTAAAGTAATTGAAATTTACATGATCTCTAAGGAGGTAACAAGAAACGCGATCTAACCGAATACTATACATATAGAGAAAATCGCAGGCGTAACGCTAGTACCTATTTAGGCATTTGATAATTTGTATGTATATATGTTACAGTTTTAGGGTTCAAGTATTTGTCTTTTGTAGAAGACAATGTAATTTACGACTACTGTCACAAACTACTCGTACACCTAGGTCTAGACTGTTTCTGCAAATTTTTTTATGCGAATTTTATAATCGTTAGACTTTAGACGAAATCTTTTATGCATTATCTACATTACTTGCTCAAAAGGTCTTGTCATTTGGATCAGCAAATTGCACGCGGCAATGGTTCCGTAGAAAAAGTTTGCTTGAGTCGCGCTGATGCTTGGCTCTACATAATTTTCCGCTAGTTAGAAATGCGTATGTGACAAATGTGAGCAACTGCAAAACACAAAGTTTGAAGGGATATTGAGCCTTAACGTGTAAATTTGTATAGCCACATACTTAATGAAAGTTATATATTTTAACACAGCACTATGTTGTGGCTAATAGTTGCGGCACTAAAATTGATGACATGTCGTTAGTCCACAATAATCTTATTTCAGAACCGTCAGTGGTTTAGCACGTTAGAAGCCTCATGCATAATAGTGATGGGATAATTATAATAACTGATTTATCGATATTATACTCAATTGTTCTATAAGCTGTTATAAATAAGAGCTATTAACAACAGCCTTCGATAGTTAATTAAGTGTTTTTGCAGACTGCGCCTGTCTTCGTCCGAGGAAAATATTAATATCCACTAATCAAAAAACTGTACCAAATAATGACTACAGGAGGGAATAAAGTACACACGTAAAGCAAATCTTGCATCGATGATATAATTAAGTCGCCAAACTATTTCCAAAGACAAAAAGACACATTAAAAACCCTACCAATCGTATGACTAGTAATGACTACAATTCAATGCTTTGCTACAAGTTTCACTGTTTAATCAATAAATACCGAAACAATTAATAACCTGCCAGTTTACATTAGCAGGGTCTATATTAGGCTGTCAATTTTCTGGCACTTCTATGATTCTACTAACTATCGACTATTATTGCGTATCGATATTTTGCCCAACGTAAGCTGGTATGCAAAGCACTATGTCGTATCGTATCGTAAGACAATCAGAAGCCATAGTGTAATAAACATTGAGATAGCAATTTACCTGTCTAGCGTACTCCTTGCCGATGCCGTCTGTGGCGCCCGTAACCACTGAAACAATAATGATTATTGAATAACTTTATACATTACATACTATTAGTGGAAACACCGTGCCACGCACTAATGCCTTATGGTGACAGAATCACCCCTTTACATGTTACAAGTGTCGCAAAACGTAATTAAAAGAGTTCTGTCAAAAGAAGACTCTCCGACCCGGCTAACGTTTCGTTTGTCAAAAGGCAACCAATGGAGTGCTGCCAAAAGAAGATGGCAGCACCGTCTGCTCTCAACCATTGGCCCAACTGCAATCTCCAAGCTAACGATGCATTGCGTAGCGTTGCTATCGTATTATGCCACGAACCTTAATCGTAGACGCCTAGCGGCCATTTCCAATAAATTATCTATCTTCAGTTTTGGCATATCGGATATAGAAAACAACTTCTGTCTTTGTTTCTCTGGACGGCAAAAACAGAGATAGAAACTGTTTCCTATCTCCGATATGCCAAAACTGAAGATAGAGATAGGTTATTGGAACCGGCCGTAAATCCAGCAGTTGACGGATGTTGGCTAATGATAATAAGTGAAAGAAAACACATCAATCATCTTATCGTTTCATTTGCAAAACGTTTAGGTACTTCCCAAAATGCCTACCGGTTGATAAATATATCTTTTTCATGTGTCTCCCTCGCAAAATGTGTCTCTCGTATATTGTCTTTTTCAAAATGATGTAACAAAACAAGTTAAATGTTATGTCAACAAATGAAATGTGTAAAAATTTTGTTTTTCAATAAATTGAGCCAAAGAATTAGTGCAAGTTGCTGAAGTAGTATTTTAATATTCAAGAGTCTCTTTTTTTATTTTAAATATTATCAACGACAAGTTTCATACTAAATCATGACATCAAAAATATTCTCACACTAGACTCGACACTTTAAAATTTTTTGCGTTAGCGTTAAGCGTTATCTGAAGATGCAAAAGAAAGAAGAGATTATTTCTATCTTTGTTTAAAAGTTGCTCTCTGAATATAAAACTACACTTATAAAAGAAATAACTTCAGATACCGAATACTTTCAAATATGATTTCCTAGAATCTCAAAGAATCTGCAATAAGTTTAAAAAATACAGGGTTAATACTGCAAAATGCAATAATTCTCGACAAAATCACCAACTTCGGAAGGCGGGTAGTATTAATATTCATTCGGGTTCAGTCGACCCGCGATATCAATTGCAAATTATGTAGATGGCGCCACCCGCAAATTGTTGATTCAGCTCTATCAACGTGTACACGATTATTGTTAGAGCACTTGGGAATTCCTTCTTAGATTTAATTATGGTAAGTAAGCCCCGCCTCTCTGGATATTGACATAAACCCACCGTTTTTTAGGGTTACGTAACCATATAATGCCAAGGATCTTTAGTTTTTTGTAGGCACCCTTTGCAATATAACAAAAAATGCACTTTAAAATTAAATTTTTAATAAGTAAAAACACGAATCGTTTTTTTTTAAATACAGGTTAGAAATTACACAATTCACTCATGTTGCAAAGAAATAATCAAAAACAATAAGCTTACAATTTTCAGCCTCAAATTAAAGATTTTATTTCAACATTTTCGACGGCATAATTATTTCCCATGACAAATCACGGCTTTCTAGCATATAGCTTCTGAGATTAACCACAGACGGACACATGGTGAAACTATAAGGGTTCCTAGTTGACTATAGAACATTAACAAGGAACGTATTTTCTAGGAGGTTTATCTCTGGCACAGCATTTTTTTAACCGACATAAATACATGATTTATTAAGTTAATGGGTTATCAGCTGTATTTATGGAACCGATGAAGATAAAACGTGCGCAATTTTCAAAGACTGGGTAGGTACTAGCTGTCCACAACATTCATCCAAACGCTCCGTTGGTTTAGTGGTTTGAATACCGGGCCCAGATCTCGGGTTCAAACTCCGGTCCGGTCGAATTTTCGAACATTGCTCGAGCTTGTGATCAACAACCCGCATTTGGCAAGCGTAATGATTATGCCTGTACCCATAATTGCTATGGTATCTTGAATTCAATGATGGAGGCCTCTGCACTGCATTGGGTTGATAATAGGCCGTTACTTAATAGTTGTCTGTTCTGGCTTTGCAATATGATGTTTAAAGCAAAGCAAATCAATTTTTTATGACCATATTTCTCAAAAAAAAAAAAGTTGTACAGTAGGTATAAGAGATACAAGATTATCCGCAATAAAAAAAAACCCTAATCGTTGCAGCCACTGTGCAGTAATACGCACATATATTTCGGTAATTGATTTTTATTTAAATCGATTATAATAAAAGACAAACAGACGAGATTTATGGAAAGACAGTACGGAACTCTTCCTGGTGAATTTGCCACTAGAGGCGCTAGTGTCGCGTGAGGTCCAATATCATTCACTTTGTACTGGTTTTAGCGGAATTTGTTGCATAAATTATAATTTCTTTAATTTACCTGCTGGAAAGTGATCTCCTTCGTAAAATATCGCAAATATGGATTATTTGGCGATTAATGTGAACGCTTTAAAAGCGGAATTAAGAAAAAGCGCAAAAATAGGCGGCCTCAAGAGCAACTATTTCAGAAGTTAGTTTGTTGATATCAAGATAGTTATTTATAAACAATATAACCTTAATTAGATTCAAGATATAACACTTTGTTTCGGCGCCAATCGCCTTTGATAGCTATATCTCCGGACCTCAGTCTACAGTGGCGCCAACTGGTGAGCAAAGAAACGGTAGTCCCCATTCGCACTTAGCGAGTTTTATATCTTGCCCTGTTTTAAATAGTAAGTAGTTCCTTAAACGGTCCTCAGTTTAAATTGCAAATTAAGTAGATAGTGTGGCAAATAAAGTGGCCAGTTGTAAGTCAGAGTTTATTTTGCAAGTATCTCTGCTTAAATACGTCCAAATAGTACCTATGTCTGCTTTAAGACGTCCCGATATTATTCTAAAAATGATGTGAGCCATTCATCATGTACGTGTGTAATAAAATACATTAAACTAGTCTTTGAAGACTCTTTCCAATTGACAAAAATAGATATGGTACTCAATCAGAAGGATTTTTATATTTTTGATGCATAACTTTTTACCAGTTTGACCGATTTCGATTTACTTACTTATTTGAAGATACTTTCTTATCTTGCTTTGTTATTCCATAGATTAAAAACATTAAAGGGTAGAAAATCAGGGTTTGCATCTTTCAAAAACTATTATTATCTAATTGGTGGCATACCAATTACAAAATTGCTGGCATTAGTAAGGTACTTTTTACTTAGGAGACTTTCAATTTCCATATTATGCTTTTAAGAAGAAATTACTGACTAAATATCAACCACCAAATAAAAATGATGGCTTACGTTGGTAACATATTTGTAAAAATTGAGTTTTTTTATCAATACTTCGGGAGTTTCATCGTCTTTGCCTTGCGTCAATAAAAATTTAAAACACTTGTCTTTGAACTTCTTTAAAAAAATCGAGGTTATCAATGGTATTGTTGACGTTCGGTGGCTTTGGTGACCAGGCGGATTGACTATCTATAAAGTTTGTGAGCAGGGGACTGATCGCCGCTATTGGGGATCATAGGAAGAACAAATGCCCAGTAAAAGGAGTCTCGCTGTGATGATGATGAACCAATAAAGGTATAACAACCCTTTTTCGTAGGCTAAATAAGGAAACATTTTACGGATGACAATACTAGTAGGTCAACATACTTGTTGTTAAAATACAACTTTCTCAGTGTCGAGACCTGCCGCAAATGATAAACAACGAAGCCAACCTTTTACCCTTGTAATACGGAATGGTTTCCCTTGAACTTGGCCGGCGATGAAGTGAGTGAAAGCTTTGTGACGCAGCGTGTTTGCGGTCAGCTGTATTAACGGCACGTTTGAATGTAAACTTTACACCGTTGCAGTGAGAATCCTTTTAGCATGCGTGATATTATTGTACAAGAGTTAACAAGTAAACAAGATTTTTGACATATTTCATCAAGAATGGAAAATGAATGGAAAATCCCAGTAGTCAATGCCAAAGACACATTTACAATTGTTTAATTTAACACTTTATTTAATGTGTTTGCTTAGAGACCTAAAAACACATTGACGTATTTTACTTACGTAATACATCAAACTGGATGTTCCGGTGTTAAATTAACATTAAAATTCCAACAGACAGAATCTTATTAGGTGAAAATTTTATCAATAGCGATGCTTTTAAAATTTCGTGGCTAAGATATTAATTATGACGATGCTTTTAACTTTAGAGCAACAGCTTAGAGTGTAAAATCTGGCGTCATTATTCAAACATTTGAAATAACTTTATAACAAAAATTTGGACTTTATTGCTATTCAAGACATTATCTACCTACTTACACTTTCTAGAATTAACCTTTTTGGCGGAAATGGTTGTTGACGGGTCATTAAAATCAGCATGAAAATGCGTAACTTATAACATCAATCGATTGTATGTCTTGCACCACATGACAATAAAGTAGCACCACCTCTTCCTAAACTACTGGTGTAGTAAGAAGTGACTAAAAGAACCAGAAAAAGACAGACAATATTATAGTATTCACTAGAGTTGCCGCGAATACTCGCTATTATTCGGTATTCGGCATTACTCGACATTTTTTTTATATTCGTCGAATACCGAATAATAGCTAGTATTATTCGGCATTCAGCGAATAGTCGTCAAAATAAACTTTTAAGGAACAAAAAAACTAATGAAGTAAAAATAATATTTTTTTATTATTTTCCTTAATAAAACAATACACAGTATCAATAATAATTATTATCTGTAATATGTGCCTGTGCCTATCATATTCACGAAATTAAATTAGTTAGGCTTTTTAATTAATATTTAAAATCCAACAGAGGCAGATTGTGGTGCAAGAAAACTGTATGTAAAAACAGTTTCTTTAACTTTATTGTTTTCTTTTCCCACAACCTTAGAAAAAATTAGAAATATTTTTAATGTGCCTTGCTTATGTCGAATAGTAATGTCAAGTTAATGGACTATTCGCCAAAGTGAATGGCGATTAATCGGTATTCGACTATTCGCTATAACAACTATTCGCCGCAACTCTAGTTTTCATCACCGGCCAAGCAGCGATCTTCCGAGCCGGCTACGCGGCTGCCAAGCGGGGTGTTTAATGGCAAAATAATTTTGGAGAGGCCGTGTCCAGTGCTTATAGTGGTTGTAATGAGTAAGAAAGTCTTTGTTGTGCTTATTTGTTTCAAATACATATTGTTTCAATAAAATTTGATTGCCCCGAGTGGAATTTGACACTACGGCCTTACGCTGTTTGGGTGACTGCACGAGAACCCCTTCTGACTTACTTAAGTACGGACGTTTTTCTATTGATGAAATATCGCAATGTTTTTTTGCGGTATTTTGTATGATTTGTACTGATGTTTTATTTTTAATTAGCAACTATCCCTCTTAAAACTATTTTCTACTGGGATAGAGCCTAATGCTATTCCAACCTTAAATCTGAGTGCCATGTTCACTGTCGGATTAACCCATTAGCAAATTAATTACGACATCACGATTTGAAGAGGCTAGAGACAGCAGATATTTCCACAAGCTATTTATAATTTATATACTATTTATAACTTAGTAGGTACCTATTTGATAGTGTTTTGTTTAATTTTATCCAAAGTAACGCAGGCACTGATTGTAGCATCATCCAGCACTGGTCAGGTTAGAAAACGCTGCTGCCGTTTTCTTGTAGAGGTATTCCTTCAGTAGCCTCTTACGACACCCACAGAGTAAGAAAGGGTGGTGCAAGTCTTTATCTAAGGCACCACACGGTAAAGTGTTTTTTTTAATTTATTCATTGGTTTACCGACAATTATACAGTATTACTTTCTAGATACAGTTAATTAATAAACAAAGACTAACAGTACAATATATACCTACTTAGGTAAACACTGCATGTAATCTTAAACAATTAACTGTAAACCTTTCTTCGTAAGTATAATAAATGTATCTATTGTTGTATACAAAACAAATTTTAAGACAAAGTGGTCTTGAGATAATGAAATTCCTCGCAGCGCTCTATTAAATACATGCTATCCAGGAATTTTAATGGGACATCAGCATATATTAGCTTCAACTTAATGAACATAAGTAAATTTTGTAAGTAGCACGATTAAAATAACGCTATGTAAGTAATCACTTATATTAAATTGCATATAACCTATACAACTCATCATGTGTCATCAACGGTCATGTGTACTGTAGTTTAAGAAAACAAAATGAATTAATAAAATGTAAGACGAGTATCTATTTTTGGGAAATAGTTAATAGCGCAATAAATATCTTACACAATTATAAATCCTTAAAAAAACATCATTATAAATAGAAATCAAATCAAAATTCAAAACACTCAAAGAAGCCATTGGGCTTTATTCCACTACGATCAGTCCCATGCTGACCGCATCAATAAAGCCACTAGGCTTCTTTGAGTGTTTTAAATTTTGATTGACGCTAGTGCGTCACAGATTTGCGAGCAAATGTTAAAATATCATAAATTTTTATCATGTAATAAAATAGTTTATAGTAAAATTAGTTTGTAGTTACTAGGTATTTACTGTCCTAAATAAATAAAACCAACTAGATGCACAGTCCCATTTCCATACAGAAATTACACTTCCCACTGTCCCAGCTAAATATAAGTAGCGAACGTCATAAATTATAATTATCTAGGTACTGTAGGTAATGCAAATTTTAAGTTGAATGCGTCAAAGTTAAAAGAGCACCCTTATTGTTCAACGGGTGCTCATTTAACGTGGAAAAGAACCTTTCATTGATTGTGTATTAATTTTATTTTATTTTATGTCTTTAGCTTTGGTATGCATTAGGTCAAGTAACGTTAAACTTTTAAAACTGGTTTTATAGTTTCATTCCACGAGTGACGCTTAACAACATTGTTAAACAAAAAACAAGTTCAAGATTGTTTTAGATTTGCGTAATTAATAACTTGTTCTATATATAATGCAAAATAGGTTGCTTATTGGATGTATAATCATTCAATTTTTTATTCGTTTTCTAATGTAACACGCAAATTGATAAGGATCAACATTTTCGTGTAGCACACTGTTTGAGCTAAAACAGATTTAAGTCTCCTATAGTTAATAGCACCAATTAATAACATTGGAAGACTTTTTCTATTCTATTCAGAAATTTCTATGGTTCAGATGCTAAGTGTCCACTCTCAAAATGTATTTCACATAGTGTCACTTTCAAAAAATGATCCTTTCGAAATAATATTTGTCATGTCAATACATTTATTATGTCCATTACGGACAACTTTCGTCGATTGTAAAACATTTCTGTCTTCATAAGACTGTAGATACTGACTAGACTGTATTATAAGATAGAGAAAAATTCGGGCGGCTTCTGATTATTCTACTCAGAAATTACTGTGAGACTCAAAATGCCCACTTCTTAAAATGTCTCATTCGCATAGTGTCAAAGTGTGGAAAATATTCCTTTCGCAGTATGCCTACTTCGCATAATTTTCGTCGATTGTAAAACATCTGTCTTCATAATATTCTAAAGCTATCTTTATAGATATTAGATAAGGTAAAAAGAGTTACGAGAGAAAGGATTTCCATTTGCATAGATTTCCGCTACAATCAGTCCCACGCTGACCGCATCAAAAATAAAAAACCGTCCAAGTGCGAGTCGGACTCACGCACTGAGGGTTCCGTACCAACTTTAACTGAATAAGGGGTAGTGGACCCCTTACACTAGTGGACTTCCACTTAGCCAAAATACCACAATTTTAAAAGACAACGTTATATTTGCGTTTGTTAAAAATGTGATATTTCTAAAAAACTACCGGTTTGATCTCGTTCAAACCATTCAAACCAATTTTCGTTGTAAGTTTTTGTTACGGTCTACATTATGTATTTATTTCAAAATGTTCACTTGCTTAGTTTAAAAGTTAGAGGGGGGGGGGGGGGTACACCCATTTTACCACTTCGGAAGCGTCTATCTTCCAAACGTTAGACTTTTGGAAAAAATGGTTTTAGAAACTTCGATGTCATTTTGAAAGACCTATCCATACATACCCCATACGCGTAGGTTAGAGTAAAAAATGTTTTTTGTTTTATATCTATGTATGGAAAGCCCCCCATAAATATCATATTTTTTATTTTTTTGTATGAGAATCGTAAAGCGGTCATCAATATACACTTACCTACTAAGTTTCAACTGTGTAATGCTAATACTTTCAGAATAAAGTGGCTGTGACATACGGAAGGACAGACAGAGAGACAGACAGGCAGACCGACCGACAGACAGACAGACTTGACGAATCTATAAGGGTTCCGTTTTTTGCCCTTCGGCTACGGAACCCTAAAAAGATCTGTTGTTGTTGGATTATACTAAAACATGTTACTTCACAGTCATCAACTGTAATCTAACACTGTAATAAATATGACGTAACAGTTAGATAATACGTAACCAAGAAATTGCAGCATTAGAATTATACACGATGCTGTAACGTATAACTTGGTCCGGTGTGACTGAACTTTACATTTTGAAGTTTATGGTAAATAAAAAAATAACACATATTATGTTAGAAAAATTACAATAAAAATTATTTTTATATTATCCATCAACTTTGAGTCGTTGCACGCTGACTCTCGAGAATAGAACTAGGATGTCCAACATGGTGTGATTATGATAAACTAGACTATTGAGTACAAGTAATAAATAAGCAACACGAATGTAATCAACCTCATAGTAAAAAGGGTCTACAAAAATTTGTTTCAGATTAAAATTGGTATGTTTAGACCGGAAATAATATCTGTTTAAGGAAGTAAAAAGAATCGTTTATACAGGATGAAATTTTAACCACCTTCCAAATTTTAATATATCAATCTACGAGACAAATAACAAATGACGTATTTTTTCTTTTGGTATAGCTCAGTACAAAAATGTCAAGATAATGCACTTAGAAAATGTCCGCCAAAAATCTAAAATTTTTGATTCGGCCGCCTAGCAACACTTTTTTTACACGTTGTGCATCTCATTCATTCATTACGATACTATCCATAAGTTTTTGATTTTCTCTTTATACCCTAACAGGTCTAGGACCGTAAAAAATGAAAACTATATCGCGATAAATATTTTCGGGTGACAACTTGATTTACATTTTTTACTTCTTAAATAGGTTCTAAATACGATACTGAACGTCTACAAAAATTTTGGAAAGTGGTTAAAATTTCAACTTGTATATCTGGGGAGTAAACAAATTCCCAATGGAGCACGACATAACGAAGTTAGCGATATAACCAGGAGCGCGATATGATCAAATACCCTAGTACTCTCTCTAATCGATCCCTCATTACTGAGGATCGCGATCACCGGTTTTTGTTAAATTTCTCCTTCGGTCTCGGTCTATCGTTGCTCTCACCGCCTGATGAAACTTGCTTGAGGAGGTTGCTTTGGTACCCTAGTACAGTGTTTCCCAAATGTTCTGCCATGGCCCGGTAATTTTCACACTGCCCCTTTGTGACCCACTTGATACTTTTAAAACCAAACTGGATTCATTTAGAAAAATAATACAAATTTAATCACTAGATTTTTGTCGAATACTTCGCCCGCTGCCTATGTTTTACTAAAGAATTCAAGTTCCCCAAAAAAATACGAAAGTTTAAGAAGAATATTTACCATGCGTCGATCTATAGTAGGTATTATTTTATAAACAATGCAGGAATGTTGCGACCCAGTATTTTATTTTGATGGCCCGGTACCGGGTCGCGACCCGGCAAATGGGAAACGCTGCTCTAGTAGGTAAGTACTAGATAAAAATTTTTACTCTCTTAACTAGCGTATTCTTAACGATTTACATTCAAAACTAAAGTTTTCATTCAACACTGTCCACCTGTCCTGAGGCACTTAGCAAAGTTCATAATATTAGTCAGTCTCCTGGCGTACATTTAACTAGGAAAGTACCTCTTACTTTTAGCAAATAGTTTTGAACCGGTAGTAAGAAGGAAAACCCGTGAGGGACGGCTCCAAACTTTAAATACTCCCTGATCACAAATAAACAAAAAGTTAGCAGAAAACAGCGAAGGGAGAGTTGTTTAGCAAACGGCTATAACTCTTCATTTGGATCGTGGATTGTGATGTGGTGCTTAACTTAGAAAAGGTTGGACATAGAATTTCGTATAAAGTCAGTTGGAACCTTGGCTGGAGTTTTATAAGCAGAATGAAAGGATTTTAACTGACTTTAAAGAGCTACGGATGGCTGACCCACTACTATTTACTACGTTCAGTCCTGGTCTAATATATGTAAAGATTATAAATTCTAATATCCTGAAGTTATACCTAGTCTAAGATCCCACCATACAACGACCTTCACCGAGCTGGTCATTGGATGAAAAGTATTTTCTATTCAAATAAATATGCCAATAAATATTATATACTAGCTGATGCCCGCGGCTTCGCGCGCGTGGGTTTTTATCTGTTACAAAATTTTCGTCACGACTCACCCCCCTCTCCTCCACTCTTTTCCTCCACTTCCTTTGCCTACGGTGCCGAGGGTACCCATCTCGGGCGAGGTGGTGGTGGGCACTTAGTGGGAGCCGATACGTCGTTCGGGGCCCGTTGATACAATAGTTGGATTGAAAGGGGCCGATTTAAGCTATCGTTTTAGGGATCCGGTGTTGGTTCTCCTAGCGTACCGTGGTTCAAGCGAGCTCACACCACATCTGTTTTTTCATTTACATGAAATCTAAAGTACAATATCATTTGAAAATTTAATATACTGTAGTACATCAAAACATTCAAAGCAGCTTGCAAGGCTTTATTCGAATATGGTCAACACTGGCGTAGAGCCCTGGAAGAAGTGGTCCTGTGTGAAATACCACATTATTAATTTCCAAACAAGTAGGTAAATCCATTTTTCTCGATCCATAAGCGTTAAAAAGGCGATTTTACAAAGACAATTTGCTTGCATACTACGTTTGGATAAAAGACCTAGATCGGACATCTAGGTGGACGACGACTTACGGCCGGTCCCAATAATCCATCTATCGCCAGTTTTGACATTTCGGAGATAGGAAACAGTTTCTATCTCTGATTTTTCCGTCCAGAGAAATAAAGACAGAAGTTGTTTTCTATCTCCGATATGCCAAAACTGAAGATAGATAGGTTATTAGGACCGGCCGCTAGACGGTGTAGTACCAGCATCGATGTAGAGCTCTGGAAAAGGCAGTCCTAGGTCATTCTCCCTTCATGATCGATAGACGAAGTTTCAAGTACCTCAATATGATGTTAAACACAAATAATTAACCACACAATTTTCCACCGTTTTCACCCCCTCAAATATTAAATTATAAAAAAATCCTTATAACTTCACAAAATTTATACCAAAAAGCTGACGTAGTTTCACAAAACTTTCATGTGGGATGTGGGTTCGAGGCATGAATGGTAAAGGATGATCAGTAGGATAAATAGTGTTCAGAAACTTGACAGGATAGAGAACTGATTCGTCTGCACTGACCACTATGTCTATACGTTATATTTCTTCAACTTCAAATGATGTCAGCAAAACATCATTAATTACTGCTGCTTGGTCATTAGTGGGTGGGTGGTGGTAGCTAATCCTAAGTTAAACAACACGGAATTATAAAGTGAGGTGATTTTTTTTCTCAGCGTTTCATTTTCATGTTTTAAAAGTGTATGGAATACGTCGCGGCTAAATGAAAATTGTTGTCACATTTTCTTGAAGCACTAATTGAGCTTTATAGTTTGATATGCAAACAAGAGTTCCGTCAAACACCATTGTTAAATCTTCATAATCTGTCCAATTTTGAGTTATTGATAATTTACTTACTGAATTTTAACTAACTCCTCAAATTCTAACTCACAAGGATCCCGTGGAGTACATAAATATAATATAATACGTTTTATAATGTAATTCTGGGCTCAAAGATGTCAGAAACATGTATTTCCTTGTATCGATAATATCATCACATCTGTTCAGTTTTAAGTAAGTATACAACCGTTTAATGATGTTTTTGAATGTTTCGTCCTTGTCTAATGGTACTGAGTTCAATTTAGATGTCCTTAGATTTGTTTGTGACCGACCTTTGCTCCTCAGTACCTTCTGCATACATGGAATTGTTGCGTGCTATCGAATTGAAACTCTGCAGTTTTAGTTTAAGCTGTGTTGTAATATCCTGAAGGTTATTTTTTTCTTCAATCTCAGATTCCAACTGTGGGTCATCAGTAATATTATTTGTAGTCGTATCTCTTCCAAATTATTCTTGGTAATTTTGTTCATTTGTCACTGGTCACCAATTATTAAATTCTAAAATAATACCATTCTGTTTGTAAGAAATTACCTATTTATTTTCTGATTGACACATTGAATGTCATAACAAACTAAGTAAAGTCAGAGAGTACAAATATGTAAAGAGTATGGATATGACGCGGAACCGAACAACCTTTGCCCCCATTTTTTATCCCCTTAAAGATTAAATTTTCAAAAATCCTGAAAGACGTCATTCTTAATTTCTAATCATGTAGCTGGATACCAATTTTCATCGACATAGCTTCAAAACTGAGGGAGTTTCATACAAACTTATGGGGCCCTTTTAACCCCCTTAGAGGCGGAATTTCCAAAATTCCTTTCTTAGTGCTCACCTACACTATAAAAGGAAGCACGGTGAAAATTTTCAGATTTTAAATCCCAGTAGTTTGGGCTGTGCGTTGATATGTCAGTCAGTCAGTCATTAAATCAGTTTTCATTTTTATATATATAGATTACAAATGGGTTGCCTAAAAAAATCAGTCCAGAGTATGATTAGTTAACAATTTTTTTTTTACTTATCACTGGTTTTGTTAATAGACAAATTCCATACCAATCGAAAGTATGAATCCCATAGAATATGCAAACGTTAGGTTGACTATTTTTTTCCCGTCACATCCCTTGAGTAGGCAGGTATAAACAGGTAAATCGATACTAGTAACTTGCACCGGTCTGGTTAATTAAATAAAGTTAAATGCAAATAAATATTATTTAATTATGAACACGGTGGTATAGGGTTCAATGCGAAAACCAGACCTGAAAAGGTTGTCAAACTTTAAAAATTCTACTCTGGACTGAAATTTTTTAGTCAACCCATTTGCAATATATTTATTGGCAGACCTATTTAATTGTATATAAAATACTTTTCATCCAATAACCAGCTCGGTGAAGGTCGTTGTATGGTGGGATCTTATACTATTATCAGACGATGCTGATACGATTGCCGTTCTAATTATGTTATGATGGTTTTGATCAGGGACATCTCCTAGCACTCCGAGAACAGATTTGGGTAACTAAACCCTGAAACAGAAGTTGAGCCAACCTTATCCTGACAATTACTAATTCAGTTGCTGCTCAGTTTCTAAGCTTAATTGAACGAATCATTTTTATGTGACAAACTTTTATGCGGTAGTTGGTTTATTTTTACAACAATTTATTTTTCTAAATTTAATTCATTATTCATGTAAGTACATATCGTCGGTGCGCCTGCCAAACCTTACATGTGACTTTTTTTTATTTTTTTTTTATTCGCTAGATGTCACTAGTTTTCAAACGCCGAACTGATGCAAAAACCCGTTTGTGCATATTCCGTATAGAAACAGCGTTGCCAAATTACTTAAGTACACTTTAATCTAACGACAGTTACTTTAAAATTTGGTATGTGTAGTAAAGTCACATATCAGTTTTTAAAAGTATGTCCAGTGACACATGTCAGATTAAATTTTTCGAATCCCTTTTATTTTTTAATCTGTGTGTAGCACATAGCAGGATTTTTGAAGTTGGGTCGGGGGGCTCAACG
The DNA here is from genome assembly GCA_949315895.1 of Anania crocealis. Classification (NCBI taxonomy): domain Eukaryota; kingdom Metazoa; phylum Arthropoda; class Insecta; order Lepidoptera; family Crambidae; genus Anania; species Anania crocealis. The sequence continues at coordinate 7,965,123 of OX438870.1, forward strand.
CTCGCATTGCACAGCTTGCCAGACTGGGGGTGTTTCCTGGTGTACAGGATCACCCATACTTTATGCCTGAGCGGGCCTCAGGCATAAAGTATGGGCATAGGCCGTACGTAGGCGGTGCATGGAGGGCATCCTAAGGGAAACACATACACTGCCAACATACGTCGCAAGGTACACCGCAGGTCTTTGTAGTGGGTATGCTTGTCGGGCACCGACAAGAGAGTCCCACATAACCTACTGCTGCCCCTGAAGCAGTAGGTATGCGAAATGCATTTTTTCCTACTTAAACAAAAAAAAATAAAGGGAGAGTGTGGTGCAAGCAGTGCTAATTTAGCCAAAACCGTAGATAGTTCTACTGTACGTGGCTTCGCGAACAACGAGGTTTTAAGCCCTGCTGCGAGCGTTTTAAGTTGGCGCAATGAGTCTCACATGGACGGTGGCGAGCGTAACTGCAAAAAGGATCTGTGTTAGACGCGGCCAGCATGTCTGACGCGTCTTGCTCCACAACTCGAACTAGGTCTGACTCGTAAGGGATCGTAAAACGCTAGGAGAGATTCGGCAGAATCTTTAGGTGCGCCTAAAAACCTACTCCCAAGAACTACATTATAGGGAAACGCGGAAGTGGCAGGCCATCTACCAGAGGGACCAACGCTTCGAAAATGGATGCAAGAGAACTACTTAAAAACGAGTCTAAGAAGGAGCAAAAAGATGAGGTGGAGGAGGAGGTCATGGTGTGGACTGTGGTTCCGCAAACTTCACCAAATAAAGGAGAGGGCTAAGCTTCAATCTCAAGAGCTAACAGTGCAAGAGCTGGTGCGAGCTATCCGTACCAGTACTGATAACATTATTCACTGCGCTAGGCGAAGTGGGAAAGTCTCAGGAGTATTCGAGAGGAACTTTAAGGATGCTGCAGCTGTTGTCACGGCATTTGTTGAAATACTGGTGGCGAGATCAAAAGATGAGGAAATTCAACGCCTCAACGCTGCTAACACGAGGTTAACAGAGCAGCTCCAAGAGCTAAAGTAACAAATGGAAATCCTTAAACAGCAACAGCAAAATTGACGAACCCATGTTTCCTACTCCTTCCTTGGCGTTGGCACAGGCCCTATCAGAACGCGAAGAAATAGAGCGCAGCTTAATGGCCAAATGTGGTGCCATGATGAATGCTCAGTTCTGCGGTATTAACGATCGGCTCCTACCGGCTAAACGGCTTATCCCATTAGCCATTGGCCGCAAGCGAGATGAAGAATTGGCAGGTTCAACACCACTACCATCTACGGCAGAAGCACTGTCCTCCGCGCCAAACAAGACGGTAGGTTCCTCTAAACCGGCTATTTCGAAAGATAGTACAAAATCGATCCAGACAGCAGGGCCGACGCCGAAAGCAACTAAGGCTATCGATGCTCAGCCAATAGCCACGACATCACTGATAAACAGAGGGAGCCACGGAGCCAAGGCTCCAACGACGAAAGTTCCGATACGTCCACCAGGCAGGGCTCGAAGCAGACAGCGACGAGTGCCTAGTGTGCCTACTGAAACCGAGCTCGGCCCGCTTCCAGCACCACTTCCACCCATGAAGGAAGGGTAGACTACGGTGTTCAAGCGGGGATCATCATATCAGCCGAACGACGCCCACTGCTGGGCATAGGCCTCCCCCAAGGATCTCCACAACGATCGGTCCTGTGCTGTCCGCATCCAGCGGCTTCCCGCGACCTTGACCAGATCGTCGGTCCACCTTGTAGGGGGCCTGCCATCGGAACGTCGTCCTTTCCGCCCCAACGGCCATCTGTTCTCCGCGCTATGTGTCCCGCCCACTGCCACTTCAACGATGCAATCCATCGAGCGATGTCGGTTGTTTTAGTTCTCCTGCGGATCTCATCATTTCTGATTCGATCGAGTAGGGAAATACCAAGCATCGCTCTCTTCATTGCTCGCTGGGTGATCTTGAGCCTTCTTATGAGACCCATAGTAAACGACCACGTCTCACTCCCATAGGTCATTACTGGCAACACACACTGGTCAAAGACTTTCGTCTTGAGACACTGAGGTATTTTGGACGCGAACATATGCCGGAGCTTCCTGAACGCTGCCCATCCGAGCTGGATTTGACGAGAGATCTCTTTCTCGAAGTTGGACTTACCTAACTGGACTATCTGTCCCAGGTAAACATAGTGGTCAACAACCTCGAGTGCAATGTTCCCAACGTTAACTGGAGCGGGTGCAACATGGGCATTTAACATGATTTTCGTCTTGTCCATGTTCATCCTAAGACCCACTCTTTGAGAAGCATTACCGAGATCTTCGAGCATAATGTTCAGGTCTTCCAAGGTCTCAGCCATAAGAACTACATCATCGGCAAATCGCAGGTGTGTTAGGTATTCGCCATTGATGTTGATGCCGCGTCCTTTCTAGTCCAGAAGCTTGAAAATATCCTCCAACACAGCTGTGAACAGTTTCGGAGAAATAGCGTCTCCCTGTCTCACGCCTCGCTGTAGTTAGATCGGATTAGAGCTCTGGTTCTGTAATCGGACCGACATGGTGGCGTTTTGGTACTAAAGCACCTCGATGTACCTGTAGTCTATTTGGCACCTTTGGAGAGACTACAGCACTGCCCAGGTCTCAATCGAATCAAAGGCTTTCTCATAGTCCACGAATGCTAAGCAAAGTGGCAAGTTATACTCTTCGGTCTTCTGTATAACTTGCCGCAGCGTATGAATGTGGTCTATGGTACTATAGCCTTTTCGGAACCCGGCTTGTTCGGGAGGTTGGAAGTCGTCGAACCTGCGAGTGAGACGATTCGTAATGACACTCGAAAACCACTTATAGATATGGCTCAGAAGCGAGATGGGTCTGTAGTTCTTAGAGAGTTTTGTCACCCTTCTTCAAGAACAGCATCACCTCGCCTCTGCCCCATGCCTTTGGCGTTTTGCCCTCGAAAATGACAGAATAAAAGAGCTTCTGGAGGACCTTAAGTATCGGCTTACCACCCGCTCTAAGGAGCTCTGTTGTGATTCCGTCATCGCCCGCCGCCTTGTTGTTTTTAAGTTGCTTGAGAGCCATTCTAATCTCGCACAGGATGACGTCCGGGATATCTTCAGAATAGTGTCGGGTAAGCTTGGCTCTAGAGTCTTTAGCCTTGCTTTCAACAGGTGTTTTCGTGGAATATAATTGTCCATAGAAACTCAATCTCCCTCAGGATTTTAGGTGTCGACGCAATGATGCTACCTGTCTCAGTTTTCAGCCTCGTTCCGCTCAATGGCCTCTTTAATACGTCGGGTATTAAATTGACGAAGGTCGCTCTTCAAAGACTTAGATATCTGTCTATTGAGTTACCGATAGCTATGGGCATCCGCTGAGTTCTGTAGCTTCATTTCGTTTCTCTGATCCATGAGTAGAAGAGTCTGACTGGAGAGCTTCTTTGATTTTGGACGGCGAGTTTTAAAGTACTTAGACCCTACCGTACGGACAGTATCCACCACCATGTTGTATAGATCGTCCACATCGAAGCGGGGATCAAACAGACATAAAAAGAGCGAAGCCACCCCATCTAAGGCAAATGCTAAACTTTTAAACCTTCAGTTGGAAAACCCGCCACCCCTAAACTTCGCCCGCCCAGATCGTCAGCCATCATCTGACCAGGGGCACTAGAAAAGGGGGTGACATACAAATCAGCTATCCGGGAAGCCTTATCCCGGATAAATATTCAAGAGCTGGGAATCAGCGGGATGCTATTCACAAAGGCAAAAACTGGGGGTAAATTACTTGAGATACCCGGTGCCACAAGTGGTGAGAAGGCAGACTCCCTAGCCAAAAGACTGTAGGAATACCTCCTGCCGTCCGATTTAGTAAAGGTTGTCAGATCAATAAAGACCACCGATGTGCGGCTTACAGGCTTAGATGACTCTGTCTCAAAAGAAGAGGTGGCCGAAGTAGTGGCAAAAGTTGGTGGTTGTGCTACCGATATTTTTAAGGTCGGCGAGATAAGGCAATCCTATACTGGATCTGGATTTGTTGTGGTTAAGAAGCCAGTTGCTGTTGCCAAGAAGTTGTCGCAAGGAAGGCTATTAGTAGGTTGGGTGTCAGCACCGGCTTAGGTGTTAGAGGCTAAGGTCCTGCGATGCTACCGGTGCCTAGACACAGGTCATGTGTCACAGGTCCAGGCCTAGTGTAAAACCAGTGCCCCGTGTCCCAGGATAAGGATGATGAAAAAATATATGAAAAAATGGTGTTTAAAATATTATAATTATTATTCCAATTGTTCTGTGGTACATAATGCAGGAATATGTAAAAGTTACCTTATTTAATAAGGAGAGCGCCATGTAGCAATAAACAAACTAATACAAATATTTAAAATTGCTTTAGTGTTTTCCTAACTTAGGTATCTTGAGGAACGAATATTTATAAATGAATTATACAATTGGATTATTGTGTCTTTGCACATTTTATTAATGTTAATTGTATGTTTAAGCACATAACTACAGTGGAAATTAAAAAACTAAACCATTACAATACTTCTATGTGATACATTTTGCGCATACGCTAATATGCAGGAACAAACTTTAGGCACACCAAATATGATATGTGCACAAAAATGGAAAAAAAAATTATAGAGACTAAAGCTTTGTTCCGTAGTTGATAAATGGTACACTATCTAAAGCGTTGTATTTTTCTCTATCATATAACATATTTATGATTTTAAAAATCAAAACAGTTCACGAGAAAAACAGTTTTTTGTTCCTCCTGAAAAGTTGTCATTTTACACATACCAGGATTGGCAGGCGCACCGACGATATGTATAAATTTTCGAACTTTGACCTCCCACTCAACAACACTTAAGAAGAGTTTGACCTTTGATTTTCCACACTATTTTGCATCTACTTGACACTTTACCTCACTCAAGGTCTTCTGAATCTAATTATCCTTGAATGATGTACTGTTTCCTTGGGATAGATGTTTTTTTTTCTTTAGGGCAAGGGATCAACATGATTTATGCAATGGCAACTTAAGGTCTGATAAAGAAATGGGCGGCTTTATAAAATAATATTACTATGGAAAAGGAATAGTTGCCATAAGCTGTTTTTTAATAAATTTGTTGGTGGATATAGATTATGCTAGGATTGTTTATTATTATTTTCGAGATGTCCGGAAACCTCAAATGAAATCAGTTAAAATCAGTTTTATTTCTGCAAATAGGCCCCAGGAGGCGCTTTTACACGTCCCAATATTTAAACCTACCACTGTTTCGGGACAAGTCTGGGCTAGTGCCGAGAAGAAGCAGCGCAAGAAACTCGGTCACTATTGTCAGCCTCTTTTTAAATAAATTTTTACAAGGTAAGGTAATTTTTACAAGGTTTTTTATGCAAGTACGAGCTGGGACAACTTAATGCCATACATTTCTATCATTTAAATAATCATTAACAGTGTAATAGCCCTTTTTCATTAAAATAAATTTAACATACGATTTAAGTTTATGTACAGGGAGTTCAGCAATATCCTTTGGTAGTTTGTTGAAAATACGGATACAATTTCCCATAAACGATTTTCCTACTTTTCGCAGTCTGAAGCCTGGAACGGCGAGTTTATCTTTATTTCTCGTATTAAAATTGTGTACGTTACTTTTCTTAAGAAATAAATGTATGTAACTACGAATGTAAATAATATTCTCGAGAATATATTGAGAAGACACGATAGACAAGATAATCAAATGATGTAGGTACCAGTAGGTACCATTCACGGACGACCATTTGGATCAGCGGTAGTAAACGCTGCTTCTGAGCCATGGGTCGCGGGTTCGATCCCCGCACAGTACAAATATTTGTGTGCATGAACATGTCTATTTGTACCGGTCTGGGTGTTTTCTATATATTATAAGTATGTATTTACAAAAAAAAAAAGTATATAAGTAAGTTTATCGGTTGTCTAGTACCCCATACGACAGGGTACTTAATAGTAGCTTAATTTGGGACTAGATGGCTCTGTGTGGCCCAGTGAGGCATGTCTTAAATATATATATTCAACTTTGTTTTAAGATTGTATTATCATTTCAGCAGATACAACACATGACAGTCACTGTGTGAAACTATGGTATCTGATTATAAATTTGTATCAATAACCTAAACTAACCTAACCAATAGGCGACGAGCTATTGCTGAACAGACAGCTCATAGTGACAAAGCAAATATTTGCAAAAAACACTTACACCGTAATTGATACAAACCATTAAATCAGAGCCCAAAGGAGGGCTTTGATCACTCTGACAAAATTAGTAGTATAGCGATCTCATGACAACTGTCGCGTTTTTACGTTATCATCGCCGTTTGATTTTGTTTCGGACTTATGCTGCCCAGAATCACAAGTCCCTTAATCGTTGTTTAATCATCACTCAAATTGATCACAATTTGATCAGGCACATCACATTTTTAATTAAAACAGAAATGATACCATTGATCTAATATTAATATTATAAAACTGAAGAGTTTGTTCGTTTGAACGCGCTAATCTCAGGAAGTACTGGTTCGAATTGAAAAAGTATTTTTGTGTTGGATAGTTCATTTATCGAGGAAGGCTTGCGACCAATAGGAGCGAAGCATCAGTGAAAAATGTGGCTATAATAATCGCGATCATAATAACAGATATTGACGCGGACAAAGTCGCGTCAACAGCTAGTAATAAAATAAGACTAAGCAGCAAGATAGTAAAACAGAAGATATTCCTACATCAAAGGAGTAAGTTACCGATGACAGTCACCACAGGTACTGACAAGCTACACGTCAGTACCTGTGAAATGTTGCCATAAACAGACAGATGTCTAGTATTTTTTTTTTACTCGGCAAACCAAAAAAAAAGACCATTGTTCTATGAGAATTATAAATTCAGTTTCCTTCACAAGCACAACACAAGCCAAGACGTAGCGACAGTCCATTGTTATTGCATTTCAAATGTGTTCGATTTGTAACCGCAACCTTTGGAATGTGTATGCGTAAGCGTATAACCCACAAAGGTTAATTGAATTTAAATAGTGTAACTTAAAACGTTAATCCGTTTATTTGATTTACCTACTCACTCTACTTTGAAAATTGGATGATCGTTAAGAGGAAAGACAAGGGCATTTTTTCCATACAAACGTAGTCCCCTGTTTCCTCCCTGGATAAAGCCAGTAGAGCAATAATTTTTATTACAAAAATTTATGGCCACTATTAGCATGTTTCTATGTTTTCTGTTTTTTCATAAATTAATTAATAAAAAAGATATGATCCCTCAAAAATCGATTTTCCGCTGTGTTCAAACATCCAGAAAACAAATTTGGCAAAATTTTAGAAAAAAAGGAAAACATACGAACACGGCCAAGGCCTTACTTTAATTTTTTATAAAAAAAATATTTAAATGGGTCTAGTTTTAGAAAGGTAATCGGGGAACTACAAAAAGTTGATTTGGTGTGTTTTTAGTAGGTATTTTCGGTCCAAGAAGCAGTTGTCTCTATCACACTCTGCGGTGAAGGCGTTTGGCACTGCGCGACAGCAATAGATTTTACAAATACTTTCGCCCGTGGTGTTTCCTCTTAAATCATCCAGTGGAAAACCGAATTTAATTACAAATATATACAATTACGTACAAAGAAAGACTTATAAAACTAAATTTTTTCGACAGATCAGATTACCTACAACTTAGAAGTCGTTAATAAACCACGCTCAAATTAACTTAACTATGAACTATCTACGTACAAAGAACTTTTGCTAAGCCTGGTGGCCGGATCGTAGTAAACAAAGCGTGGTTTACTCGTACTTCGTGTCGTTGGGTATTTAAATAATCTCTATTAATGTTTTGTGAATTTACGCAGTTTTGTATGGATTTTGACCATCATATTGTAAAAAAAATTGAGAAAAATAGTTTACAACCCCAAGTTGTGTAAAACCCCCATTTTAGACACGAAATCCTAAAAATTTTATAGTCATATTATGCGCTGAAGTGTTAAATATACCTACCAATCTGAATAAATATACGGTAGTACGGAAAATTACGATTGTTACTTGATCAGTTTTTTGCAGGCTCAAAACAAGATCTACTAATTTATTGGTCGCAATATACACGTGACCGCGTCATGCAAAATTCTGATAAAAATTTTCATAGGTTATTTCAAACATTTAAAAATATTGAGTAGAGAAGTAATAACTGCCACAGTGGCCATATAATTGGTAACTTTAACTGATTTAATTAAGTGTTTCCTAACGAATTTATACTTTATTGCAGTCACCGAAAGTTCATTCAGTTTTTAATAAGAGTTTTTGTTAAAAACTGCAAACTATCAAACTTCTGCTTAGGGAATCCTACTTGGTCTTCGACTTTCCTAAATGCAGTTAGATTAGTGTCATTTTTGATGTTGTTTAAGATCATCATAATACAGTAACAACTTTTTAACAGTAACTTACATTTCAACGGACAAATAGTTCTCGATTCGACACGTAATATTAGCATTATAATAAGAATAAGAAACATATTAACTGACCACAATAACGTTACAGTAAACCAAGACAAATACATAATACATTAAAACAATAAAAATGAGAAACGAAATTATAAAACAACAATAAAAGGCGTGTGGCCAATTAGGTCCAAGCCTCAGCATGGGCTACAGAGCGCTTCTATTCAGTAGGAAATTGAAACAGAAATATTATTATAAATAACTTCATTCGCTTAATATACAGGGCCCATCGTAATCGTATTAACTTTTTACGAGATTGTCAGATTTCGATATGATTTAAAAAACATAGGTATAATAATTATATAATATTATTATGTTGTAAGAAGCGCTCATTTAGTGAGGACGTTCAGTCGCTGATCTTGTATTGTCTTTTATCTTTCGTCTGTAGAAATAAGTCACTAACTTAAAGTGGTTAACTTTGAATTTGTGGTCAGAAAAGTTTTATGATTTGATTAAGACCCTTATTTATACTTCAAGCTTCAGCTTTAGCTTCCTAACATACCTAGTCAACCGTGATATAAGAAGTATAAAAAGCATTCATTTACCTAGCATACAGCAAGTGCATTAATTACCCAGCAAGTACTGGGTATGCAATTATTGCTATAGGATATGCACTTGCTGAATGAAGTCATTCAATATTGGATATAGTCAGAAAAGTTGAATAAGTTTTTTTTTAATATTGAAGTAATGTACTCATGCCGGAATGTATAGTCAACAATGAGAGCTCTATTACAATAGTGCATTAGCTGATTGATGATGACTGCTCTCTAGAGGTTAATGACCTCATACACCAATAAAATTTAAAAATTCTCTGGACTGTAAATATTGTTGATAATACCTGTAAGTTCAGAAGTTTGCGATCAAATGAATGTCACAGTATGAAGCTGTTTATGTTTAAACTTCTTTTATCTTATCTTGTTTAGGTTCATCGATGAGCGAGTGAAATGAATGTAGGCACAATATAATTGGTAGGCATTTATCGTTATCAGCAATAATAAAACTGGCTAAGTCAGTAAAACTGATGTTATGTTATTACAATGCACGTATGCATTCGTTGGAGTTTCTAAAAATAATTATTAAAACAGAGCGTAGAGTAGCGTTCCATGAAATGTTATTTTATAATAGAAAGTACTTACATGCCCATTTCCCTTTTGATTTAAAGTCCACCTTATTTATTAAAGGTCCAATTGCAAATGTGTACACTGCACGAAATATGCTTCTTAGTATGAAAAACACTGCTACTGTTATTAAAGCTATAGACACTTTCTCCAATGCAGTATACGAAGTCATGTTTACGAATTAAATTATTGAGGTTATGGCCGGAGAGAGTCGCGCATTTGACAAGAGCCGCACATGCGCACTGGCGGCCGAAGAAAGTACGCGTGCGTAGTGAGCGAACGAAGTGAACTGGCTGGAGCCGCTAATGACCGAATTCACGCGACTACCAAAATAGACAAAGACGGGTGTTAACAAATAATCGTTGGTCTCGCTCGCACCATGATAAGCCCTGCAATAAGTGTACATACTACATACACAAGCAATATTTCGTTATTAATGTTAGTATTTTATGATTCTAAGTACTTACCTAACAGAATTTTACATTACCTACGAGATTTTTAGGAAAGATGTGAATATACTAAATTTCTAAGTTTTTCTCACCGACCGATCAAAAAGTATTTTTAGTCTAAGCATCAGAATTTCAGAATTGTAGAAATAAACACCTTTTTGTTTTATTTTTGTTTTTATTCCCTTTCTAACAGCTGACAGTTGGCCTACTGACTAAATGGGGTTATTGACCTTTAACCTGAGACTTTTTGTATCTGGTATCATTTCATAGATAACATTTCATGTGACATCTATGCTACTGGGGCCTTATTCAGCTATTTCAATCGCAGTTCGATCGTGATTGAATTGAACGGTTTTAACATATAGCTAAAAACCTGCAATTCAATTACGATTGTGATACAATTTGGTTACGCGAATTCAAATTCAAATTCAAATTCAAAATTTTTATTGCTTACTAAGTGTGTTGGTTACATTGATGTTCTCATGTTTACTACAGTACTTACAACTTAGTCACCTGGGTGGTATTGCAATATCGAGGGCTAGCCCTAGAATAGGTGTTATTATTCTAAGGGGCTAGCATTAATCTAATATTAGGTAGTTACTCACTTAAATTATAGATAATTATTCTCTATAAATTGCACAACTTAATCCCTCGATCGTGAGTTATTCCAGACACAATTGAAATCAATTGTTATCGCGGCACGCGCGTGCCTCCTGGGGGTTGAGGGAATATTATTCTACTCAGAAAGGTACCTATTATAAAATATAATAATAAGAACTATCGATATAATATATATTTAATTTTGATAATAGTTTTTAACTCAAATTTCCTTGTTTTATTTATTTATTGCTTTTACCGTCTAAATAGTCATTAACTGAATAGTAACACTTTTCTAACAGGTGGGTTTTTAAAGCTTTTGTAAAGGATTTTAATATTTTTACTGACATATAACTAGTATGGACTAGTATTTAGCATTTTAATTCTAGACGGGGGTAAGGAAGGTCTATTTTTATGTCTTGTATTGAAGTTATGTGTTTCTTTAACTTTTGTGAATTTGTTAATGTTTTTAAATGTAAATATGCATATATCATAAATGTAAATAGATGGTAAAGTAAGTAAATTTAATTTAATGAAATAAGGTTTGCATGATTGTTTGTTATATATTTTTGTTATTATTATTACACATTTTTTTTGCATTATAAGAAGTTCACCAATGTTTGTACTATTTCCCCAGAGCATTATAGCATTTATAGTGCTGCTTCTGTGTTTGTACTGTTGACTAGTTCAAAAAGAGCGTAGGTAAATTTGGATAGTTTCGATTTAACGTGTGTGATGTGTTTCTTCCAGTTTAAATGTGTGTCTATTACTATGCCTAAAAGATTAAAGGAGTCGGCCAATTCTATTTTATTTTTGAAAAAGTATTATTTATGTTAAGGGAGGGTTTTTACTATAAGGTCTAAAATGTATCATTTTAGTTTTTGAAAAATTTATTTGAAGGTTGTGTTCTTGGAGCAAAGTAGTTATTTTATTTAAAGTTTCATTTAGTCGGGAGTTAGCGGTTTCTGCTTTATCGCACTTTATTAAAATAGAGATATCGTCTGCAAAAAAATCCGGTAAAGTTGTTTTATTTTCAATGATCTTTGGAAGGTCGTTTATGTAGATAAGAAATAGGATACATCCAAGGACACTACCTTGGGGTATAGAGCAAGTCAACGTCTTTTCTTTAGATTTATATTTAATATTTTATTATTTTTGCTGTCATAATTTTGCTGTCTGTATTAATTGTTTTCTATTTTTTTAATAAGATTCAAACCAGAGAAAGCTTGGACCGCGTATACCAGAACCATATAATTTGGATAATAAAATATTATAATCTACGTCTACGCCTACGCCGTAATACTTGTTATTTATGTGTTCGAGTGCTGTTTGAATATACTTGTAAACTGCCAGAATTGTTGATTTTGATTTCCTAAAGCCGTTTTGATTTTCATCAAGTATACTATGTTTTTCCAAAAATGAATAAAGTCTAACACACATAGCCTTTTCAAATATTTTAGAAAAACTGGGTAGAATTCTATGGCCCTATAATTAGTGGGAATGGTACTGTCGTCTTTCTTATGTATGGGTTTAATTAATGCTCTTGAAAACTTTGATTTATTAAGAAAGTTAGTGGTTCAGACAGCTCATCTGAACATTGTTTAATTAGTATTGGTGGGATCTCATCAATTCCGCTCCTATGCTTGTTTTTGATCGATGCAGTAATCTTTTTTATTTCGTTTTGATTTACGGGCTGCAAGTACCTACATTGAACACGTCGGTGAATTTATAACGTGATGGGGTCGAGGATTTGAATTTACATTTTTATTGGAATTAATAAAGGTCTCATATAGTTCACATATAGTTTCTGGGCAGTTTGTATTTTTGTTGTTTTATTTCAATTCGATTTTTTTATACATTTTACAACCTGTTTTTTCTGTCTTAGTGTTAATAATTTTCCACATCGTTCTGTATCTGTTATCAGATATTTTCATTTGGTTTGTGTATTAAAGATATTTTAAAATTTTTATGCATTTTTTCAGTATCCTATTAGGGGACTGGTGTCTTTGTGGCAGACTGCGCAACGCAGGTTTTATTCCGTTTTATTCATTACAGTTTTTTGAAGTGAAAACTTCTTTAGCGGCGCTGAGCACTTTTTGTTGGATGGGTAAAAACTTCCAAACTCGCGTCAGGGTCTCGTGATGCTGATCGAAAAAGCGTAAGATCGAGGGGAAGGGAGAAGAACTAGTATCTCCCACTCTTTCTACCGTGCCTGAGTGTGCTGTTTTCTATTATTTTTGAAGTGAAACTTCTTTATCGGCGTTGGAAAAAATTTACCGTCACGTTTTGCGTCAAATTTTCGTCACATTTTTCGGTTACGCGCCATCTTTTTCTTGCCCCTACCATGGTTGGTTCAGACGATAGCAAAAAGGTAAAGTGAAATAATATTTAACCAATTTAACCAATTTAACCAATTTAACCAATTTAACCAATTTAACCAATTTAACCATTTTAACCAATTTACCAATTTAACCAATTTAACCAATTTAACCAATTTAACCAATTTAACTAATTTAACCAATTTCTGGAAAGTTGCGTCAAATTTTCGTCACATTTTTCGGTTACGCGCCATCTTTTTCTTGCCCCTACCAACCAATTTAACCAATTTAACCAACTTAACCAACTTAACCAACTTAACCAACTTAACCAACTTAACCAACTTAACCAATTTAACCAACTTAACCAACTTAACCAACTTAACCAACTTAACCAACTTAACCAACTTAACCAACTTAACCAATTTAACCAATTTAACCAATTTAACCAATTTAACCAATTTAACCAATTTAACCAATTTAACCAATGTAACCAATTTAACCAATTTAACCAATTTAACCAATTTAACCAATGTAACCAATGTAACCAATTTAACCAATTTAACCAATGTAACCAATTTAACCAATTTAACCAATTTAACTAATTTAACCAATTTCTGGAAAGTTGCGTCAAATTTTCGTCACATTTTTCGGTTACGCGCCATCTTTTTCTTGCCCCTACCACGGTTGGTTCAGACGATAGCAAAAAGGTAAAGTGAAATAATATTTAACCAATTTAACCAATTTAACCAATTTAACCAATTTAACCAACTTAACCAACTTAACCAACTTAACCAACTTAACCAACTTAACCAACTTAACCAATTTAACCAATTTAACCAATTTAACCAATTTAACCAATTTAACCAATGTAACCAATTTAACCAATTTAACCAATTTAACCAATTTAACCAATTTAACCAATTTAACCAATTTAACTAATTTAACCAATTTCTGGAAAGTTGCATGTAGATCATTTTTCGAAAAATATGGCCATAAAGAAGTTTCACTTCTTACGTGTGTACACTAGTACACGCACAACTTTTTTTAGTTTGTACACGTAGGCCCGAAATCTTACCGGCATACAGAAATTCTTCCACTTGTAACATCATAAGTTCAGTTTATCTTCCAAGTAGGTATTGCAAGTATTGACGTGTCCTGTTAATATATTCCTGTGTTATGGTACCCTACATACTTACATAGTCCTTAAAATATAGCTTGATTAGAATGACAGTTCTCACTGTAAGAGACAACCTAACTTTGTACCAAACGTCACACAAGTGAAACACATTTGCACACGAAAAAATATTGGTATATGGCATGTTAAGGATATTTTTTCATACATGGCTGCGCATATTAATCAAAATAATTATATAAAATGGATATTAAAAGTCAAAAACATCATAATAATCCAGTCACAAAAATTAAGACTTACCTTTATAAGACGTCTTTACAAGGTTACGTCATTTGTCGTAAAATAGACAAATCGAAATCGACAGACTTTAATGATAATTCAAAATTTAAGTAATGAAACATAAATATTACAAATGATTTAATAAGCATTGGAGTTTACGAAATACGTTCATATTTATTAGATTCTATATGCGATAAACAATTTCTAGTTGATCTTCATGATTGTTCTAGTGGTTCTGATGATGATCACGATACTGACTTACTGTTAAATCTTAATTTACCTAATTTTCGTTTTATTTTATTCGCCATATCTGTTTTTTTTTCGTTTTATCAGTCGAGTCAGTCCCAGCCATAGATTGTCCCAGCACTAGTCTCTGCAGTTTGGCAGGTGTCATTACAGGTGTCATTCTAATCAAGCTATATTTTAAGGACTTTATGTCCCTAACTTCTTGTAGTATGCGAGTTATTATAGAACTTTATATATTAGATAATATAGTTAAAGGCTCAATTTTTTTTAAACCAAAATTTTTAACTTAAGCAACATCTAAGTTTTAAGGTCTACCTTTCATTTAAAATCATAGGTACATTAAGAAAAAGGAGTTTTTAATGCAGCTAAAACTAACTCGGTAATTTAAATACTAGTTTGTTGTTATAAATTTTGTGTTCAATTTCGACATTTTCGACTAACCTTTCTCATTGTCAATAATAATTGTGGCCTGGTCACATTCAGCTTGCCAATATGACTTGTAACAGTAGAGCCCATAAATGTATTTAATACTCGTATATAATATGCCTCTATACGGGGTACACCATTTGATTTCTGATTCACACGTCTCGCAACAGCGTCTTCTGTAGTTTTATTTGAAAAATTAATAAACTTACCAGACATAATTTTAAATTTGATTTTAAATAAAAAAAAATTGTATAATTTAACTAAGGAAGTAATACTTGACAAAACATTAATAAAGATGTTCACTAGATTAAGAAAGAGTGGCGCTGAATATGGCAAACTAGCAAAAGATTACAAGGTTAGTTTACGTCGCATAGAAAAGGATACATAGTGACCTATGCAAAAAAACATTGCTTAATTAAAAGGCTTTTATCAACATCAAAAAGGAAAGGTAGGAAGCACGAAGGTCAAACATAAGTTTATTAACCAGTTCTAGGAAGTGAAGGTGCGGATCACAATTTACTTAAAACTGTCCGTGATAATAAAGATCCTTTACGTAGTATCCGCATTACACGAATAATTAAATAGCTGCCGACGAATCGACGACGACGAAAATATCTTTACGAATTTACGTTTAACAGATTGCTTAGCTTTTATCCTAAAACTAAGCTAATTTTATTTTTCTATTAATGGTTTATAACACTAACCACAGCTTTTTGTCGTGTGGTGCACATGAAAGGAATCGCACTACCCCACACTTGTCCTATGGTTTAAGAGGCGACTAAAAGAGTAGCTCTCCATCTTTTGGCAGAAGGTAATCAGAGAACCATTCTCTGAACGGTTGTTAGCACTTTGTAACGCTCCGGCACCACACGAAATATATTTATAAAGATGGTAATATTGCTAATTACACACCGTGCATTTTCAAAATTTGAAACTTTTGTTGCCAGACCACAATTAGTTAATGAAGTGTACCATCGGTGTTTCGCAAATCTAAATTGTCAATAAAGTATAATAAGTATAATATTAACGATAACGCGTCTTAATAGCTTTAGAAACTTTCCTACTGATCGGAATAATTTAACATCGCAGTTACGGGGTGTTTGCCAAAGTTGCACAAGTTTGGTTTAATGAGAATACTCGTACTAAGTACTTTGTAACCGATGAAAAAGAGGAGAGACTATATTTTTGTACAGTGGACTGCACGCACATCAATCTTTGCATTTTTGTTGCAAAATCGCACCGCTGTGTTGATGCGCAGTCTTCACCGTCGTCTGTACTTACGGATTAAAAAGAGTTATGCTTTTATTGGAAAAAAACTTCTACTACTACTTATGAGGACCTAAGTTGGAATAGGAAACTGACAGACTACAAAAATATCAGTTATTCCGTGAGCATGGCGCTTGCCACAGTGCCGAAACATCGAAAACTCATTAAAAGTAAGGTACTACATAATATGGTATTAACCCCGTATCAAATACCTCTAGTGTTAATGACCATGAAAGTTCAAATCAGTCTGCTCAAATGCCAATAGTAACTGCACCTTTACAAAAAATATGTGTTCTTAATTGTTATGAGCATGTAGTAAGTAAGAAAATGTGATAAATTTTATATCATAAGTTTTTAGCTCTATAGGTACCTAACCAAAGTCCATCTCAATTCACCATAATAATATGTTTACACATACAATTATTGTGCCTTTCACAATGGAAAGATTAAACATTAACTACAGAGAAGCTAATCGTACTACTTAAAAAAAACTTAATAAAAAAAAACTAAATGATTTATTTTATGGAGTACGTGTAAGTTATTAATGTAGTAGGTATGTATTAAAATGTACCATATCGGGTACTATAAAAATCACTATAATAAATAAATCATTGTTTCATACATAATGTAGATGAATCTAGTTAATGAATTAATAATAATTGTTCCATATATTTGTAGTTAACTAAAGTTGCCCGTATTTTTCTTGCCTATTAGAATTAAAATAAGTATAAGAGAAAAATCGACGAATTTAGTGATTGGTAAGCCAAAATATATTTCGTTCTCAAACATTTAATGAGAATATTAATAGAATAATATGTAAAAGAATGAATGAAAAACTTTTAGATTGCTATACTAGAACTTCATAATCTTCAACTTTTAACAATCATTATGAAAAATAATTGCGATTTGCTGTGTGATTTAAATATAGTTTTTACATGACTCATCATGATTTAATAATGGATATTTTGGAGTTAATTTGTAGTTAACAAACTCGACACAAAGTTTTACAAGAAAAATTTAATAAGCCAACTTTCGACATATTACAGCACTTAACTCGTGCACAAGACTGCTCATTATAAACTGATGATATTTAATTAGATTAAATAATTTGGTTATATTTATCTACATACTGACTTAATTGAAAAAAGTTACTTTTTGGTGGGTGCATAAATACTTCTTCGATGGAAAAAAAATCAGTTCGAAAACATCCTCCGCAGCTCAAAAACTTATGAGAACTCAACACGATTGTAACTACTTTTGTGGGTTCCGTAGTTAAACAAGGAACCCCAAGTTTCGACATGTCCGTCTGTCAATCAGAGGTTAACCTCAGAGACTATTAGTACTACAAAGTTGTAATTTTTTATGGTTTTGTATATAAAACATGCCGAAATAGAAGTTAAATAAATCTAACAAAGTTTTTCCTAATCTGTCCTATACAGCGGGTGTCATTGGATGGGTCTTTTAAAAATATTAATACATGTTATTTTTTTAAATATTAATATATATTAAGTCTTTTAAAACCTTTTTTCGATCCATCCATTGGAAACGAATAACGTTTTAAAATGATTATGCATTGTTAAGTCAAGTGTCTTCCTCCTCTCCCAGCTCTCTCTTTCAGATTGTTCAGAATTTTGAGAAAATACTGAGCGTATATTATAACGAAGTTAACATGAAAACTATCAGAACTAGTATGTTTGCATGTTTAAGAGCAGTCGATCAGCTTATAAAATGCATTTAAAGTAGGAAAATTATTAAAAAAAAGAAGGAAATATACGAACGATATCAATAAATGAACGAACAAAATAGACGAATAAACGAAAAAAAATAGACGACCATTTGGATCAGCGGTAGTTAACGCTGCTTCTGAGCCATGGGTCGCGGGTTCGATCCCCGCACAGTACAAATATTTGTGTGCATGAACATGTCTATTTGTACTGGTCTGGGTGTTTTCTATGTATTATAAGTATGTATTTACAAAAAAAAAGTATATAAGTAAGTTTATCGGTTGTCTAGTACCCCATACGACAGGGTACTTAATAGTACCTTAATTTGGGACTAGATGGCTCAGTGTGGCCCATTGAGGCATTTGTCTTAAAAAAAAAAAAAAATTAAGTCATTCGGATATTGGGACAAGAAACTATGGAACTCTATAATGCGCGTAGCCAGACACTCATTAGGGCAGTTTACTAGTTTTAATAATATTATTATTCCATTAGCGTCGATAAGGTTAAGTAAATTAAAGATAGAGTCACAATTTCTCGGGAATTTCCCGAAATTGGTGGCTAGGAGTTACCAAAGAAGTACTGCCAAAAGGGAAAGGACGGAAGCTCTGGCGTCCGGCAACTTCTTTACTGGTATTGGAGTTTAGCCAATGTGATCGCTTACTAGGCTGGTAGAAGAACCAATTAAGCGAAATACTTAGTGTTATTGATTTAACAACATAAAAACATTTAGAATCTTACCCTTATTATCATATTTTAAGGTCTTGGACAAAAGTAAATTCTCTACGATACCATTCATTAAACATATTAGGTACACTTATAATGTTAAAGTCGTGGTAGGTATAAGTTTTTTTCTGTTTTCATATATATTTTTTTAAACAAATATAAAATTTGTTTGTAGCAGCCTCTATAAATTAAAGATTAAAACTTTCATTGCATTTATCTGACGATAAGTTTAAATTTGAGAAGGTGCCCTACTGGAAATCGTCGGCAATCATCACGCACTGACTGTTTAGTGACTTATTTCTTGCTTTCCTTGGGTTATATAAAACTTTGTTATAATATCTATCCCATCTAACAACACACCAGGCGTATCAAGGAGCACTTTATGTAGTGAAAATAAGTGCGAATGTATAATAAAAATACCTTCGTAATTTTCCAACACAAATTCTAATCGATAGTCGTAGTCGATTAACGGCCATTTCCAATAACCTATCTATCTTCAGTTTTAGCATATCGGAGATAGGAAACAGTTTCTATCTCTGTTTTTGCCGTCAAGAGAAACAATGACAGAAGTGGTTTTCTATCTCCGATATGCCAAAACTGAAGATAGATAGATTATTGGAAATGGCCGTAAGTGTATCATTGCACTTAAGTCTCCTGCTAAACTACCTGTATTTACAAAGTTGGTATGCATAGGCATTGTTTAATTTAAGTATTCATTCTACAAAATCTAAAATAAATATTGCATTCCCTAATACTGTATTCCCAGATTAACTCATAATTCCAGAGATTGAGCATAACACTGGAGTTGCATGTACGAATCCGTTCACCCCGCAGAAACTTAGTTCAGAACTATTGTAATAGGCACTTGTGACACCGAACTTGGATTCAACTAAATCCAGCCAAGCATTCCGGGTTGTGAAACATTTCTAATTAGTGTTTAATAATGAAACTGCTTTATTTTCTTTAATTTATTTAAACAGACATGTACGCTATTATTTAGTTGGCTACACAAGGACATTTTAAAATTATTATCTTTATCTTTTCAGTCAGAATGTCAAAAGTTAATATTTTTTTAAAACTATACATAAAAGGAACCACAATTTGTTAGTAAAAAAAATAATGCATCAAGAAAAAGCTAATCGATTTCATGTTTTTTTTTTTCGATAAAATATATTCTAAAGTTCTGTTGGTCTCACTTAAATTTGAAATTAATAAACAGGGTTGGCAACTTTAACAAAATTAAACTTTCCCCAGACTAAAAAACTTTACTAAAACAGAAAATCATCAGCAATCATTATGCACCGGAACCAAAAAACTAATTTTCAAATATGAAAAAACATAGTTCAAATTTCTTAAGCGTTCCAATGCTAAATCGCTCGACTCAAGTACGAATCGATAACTACATCTCGAGAAACCAATCTCAGTTCCTTGGACTAATGAAAATTGTTTTTAAAGTCGATTTATTCCAACGAGCCCCACGTCAAAATGAGATTCAAACTCCAATATCTGCTTTCGTGAGATATTTGGTAGGTATTAAGCTCGCTCGAAGTTGGATTCGAAGCTGTAACTTATCACGGTGATATAACACATCCATGCGAACTGGGAATTGATTACATTTTCATATTTTTGGTAACGTTTATGCGGATCTAAGGTATAAGTAGAGGCTTGAAGTATAAAGTAATAACGAAAAAAACAAGACTTATAAAACAATGAATGAAAAAGCATTTCTCATCATCATCTCATTCCGAACTCACATAGTATGCCAGAGAATAAACAGGTTTGTGTTTGCTCTGTATCGTCTGACAAAACTAGCTAACCTTAAGACAGCTCTGATGGCATATCATGGCTACGTTGGTTCTGTTCTGAGGTATGGGCTGATTCTGTGGGGGAACTCGACACACATTAGTCGTGTTTTCATTCTACAGAAGAGATATATAAGATCTATTTGTGATATAGGACAGATGGATGATGTAGACCATTTTTTTAAAAGTTAAAAATTCTTACATTACCATCCCTATATATATTTGAAATTTTAACATTCACCAAGAAAAATGCCAGGCTCTTCACAAAACAACATGAAGACTGTAACACTTAACACTTACGGGGTTTAATGCAACGAACCGTTATTTAAAGGTAAATAGTAATTTACTATTTACCTTTAAATAACTGTCCGCGACCATGATTCGTGCAACCGGATCGAAACGTCGGGAAGGTAAATTACTATTTACCTTTAAATAACGGTTCGTTGCATTAAACCCCGTAAGTGTTAAGTGTTTAGTGTAAAAATGCAACAAGAAAGTTTAAAATCATATGAAGACTGTAATCGTGGTGGTACAAAGAGGTATCCATGGAAGTTATCTGTGCCCCAAGCAGGCACAGCTTGTATTACCAGAAATTGTTACAGCATGTGCGTTAGACTTTTTAATTTACTTCCGTACTACGTTCAAAACTTCCAACTAAATATTTTTAAAATAATTATTCTCTGTCTATTGATTGATAACTGTTTTTATGACATAAATGAATTTATACAATTTTGCCGTAATGGTCAGTGCAAGCGAATTGTTATTGATTTTTGACAAAAGCTATTCACAAATCATTTTTATAAATTTTAAGGTTGACATTATTATTATTATTAGTTTGGCATTATTGTTATTATTGTTTTGACATACTCCATCATAATTTTATATCTTAGTATGTATGTATAATTTTATATCATCCATTTAATTTGACACCTTACTGTTTAATTTAATTGAAATATTACTTTTATTTGGAATTCGTATTTATATTATGTGATTTATTTACAAGTAGTTAATTCAATTGCATGACGACTAAATGTTTGCATATCGATAAATCGATAAAACATGCTTGTTCATATTATATTTATAAGAACTAAAATTGGACCATGTTTTCAGCAAATAAATAAATTATCATTTATCATCATTTACCTCTACGAGTAAATACAGCCAACGTAAACATAGTTGCATTTGTAAAAATATTTCCATTTGTGTTTCCACTTGAATCCCCTTAGATGAAGGGTTCCACTGTAGCTTTCCATTTCTCTTCGTAAGTATTTAGATATTTTTTTTACTATTGTAAGCTAACATTTTTTTGATATCATCTTCCCATCTAGTGTTTTAGTAGGTTAAAAGTAGATCATGGTAAATTAATAAAAAATATTTATTGCCTGTGTCAAGAAGGATCTATCAAGTGTGATTTACGTTGTTTTCATTCATGGTAACATAACACCAAGAGTTGGAAGTAAACGCATTTTAATGACAATGAAACACCCACGCAAGATAAGCCGCTGCCATTTTACAGCCTCTACGTATTTTAGTATTTCGACAATATAAACCTAAAGGAAAGCAGTACCTACTCCTTTTTTATAACACCCATGAGAAGAGAAGGAGAGACACCCACACGAGACTACTTAAGCAGAACACATAATAACTGTGCAAATAAAATCAAAAGCTGACAACTAACCCAGAAAATCCAGAAATAGTCAAATTACGAGTACTATATACCTAGTGTTGTTCCTAAATAATTACAGGGGAACTGTCAGATCAGGTTTCTTGAGCAAGATACCTATGGAGCCATCAGTCCATGAATTTCAATGAACCGTTACTCGAAGATCGGGCGCATTTCGCCGTTTCAAGTCGATTTTGTGAGAGCGCCTGCTAAATTATTTTAGCAATTGCACAAATCTAAGATTTCGTGAAACTTAGATAATTATAGTTATCTGCTTGGCTTCTGGTTTTCAGATTTCAAAGGGGTAAAGCATAAATATGGTTAATAATATTGAATCATACAGTCAAATAGTAACAGATTATTTGTTCAAATAAAAACTGAAGGAGTGAAAAAACACAATAATGTTTCGTGCTAATTATGCAATGACTAGTTTATAGGTAGGACCTTTACTTGCTGCTGCAGATAGTTAGCTTTGAAACGAAATTTCAGTTAGGCGTTACCATTTTATCGTATAGAAGATGATTTTTCCACCGATACAGATTATTTTCTTGTTTTAAATTCCAAATTCAAGAATGCTATTGGAAAAAAATTGCTATTGGAGAGAGAGGTGTGTATAAATAATATATGTTATACAAGCCTATTCTAAGCAGCACTTATAGGACCTTGAAAAAACATATATACAGGATGAAATTTTAACCACTTTCCAAATTTCAATATAATAATCTACGAGACAAACACAAATGACGTATTTTTTCTTATGGTATAGCCCAGTATAAAAATGTCAAGATAAAGCACTTAGAAAATGTCCGCCAAAAATAAAAATAAAAATTATACGGCCGCCTAGCAAAACTTTTTTTACGTGTTGCGCATCTCATTCATTCATTACGATACTATTCATAAGTTTTTGATTTTCCCTTTATACCTTAACAGGTCTTGGACCGTAAAAATTGAAAACTATATCGCGAAAAATATTTTCTGGTAACAACTTGATTTACATTTTTTACTTCTTAAATAGGAGTCTATTTACGATACTGAACGCCTATAAAAATTTTGGAAAGTGGTTAAAATTTCACCCTGTATATTGTATCAATTATAAAATGATCAATAAAGTAAATTTTGAAGTTCCAAAATGTTGCTGCACATAACAAAGCTACTCTGAAATGCAGGCGATAAAATCGTAAAAGTTAACGTTGTAGACTAAGAGTTAAAATTAACTTAATTAGTGAGTGTCTAAATTAACGGATAAATTTCGGGAATTCATAAGCATTTGATCAAGTTTCCATTTTCTATAATAATATTCTAGTTGTAGGTATTCAGTACACTGTGTACTCGTCGCATTGGAACTGAACTAAAGTGTTACCTATTTAACAATTCTGCCTTAAAAGTAAAGGCCGAAGTAGGTACGTCACGTACGATTCAAATAAAAGTGATAAGTCGACTCAGAGATGGGGGGAGGCTTACGCGGATGTCCGGTAGCGACACTGATTTGTCAAAGAGGTAACGCGCACGTGATGCTAAAAGTGGCCAGAATTTGGCTGGAATATATACTGAAGAGGTTGGTTTTCAACTGACATTATACACGTACACTCATTTCGCGGTGGTTCAAGTCGAGGTCTACGCTTACAGAGTACCTTACTTTGTAAGCGCGTAAAAGTCTCGCGTCAAATGCAAATATTCTTCACGTTTTTTCTTCTTATCTAATGATTGTCTATCCAGGTTAATCTGGTGTCAGCATTTTCCAAGCCGCTTACGGCTACTGACTTCACTGGTCTTTTATACTACCCCATGCTACGAAAGACGGGATTTCCTAAGTTGGCTTGCTCTTCCAGGTTGTACAAGATCACCCATACTTTATGCCTTAGGCCCGGCACAGGCCGTACGTAGACGGTGCATGGAAGTCGTCCTTACGGGTTCCCATTCACCGTCTACATACGTTGCGAGGTACACCGTAGAGTCGCGCTCTTCCAGACCCAATCCAATCTAAGAAAGATCGTTTCCGAAATCTGACGTTTTATATAATCCGTTAATGCCCGTCGAGAGCTGGAATCGAAATTTGGAGACAATATATGTTTTGGATTTTATGTTTCGGAGCCTGCTAACTGCTAAAGGATTAAAAATTTTGTTTCAAAATGAGACCATAACTGTGGTAAACCTATAAACCTATCCAACAAAAAAAAAAAACAACAAAATCCTTTTTTTGTCGCATAATAAAAAAAATGTTAACAAAATGACGTCGTAATTGACGTAGAACGATAAACCCTGAACAGAAGTTACTTTATGCGATCCATACGTCAGCAAAAATTTTGTTTCAAAATGAGACCATAATGTGGTAAACCTATAAACCTATCCAACAAAAAAAAAAAACAACAAAATCCTTTTTTGGTAGTAAAATAAAAAAAAAATAACAAAATGACGTCGTAATTGACGTAGAACGATAAACCCTGAACAGTAGTTACTTTATGCGATACGTCAGCATTGGTTCTTACGTCAACCTTTAAACAGGTTACTTCGTGCACCTACGTCAATCTTTTTACAAGTAGTAACAAAATACGGTTGCCATAAAACTCCTGTGTGTCATATTAACAAAGTCAAAATGGTTTAAAATTATTGGAAGTTTTTGATGTTAATGGTTTATCATCGATTTGGCGGTCTAGAATCACAATTAATTGAGAAGATGACAGAAATATGCTTAGAAGTGTCTATAGATCTTTATTCTGACTTTTGTTATTGTAACAATAAGGCAGCAGCAGTTTGATTCGTTATTTAAAGGCCTAGTTTTTTACAGCTTTAGGAATATCTGCAAATGTGTAACAATGTTTGCTTTTGTGTATCTAGTTACAAGTTGCTTGAGTGGTTTCGGGATATTGAGTGCTAACGTGATCTTATATTGTGCACCTACTTAATATAAACTTAACTTAAAAACATAGATTTTCTCTTTAGTAAGTACACGTTAAAAGTAAGAAATCAGAGGTTGCTTTGCTATAACCTATACCATAAAAAACTACATTATTACACAACTTGTGTTTGAATGACTTAGCAATATCTTTAGCTGATGTGCTTTAGTAGTTCATAGCGGCCTCTGATTTTTTATTTACCCATTCATCATCATCATCATGATCTCAGCCAAATGACGCCTACTGCTGGACAAAGGCCTTCTCTAAGGATCCCTGACAATTTGTCCGCGACCTTTGCCTGGTCCTTAGCCCACCTGATCGGGCCAACTCACGCTCAGTGCGATCTTGATCCTTCTTATGAGATCCATATTAAGCAACCACGTTTCAGTTCCGTAAAGTCATCACTGGTTATTTGCACTGGTCTAAGATTTTTGTCTTGGGACATTAAGGTAATTTGGAAGCGAAGTTTTTTTCCGAGTTGTTTTCGACGAGAGATCTCTTTTCGAAATTACACTTATGAAGAAAAGAAAGTATAGTACGTAATGGTGACTCACAGAGGCACAGATCATCATCAGTGCCCGGTCTCCATTCCAGTACCTACCTACCTTCCCGCCTCAGCTGCCTTTGGTTCTTCTTACTATGTGTTCCGCCCACTTTCACAATTATTGCTCGTTTCTTCATTCATTCATTCAGCTCTGCAATTATTACTCGTGCGATTTAGGTTACCTAAGTTTTTCTACTCCAATTCTCAGACAACCTTTATCCTAAGGACGCCAATGTTTACAAGGGTATTGCAACTATACGGGATAAAGCATACCCGATACACGGATCGAGCCTCGCGGCACTGATGGAATGTTTGATTAGAGGCAGAACGGTTCAGGATCGCGTTTGAGACTTTTTAGTAAAATTGTTTGTTGTTCAGTGACGTCGACGGTATTGATGCTTTTATTAAGAAACGAGATTTATTTATAAATTTGATAGTGGCGACCTTTAACTTAAAAGGTTATTACGTACATTAACTATTCCTTTACCTTAGACGTATAAAAATCATTGTACGAGTATTATCTAATATTAAAAAAAAACGAATAATTGTATTTTCAAGGAATTGTATTTTCAATATACATCGTTGCATCTTAAGAAGAAATGCAGAGAGCCAACCAACGCCTCTAGAGTACTACTACTTAGTGTAGTTTCGAATGCAAATTATTAGCATTAGGGTTTGTAAAGCAATACTCACTACAGAACAAAACAATCTGCTTAGTGCCTGCTTGTAACTGACTTAATATTGAGCGTATTCAATGATGATGCGAGTAACAAAAAGGTTTAACATATGCTTTCGGCGTTAGGTTTACCTTAGATCTACAAAAAATATAATTTTACTTCAATGCGGAATTGCATACAAACCCAGCACAGGCGTTAAAAGTTTGGTCGACCATACTGTCATTTGTTTATTCTTAGTCTTGACCATAAACGTAGGATACCCTTCCACTGGCAAGGAGTCCGATTCGGGCCGCGTCAAAAATCTAAACTTCTGGCACGAGGTCCGAATCGGGCTTCCTACTTAGTTGCGTTTTTCGCGGGAATTCCTACAGACGCGGCTGTTCCTATCCCTTTTGCACCTATATCGCTGTGTAGAAGAAAGAAGGGGCTAGCTAGCAAGCCAAAGTCTAAGGTCATGTGTCAAACAAAATATTTGAGCAATTTGTAAGTGTTCGTCAGACGTCACTCATTACGTGTTGTGGTATGCGGTGTGTTCGCCTTATTTTAACAGTGTTTATTAACTCATTCACTCATGGTTTAATTAAGTAAATGATAGTATAAAGGTTTACAATGAAAACAAAACTGTACACAAAAATTGTTAAGTATGGTTATTAAACTTTATATAATCTCATGTAAACCATATTTTTACTTTTCCCTTAGTTAACATTGTTCTCATTTATAGATGCAACTAAATTAACGAATTGCATAAGCATTGTTTTATAGATTATTTTATGGAGAACAGTAATATATATACATTTTGTAGGGCATTGTTACAAAATATTAAAGAGCGCAAGATGGCTGCCAGCGGAGGGGAGATGAACAAAGCCTGCGAGATAGAAGAAAACCTCTTAAGGAAATCTGGCAATATAGAAAAAGAAAACTAATCTCTTCATTTTGTGATCTGTCTTGATTGACGCAGTGTCACTCAGTCACTCAGTGACAACTGCGATATAAGCTTCAACATTTTTTGAATTATTTCTTACTCGTACATCGTAGATTATTTAAAGTAAATAATTATTTTTTTAACAATGGTTGACATGTTCCGTGTGTGCTTGTGTTGCCAACCACTAAAATAATCCAGAAAATTGCTCATTTCACATGTGATTAAGTAGAAAGACGTCATAGTAAAAACGCGTTATTTTTGTTGAATTTGATCTTGTTGTTATGCTGTAAACATAAAATTATTTCAATCCGTTTGTTCACTTTAATATTTTGTATAGATAAAGTTATATTTATTGATTATTTACATTATTTTGGGGGATAATTATTTCATCGAATAATTTTTACATGTACTTACGCTAGAGCTAGACTCAAAATCAAAACTAATGTCGACATTTATCTTGAATGTTTCCGGAGAAATTACATGTTATTTTACGTTTAGCGTCTCAAATTAAAGTCAACTTAACAATTTGAAGAAGGAAACTGTAAGGAATTACATAACTAAGATAATCCTGTTAAAGGTAAAAAATGTAAATGTTTGTTCAGATTTTGTTTACTTGTTCTTTTTCACTTACTGCCATTGATTAGCTCACACGGCACGCACGGCAGATGGCACGGCAAAATCATCGCTGTAAATTTTTTCATAACTTAAAAGTATTTATTTTTAAATCATATGAAAAAATATATTCACCGGGCACATTTACCTGCCCGCTATCATAGTTGTGAAGGGAAGGGAAGAAGTGAGGGCGGTTAGGTATGCCGCAGAGTAGGTGCATAATCTCGAGATAAAAACAGTGTGACAGTAAACATATTTTCCAAACGAAAAAGTGCAATTATTATCGATAGTCTGAAAATGTTAAAGGTACGTCACTAGTTAACACACACATTGACAAATCAAAACTGGTCACGCATTATCGGAATGTCAGTCGATCTACTAGTATACTAAATCGATGGTCTTGACAATCAGTGAATGAGTATTATAATATATCACTATTTATGTGGCCAGGTTTATTCGTTTAGGGTGGTAGCCAGATCCTATAGATGGTTACCAAATTAGCTATCTTGGCTAGGACCAGCGGGGCTGTTTTTTCGTGTTCCTTTTGAAAAATTAGAATGGGGACAAGATGTTTTGTGTAACTCTATCTAGAACAAACTCTAAAAGCTGAGCAAAGGATGCCTTATTGACAATATTTTAGACAATTTATACCGTCTTTTAGTGAACTTTCCTAAAGGTGGTGGTGGTAGTTTTATGGGAAAACGTTGATTAAAATTCCAGTCTAAGAATATTTCAACGAGAAATTTATTAATACAAAATTTGAACGGATCTTATTAACTCTTTGATATTTCTTAATATCTTCAGCTACTGTTTATTACAGAAAATATTGTTATTCATTCATCATTTAATAAAATAATACTGATAATTAGCTGAAATAAATTTATACAAAGCTATGAGATTATCTTAAAATTATTATGCTCAGTTGTTGCGACCTTACACTGATCGAATTCCATTTTGGTACTTGTAGGAACCCTTTCTTACCTATTAAACGCTCAAATTAATAAGAAGCGCCCCTTCTGGTATTATTAGCATTTAAGTTTAATATTTATTTATAGTAGACTAGTTATCTGTCCCGGCTATGCACATGTTCACAAATAAAGATAATTCAAGCAAATCGTCTGCGATCGTGTTAGCCTTTACAGTGCCTTAACGTATTTCAGATGGATATTTCTAAAACAGTATTTTTACAAACAATTATCCATAATTTTCTCAAAAAAGGATTATCTAATCCCTTGCAGCCATTCTGAAGTGATGATTGTAATTCAGTAAGTTAATAGAACTTAGTTTTCCTCGTAAGGCTAAGTTCATATGACCGAGTACCGCGCGGAAATACAAGATAAGTACAAGACCAAAGTAAACGATGATTATAGTCTAATTACCGCGCGGTATCGCGCGTCATAATATGAACTTAGCCTTAAAGTGTTGTAAGCAGCGATTAAATGAGTGGAATAAGATGGGCAACAGTGTCTTATTCCACCATCGGCAAAACTACGATTGCCAACGCTATAGGACTATAGGTGATTATTTATTTGGTAAAAGAAACATTTAGCTCAAATGCTTCATTTGAAATACAGTAATGTTAATAACACATTAGCCCAAACAGTTTCCAATGATGAAAATTACTAATTCAGATTATTATGGCAATATCCTCCTGTTCGAGAGGTCTATGTTTAGCCGTGGGCTGATGTGGGCTGAAGATGATGAAGATGATGATGATTCAATCGGAAATTTTAGTACTTACTTATCACACCTTTATTTGTCCTTTCCGGGATTGGTGCCCGCGGCCGATGTTCAAAGCTTGCATTGTGCACTAGATATAAGACGTTTGTATTAAAAACAGTAAATTAAGTAACACCCTGTAATCATTACAATAACGTCCCGTTGGTCAAGTGGTTTAAGAATCTGGCCAAGAACTTGGGGTCCAAGGGTTCGATACCCGGATCGGGCAACAAGATAAAACTTTTGAAAACTGCCTTCATTGCTTGAATTCAATGTAAGTATGGATACTTAATACTCAATTAATTAAAGATACATGGCGATATTAAAAAATAAACAAAAACAATAATTAAGCTCTTCTAGTTGCAAAAGCTTATTACAGCGTGTTAAAAAGCACATAGAAACGTTACTGAATAAACAATTTGCAGCGTGAGCCCGATATAAAACTAAAAAGTCCTTTCGCCCACCCTAGCAATGCCGTATGCATGTATGAATATCTTGTGTCTGTTTGTAAATTCGTTTTAGAAGCATTGAAAATTTAAAGCTCTATAAAATAATATACTATGACATATATCATACGATCATAAGCCTATATGGATTGTTAGCCCGAAAAGTCACTTTCTTCCGAATGTGCTCACAAAACGACTTAAAAAACCTTAAATCTAACGCTGTAAACAATAAGCCTTATAATTTATAGGTGATTATTAAACAATCTTGCTTAATACAAGGATAAACTAAATTTTGCTTGTTCTAAACAGTGAACTCCTTAAAAGTCTTATCTTATTATATTAATTTTCGAGAAAATACTAATCTAATATTCTGTACCAAACTAAAGCCGCGTTAAAAAGCTAGTCTATTAATGAGAAAATATTAACTTACACCTATCTTTCCCTTTTAATTAAAACCCCGGCGTTTTGACGACGGAGTAGATGCAATGAAGCTTATAGGAAATTAATTTACTTAAGATGCGCCTTTATTAGGAGCCAAGATGGAATTTTAAACTAACTTTACAATCTTGTTAAAGTTGCATCATGAAGCAGGAAGTTTGAATGACAAGGTTCTGAAGGATAGTGATATTTGTACACAAGGTGATGGGTTTGAGCCTGAATTTGACGTCGACACAGTTCTTAGGATACTTTTGTATTTTAAATGACCAATGTTGAATAAGTGTTTTTCTACATTTTCTCTAGTATCGGTGTTGGTGGTACCTTCGTTATTTCTGATTTCCAAAAAAAGAGTGTTTTTTAATTGTTACTCATTGGAATCAGAACAATTTATGTGATGTCCACATTTATTTATTTATTGAGAGTTGCAAAGTTGCTTTGGAAGGACACATTTCTGGCTGCCTATTTAGGATGCCACCTAAACTACACACGGGTGAGTACTGAATGTGACTTCTAGGTCAGCCTTAAGCAAATGTCCAACTCCTCCAAACGTGGGCTCGTTTGTGTAAGCGTGGGACGCAGAATAATCAGAATCAGAACCATTTGTTAGACGGCACGGTCGGCTGAATGTGGTTTATCATCCTAAGGTTGAAAATGATTCGTCCGTCATAGAACAACAGGGTTGATTTTCCCTTGCAAAAATATTCTGAAACCTAAAAACGTCAAAATGTAATTAAAACTGTTATAAACACAGTTGTATTATAATCTTGGCCGACCGTAGGCATACA
This sequence comes from Anania crocealis, assembly GCA_949315895.1. Taxonomy (NCBI): domain Eukaryota; kingdom Metazoa; phylum Arthropoda; class Insecta; order Lepidoptera; family Crambidae; genus Anania; species Anania crocealis. The sequence continues at coordinate 7,996,379 of OX438870.1, forward strand.
ATAATTATATATTATTATTATTATAAAAACAAAATAGAAATCAACAAAGAAAATTCTGCATAAGTTAAAGTCGCACATAAGGAAAGTGAAATCTATACTTATAATATTATAAAGCTGAAAAGTTTGTTTGTTTGTTTGTTTGTTTGAACGCGCTAATCTCAGGAAGTACTGGTCCGATTAAAAAAAAATCTTTTTGTGTTGCATAGTCCATTTATCGAGGAAGGCTTTAGGCTATATAACATTACGCTGCGACTAATAGGAGCGAAGCATCAGTGAAAAATGTTGCAAAAATAATCTAATTCTTATTAACAGAAATTGACGCGGACGACGTCGCGGAAAACAGCTAGTATCAAATAAATTTAAACCTTTCTAGTAGTGTCTGAGATTTACCTCGGTCGGATAGTAAGAAAGATGGGACATGGCGAAACTTCAAGGGATCTTTGTCTATACTATACTATGGAACTCTAAAAGTGTATGTATGTTGGCAACACTGCATAGATCCCTAATCCCTGAATCCCCGTGCTCGCTGCGTCCCCGTTTCGTAGTAAGGACGTGTTGAGGGTCCTGGACGACCCTCATGTTCTTTATTACGACACCGCTCCGTGCTTTTTGAAAGATGCAAAAATACTTGCTATTGGACTAAACTTTCTTCTTTTTTAGGGTTCCGTACCCAAAGGGTAAAAACGGGACCCTATTACTATGACTTCTTAGGGTTCCGTACCCAAAGGGTAAAAACGGGACCTTATTACTAAGACTTCGCTGTCTGTCCGTCTGTCCGTCTGTCCGTCGCTCTGTTGTCGCCAGGCTGTATCTCAAGAGCCGCGATAGCTAGACTGTTGAAATTTTCACAAATCATGTATTTCTGTTACCGCAATATCAACAAATACTAAAAACAAAATAAAATAAATATTTAAGGGGGGCTCCCATACAACAAACTCGTTTTTTTGGCCTTTTTTGGTACGGAACCCTTCGTGCGCGAGTCCGACTCGCACTTGGCCGAATTTATTTATGATTATTAAAATAGATAATGTTAATATTATATTAAGGGAAGCAAACCTCAACAAAAAAACATCTGCGATGCGGTAAGTACGTTTTATTGTTTCTGTTCATAAGTACTACAGGTGTATTTTATTGCTTTGAATAGATTCCGTGAAGGCTTCTCGTCTAGTAGAAACAAGCTTAACGACGACATCATAACCAAATCTTAATATAATTAAAATTCATTTAAAACGCCAATTATAAAATTTTGACAGTCATATATAATATAATGGTTATTTAGTTATGCACATTTGAAAATTAGAGGTAATTATCTAAAAAAAAAACACAACAGCTTCCACACTTATAGTATATGAAATTGCCGTTTTATTGTAATAGGTTCTTTGAATTGACATAGAATCTTCATGGTTTGAGGTTTTCGAATGAAACTTTTTTCACATGGTTTCTGTGATGTTCTTCTTTTAAAATGTGAAATATTTGAATATCGACTTTCAATTGTTTTTGTTATTTAACTTAGACAAGAAAGATGGATACTGCGAAAATTCGAGTGATTTTTGAAGACGAGTTCCGACGCGGAAGTAACGCGGCAGAAACAGCCCGCAATATCAATGTTGCGTTTGGAGAGGGATCTGCTAATGAACGCACCGTGCGATTTTGGTTTAAAAGCTTTCGTGATGGAAACTTCGACTTGAAGAACGAGCCACGAGGAAGACCGCCCAACAGGTGATTAACGATGAATTAAGAGAGATGGTGGAAGCCGATCCTAGTCAAACTACTCAGGAATTAGCGGCATGGTTTAACGTAACCTTACCCACAATATTGACTCATTTGCGTCAAATCAATAAGATAAAAAAATACGAAAAATGGGTGCCTCATGATTTGACTGATGTGCAGAAAGAAACGCGTGTTGAAACTTGTGTTGCCTTGTTGAATCGGTACAGAAATGAAGGAATATTAAATCGAATTGTGACATGTGATGAAAAGTGGATTCTTTATGATAACCGTAAAAGAAAAATGCAATGGCTGACCCCAGGTCAAACGCCACAACAGTGTCCTAAAGCAAAACTTACCAATAAAAAGGTAATGGTAACTGTTTGGTGGTCTCAGCATGGTGTTATTCACTATAGTTTTCTCCGATCTGGTCAATCAATAACGGCAGATGTCTATTGTGCCGAACTCCGAATAATGTTGGCATAACTAGCAGTAAAACAGCCCCGACTCATGAATCGATCTTCACCATTATTGCTCTATGACAACGCGATACCTCAAACATGCCACAAATACAGCACGAGAAACCGTTTTGACCCTTCAGGAACTGCAATTAGAAACCATTCGACATCCTCCGTATTTGCCAGACCTTGCTCCAACGGACTACCATTTTTTTCGTGATTTGGACAATTATCTACGTGACAAGAAGTTTTCTTCCCAGGAGGCAGTACAAAATGCTTTCACACAGTTTTTGCAGTCTAGATCCTCAGAGTTCTATTACAAAGGCATAAATGACCTTCCTATTAGATGGCAGCAATGTATAGATAATAATGGTAACTATTTTGATTAAATAAATTTGTTAAAAATTAAAAAATAAACAATTTTGATTTTCAGTACAAATCGGCAATTTCATACTTTAACCCCTATTATAATAGTAACAGCCTATAATCATCCCAGTGCAGGACAAAGGCCTCCATCATTGAATTCAAGTAACCACAGCAATGATGGGTTCAGACATAATCACCACGCTTACCAAATGCGAGTTGGTGATTACAAACCCGAGAAATGTTCGAAAATTCAAAACTCTTGTTGCCCGACCTGGGGATTCAGAATATATCGAAATAGATTTTCTTCCTTAACAAAATATTAAATATAAATTCTGCCACAAATATAAATATGTGCAAGGTTCGAATACCTACACGTAAAGAAATAAATAAATTAAAAAAAGGATATGAGCCCCAAATGAGTTAGTTCACGATGGTCGGTGATCCTTTGTTTGAAATTCAAAAACGGAAGCTTACTTAAGCGTTATGTGGTCAAAATTGTAAGTCTATCTCTTTTAATCGCTAGCTGAAAGCAACAATGAACCAAATCCCAGTTTGGCTGACAGTTTTAAATTTAAGAACCTTTTAGCATACCCTCAAAAAAGGCAAGTTAGGTTGTTAAAATTTGTTTAACAGGGTCATTTAAAAACTTGGAGCGCTTAAGATGAATTTAAGTGTTGTTTGAGCGACCTAGCTCGTCCCTATCAAAAAGTGCTCTAACGCAAGAAACTTAAACGCGTGCTGCAGTTCTTGAGAAAAACATGTTCTGAACTAAAAAAGGGAGAATATTGAGTAAGAACCTCGCTCCACGGGTTCCATGAAGCTATTTTCAGTAGTTGGTTATTTGTGAAAAGGCTTCCAACTGCTTTAAGTTAGTAGTCGAGAAATGTTTTTTTGCAACTAACAACTGTGTAAGGATTTTTTGTGTCAAACATCACGAATGAAATTTTAGCGACGCGTAAAACTTAGCATTAGGTACTACTTATATTAAAAGATCTATCACCAGGTGAAAGATTTTGTGCTATAGCCCATATATATATATTATATATATTTCCCCTTAAAGTATTATTCCGTTAAAAAAAGATATTTCTAAATACTTAGTAAAATTTGAAGACCTTAGTTTTCACGACCTTTACCACATCTTCGGTTAACCTATTGACCGCTAACATCGTACTAAAGCATTATTCGCGATTTACAACCAGACGCTGTGGACACAGTTTACAGCATGTTTGAATCAGAAATTCTGTGTTTAAAAGGCCTACACAGTGACATTGTCGTCTGGTGCACGGTCGACTTTCTAGAACCTAACCACCCCAACGGACATCGGTTTTTCATCATTCTCTTTACTTCAGCAGGGAAATTTTTCGAGCGATGTCGCTTATCTTATGTTCTTTACGGATTTCTTCATATCGGGTTCTATCGCGCAAGCAAATACCAAACATTGTTCTAACTTGCTTATAGTCACAAACAATGTAATAATTTTGTACTACTTAGCGCTTAAATTTAAGTTAAGCTTGCTTCTTTAAAACTTATTTTTAAAAATAAAGTTAATTTAAGATTCTTATGATATAAAGTCAGTAATATATTTTCTTGCGAAAGAAATACCTCATCAAATCTAACGTGTTAAGTAACGATTATGTAAAGAAACAAAACAGTATTTATTTTTAAATCATAGCTTGGTATTATTAGTTTTCGCTACTATTTATAACGTTGTTAATATAATGTGCAAATGAAGATGTTATTTCAGATGGTAGGATATACTGTCGACTTTGAATAAAATAGCACCTACCTACCTATTTCTCGTCTTAATATTATGTCTTTTGGACCTTCACGATATCCCTAGGAAAAAACTGAGAGTTGCTATTCTATATACCTAAATTGAGCACTATAAGATTATGCCTGTACCTATTTTTTTCTGTTGTAATTTGAGTTCAATGGTGACGGACTTTGCTTTGAAGAGGAATGATAAAATAGGCCGTTACTTCACTATATATTGAGTCCTTTAAACTTCAGTATCCGGTTCTGGCTTAATAGTTGATAGACACTAATAAGAACCCGAATGCACAGGCCTTGTCATTTGTCTTAAGGGGATTAGGTGAGCTAAGTGATGCCCCCAATTGATTTAATTTGACTACTTCCAAACAAAAGCTACTTATTTAAAAAAAACTGGAATAATATCAATTCAGCAAATTACCTCTAGTATTTATTGAATTACAGTGAACTTTTTATTAAGTTGTTTATAAAGTCGAGTTTGTCGCTAACGCCAAAAGCGGCCGTTTTTAGCAATAATGTACAATACGAAAGAATGCCAGAATGAAAAGCAGTTAACAGTGGTTCAATAAATACTACAGGTAAGTCGCTTAATATCATTCCAGTTTTTTGAGAATAGCTTTTGTTTAGAAGTAATAAAATTAAATCGATTAGGGGCAGCACTTAGCTCACCTAATCCCCTTAAAGCAAAAAGTTTTGTCGAACGTCATCAAAACTGATCGTGCGTCATTCCGCGCTTATGCGTAATCTACGACCGGTTTTCGCAAATACGCCTTCCTAATGAACAAAAACTATTCTATCGACGTTAAGGTTACTTGAATTCGATTTTCAAATTTAAAATTTAAGTATGTAGTATGTACCTACAGATTAATATGTTTTTTTTTGTTTAAATATGTAATCAATATAAAAAAGGCATGCTCAGTAACCATTTGGAAAATATTTTGTTTGGAGTTTTCAAGCTTTAATCATGGCACAGGATTCTACTGTTAAAACAAGGGTGCAAATATAAGTTTAAATGATATAATAGGGGTTAAAGTATGAAATTGCCGATTTGTACTGAAAATCAAAATTGTTTATTATTTAATTTTTAACAAATTTATTTAATCAAAATAGTTACCATTATTATCTATACATTGCTGCCATCTAATAGGAAGGTCATTTATGCCTTTGTGATAGAACTCTGAGGATCTAGACTGCACAAACTGTGTGAAAGCATTTTGTACTGCCTCCTGGGAAGAAAACTTCTTGTCACGTAGATAATTGTCCAAATCACGAAAAAAATGGTAGTCCGTTGGAGCAAGGTCTGGCGAATACGGAGGATGTCGAATGGTTTCTAATTGCAGTTCCTGAAGGGTCAAAACGGTTTCTCGTGCTGTATGAGGTCTCGCGTTGTCATGGAGCAATAATGGTGAAGATCGATTCATGAGTCGGGGCTGTTTTACTGCTAGTTTTGCTAACATTGTTCGGAGTTCGGCACAATAGACATCTGCCGTTATTGATTGACCAGATCGGAGAAAACTATAGTGAATAACACCATGCTGAGACCACCAAACAGTTACCATTACCTTTTTATTGGTAAGTTTTGCTTTAGGACACTGTTGTGGCGTTTGACCTAGGGTCAGCCATTGCATTTTTCTTTTACGGTTATCATAAAGAATCCACTTTTCATCACATGTCACAATTCGATTTAATATTCCTTCACTTCTGTGCCGATTCAACAAGGCAACACAAGTTTCAACACGCGTTTCTTTCTGCACATCAGTCAAATCATGAGGCACCCATTTTTCGTATTTTTTATTTTATTGATTTGACGCAAATGAGTCAATATTGTGGGTCACTATATTGTTCTAATAATTGATATGACGTCATTCCAAAAGCCCTATAAAAGTTGAGTATTCATTGCATTCAACGTACTTATTAAGTAAACTATATTTTAATGAATACATCACACACAATCGTAATATTAACGGGGTTGTAAAAATAATGCCGACGAACTTTAGTTTATTTTGGGATCAGGCGGATGCAGGAAGGATAAACAAGTCGGTATGTTCGAGCCGTTACCTAAATTAAATTCAGATTCTAAATTAATTTCCATATCATCAATTTCTCCTTCGAATATTATCCACGACGTTACCATGACAAACTCAGTAGCGAAACTTGGAATGTGACATTTCAATATAGCAGCATTTCCACGTTAAACATTTTCTTCCCATAGGTTTACAGTATAAAACTGGGAGACAACTGCAACAGGTATTTGTTCTCTGTCTTATAGTTATTTTTATTTACTGTGAGAAGCTGAGCCGCATGGGTAAAAATTAACATTTAAATTTTCAGAGGATAAGGAATTTCAGTGAAAATCGATCTAATTCTAATGGATACCTAAATTAAAAGATTCTTCTGATTTAATTTCCAACTCATCCTCTTCTCCATCCGAAATTATCCAGGATGAGACAGTTACGTACTCTGTTACAAAACTAGGAATATGGCACTTAACGATAGCTGAGTTTCCACGAAGAACATTCTCCTCCATGAAATTGACAGTGTATGCTTGAGAAACCACTGTAATATTAATAATATTTTTCATTGAAAAGTGAAATGGAAAGGAACAGGATAGGGCAGGAGAATAATGTGAAGTATTCTTAAACAGTGATACCCAAATCGTTTGTTCCGCTTTAATCTCTAACTCTTCACTGTCACACTCGGATACAATCCAAGACGAAACACTCACGTATTCCGTGACAAAAGTGGTTACGTTAAACCATGCCGCTAATTCCTGGGTAGTTTGACTAGGATCGGCTTCCACCATCTTTAACTCATCGTTAATCACCTGTGTGGGCGGTCTTCCTCGTGGCTCGTTCTTCAAGTCGAAGTTTCCATCACAAAAGCGTTTAAACCAAAATCGCACGGTGCGTTCATTAGCAGATCCCTCTCCAAACACAACATTGATATTGCGGGCTATTTCTGCCGCGTTACTTCCGCGTCGGAACTCGTATTCAAAAATCACTCGAATTTTCGCAGTATCCATCTTTCTTGTCTAAGTTAAATAACAAAAACAATTGAAAGTCGATATTCAAATGTTTCACATTTTTTTAAAGAAGAACATCATAGAAACCATTTGAAAAAAGTTTCATTCGAAAACCTCAAACCATGAAGATTCTATGTCAATTCAAAGAACCTATTACAATAAAACGGCAATTTCATATTTTAACCCCTAATATTACGTCACACATAAATAGCACATTTCCTGTAGTTCATAGGGCAGCACATCAGGGTTATTACTACGGCATCTTAATGCTGTTAAAATATATGCTACATTGCAACAAAAATTGATAATATTTGCATATGTTTATTTAATTTTGTTTGTAATGTGAGATCAAAATGTTAAAAACAAAATATAAACACGAAAACAACGTTTGCACATCCCAGTTTCCTAAGGGACGATTCGTGGTACGAGTAGCATCGAGAAAATTTCCGATTTCAATTTACATACAGTGCCTAAAATCTACCGAGAATATTCCGTTTATGGTAGATCGAAATAAGATTCACAATTTCGATGAAACACCCACTTGACCTGTATCCAACAGGTGACGGTAAACTTTGCCAGTGGTTCCCAAATGTTTTTTAATATGCGATAGGTCAAGTGATTCCTTACTCAGTGGTAAGGATATTTGTAAATGTCTTTATTTGCCAAATAATATTAAGATGTTTGTTGCTGTTGCTTAGAAAAAAAAAATTGCGTGAGATAAAATATAAGATTTAAACATTTGCCTATTAGACTTTTGCTCTTTCTTATTTATTTTAATGCACAAAAGTGGGACAACGCGGATATATTAACTTTATCTATCTTACACAGCTATCTTTTGAGGAATTATCATACAATTTCCAACACTATTTTTAATGCCTAAGTACAGTTTCAAGAGTTAAAATAAGTATTACAGAAACTAGATTAACCAGTCTAATTGTTTTTGTTATAGGCATTCGGGTAATTGAAAATCCGGATATCCGATCTTTAAAACTATGATAAATTAACATTTTTGACTTTTATCATGACACAGGATTTACTATAGAGTTTCTTTTTTGATAATACATGTTTCGATGGCAGTTCATTAGTCATATTTTACCTAGATATTTTGCTTGCTAGTACGTTATTGTACTGGCACAACCTCATCAATATGAATCAAGTAATTATTAAAAAGGGTTATCCGTTTCAGTTTTTGTAATTTTGCTTCTACAGTCATAATAATACAATATATTAGTGATAAAGACATGGCCTTTCACTGGATTGGTTAAAACTCCCAGTATAAATAATGGGGGTTCCAAAATCAAACATTTGAGATGTTAGGAGCTTAGCTTTTAAAATTCATGAGGCCAAATTGTCAATGCCACCCTCGATGTTATTACTGGCTATGAGTGATATATTTTAATCTTAATAGCTGGTTGTGCGATAGAGGTGGATTGAAAGACAAAATACAAAAGAAAATTTCAAAATACGATTAAAACTATCTTTCCAAAACGTCAGCTTATACAAGTATTTGATGACCTGATTTTCATGTGTAATAAGTGATAATCATTTTTGTGTCTATATGTGTATATCACTAAATTCGTAGATAATATTAGGTGATATGATAAAATATGAAGACATTTTAAGATTCTGTTGATACGTCAGTGGTAATTTTTTAAGTATTTTTTTATACTTAAATATGAGCATGCTATCTTCTTTTCGTAGACACCCATAATAACTAAGAATAAAAAAAAGTATTAATGTTTTTGTAAAACATACCATTGTATTTCGAAATTGGTTTGTTCTATGTTCTTATTTGCTTTGATAAAATAATGTGGTACTCAGAGTCACTGGAGACCCACCAGAGAGTTGTATGGGTAAATTTGACTTATACATATTATGATGGTACCTATCTAAAACAACGAAAAAAACTGTAGGGTAAAATACCGATCAACTGCTTCTGAATTACATAATATCTATTACGAAATTTTTACACATAAGACGTACATACTCTTCTGCCACATGTTGTGACTTTGACAATTGACTGGACACAGACAGTAGCCACCTACTACTTTGGCCTTAATGCACTTACAATTTATTAGGAAATAGCTGAAACGTTTTAACCAGATGTCTGGCGAGCTTCAGCTTAAGCTCACTTTAAGCTCGATCGTCCCAGTTAATTCTACTCTAGTAAAACCTAACGTCAAAATGTCCAAGTAGTCCGTAATTATTTAATATTGAAACTTCGGATATAGAAACATAGTGTGTATGACGATCGCAGTATAAAACTTATAGACTTGAGGATTTAATTTTTTTGCAACTAAAACCCATGCCAACGAATTGTAAATAAAATATTAATAGAAAAGTAACAAAGCATTCACATTTTCTTATAGACTGAAATAGGTTGGTTTAATACTCTACGGAAATAGGTCACTTAGACCCGAGTTCACCAATATTTAAACAGCCGGTAAACATAGATTGACGATTAATTTGACACAATTCCCATACAAAATAATATGTCGAATAATGTTTTAAACGCTGTTTAAAACTTAAACGTCTGTTGGTGAATTCGGGCCTTAGACCCGAGTTCACCAATATTTAAACAGCCGGTAAACATAGATTGACTATTAATTTGACACAATTCCCATACAAAATATGTCGAATAATATTTTAAACGCTGTTTAAAACTTATCGTCTGTTGGTGAATTCGGGCCTTCGTGACCGAATATAGCCTAGTGTCACTGCCACACATGACGCGCCGCGTTTTCCCCATGAACCTTGGTTTTCCCTATTTTAAACTTGAACGTCGTAGCCTCTTAGGATCTTATTGACAAGCGACCTAATAAAAGGGCTCTCAACTTGACGTATATATTTTTCCCACTACGCACAGCCAAAAAGATTAGGTTAAGATATAAGCAGTTTATGTATCCATGTATGAGGGTATTTATGTAACACATTCGCGGCTAAAATACTGAGCCGATTTTGGTAAAAGAGGTATCAATCGATTCCATATTAAACATTACGGTGCCAAAAGTTTGAACAAAAAGGTTTCAGTCGTAACGAAACACGCCGTACACACCTATTTTTAAGGTGTCATCTGCTCCGAGTTCCTGGGTTCGATTATCTTATGGGTCAATGCGGAAAAAAAGGGTTTTTTTACATTTTCTCGAGTCTGGGTTCCTTCGTTGTTCCTGATTTTCACAATACGAGTACTTAAAATAGTTACTTAGTCTAGGATCAGGGCAATGTATGTTATGTTGTTCACATTTATTAAAAACTAGCGGACCCCGCAATCTTCGTATCGCCTCAGGTATTGGTTTTATTTTATTATTTTCCAGCTATTAAATGTATGAAAAAGGATGAATTATCATTGTATATCCCATAACATCATTTCTCGATTCACTTCATACTAAGTTTTTAGTTCTTAAAATCATTAAAGAAATTTCCGAGACACGCACAGTAGCCATTACCAACATCATGCTATTTGTTGCAAAATCGCACTTACGAGTACGTCAACAAAATAAGATAACCAGTGTTGAATCTCAAGTGCTGTCACCACTTCATGTGCTGTCACCACTTCATGTGTTGTCACCACTTCATGTGCTGTCATCTCTAAATAAAAATATCGTAGTTAAATAAAAATATATACAAGAATTAACTGCCTAATTAGTTAAAATTTTGAGGGTCATACTCGATTGATGTGGTCAATGACAGCAACGTCGACTTTACCCCGAGACGAAGCCAGCGACTCGCTAACATCGAATAAAGTTGTTTAGAAGTACATTAGACGGTTAATTATACAGGGTGACAGGTTTTGAGTGGCGGTGCCTTTAAGGGGCGATAGTAGAGTAAATTTCTTGTAATTTTTACTATAATGTATTGTCCTAAAATTAGCCAACTTTGAGATAAATTAATTGAAATTACTAAGAAAACATTGTGAAATTGGGTTTATTAAGGAGTAGTGACTAAGTTAACACTTATTATGTAACGTTAACTGTTTTAATTCATAACTTGAAGTGTACCGGTAACGATATTAATTAAATTATTTTAAATTGCAATCATCTCAAAATCAGCTAATTTTAAGACATTATAGGGTAAAAATGACTAGAAATTAACTCTAATATCGACCCTTGCAGGCTCCGCCACTCATAACCGATCACCCTGTATACTCAATGTGAACGTGTTACTTCCTGATTTTAATAGCCAAATTCGCAAGAACAAGTCCTCAGTTTATAGTGAGCCGTGTAGCGATGCAGTGTCTAAAAGAGACGTATTTTCTAAAACATAATCCTGACACTCTAGAAGTTGTCAGGAAAGAGTTTGATTTGCACCAGCCGGGTCGGATGGGGCAGTCCATAGACAGGTTAAATGAATGGGTTAAGAGTCAGCCTCATTTCAACAAGAAGGACTTCAGTAAGTATATATTTTTTTATAATTTTTTGCACTATGTAGGTATTGTTTATTGTGCAAATTCGTGTGATAGTCTCAAATTTTCGAAATAATACGAAGCCGTGAAATATACCATGAAGGAGATATAAGTAAAGTTATGAACGCAACTTAAATTAAACTTAATGAAAACCTATTTCTTCTAGGCAGAGATTACTTGGAAGGCTTTATAATAAATTCACAAGGGTCCGTTGAAAAAGCTAAGGGTTTTTTGGAAAAGTTGTGTGCTTATAAAACTTTTACTCCACAATATTTTTCGTATGACAAGAAACCAATAAAATTATCTGGATTGGAAAACATGTAAGTAGTTATTTATTTAACATTTGTAACCACCGTTTTTACATCAATCTGTAGCAGGAAATGAGGCTTTATAGTTTTTTGTGGCATTGTTTGGCAAAAATAAAAGTAAGCGCAGCAATGTTAGACAAAACGCTAATCAAGTGAATAATTTATATGCAACTTAATTGCAATTATATAAATAAAAAAAATAAAAAAATATCAGTATTTAAATTATGAGTCTCTTTAATATATTTTTTGTATTTTTTTGTAGCATCGTTAGGCATAAATTTTAGGCAAACAAAAGCTAATTACGTTTATACTTTATATGCAACTTAATTGCAATTAAAATATCAGCATTTAAAATTGAAAAATTATGACTTATAGCGATAAGATTAAGCATAAACAATTTGAGCTGTGACGTAATGTCTCGGTCGTTTAATTGGTGAAGCACCTCGCACGGTATGCAGGAGATGCGGGTTCAAGTCCGTCCTGAGACATAATTTTTCTAGTTTAAAATTATGTTAATGTGTTCATCACCAGCCCAAATTAGTTCACTGGACACAGGCCTGTAATGTATTTGCGATCCCTTTTTGCCTAATACATTATATATACATATATATGACTAGCTGTTTCCCGCGACGTCATCCGCGTCAATTTCTGTTAATAAGAATTCGATTATGTTTGCAACATTTTTCACTGATGCTTCACTCCTATTAGTCGCAGCGAGATGTTATATAGCCTAAAGCCTTCCTCGATAAATGGACTATTCAACACAGAAAGAATTTTTCAATTCGGACCAGTACTCCCTGAGATTAGCGTGTTCAAACAAACAAACAAACCAACTCTTCAGCTTTATAATATTATTAGTATAGATATATAAAAGACATATATTTCATCGTTTTATTCTATTTCCGGGCAAATCCTAAAGGAATCGCCTAACATCCCCGACCTTGGTGTGCTACTGGATTTTAAATTAAACTTTATTCAACATATTATAGATAATATCGTAGCTCATTCTTCGAAAATGTTAGGATTCGTCAAGCGTATGTGCAGAAACTTTAAAAGTATTAATACCTTCACAGTTATTTATAATGCCCTTGTCCGCAGTAATCTTGAATACGCTTCAACCATTTGGAATCCCACATACAAGGTTCACTCACATAGATTAGAGCGTGTCCAAAGAAGTTTTACTCGTTTCCTTGCTTACAAAGTTCGTGACTGTCCCCGTGGAGCTGACTACGGGACGAGACTTTCATTCTTTAAAATGACCTCCTTAGAAAACCGCCGCAAACTTTTGGATCTCCTATCATTGCACAAGCTTATTCACGGTGCTTTAAATTGTCCTAATTTGCTTCAGCAAATAGGCATATCTGTTCCATATCACATCCCTAGGCACCCCCTGACGCGTAATTTCAACTTGCCTAGTTGTAAAACTAACCTGGGTAAGTTCGCTCCTCTTTACCGATGTATGCAAACTTGCAATAGTTTGAATGATCATAACATCGACATCTTTCAGGACTCCGTGCAAGTATTTAGGTTTAAGTGTCTGGCATGTTTAAGTGACAACAACAATGCGACTTGAGTTATTAAATATTTCTTTGCTACTTTTATTTTTGTTAATTAGTTTATTTTAAATTCATTGTCATCTTTTAATCTTTCTTTTAGATGTCGCCAAGTTTTTTGTGTAAGCTGTATTTACCTGTAAAGGCATATATTTTAATAATGTTTTTTTTCTATGTTTGTAAAATTGTATAATTATATGTCGTTGGTAAATCTGATTCAATAAAATAAAATAAAATATAAGTCGCTGCTACCTGTATTCTTCTGCATTTACTCCTGTAATTGCCTCTCACGACACCGTGAACGTTTATATACATATTATATAATGATTTAAACTTCCATAGTCACTATCACTAGAGTGAATTGATACGGGGTCTATACTATGTACCTTAGTTTTGATGAGGGAGAACTCGCTCTCCCGTTATTATGGCAATTGCAACAGGTGCCGAAATATCAGAAACTCATAAAAACTAAGGTAAATGGTATAAGCCCCGTATCAAATAACTCTAATGTTATACAATATGTTATTTATACAACCACCAAAGACTAAATTTCTATAAACTAATAAAGTAAAACTATGTGTTTTCACTTTAATCGGAAATTTTCTATCAAAATCGCTCGCGGAAAAAAACCTTAATGGTCTCAATTTTTACTGTTGTTAGTTAATTAAACATTTTAAAGACTTCTAAGATTCAGAGGTAAGATATTATGTTTGTCACAAATACTTTGCCTCGGAAGAAAACAGGTTTGTTTGTTTAGTAAATCTCAGGAACTCTGCGCTCAGCTGTGAGGTACAATGGAATTGATTTCTGATCCATTTCCAAGCAAACTCTGGCACGGATCCGGGATTCGATTCGATGTGATAAACACACAATCTGTGTGACTTAGAACATGGCGTTCTGTTCGTGGTAACGATAAAATCAAAGAAATAAACTACATCTGCTACACTAATCGTATAAAGAGGAAAGATTTGATTGTTTGCTTGTATTGAAAAGGCTCCGAAAATACTGGAACGATTTGAAAAAATATTTTACTATTAGAAGCCGACATTATCCCTGATGAATATAGGCTACTTTTTACCGCGGGACCCGGTAGGTGGCGCTCCTGTCGGTATTTCAACTACAAAACCGCTTGACGGATTGGGTTGAAATTTCGTATGTGCATTTCCATGGTTGCACAGATTTATTTATTTATTAATTTAGTTATAAATTAACCGCATTTGCTAAGCGTGGAAAATATGCCAGAACCCATAATTTAAGTGGTAAAATGAATTCAATGGTGAAGAAATTTTCCCTACAGTTGGATGATTATAGGGTGTTACTACGGATTGCCACAAAGTAACGCCTGTGTCTATTAATTTTTCACAGACAGACACAGGCTTTTCCAAAAGGAGAATAGTACCACCACGCTTGGCAGGTGGGCTGGCATTTAAGTAAGGCCAGTAGCCGAGAGAAGACGCCGCTGCCCGTTTTCTTCTAGCAGTACTTCATATTATCGTACGATAGTTATAGCAAGAGAAGTGGTGGTGTTAGTATTTTATATGCCGTCACTAAGTTGGTCGTTCTACTGAGAGACAAACTTCTTAGCGTTCCATGAATGATTCCGGGACTTGTGACGCGGGTGTAGGTTTAAGGGGCTCCATTTTCGACCTGCATCAGCACTAAAGATTCCGTTAAGATAATAAGAAAAATATATTTTTTTAAACTAGTTCCCATCGCGTATCTTCGGATAAACATGTACTCGTTATTTGCGGGAGTCGAACATACGACTAATGGCATGATGGGCTTTTTTTGATTAAGAAATTCTTAAAAGGAGGTCTCATGATAATATGACGTTTAGTTATACCTACCTACACTAAAAACAAAGTAATCATTTTAGCGACATCAACAAAAAAAAACGTGGACTAGCAAAACAAGTTAGCGTTAAAAACAAGTAAAGTTCTAACTCGTTTAGTGACGTAGATAGGAATGGTCGTTTTAAGAAGTTGACCTTATGAACATTAGATATTTTATCAGTATATAAACTTGAAAATTTTTTTTTCCTGCGAGGAGATGCGGGTTCGAGTCCCGCCTAAGACAAAATTTTTCAAGTTTATATACTGATATTATAAGTGCAATTAAGTTGCTAAAATACCATATAAAGTATAAAAAAAAATTAGATATTTTATTTTAAGCCGACAAAAAAAGGCAGGCTTTTTATCTAATGGACCGTTTTTTTCAATGTGTTTTTTTGTTTCGACGGCTAAAAGTTGGAAAAGCCAAAAAACGATAAAAAGCGTGAAACAATCCACATCTTAAATCTGCGCCAAACACGAAATCATCGACTTAATGTTAATGGCTTTATTTTACGCTTATCGTTAGTTTTTTTCATTTTTTATTTTGGACCATATTTTACAGTACTAGCTTTAAGACTTCGGGTCTGCCCGCGTGATCTACACGTTCCTGTACCCATTGCCTATGTCCTGCCTATTGTCCTGTCATACATAAAAGTGAAAAATGCATTGAAACAACCCCCTCTTTTCGTTTGTTACCAGAAATGGACAAGAAAAACACGACCTTCATACATAAATTTATGACAGTCGCAGTTTGTTTTGGTCTTAATAACAAGATGACCATGATAAAATTACAGTTGATCACGTATATCATGGTCAAATGTGGTTTAGTTAATTTATGCGATTTATCAATTTATTCATAAACTCTAATGCTCCGCCAGGTGTATCTTTTGTGTTAAGCTTTTAAAACCTTTATACATTTTCAAACGGCTTTCACCAACAAATTAAGTGATTCTTGAACTTAACAGATTATGCACGTAAAGTGCATAATCTTTTAAGATTTTACGACTAAAATATAACAATAGGTGAAGAAATTGTCCGTGTGGGAGCTGTTCTACCCTCAAACTTTATATTATACTAGCATTTTTACCGCGAGTCTGTCCCCGTGAAATACGTATCATACTCGTATCACACAGACAGAATTCTGTGCTTGTGAAAAAAGTGGGATTCAAAATAGCTGACCTTTCAAGAGGTCTTATGTATCTTTTTACTAAATCTCATCGAAGCAGATTGATAGTTCAGGCGTGAAAGAGTAACAGACAAACATAAATATTAGGGGTTAAAGTATGAAATTGCCGTTTTGTATGGACGAAATCGAGAAAAGTAATTTTTCCATACTAACAATTTTTTAGTTTTATTAAAAACGCCTGATCCGTTTTCGATGCAATTAAAGGTGAAAGTTAGATGGTTATAAAGCTACGCATTATAGTATTAAAATTTCTGAAAATCAAAGTATATGATACAGATATACTTAATTGAAGCAAGAAGGTCAGCTGACACATTGTAAGGGGTCTTTTCAACGACTTCCTTTGAAGTAATGGGCACTAGTATTGCATTTTTTTTTTAGTCAATAGTTACTTTATTTAGTTTTTGATACAATACAAAAAGAATTACGCAATAATATGACTATACTTAAGAGCTATAAACAAAACAAAAATTTGGAAAATAATCGGAAATTTCATACTTTAACCCCTATTATAAACTTTCGCATTTTTATTTTATTGGTAATGATTAGGATGTTTTGTAAAGAACTCATGGCAAGCCAGGGCTGGTTGTGATTTTATAAATGCAAACGTAACTCTGTTTTACTTTTACGCCTAAAGTAAAGTAAAAGCTTATAATCATCCCACTGCAGGGAAAAGGCTTGCATCATTGAGTTTTAGCAATGATGGGTACTGGCATAATCACCACGCTTGCCAAATGCGGGTTTGTGATCACACACCCGAGCAATGTTCGAAAATTCGAAACTTTTTGTTGCCCGACCCGGGGATCGAACGCGGGACCCCGAGATCTTGGCCCGGTTTTTTAACCACTAGACCAACGGGGGCGTTCATCACGCCTAAACCTCTGCACTAATATTGATGAACTTTGCAGCAGAGATAAAATAGGAAAGAATGTAGGCTGCCAAAAATAACTATTCCCAGCGGAAGACGTCGCTGTATACTAAGTACAATATTCATGAAATAACATCAATATTTTTTATTTCAGAAAAGTATTCTGCATGCCCAAACTTACAAAAAACCATCATAGAATTATTATAGTAAAAAACACAGTGCAAAAGGATTATACCGCAGAAGTTATAGTTAATTTTCTGATCAAAGCGCACTTTGTAAGTATAACAATTAAGAATCAATCTTTGGTGGTGGGGAATCAATGTTAATCAGCCTTAAAATCTTACCTTTTACGCCAACATATACTTGACATTTGTTTATTTGTGAAAAAACATCCCCACATCTTTCCTTTAAAGAGCGAGATGCTTGAAAACAAAAGAGGAAGAAGAGATAAAAGTAAGCTTTATGTACCACCTAGTAGACTGAAACTGTATTCCAATATTGTTTACTGAAATGCGATAAAAATATACATAAGCTTCTCTACTTACTTGTTCGCTTTTTCACTCTCATCATTCAAGCCATCTTCCAGACTCACTGTTCAGTATTCGGTTATGCTTGCATCTTCATTCAAATATTCAACCATTCAATTATTTCACTGCTTCTTTTACTCATATCAATCAATCACCTATATTTGTCAATCTATCCATCATATTATGTACTTATTTTTTGGCAAATTGCACCAGTTCGAGTAGAATGTTTAATTTTCATTTATCTACATTTCTCTGGATGACTTTGACCTCTGATGTCTTTTTAACACTGACCTGTTGGAATAAACTCCGAAAGCTCATTAGCAATGTGCTTATAACTATCAGTAACCCAATATCTTGAAGATAAAAACAAACAATAAAATACGTGAAAATACTTGAATGACCTACTCAATTATTTTTATGCGTCATTGGTAGTGCTATTTGCCCTTTTCACAAAAATTACGCGGAGAAGTAGGTACTGCTCTAGCAAACATTTAGATATTGTCAATGTTCTTTAATAAATCCATGAGGTGCTACTAGAAGTCACTTTGCAGTTTTGAGATAAATGAGATCTAATGTTAGCATTAAGCACAAAATGATTCCCAATGTATTTTTCAAAATGAATTCCAATACCTGCCTTTTACTTTTGTTGACAAGTGTTTAGTTTAAAAATACATTTTGAGGAAAAACGTCATGTTTCTGTGTTTTTTAAGATATTTTGCTATTTAAGGCGTAAACCATTTTAACAAATCCTAGTGCATAAAAGTCGGTCCAGCCATCCTTGACTTTAAGTAGTGTAACTGACACATCTATGTTTTACGAGTTAAACTATTAAAGTTTATTATACTTAGTTAGTTATTTCGGTAACAACTTACTTACATGACAGTGGCCATGTCAATTTGAAGCAGTGCATTCAACTCAAGGTTTTGCAACATACATGTCTGATACCTAATATTTATCTTACAAACACACTTCTGACTTTACAAACGAAAAGATTCTGCCTTGTTATTTAACAATTGTCATGTCCAGCTGCATCGTTGTTTGTTCTACCGTAGGTATTTTAAGGTTGTTGTTAATATTGCAGATGCTCGAGTATGCAGTGGAACACAACTACGCATTAGGCAACAGAGTAATATTAGATTACAGAAAAACTGAGTTAACCTATTTAATTTCGGCATTGAAATATACCGAAGCTCGAAATGGGTTTATCCCAATGTTTGTGAGTATTCTTGTCATTATATTACTTAAAAGGGGAGGGAAGGGAACCGATCTCCAGCGTTAAGACTTTAAAAATTTATATCTTATAGATTCCGGTATTTCCTTAGAATAGATACGCAAAACAAAAATTCTTCAAAATCTCCGCAATCAATTCTACGTACCTAGTTGTTTTATCTTTATTATAAAGTGGATGCCACTAATATGAAAGAGCACCCAAGAGTACTAGTGGAAGCTTATTTGGTGACGTCTTTTGGTCGCTAATTATGTGAAATACAAATTTTGAATTTCAGAAAGGCTACGCAACCCGAGTTAAAAGCATACACATTATAACCACATCAAGGATAATCGATATACTCGTAACATCTATCAGTCAAATAATTAGCCCTAAAATGTTGGGTCGTATATATGTGCATACAACTCTTGAAGACCTTTACGAGCATTTCGACAAAGACTTGCTGCCTTCTGATTACGGTGGGAAGGAGAAATCAAGTAAAGAGTTAAATGGTAGGTAATTCAATCAGTTAACTGGTTAGGTATGCGATGTTATTTCGTGCTACATAAGTTTTCTATAAAATAAAAGTTCCGGCCGTAAGTAGAAGAGCACCACCACTCCCTATCCTTTCAACCAATTACCACACTGCGATCGCCAACCCGTCTGCCAAAAACTTTGGTGGTAAAGGCAAAACCCTCCTCTTGTAGAGATCTTTGACCGAATATGTACTGATGGCTGATAATTCTGGAAGTTTTTATCATGGTACTAATTTAGATGTTATATACAGAATGAGTTTTTCATCACCTTTCAAATTTTTCATAGGCGTTAAGTATCATATTAAGAGCCCATTTATGAGGTTAAAAGAGTAGGTCAAATTTCCACCCGAAAATATTTTTCGAAACATAGTTTTCAATTTTTACGGTCCTAAGCCTGTGAAGGTATGAAGGGAAAATCAATAACTTATAGATAGTATAGTAGGTAATGAATGAATGAGATGCGCATGGCGTCAAAAAATATTGCGAGAAGGCCGTAACGAAAATTTTTGATTTTTGGGGTCAATTTCTAGGTGCTTTATTTTGTCATTTTTGTACTAGGCTATACCAAAAGAAAAATACGTCATTCTTTTTGTCTCGTAGATTGTTGTATTAAAATTTGGAAGGTGATTAAAATTTCATCCTGTATAAATCTTAAAATATTAATTGGTAAATGCAAATACTTACTTTTGCCTTCCATCATTATCAATCGGCCTATAGAAATTAAGTCCTGTTTAGAGATAGGCAATTGCAAAAATAAAAATAAAACTTAGCAGACGGATTGGCGATCGCAATTCGGTTCATGGTCTTTCTCTGACTAAATTCATTTAGTCGCTTTTTGTAATACCAATAGGAGCAGGTTTGATGATATTCTATTTTAGGTCGGCACAACGTGATTCTATTAAATAGTAGCAAATTTCTAGCCTAAGCAATTCAACAACTATGCTGTCTGTCTCTCTTTTGAAATATCAGGATCTAGAAATACATTTTTAATTATTTTTCATTTGATTATAACTTTCATGTTCAGTATTATTTGAGTTAATTGTTGCAAGATTTCTTCCAAGTGCCTTTTTTTAGTTTTTCGATATTCCGAAAATATCCTGAAACAGTTAACTAAGATAGTTTTATGATTTAACCAATGATGATACAATATCTATGAAGAATGTGTCTAATCTTTTTCCTTTTTCAGATGACTTGAACAAAGAACTAAGCACAGATGAGTATATGGCACACATAAAAGATATGTTTCAAGCTACCATCAACCCTACATTAAAACCGATGGGCAAGTTCGATGACCTCTTCACGGAGCTACAAGGGACTTTTAGAACACTGTCTATTGATTAAAGTGTTACTAGTTTGCTTGAGGTAGTAAATTTTTGGTGTGCGGGAAAGATATAGGCAAAACCATAAATTTTTTATTGTCATGTACTTACAAATACCTACCTATAAACCACAATCTGGTATAATGTCTTAAACAGTAAGTGCGTTTTATTTTATAATAAACTTACAGTGCGTGAAATTGTTGGCATAGTGTTCATTTTAATACAGATTTTTCATATTCAAATGTTCTGCGCTATTGATCAATGGTTTGGGTATATAAGACCACAAACATTTCATTTAATTTAATGTCAATAACTAAAATTAAGGAATCTAGCAAAATTTTCGCGATAAAATTATAATGTTTGTCGTCATTTGCCTGCAAATTCTTATAATAATATAGTTATGTTTCAGGCATAATCGTGAGTATAAATTATACCTATATGAAATATTCTGGTTTTTTTATTTACATTACAAAATGAGTCATTTATTTTGAAGGTATCTGGGTGGCTGAGTTTTCTTTTTTATATTTATGTAAAATTTCGTTTCTACAGGGAAAAAAAGTATTTAAATACATAATTTCATTTTAATATTTTTCGAGATACTCGTAAGCTTTATGACATAACCATTTTATATTAAGATAAATGAAGAATAATATTAGATCACATTTGGTATTTTTATTTATGACCTTTCCTTCACTACATAGTATAAAACAAAGTCGCTTTCTCTGTCCCTATGTCCCTATGTATGCTTAAATCTTTAAAACTACGCAACGGATTTTGATGCGGTTTTTTTTAATAGATAGAGTGATTGAAGAGGAAGGTTTATATGCATAATAACATTTAGTATAAGCATTGCACCCGTGCGAAGCCGGGGCGGGTCGCTAGTTAATTATAAAAATATCTGTCTATGTATGCAAGATCACTGAAACTATCTCGCCTGCTATTAACTATTTTAGTTTGTCGAATGTGTATTATTAAAGAGTTATAATAATATACCTGTATATCATCGTTGTGACTATAGTTTTGGGGTGGTGAGATCTACCTCCTAGTGGTCCACCCTGGGCAACGGCATCTTTGGTTTTCTAACCAATGAGGACGGCTAACAGATCCCCCTGCGGTGGTTGGCTTCGTAAGAGGCTGCCAGTTTTTCTGTGTTCCGCTGGTGTGTAGGAAAACCAGTTCCTCTGGGTAAGCTCGCTCCATCTTAGGCTTCTTCTTAACCATATAGTTAAGTATGTAGTCAAGAGCAAGCCCATTATTTATATAAAAAAAAAGTTTATAACGTAACTTAAATTATTTAATAAAAAATATAAAATTTAAATGAATACATCTGACAACAGGAAAATGTGCATCTTCTTACAGCAGAAGAAACAGCCATAGAGTGTCTTAACTTATCCCATTTTAAAAATTAAAGAAATATTCCAGGAGCACATTCATTTTTAAACGGATAAATAAATGCACTGAGATTAATGAAAACCATTTTGACTTCCGACACAGAATAATATTTTAATGGTTTGTTACAAAAGTATTTGTCGACATCACGTGCAAGCTTGACCAATTTCGCTAATTATTTTTTTGTTTTGTTTGTTATTGATAGGAGAAGGTTCTTATAAAAGAAAAAAATAAGAAAATTGTGCAGAAAATTAGAAAATTCAAGAAAACTTAATCCCCATTCTAAATAAAATTATTTGTTATGTAACATTGACAAAATGCGTGCTGCAAATATCGTCTAATAGGGGGGGAATATTGCACAAGACCTAATATGGCGCCTGTTATCGTGAAACTATTTATTATACCCCAGAAAAAAACAAACAATGTTGTATACATAATATTATAAAGCATATAATAATAATAAACAATTTAATCAATATTCATAGTTAACACAGGACAACGTCTGTCGGGTCCGCTAGTTGATAATAAAATAAAGAATACAGATTTTGCATCATGTCGTATGGTGCCGGCTCGTCAAAAGAATAGCAACACTTCTTCTCCGCCTGAGGGTGTCGTAAGAGGCGACTAAATGAAACGAACAACAGCGTGTGCCCTTCACCGTTGGCCAAACTGTAATCCTTTTGGAGAAACCCTTGACAAGCCAAGGACTCTTATAGGCTGGTCATGATAATATGATGATTGCATAGGTAGGTGTACCTACGCGAGTCATTGAGTGCAAAAGCACTTATTAATGCTTCCAGTATTTTGGGCACCTTAACACGACGACCATTTTTATAGTTTTTTTTATAAATAATATTTGTTTTATTTTTCTCTGTTATATTTTTTTCCTTGTATATTATAAAATATAAATACTTATTAAAGGTAAAAACGTCATGTCTAGAAAAATAGTAATTGACATGAGATGAAGACTTTAACCGTTAAACAAACCACCTGACAAATTGTTTTACTCACTTGTCTTATTGCAATAATTGAGGTAATCAATTAATGGCTACAATGGCTTATTAAATTTTAATTAATTAAATCACGCAGTTTAAGTATTAATAAACGGAGCTTCAATTTTGCACCAACTTGATTATAAATATATTTTTTTAGATCATACTGATTTGTTTGAAGTCGGTGCAAATTTGTAAGGTTTGTAAAGGTGTCATTTACGATTTCAAATCAAATTTACAATCTAATACCTAATTTAAGCGACGTTATTTCTGTGATTAGCCAAACTGCGATCGCCAACCCGCCTGCCAAGCGTGGCGATTATGGCGAAATCCGAGAGGCCCGTGTCCAGCAGTGGACTGTTCATGATGATAATGATAATACGAGTAGTAAGAATATTTTATATTGCTATAAAACATGAAGTTTAATTACTGTGGTATGATGTACATACGCAGCACATTTAATTATAAATAAAAAAAGGCTGAGCCATTACAGTTACAAATTAGTTTGAAAAAATATGCATAATATAATAACTTACAACTAACATAGAAACCTTAACTTGCTTATTAATAATAAATCATAAACTCGTTAATATCAATCTAACCTTAAACGTCTTCGGGTCTGCACAGTGTAGTGGTTAATAAAAAAATATTCAAATTAATATGGAGTCCCTCAAAGAGACGAAGATTATCAAGTTCCATCCAGATACGTTGGTGGCTGTTCGTAAATTGTATGGCTTGGATCAACCAGGAGCACTGGATGATGCGATCGACATCGTACAGGATTGGGTCAAAAAGCAGGATCACTTCATAAAGAAAGATTTTGGTTAGTACATTGGCTAACACAATATGGCAAATTCAAACGATTGTTAACTTTAAACAAATCTTATTACGATTTGTTTAAATTTTCTTGAGAAAAATACTACCTATTTGATTTTGTAGGAAAATCGTACTATAATAACAAAAGACACTTCTGTTTAGCTTGATGTGTTTGGCTGTCATCTGTTCGTAGGCAAAAACATCTGCCTTTCCATAAATGTCGAATTAAAATGATTTTCAACTTTGTGTATGTCGCATTAGGATAAGTTTTAATTGAAAAAAGAAGTCATTTGTGGTTGGTTAATTTACTGTCATGTATTTTTATATCCTGTTTACTGAATAGTAATTTAAATAACTAAATGAGTCGTAAAACTACATAATAGGTAGGTACATACAATGTGTGGTTAGGAAATAATTTTATTTGTATTTATTTATTTATTTTATATTATAGTTTACAGGTATTAGTTAAATATTTCTGAGCCAAAACTTTTTATTTTATAACTATAAAACATGTTATTATCTACTTACTGAAATTCTGGTAGTATTTTGACAATTGTTAACTCAAGAATAATTATAGCTGGGTCGATTTGCATGCAGTAAGATTTTTTTATGTTCCTTTTTCCTGAATAGCAGAATATCTACAAAAACAGCGGAAAAACCTACAAAGTAAATTAGAAAATGTATTTCCGTTTACAAATTTCCTTCCAAGCCATTCTGAGGCGGTACAAGGTTTGCAGGGTCAGCAAGTACTTAAAAATAAATATGTTTTACCGTCGATATAATAATATAATATGTTTAAATGTATGGTTTTCACTGTAAACCTAATTTATTTTAAGGTTTCGTATATCAAAAGTAAAAAAAACGGACTCCCTACAAAATCACTTTGTTTCCGTCTACTCGTCCAAATGTTTTTATTCCGAACCGACCTATGAGAAGGCTTTGATCAGTTTCACCAGGCAGATATCGAGGTCTTAAGTACATTGCAGCTGTTAAAAAATGTTTCTTTTTAGACAACGAAAAAAGATAGGTATGGCACAAAAAATGTATAATTCGAAACTCTCAAAGGAATCTAAATTTGCTATTTTCTAATGACCTAGAATAATCAAATAAACCAGTAATACCGCCTTAAACTAAAAATATAGAAAAAAACTAAATATAAATTTTTAATTAAATCCTAGTAAAAAACTTGAAAAAACTGCGAGACTCATTTCCAGACAAATTTATAATAAGATGTAACCTCAAATTTGTACGGAATAAATAAAAATAAATAAAACAAATCCTCCAGTTCGAGTCGCACTGGTCCGGTTTTTTGAATTTGTCAGTTGAGTAAGCAAATTCAAAAGTTCTTTCTTCGGTAAACATAATATCAACCCTTTAACCTATAAATAAGAGCACTTAGTTATGCCATAACCGATGCAGTTAATTTTATTTATTTGAAAACCAACAGCGTAATACAATGTTTCTTAACGCACTACTAAAACGTAACAGGTTTTCCTGAACTTGATCTAAAGTCTAACAAGTAATTAAATTAATATTTAAAATCATCGGTTACGGTTTGGGTTTTGGCTTGTTTTGACAACAGTTATGGTTTCGGACAAAAATACGAAATCTTGGGCAGCGCCGAAATGCAGTGTTCTTGTCATATACAGAGTGATTTCAAACATTCAACAAACTTCAGGGGTAGTTTATTTTACTGATACATGAACATTTATAAAGTTAAGTTAAAATAGTTTTGTTAGAAGATTTGAGTTTTTAGTGTTATTTAATGATACAGCAGTTTGCTAAACGCACCTGACTCTTACAGACTAAGGTGCGTTTTGTACTCTTGTTGCATAAATATTATATATATTTCTAGCCCACAATGCGACCTGTGTACCGCCATATATTTTTTATATCGCTATTAAAATGTAGGGGTTGGTGGTAGAACGATGGCAATATAGAGTTATATGTATTTTTAAAAAACAAGCCAAAATAATCTTCTAAAATATTTTTATTTGGTTTCAAAATCACCTTATAGTTGACTTTTGAGTGCGGAACATAAACAGAAGAAGGAGAGTGTTACTATATGCAAAGTATCTGCACTGAATTCAAGAATAAAATATTGTAATTAAAATTTACGGCAGTTAAATTGAAGATAGTATTTCAAAATATTAGACAAATATTATTTACGTCATAAATAAATTTGCACACAATACTGTGTTCAGACGTAGTTTATCCAACTATAAAATCAAATATTCAGAAAAAAAACTCAATCTTTTTAATCAGAATGACTACTATTTCATTAGTAAATTAGGTTATAATTAAAACAATGTCATTAATGTGTTACATTTTCGATTTAAAACAACTTTTACATGCTTTTGTGCAACCTTTATAAGAGTTATAAAATGATGATAAAAGCTAGAATCTAGTTATTTAATTTAGACTATAAAAACATATTACATTCCTTTTACAGACAGAAACTATTTGGAAAGGTTAATAGTGAGAGCAAAAGGTTCCATAGAAAGAACTAAACAGAGACTCGACAAAATGTGCACATCGAGAACGTTGATGCCTGCCTTATTTGTCAGTTGCAACCTAAAAGAATTTGATTTACATGATATGTAAGTTATTTTGAGTTATTGTTGACAAATTATGTTGATGAGTATATGAGTTTTTTTACTGAGTTTGATTCGTTTTTTAGTAGGTATTTTAAAATAGTTTTATGGTGAGTATAATTTGAATACCGAATCACTTGAATATAAATGTCAATTGCCTCAGGTGTGCCTCGAACCAGAGACTGCTTTAACCATTAGCTAGTTTTTTTTTTCAGTTGATAAAAGTTAAATCAAATATTGCTCTTGAAAATTAGCAGTTACTTATGTGTTTGCTACTACTGCACAATTGTCATGGCAATGTCTTTGTTAATTACCGGTAGATATGTAGGTACTATAATTATACATATTTTTTACAGACACGATGTTTCTCTTCCACAACTCACAAAAGATTATTACAGAGTCTATCTTCTGAGAAACGTTTCCCAAAAGGTTGAGAGTGACTTTTGTACAAACTATTTGAAACGGCTGATTTATGTATGTTATTTTATTACTACACATTTTTCTCAAATAATATGACTGTCTTAAGAAGGTTGAAGTTATTTGCCAAGATTGCTTCTCCGCTAAACCATTCGTATTAACTTGTTCAAATCATAATTTTTTTGTTAATTCAGCAACCACCTAGGTAAATACAAAATTATGACCGGTATTTCTCTGATTTGGGAAAAGGACGATGTTTGAAATGGGTTCCCTTTGTTTGGCAGAATCTTGTTGCTCCGAAACTCATTTGGCATAACACACTTGGCATAATCTTCTTTCATCGAATATTTACAAGGCATATTTTTTTCTTAACATAATTATTGTTTGGCAGAATGTTTATAAGGCCGAATTAACAATGGCATACTCTTAAGATGGCAGAATTTTATTAGGCATAATTTCGTTAAGCATAACATTTATTTAGTGCGACGATTACTTGGCACAATTTTACTTGGCATACTATGCATATTTCATTAGGCATTGCTATTTCTGTAAAAATGTATTTTAACCTTAAATTGTATTAAGAAATCGGTTTAAAAAGTCAACATGTTGTGTTACAAAAAACTATGACAGAAACGAATCGTTGCAAAATCGACTCCATGCTAGGGATGTGAGATGAGTGGAAAAGAATCGATTTAATAAAAATCGATTTTTCTTTGTTCAATATTAATCGATTTGTCAATAATTGATTTTAATGAAAATAAATAATCGATTTTTGCGCAAAATCGATTTTTTCTATTATTTAAAATCCTGCATGCTTTTCATATTCCAATAATAAACCTAAGAGATTCATATCAACAATTATTCATATTAAAAATCAAAGCAAATGTTATTTTTCTTTAACTTTCAAGGTAAGAAATAATGAAAGCAAATATTATTATCATTATTGATACAAATTCTCAGTATCATCAAACGTTTTATTATAATAAAAATGAAATAAGCACCCCAACAAAATGAAAACCTTACTGTCGCAAAAACTAAAATATTAATCAAATAAAAAAAAAAATTTCAAAAATATCCCGCCCTATTTTACATTTAACTAGTATTGAAATAATTCAAGAAATTCCAAGTTTAATACTGAAAATGTCAATTAAAAAAACTAAACGACGACGTTATGGTATCAAAAACAAAAATATAAAACAATTCTTTCATCAATCCGAAAAAGACGCCACCCGCTTTTAGGTGTTTTACGGTTAGAAAATATTTTTATTGTTTACCAACAACTACAGTATCTCAGATCTCACTCACTACACTGAAACTACTTTACACACCGACATACCTACTGATGGCGCCGTTTTTTATATTAGTCAACTTGTACTCAATAATGCTTCGAGTTTTTTTCATTTGGCGCATAGATGGTGCTATTTATGAAAATCGATTTAATCGCGTAATTTATTAATCGATTTATTAAAAATCGATTAATATGACTTTGAAAATCGATTATAAAAAATCGATTATACGAAAATAATAATCGATTACAAGAAAAATCGATTATTTTTTAACATCCCTACTCCATGCAGTCTTGTCGTGACAGAAACCATGCATGCTGCATGCTTGCTTGCATGCTGTAAGCTTGCATGCTTGCTGCATGCTGCATCCTTGCTTGCATGCTGCATGTTTGCCATGCATGCTACATGCATGATTGCTTGCATGCTGCATGCATGGTGTATGCTGCTAGAATTGCTTACATAGCATTGCTTGGGATACACAGGGAAACATCCGTGTGTCCGTTCAACCAATTTTATTATAATTGTAACAAATACAAAAATATTTTAATATGAATTTGCTTTAATGTGTTTTTCAGTAAATATGAATATGATAAGTATGCCAAAAGACGATTCTGACTGTGAACTTTCTGCGATATGATGGTTCTGCTTTTTAATTATTGTGGATATCAAATGTATGCCTAAAGATGATTCTAGCTTATAAAATTATGCGTTTTGACTGTCTGATTAATGAGTGAATGCCAAATGAGTTTCTACAGATAGTAACAAATAAATGATTATTTTATTTTATTATTTTGCGTAAGGAAGGTGATGCCTTCCGCTGCTATGCATAATAATGTTACGACATTAAAAATTCTGCAATAAAAGGTAGACCCGTTTGAGATACACACTATGTTGTCCTTTCTCGAGACACACATTATTTCTTCACCAAATTGAATTAAAATCAGTTTAGGCCCAAAGACGTAACAGACAGACGCATAAGTATGGATTAGACCGCATTTAGATTTGATGCATTTGTCTAAGTATTCGTGTTAATCGTGTATTACCATAAAATCGGATGGATCAGAATTGTTTTGAAAAGAAATTTCTCTTTTATTTTATTTTTAATTTAGTAAATAGTTTCAAAGACGACTATCCATATAATGTTATATCAGAGATTTAAATATTAAAATAATGGTTTGTTTGGGAAATGTTTATTATTTATATATTGTAGCTATTATTTAAATAATGAATTTTATTCTTTCAGAATTTAGAATATGAACTCAGAAATGACTACTTTGTTGGAGTCGTAATAATCATGGATTACAGACAGACGAATTTAGTTGCGCATTTAAGAAGTATGAGTTTAACAGAAATGCAGCAAATCTTTTCGGTGGTCATGGTAAATATATGTCTAAAATCATAAAAATAAGAGTGAGAATCGATATAGATATTTAATTGTTCTGTAGCCTCGGGGTTTATTTTTATAACTTGATACAACAAAAACACAATTTATTTGTATTAAATAAGTAATATAAAACTACGAGTAAGAGCTAATGGTAGAAAGAAGCAATTTCGCTCGTATTTGAACCTTGCAATATAATTAATGTAATTGAACGCGGCGTGGAGGAAATAAGCAAGATATCATTTTCAGAAATCATAATAAATAGAAAACTCTACAATTTATATACTACGTCTATTGCAAAAGCGTTACTAAAATAATCAATAATCGGTTAAAAGCAATAGACAAAAAGTAAAAAGCTATCTACAAAGCAATATAAGTTTGATTCGCATAATTTAAGTAAAAGTATCCCTAATTTAAGAAAAGGAGTTCGATTCCTCGAATGCAACAACTGTAACCTTAGAACCAACAATAACATCAATTATTAAAATAATCAACCGGAAAGAGTTTTAATTGTTATTCTAATTTCCAATGTGTTTATAGGTTCTGTAATCAAATATGATCTTTTGCGTACGTTTGCCTCTAAAATTGACGTTATTTAAAAAAAGAAAGTGCATGATTATTCTTATTTATTTTCAGCAATGTTACGGCTACAGAATAAAAGGCATCCACATGTTGTCATCATCGAAAATGATTGAAAATCTAGTGTCTATGCTGAAACAGTTTCTTAGTGCCAAAGTTGGAAGTCGTATTTATGTGCACAACTCATTGGAGTCGTTGCATGAACACGTGGAGAAAAATATACTGCCTAAAGATTATGGGGGTACAGATATGTCTTTGGCAGAACTACACAGTAAGTTATATACTTCCTCAAGTTCTAACACAACGAAAATCAAACTGAAGAGATCTATTAAATATTAATTCCCATAGTCACCAATAAAATATCTCTGGATATTAGTCCATTTAGAAGTTCCTTATTCGGTTCTTATTTCTGATCGTGCTTTAGCTAACGCGTCTTAAGGTTATTAAACCAAGTGGCTCTTAAACTTTTTCGGTATTGAAGATTCTACTTACTAGATTACTTAATTTCATTAACCATCTATTTTGCATTCCATAGATTACAATAGGTATATCACTGTTATGGTATTTCTATCTATCTATGGACCCCCATTGTGTAGGTGCCATCGGTTACTCAGATTACCTATAGCAACTAACTAACTGTAGCATTGCACTTAGTGCCCCAAGAACTACTGGTTTTAAGAACTCATGGAATCTGAAAATGGTGGAGTGGTTATAATTAACAAAGTTAATGCTATTTTTGCAGAACAATCCTTGGATGTTTTGGGTTCTGAAGATCACTTGGACTATATGAAGATGATGAACACCGCAGGCACCAACGAGGCATTTAGACGGACAGATGCATATAACGAACAAGTCTTGGGCATGCCTGGGTCGTTTAGAACATTGCGGGTCGATTGATTTTATTTGTAGTTTGATATTTTTTACCGGTTTCTTTGTATATTGCCAATTATAGCTGATATTTGCACAACATATAATATATTATGAGGTCATGCAGTAAGGTGAACTTCAAAGTGACATTCGGAGAAAAAAATATGTCATATAAACTTGCGTCATGAATTATATCTAGCTAAAATTCAAACGAGTAATATTTCTCGTTTTGAGTGAGAGTTAGCTGACACACACACTTGAAAACATTTAAAATTTTTGCGTGCATAATCAATATTAACATAATTATGGGCACTTCCTTTTTAGGGTTCTTTGGGTCAATAAGGAAACACTTATAGTTTCAATTGTGTATGTTCGTAAGCAGTTTAGGTCGAGTAGTCTTAGTACTTATTACTATAATTTATGGTTTTTCAAATTACTGAAAAAATGTAGATTCTCCAACACCATGTTTTGAATCAAGGATTCAAGTATCGAACGATTACTATTAGACCTACATTTAAATATTTTTTCTCGTCTATGCTATGGTTTTGGCTACGTTGAAAAAGTCTTTCAGAGAATTAAAAATATGTAAATATTCTAACATTTTGCCTCAAGAATTCATTTCTTGAGTCCAATATTATATTTTATAGATAAGTAGAAATGGTGGCAGTAGTTTAAAACAAAGTAAAAAGGTAAACTGTGACAGCTAAGTTAGTAGGGTTTCACAGTACTTCTAAAATGTTTTTTGAGTATAAACATAAAATTCTGTGAAATCAAATAAGTCGGCATTTGCGTGTGACTACGGAACCTTACACAGCGCGTGACCTGACGCACTTGACATGTATGGTTTTTATTTTGAATCGGTTTTTTAACTTTCCATTTAAGATCGGTGATGTCAATTACAGTTTTAAATGTTTTCTAGCTATAAAATTGTAAGTGTTGACTAATATATAAGTATGACAACTATGTTACATCAGGGTTGTGAAATAATTAAATGAATTACACTACAAACTGGTTTTTTGTATGAAATAAATGGGTATTATAACGTTATTATTTGATAACGTTTTTGAATATTATTAGGTTTCTGCCTGTTTTCATTTTATAAGATTTGATAAGATTTACTTTAAAATCAAGAGGAAAATAGTAGCAGCAACATACTCGCACATGAGATTAAAAAAAATATATAAAATACTTTGTTAGTAGGCATGTCTAGGTAGGTATCTATGGTATTAAATTATATGTGAAAATTAAAAATAATTTATAATTCCTTGAAAGAAATTTTGACATATTAGGAACCTAATACAAACTTGATCACCTGGGAAGTGCTCTCATCAATTGAGCTGCCAAGACATTTTTTGTGTCGACAAATTTGTGTTTTCTTAATATACAGCCTAGCGTGTAAATCAGTATATATGTTAACATATGTATGTAAATAATATGATGAAGTTAGAAATTTAATCTCATCATTTTTGGAAAAAATATATTCATACTCGATTTGTATGAAAATATTTTTTACAAAAATGTCTTACTTCAGTATACTATTTATATGCATATATGTTAACAATGGCTAGTTTTGGCTAGTGTTTGCCATCCTAACACTATAATAAATTTATAAAAAATAAAGGCTATTTCGTATCTCTCTCAGGTTTCCGCCAACGCGAATAACTAAGGCTGCCACGCCCACGTCCGACTTTTTGTAGGACCGATTTTATTATAGTAGGCAGCAGCATACACAATCATGACCGATTTTTTGTAGGACGTGTGCGTTGCTCCATAGCTATCAGTACGTTCTATTTTTCTCCTACAAAAAATCGGTCACCGATTATCGGACGTGGGCGGGCAGCCTTATAGTTTAGGTGGGCAGGCTTGCGGGAAAAATACTAGTATGTTGTGAAACAGAGACAAGTATTTTAGTAAGTTATTATCATTGATTATCTTTAAGAGGCAATAAAGTTTTTTCCTTTATTTTGTGTAGTCCCCAAAGTTCACACATCCTGTTTAAAAAGTCAAACAAAAATTACCTGTTTTAATTTTGAAGTTCATTGCGCCGTCGGTTTTATAATGAAAACTCTAAATAACCATATGACTAACAGCCAACAACGCTATACGTATCTTTAGTACAATATAGCAGCAATATAATATCAATGAACTAAGAAAATATGACAATATTTGGACGCAAACTCTTTGAAAAAAAAGTCCTGCCCCTTGAAATGCTTACGAGTAGGTAATTTGCGAGCGCGATTCATTTGATAATAATGCAAATTTGCGGTGAAGGCAAACAGAATGTCGTCTTAGATAATATATACATTTACTCTACTCTAGTCTCAATCCGAGTTCCGGAGACATCGATCGTGTGCACCTTGTTATTATTTACAAACAAATTAAGTGTTAAATTGTAATGGAGCATCTTAAAGAGAATAAACTTTTAAAGTTTCATCCAGATACGTTACAGGTCATTCGTAAAATGTATCAGTTGGATCAACCGGGAGCAATGGGTGATGCAATAGACGTCTTGCAGGAATGGATCAAAAAACAGGATCACTTCACGAAGAAGGATTTCGGTAAGCAGGTCGTTGCGGCTTTTGAATATTATGTAGGTAGTCTACCAAAATACTCGCAGCATTAACAAACGTGAAAAACATCGCGTCGATTGTTTTGATAAAGTAGCTGCTATCAGTTGTTTTTGAGGAATCCAGAAACAACGATGGTACCACAAGAACCCGGATCACCGGATAAGGTACTCGAGAAAGTATAAAAAAGTGGTTTTCTAAAATGAACCGCCTCGGAAATCGAACCAGTGATTTGGTGAGAGTTGGCGTCCATGAAAATCAGTGCCTCAGCCTCTAGATCTAGACCATGAGTCTTTGAAAATTACTAGTTTATTTAGCAATAGTAAGGTGTTACATGAATTTGTGTGATGATGTAATAATCTCTTTCGACATAAAGTTTTTTTTACAAGTTGACCTATACAAAGTTGGATTTTGAGTTTAAAATATAAAGGAGAATGTTGTCAATTATGCTATGTCTATTATAGTTTGAGGTCAACAGTGAAATCGAACAAACGATCAAAATCTAGTTCTAAGTTACCGTAACCAAAAATAAATAAAACAATAAAACATTTGACATTATTATCAGTCAAAACTAATAATCAAACAAGGAATGTTACGTCAAATAAAAAAATGATGATCACCATTATTAAATTCTTAGCTAAAATTGGTTCCATAATAAAAAAACGAAACGTTTTTATAATCAATTATTTGTACTGGTAAAAAATTAAAAGAATACTGCCAAGCTGTTATACATAATGGTAACATATCGTGGACTTCGTTTTCCTGGTGGTTGAAAATTCACGGTGTATTTGGTCCAATTTTAACCTCAATATCATTGCTATTTGCTAATTGACAATTGACGGGGCCTCGATCGTGGGTTATTCCAGACACAATGGGGACTACCGTTTCTTTGCTCACCAGTTGGCGCCACTGTAGACTGAGGTCCGGTGTTATAGCTGTCAAAGGCGATCGGCGCCGAAACAAAGTGTTATAGCTTGAATCTAATTAAGGTTATATTGTTTATAAATAACTATCTTGATATCAACAAACTAACTTCTGAAATAGTTGCTCTTGAGGCCGCCTATTTTTGCGCTTTTTCTTAATTCCGCTTTTAAAGCGTTCACATTAATCGCCAAATAATCCATATTTGCGATATTTTACGAAGGAGATCACTTTCCAGCAGGTAAATTAAAGAAATTATAATTTATGCAACAAATTCCGCTAAAACCAGTACAAAGTGAATGATATTGGACCTCACGCGACACTAACGCCTCTAGTGGCAAATTCACTAGCGATAGCCCCCATTGAAATCAATTGTTATCGTGGTACCCGAGTGCCTCCTGGAGGTTGAGGGACTAAGAGTTTTAAATTTTAAAGGACAAACCCGAATCCCGTACACCGTTACAAGGCTGGGAATTGACCATAAATTAAAGCTTAATGAAAAGATTCATAAGCCCTATTTTCACAACTTTCTGCAATGGGCAAGTTGCTTAAATCAAGCAATGAACTTATTTTATTTTATAACCTATATCATGTGTTATTTTACTAAAAATACTATTTCGGTACTTTAACTGGATAAAATCTAGGTTCCTTTTCTATATATAGGAGATATAGGTAGTAAACAGAGCACTTCAGTAGAGCAGTGCGAAAAATACAAAACACATTAACTTGCGCACGAGTACGAAACATGTAAAATGTACTCTATGTACAAAACGAAATGTGAGTGAATTGGAATAAATGACAAATGACAATTAACTGTCATTGTCAACTGATATTCTTAATAGCTGATATTCTTAAGAGCTTCGTGTTGCAGAATCAGGCATCAGTAACGAAGAAGGTACCACCCAGACCCGAGAAAATGTAGAAAACCACTATATTTCTACCGGAGTTAATTGATACGGGATTTATACCAATATACCTTAGTTTTTATGAGTTTTAGATATTTCGGCACTGTTGCAAGCGCCATGCTTACGGCAGCACTTTACTTCTACATTGACCCGGCCGGGAATCGATACAAATGAAGTAACATGCAACATTTCTTCTTCTAAATTGTACCGTAATTGCACCTTTAATAAGTCCTATTGGGGATACGAGCATTAAGTATTTGTTTGTACATTTAATAGTAGTAATATTATCATGTTTATCAAATGGAAATGGACTCAAGTAAAGCTCGCTTCACTCCTCATCCTCGGATCCCGCAAGTGTCACAACAAATTGCTTTATTTCAAAACCACCGCCATTTCTCGTAGTAACATTGTTTTTAATTGTTTCATGTCGATTACAAGTGGAAGCCTAAGCAACTTGTTTAATTACCGCATTTAATACAATTACCGATTTTCTTATAAGTACTTTTGCATGTACAAATGACAACAGTCAAGAAGTCGAACATAGTTGATGGCAATGAGTTTGATGGTTTTTTATAGCCGCTAATAATAGACGTTATTGTAGCTAGAGTTAGCTCTTTAGAAATATAACTAGGATAAAGTTATTCTCGTTGTAATTAAAACTGAGACTAACTATGAAATCTAACATACTGTATTGAAATCCATCGACTCAATCAAAACTTAACTCAATCTAATATACTCGTACATACAGTCACATAATTACAAACACACCGCACGCGCTCGTACGCACACATACAAACACACACATACACACACACACACACACACACACTCTAGCACACACACACACACACAGACTAGCACACACACACACACACACACTAGCACACACACACTCTCTCTCTCTCACACACATTCCTTTGTTGATTTATGAATTTCATTATTAAATATCTAAATTTTTATTTACTTACTAAAACTAAAGAATAAAAAATATATTTAAAGATGGCATAAACTTACCTGAGTCCTGCAAGTCCGGTGGAGGGCGCTAACGACTGTCATACAGTTTTAAAAAAAACTAGCACAGGCGTTAACGTTCAACCGTATCTTATTATTATGTCGCCAATACCTTGTACCTATTTTTAAGATACCAGATGTAGCAATTTTTGTACAAATAAACTTTATTATTATTATTATTATTATTATTATTTAAAATCTATTTTGACAGTTAGTAGGTTGGCAATTGAAGCCAATATTGTAGAGAAGACGCTTATGTTTGTCTAAGTACTTCTGGCAGTACCTTTGTTCGCCTCTACGACACCAACTTATAAAGAAGAGGTAGTTCTATTCTTTTATATGCCAGCAAAATACAAGATACATGTTTTACAGCTATTTAAATGATGCATCTTGTTCATTACAGATCGTGACTTCTTAGAAAGAATTATAATAAGAGCAAAAGGTTCCATAGAGCGATCAAAACAGCGCCTAGATAAAATTTGCACGGCAAAAACATTGACTCCAGCGTTATTTGTTAATTGCAACGTGAAGGAGTTAGCGCATCTGGAAGTCGTGTAAGCTATAACATTATTTTAGAATATTTCTTTTGGGATATTATATTTTTCATATGCCGTGTGATGTGACAATAGCTATGAAGAGTTTCTTTCAAGACATTTAAACATCCCTTCAGGATCAAAAGTAAATCTAAAAATGATGTCATCGTTGTACTAAGAATAAAGGTATATTTTGAAAAGGTTTCTAATAAGCGATATATAATTGATTACCCTTTTTTTACGCGAAAGGAAACCTGAGCGCAGCATTAGGACACAAAATATTCTGTCATTATATTTTTGTACTAAATTTCAATTAAAATTGTTCAGTAAGTATTTGAACTGAACTCTACATGACAAAGTCACGGACAAATCGCTAATGAAGCAAAATAATTCCTGTACAATTGAAATTTATTACTCATACAGATTACTAAGTAGTTACTCTTATACATTATATTTCATAAACTTAATTTACAGTGAAGACGTATGTCTCCCGAATCTCACACACGATTATTACAGAGTATATCTAGTAAAAAACGCTGGACAAGACTTTGAAAGGGAGTTCTTTACAAACTATTTCAGACGAGTGATTTATGTAAGTGATGTGTATTTATTTTATTAATTTATAAACATGATTTTCAAAAATAGACAATTACCATTAAAAAAAAATTCAATTGCTCTTCAAATTTACATCCAAGAGTAGAATTAATTTGAGCACTTTTAAAATAGATACATTTTTTTTTGTTTAGAAATTATCTACTTTACATTAGCTTTCGGCACTGTTTTGTCTTTAAGCATAATTTTACTATAATTGTACTTTAAACCTATTCAAATTATTTACTGTTTGTGCCAAAAATAATGACAAAAAAACGCCGTAAAAAAAGTGCCAGAATTTTTACAGTCGGTAACTTTGTTATATTTGTGTACTTATAATTTTTTTTCCAGCTTTTAGAATATCAATTCAGGTACGACTACATTGCAGGGATTGTGATTGTTTTTGACTTTAGACATTTAAACTTAGTTGCACATTCACGGAAATTAAATTTAGTTGAAGCGCATCAATTTATCACAATGGCAATGGTAAGTAGATATTTTATTTATTAACTAAGTTAAAATGGAGAATAACTTTTCATCGAGAACACATTAAACCTTTTAAATATTTTTTTTGTAAATCGACATATCAGAAAAATGTTATATCTTGCAGGTATAAGCTATAACAAAATATTAACTTTAAAATTGATTTAATAGTTTACTTGCTATTAACATAAAGATATTGTTACTTAAGTACTTACTTTAGGTGGCTGACAAAATAATTTATTCGTAAATCAGCCACCTAAATTGCTTACTATAGGTGGCTGATTTATGAATAAATTTGCCGACATTAGTAGCTCAGCTGGGACATGATTAATAAATTTAAAAATGAAATCTCACCTGAAACAATATCTTTATTAATTTACAAGTAACACTACATACTTTACTTCAGTACTCACCATAAATGTACCCACAGTAAACTATTAAATCTATACTAATATGAACTGATGAGTTTGTTTGTTTGTTTGAACGCGCTAATCTCAGGAAGTACCTGTTTGAATTGAAAAATTATTTTTGTGTTGGATAATCCATTTATCTAGGGCTATACAATGTGATAGGGGTGGTACTTCTCACCCGCTAAGGCTAAGTACTATATCTAAATTCATCGACAAAAAAAATTATATGGGGGATCCAACCCCCTTCCCTTGTAAATTATTAGTATTTTTTTTTTCAATGTACTCGATACTTTATGCGATATCAAAGGTTTCATACGTTGTAGAAACATAAAAAAAAATACTTAATCATTTTGTGATTTAAAATAACTTTTTTTTAATGTTAAATAAAATAAAAATAGTAATAATTTACAAAGGGGGGGTTGGACCTCCCATATTTTTTTTGTCGATGAATTTAGATATAGTACTTAGCCTTAGCGGTTTAGAAGTACCACCCCTATCACATTGTATAACATGCTGCGACCAATAGGAGCGAAGCATCAGTGAAAAATGTTGCAGAAACGGGGAAAATTATTCATATTATTAGTCGCGTTCATAATAACCGAAAATGACGCGGACGAAGTCGCGGGCAACAGCTAGTCAAATAAATAAAACAATTGATTTGAATATTATTGAATTAAAATTGCATGTGTAAGCGCCCTCAAAGTGCATCACCTTTAGATAAGTAAGTACCTTCTAAATTTTTGAATTTTGTTCGTATTATGGTTTTGCTTATAGGAATGTTATGGCTACAGAATAAAAGGAATCCACATAATATCTGCTTCTAAACTTATCGAGATGGTAGTTTCAATGTTTAGGCAAATCCTAAGTGCTAAAGTGGGGAATCGAATCCGTGTGCACAGTACAGTGGAGTCATTGCATGAATTTGTGGAGAAGGATATACTTCCTAAGGAGTATGGCGGGGCTGACATGTCTTTGGCAGAACTTCATAGTAAGCAAATTCCCCTGTTTTTACGCTTTATCATTTTAATAATCTGGAAAAATAATTTTGAAAAGACCTGTGTCCAGCAGTGAATATTAAAAGGCTGCTGATTATATTGATATAGTTAAAAATTTAATTTTAATTAATACCATTTTACTAAATTCTAGGTGTTCTTAATACTAGTCCAAAACAAAATTTGCCTTGTCATTACTTACATTTCCCCGAATATGTGGATTAACTTACAGCATTTTTTAAATATTGCGAAGTAAAAACTACTTCGTTCATTCCGTAAAATCCAGAGGAACGTGATGTTGTTGGAATTCAAAATCTCTGCATGTTTCTAAAGTCTCCTGTTCGAGATTTGGTTCTAATTTTAGGGACGAGCTTAAAAATGCACTACTTTTCCAATTTCTACTGTAATAGAAAAAGTAAGTAGGTGAAAATAGATATTTGCAGATAAACATTACTAGTTTCTTAAAGCAATGTTTAATGTTTAACAGTTATATTTCCGCTTCTAATTAATTACAAAACGAATATTATTATGATTATTCGTTTCTTCTATTGGATATTTCGTTTGATTTATCCAGACGTTTTAAAAACTTTGCAGCGTTTGAAGTCATAAGAGTAGACTAAGGTGTTATTTTAAAACATATTCAAACGTAGGATGTACGTTTGAATATGTTGTTTAATGTCTGTTTCTAATTATTTCCGTCAGTTTTGTTCCTATCCACCCAATATTTATTTTAAAAATCCCCTATTTTAAATTATATGATAGATGGAAACTTGAGCTACTTGAGACTCCGTCTGGCCATCAATGTAGTTAACGAACAGTAGCAACACTGCAGGAACTTTATAGTTAGATCATATTGCGCAAATCACTGGTAATATTTAGAGGCAGTCATTTAAAATTCTTTTTAAAGACCGCTGTAAAATCTTTATCAAAAACCTTTAAGTCGTTTAAGAACAGTTAGTCATCAGCCCATTTCAGTTCATAGCTGGACAAAATCCTTTACTTATAAGTGAGTAAGTAACTTTCCTAGTGAGATAATGCATACATACATACATATTATTCCCAACGGGGTAGGCAGAGACCAAGGCCTTCCACTTACTACGATCCTGGCATACATCTTTTGCTTCTTCAACATTCATCAATCTTTTCATGCATGCTCGTCGGTTTAGAGTACTCTTGAACTGACCTTTCTTCAGAACATCCCCGATTTGATCGTGATAAGTTCGTGTAGGCCTTCCTCTTCCAACGTTTCCTTTCACACTCGTCTTGTAGATCTGTCTAGTCATTCTTCTCTCATTCATCCTCTCTACATGCCCAAACCATCTAAGCATCCCTTTCTCAATCCGTGTGACAATATCTTATTTCACACCTAGTGAGATAATGTTACTTTAATAATCATGCAGAGCAGGCGAGTTGGCGTTCGTGGTTTCGCTGAAAGTGTAGAGAAGACAATCAGAAAGACGAAGTATTTCGCACTGGCTCTACTCTTTAAGCGTAAACAAACTAAATAAAACATACAATTTAAGGTTCTCAAAATCGAATCAATTTATAACTGTCGTGTAATGTAACATACTTAACCGGTCTAGTAAAACTTATCAATATTTATGTAATCTAATGAAAATCTCGAAATTTCCACAGAACTATCCCTGGACACTATAAGCTCTGAAGATCACATGGAGTATATGAAGATGATGAATGCTGCAGGCACGAACGAGGCATACAGACGGACAGACACATACAATGAACATATTTTGGGGATGCCTGGGTCGTTCAGAACATTAAAAGTAGATTAGATTGAAACGAACGAATAGGTATACGAGTTTTCATAAACGCCTGGAAAATCTTTTGTTTGTTTCTCTGACTGTTTTAATAAATCGTTTTTTATCTCTTTGAATTGAAATTATTGCAAGACTCAAAGAATCTGACCTGTATTTAAAATTAATGTTCATATATGAATATATTTAGGCCTATTATCCCATTGCAGGGAAAAGGCCACCATTGTTGAAAGTAAGTTACCACAGCAATGATGAGTACAGGCGTGAGGTATGAGGCAGGTTTTGTAAAAATGCGGGTTCGTGATGACAAACCCGAGCAATGTCCGTGAATTGGAAACTCTTGTTGCTAAAAATATTTATTTTAAAAATGTTAGCAATAGCTTATAGGTATGGCTTATATGTATCAATTAAAATAGGCTGGTTTTGACTTCGTGATATTATTTTGTGTATGAATACATATTTTTTTATATTTGTCCATGAATATTTCTACCTAATCCTTACCCTTTTACTTTACATCAGTGATTATCACAGTTTACACACTACCACATGCACTAAAACAGTTCAGTATGTTTTTAAGGGAAAAATAAATAGTAAAACAAGGGTTTTTGCAATTACATCAAATTTATCTAACGATGTAACTAATAATATTGTTACAATATAAATGGAAATCAAAGAAAAATATTGTTACCAATATTCAAAATTTTCAACATGTAATTATTTTCCTTTACTCAAGAACAGCAGACGATTTTCCATTTTATTTATTCAATCATTTTTTTCTCCGGTTTGACTTTTTGTTAGATACGTATTTTCAACCAACGGGGGCAGTGTAGGTACTGCATATATTTAAATATCATTTCTGATATTTTGTTTGCAAACTAAAGACAACGTAAGTATCACCGGGCTTACTGATCAATCGACTGTCTAGCAGATCGAATCAGAAAACATAAACAATATGGTTGTTCTA
Organism: Anania crocealis; assembly: GCA_949315895.1. Lineage (NCBI taxonomy): Eukaryota > Metazoa > Arthropoda > Insecta > Lepidoptera > Crambidae > Anania > Anania crocealis. The sequence goes on from OX438870.1 coordinate 8,038,907, forward strand.
ACACAAAACTAGACAACCTGCTTATGTCTTATGATTCTTATTAAACACGATGCAATTTTTACCACCTGTAAAACGAAGCCGACGTTATGCAATCATTATCTATACTAATATTATAAAGCTGAAGAGTTTGTTTGAACGCGCTAATCTCAGGAAGTACTGGTTCGAATTGAAAAATTCTTTTTGTGTTGGATAGTCCATTTATCGAGAAAGGCTTTTGGCTATATAACTTTACGCTGAGATCAATAGGAGCGAAGCATGAGTGAAAAATGTTGTAAAAATAGTCGTCATCATAATAATAGAAATTGACGTGGACGAAGTCGCGGGCAACAGCTAGTGTATAATATCTTGGCAGAGTTAATTTAATTTTTTTAATCATTTTTTTTTATAAAAGTATAAAATATTGGTTCAATTATTTATTTTGAAACATGCTGTGACGCGCATGGATGTAGCTGTGTAAGGTTCATTTATCCGGGACTCCGCTGCAGCAAAATAATATCTGTGCGCGACACAGCGTGTTACATAATTAAAAGTCTGAATAGGTAAATCTTCTTATTCTATATAACTCGAGAATGGTTGGACAGATTTTTATGATTTTGGTGTTTATGGATTTATATTTGTCAGGAATAGGATAATAAGTGTTAAACACATTGTAAAGTTAACGTAAAATAACTAGCTTAAAAACTGTATTTTATAATACAAATTTCCAACTCCGCCATATTTGATAACAATGACATTTATGACGTCAAAATGAAATACTACCTTTTCTGAGGCGATACAAAATTCGCGGGGTCCGCTAGTGTTTAATATTTTTCAAAAAGTATTTTTATTGATAGATTAAATAACACTGCCATGATGTTATACACAATGGTCACATAAGGTGGGCTTCTTTTTCCATGTGGTTTAAAATGCACCGTGTATAACATTTACTTCAAAGCTTGATTCATCATCATCATCAGTCCACAGCAGGCATAGGTGTAAATGGCAACAATTTGCAAATACCAAAAGGATGTAAGTAAGTAAGTAAGTAAGTAACAGCCTATAATCATCCCACTGCAGGGAAAAGGCCTCCGTCATTGAATTCAAGTTACCACAGCAATGATGGGTGTACCGGCATAATCACCACGCTTGCCAAATGCGGGTTGGTGATCACAAACCCGAGCAACGTTCGAAAATTCGAAACTTTTTTTGTTGCCCGACCTGGGATTCGAACCTGGGACCCCGAGATCTTGGCCCGGTATTTAAACCACTAGACCAACGGGGCGTTTATGGAAAAGGATGTATTTACCTTAATCGCCATGTTTGGCAGGTGGGTAGGGAAATGCAGTTTGGCCAATAGTGCAGAGAAGACGCCGCTACCCGTCTTCTCTCTGCACTTCTATTCTTTCTTTCGATAACCATAGAAGGAGAAGGGACTGCGAGCAAAATTTTGAGCAGGTCTGGCACGGCGCGAACGATACAATTACGGGTAGTAAAAATCATAAAAGTTGACCAGCATGATATAGAAATAAAGCGTTGGAGCCTATTAAAGCTAGATAATATCCGCATATTTAGTAATTTAGATAGATAATATCTACCAAAATTACGTCATTTGTTTTTTGTTTTGTAGATTGATGTATTAAAATTTAGGTATATAGCATATATATAGTATATAGTATATAGCAGTTAGGTAGAAACAACTTTGAGGATGAGGTGAACAGAAGAATTCAGTTGGGTTGGGCAGCATTTGGGAAACTACGTCGAGTCTTCTCATCGTCGATCCCACAATGCCTCAAGACGAAAGTCTTCAATCAGTGCGTCCTACCCGTCATGACATACGGAGCCGAAACGTGGACACTGACGGTACGGCTAGTCCACAAGTGCAAAGTCGCTCAGCGGGCTATGGAAAGAGCTATGCTCGGAGTTTCTCTTAGGGATAAAATCAGAAATGAGGTGATCCGGCAGAGAACTAAAGTTACCGACATAGCCCACCGGATTAGCAAGCTGAAGTGGCAGTGGGCTGGCCATATTAGCCGCAGAACCGACTACCGCTGGGTTAAACGAGTTCTTGAGTGGAGACCGCGTCTCGACAAACGTAGTGTAGGACGCCCTCAGGCTAGGTGGAGTGATGATTTGCGCAAGGTGGCTGGCAGGAGCTGGATGCGAGAAGCAGAGGATCGACCTAAGTGGCGTGCAATTGGAGAGGCCTATGTCCAGCAGTGGACTGTGATAGGCTGATGATGATGATGATATAAAAATTTGGAAGGTGGTTAAAATTTCATCTTGTATATACTCGTATTTTAATAGCAAAATTTTTCAATACCTTATTAATAATTTATCTGCCCTATTTCCAACCCATCAAGGATCGGTCGGCGCATTATGTTTTTCCCCTCCATACAATCCTATAAGTCGTGATCTATTATGTATCTACAAAAAAAAACGTCGTGTATTTAAAAAAAAAAACTTTTGTCGGTAGGAATAGAAAAATAGACTTAATCTTTTAGACTTTTTGTAATTTTCAGATCTATGAATTTCTTATAAAAATACCAAGTAATAACTTCACTCCAGACAAAGGAAGCAGAAAGTTATACAGTTTGGAAGATGGCAATTGGACAAAAATGTTAAGAAACTTAGGTACTCGGTGTCAAAACAAGACTATTTTTAGTACTAAGTAAAACTTAAGTACATATTTGCTTTTTATCATGGAAAATACTTTGTTTTTCTACTTCGCAATCCACATTTTTAAGCGATAAATTGCGATTTCTAAAGGTGTTGAACAATTGATCGACATCATACTTCCCAAAGCGAACAGAATCAACACAAAATATAACATTTATTTATATTATTATAATTTTCTCTCTATTTGTTTATTTTTTAACTCCTACCCGAATAAGTATTGCAAAATCATTACTCAGTGAATTTAAGAAACGCGTTATAGTAGGCTTAAGTTTATAAAAACAAAATAGCTAATAAGGCCGCTGTCGTTGGATGATAACATGTTTTTAATGCTCCGCTTCAAGCGATGTATGGCCTATCAAATTTTAAGCTATTGCATAGCTTCTATCGCGGGCCTTGAGCGTGGAGACCGAATCCAGAAATTCGTAACTTAAATAACCTAACCTAACACTCGAGGCGAGACACGATCGAACAATTTTGAATTTCCGATATTTAAAAGAGTTTAGAAGAAAATAAGGATTTTGACAGTATGGTTGCCTATGGTAACCATATCTGCCAAAATAATATAAGAATTTAATTACAAAAGTCTAAATTAGAAAGTACATAAAATTATAAAATTAAGCTACTATTGCATAGCTTCTATCGCGGGCCTTGAGCGTGGAGACCGAATCCAGAAATTCCGTAACGAAAATAACCTAACACCCCCCACTCCGACCGGCACAGCGGTGATACTTTTTAGTTTTATAATTGCATAAGTTGATAAAAAATGCTATGCAATAGCTTTACCGCGGCAGTCTCCGAGTGCCACACGTCTTTTTTTGTAGTTCTCCATCTGTATAATACAATACTTACTGTCACAGAAAACATGTAGATAAGGTCCGTAACCCAAGCTTTTTATCGAACGCTTATTATCTTCATCTATGACTTCTATTGTCTGTCGAATGTTCGTATGAAAGTAGATGCCACATATACATTAGTAGTGCTCTCAAAACGGTCACTGCGGTAAGATAGGTTTCGGGAAAAAATCATAACAACAAATCTACCTTGACACTAATCTTCTCAACAAAGACGTAGTATGATACTTATATGTAGGTTTTTCCTTTGTGCCCACGCTTCGGACGATGGTTTGTGCTATGGTAGATCTTATGAAACGAGGATAGTGTAATGAAGCCCACTTAGCGTCATATACATTCACATACCAGTAACACAGGCCTGGGTTATGCCGGGTGAGAGTGCTAGTTAAGTTTATGAAGCCTAAGACTTGTTCCGAGTACGAGGTATTCTAGTAGACCGCTATAAGCTGACTGCCTTCAAATGCTAATTATTGAGACAAGCTACATTGTGTTGATAAAGTAATAATGCCCCAGTCAAGCCACTCGAAAATCTAAAAAAATATACAGAAAAAAGCCTGGAAAAAATTCGTTTCTGATATCGTACTCTACAGAGTCTCAATGAATATAATGTTATTCATGGTAATGGGAGATATCTTAGTCTTAATAAGTCACATATGTGTATATTATGTGATTAATTAAGACTTTAAAATAAGTTCAAAATAAAGGTACCTATATTTAAAAATTATTTTAAGTGATCCCTTAGAAAAGCAACAGAATCGTAATATGTCCGATTCTTATGTCCGATTCCCACGCCTGGTCCCAGACGAAGCATTGACCGCATATCTTTGATCTTTGTCGTTAACATCATCACCAACGTGAAATTAATCGACTTCACCATCACAGACAGCAAAGCAACGCCCTTCAGTCATGACATTGTTTAACATTGGTATTAATTCTAATTTGCAAGTTAATCTTGCACCTTTATCTTCTAAATCCAAGGTGAAATGCTGTGTAGGTCATTGAGATAATTCGTCAGTCTGTTTAATTTATTGCAATGGAATGATGTTTTTGACCGATAATGGCTATAAAATTTTAACTGACGAAAATCGAGGACGTTCGCGAGGAATTATGTTTTGTGTTCATGCATAAATTAACAAAAAATAAAATTAACAGACCAAAATAAATATAATACTTGTCGAAGTTGTAAAATGCATTTTGTAAACGAATTAAACCGTTGAAAAGCACGAAACAAGCTAAGTTTAAGTATAATGAACTGATTTAAATTATATGGCTGATTTCATAAGCTGCGTTTTTGTTTTTATTAAGATTTGCTATGATAACACAGATCTTCTATTCGCTACTCTCCTTTAGTAGAAACGCTATATTTAACAATTATTGTTACAAAATTGACGTAATTAGTCCACAGTAGTACACAGCTGCACAAAACCTCTCCAAAAAGTGTTGACGTAATCTCCGCGCTTGGTAGTTGGGTTGGCGATCGCAGTTATGCCAAAGGTATATAGAAGATAGACCGTCAAGAAGAGACTGGCTCTTCCTAATTGGTACTCGTTTAGTTTACTTTATGACACCCATAGGACACGAATGCGGAATCACACGACATGAGTATTAAAATATAACAGTATTGAAAATAAAATCTCTAAGCCAGTGATTCCCAAAGTGTGCGCCGTAGCGCACTGGTGGGTGAAGTAAAGTAGTCTTGCAAGACCTTCCTTGACAAGCAAGCAAACGAAGCTGGCACAAGCAAATTAAACATTCTGAGCATTTTGGTTCTTGTGACTGTGCACAACGCATCTTATACATCTTCCTTTTGGAATTTCGTTTTTATTATTATGTATTTATATTCATATTCGTCATTTTATTCGGCTTGAATTGTACAAAATTACTAGTCTTCATTAGTTTTCAATCTTTTTTTTAAAATTCTAAACCTTCTATTGGTTTGTCACATTGACCAGCATATCATATTATTAAACAGTACAATTAAAAATATTATTCTCCAAGTTCCTTTTATTAATTGTAGGTACCAATTTATTTCGACTGTACCTGTCTGTTTATACAGGATTTGCGTGGCAGGCGTCATGACAAGTATCAAGCTCGAAACTGCTTAAGGGCCAATAAAGATTGGGAACTTCTGCTCTAGACGTTTGTGAGTTGTGACCGTAGCGAGGGTCAAACATGCTACAAGTTATGTAAAAACCTGTTCTAACTAATCGGCCCTGATGGATGATATTATGAATTTATTAACCTTAGCGTTTATTTCGATGCAAATCCACGATGAATTACTTATTTTAATACTTCCTGTTTAGTTTTAAACGCTATTTTTATATTCGCAATGCCATTTCTGTATAAATAAATTACAAGAAAATGATACTTGAAATTACTTTGTTGAAGTTTTGAAGGTAATAAACTAGCTAGACTGAGTAAAAATAGTTAATACATTAAAAGTCCATTATTTTTGGTATTTTTTATTTGAGTTGGTTAATTTCTGTATTCTCATGTTGACGATGTGAAAATTTTGAATCAAATGTCACAACAGAAGACAGGACCAAAGGCTTAACGTAACTTCCATAGTCCAAAGCACGACCATTAAACCCCCAAATCAAAGCCAATTCAACAAAAAACGGTTACCTAAATTTACCCTAAAGGCTAAGAATGAATCCCGAGACCCCTGCGTAGGCCGGTCACCGCATCGCGAAACCAACCAGAATTGAATCATGGTTAACATCCTAGCTCTTACGGTTCCCGGATAAGAAGAGCAAGGGATTGAGCTAAGTATTGCGCATAAATATGATGTGCGTATTTTACTTAGTAGCTGAGATTGCACAAAAAACTGACAGTTGTAATGATGATTTAACGCAGGATACAAAAGAGTTTCTGTTGTTTGTCAGCTAAGCATCCATTGGAGTGATACACAAAACAATACGATAAAAACTGTCTTACCGTTTAAGTCATAATACGTTTTCTGTGCGAGTAGAAAAAAGTAACAAAAAGATATTTTTTCCGAGAACTTTGATAAATCGCTTAAATGACGCACATGCCATACAGCTTAAAACATTTGACAAACAAAAGACCGACAAAAAACGTAATGATTTTGTAGATAATTAATTGGAGTCAGAGTTAATTCATTAAACTAGCCTGTAATTACCTAATGTAGTACAACTAGGCAACATAAATATTCTAGAATTTTGAGGGTACTCGTATCTGGCAATTGGCATGTACTTTCTACTATAGTAATTGTCTTTGGCAATAGTTGATGTTGTAACTTTAAGTATTATTCTAAAGAAAAACAAAACATGCTTCATAAATGACCAAAGTAAGTTGGTGAATTTCTGCTACCTATGTGTTTCGGCACGAAGACCCAAAGTTTATAATTGTCATTGTCTTTTCCTAACCTAACTTAAAAGCAAGCGCTGAGAAATTGGCAGTTGGAACGAAGTTCCTTATCGCGCATTGCGAAAGGGGGCTAGACGGAAAAAATTGTAACGACACTTTTTGACCGACACTTTTTGCTATAGTTGTAAGCCGTGCGGCGAGTGAGAGAGAGAGAGAGAGAGAGAGAGGGAGAGAGGGAGGGAGGGAGGGGGAGGGGAGGGGAGGGGGCAAGGGGAGGGGGGAGAGGGAGAGGGAGACGGAGAGAGAGAGAGAATAAAAAATAAATTTAAAATAAAATAAAATTTCATTACAATTCCTTCACTAAAAATGAACTTCGTTCCATCCGGGTGTCCCTTGACACCTCTCAAGTTTTTTTATTTATATTATTGTTGCCAGAACTTCGTTGTACCTATATTTTTCTAGAAAGTCTGGCGGTCATGGGTTCTAAGACTATAAAATAAAATAACCCACTTCACGTCCTATGGGTTCAATCAGAGAAGTTAGAGAAGTACAGCTAAACGAAGATTGTCAGTATCGTCTTTTCTCCATCATTAGCTAGACTGTGTTCGTCAAACCTGCCAAGCGTGAGAAATATCACTTAGTTAAATGCTCTTTTGGAGACTCCTACATTGTTACAGAAGTAGTGTGGACCACAGAACATACCTCTTTTCCATGTTCTGTGGTGTGGACTAATAAAGATGATATCATTCAAATTAATAATGCACTTGATGCTTTTGGAAGGTTGAATGGTTTTTTTAAAGATTTTTATTCCGTTGAACAAAAAGTCGTCCAAGTCGGTTAAATATGGTCACAAGATAATATTAGGTTTTCTTTAACGGTTTGGCCAATGTTGAAAATGCTGCTCCCGTCTTCTATTGACAGTACTCCTTTAGTCGCCACTTACGACATGTGAATCGTATAAACAGAATTGAAAAAATAATTAAGCTATTGCATAGCTTCTATCGCGGGCCTTGAGCGCGGGGAACGAATCCAGAAATTCCGTAACGAAAAAACCTCACGCTCCCCACTTCGACCGGCACAGCGGTGATACGGCTGTTCGACGAGGTGCGTGCGGTTTGACGAGGCGTTTGCCATTCGACGAAGTGGGTGCCGTTTAACTAAGTGGGTGCCGTTCGATGAAGTGGGTGCCGTTCGACGAGGCAGGTGCCGTTCGGCAAGTTGGGTGCTGTTTGACGAGTGGGGTGCTGTTTAATGAGGTGGGTGCTGTTCGACGAGGTGGGTGCCGTTTGATGAAGTGGGTGCCGTTCGACGAGGTGGATGCCATTTGACGGGTGGGGTGCTGTTTAACGAGGTGGGTGCTGTTTGACGAGAGGGGTGCTGTTTTTCGAGGTGGGTGCTGTTTGACGAGAGGGGTGCTGTTTGGCGGGTACGCTGTTTAACGAGGTAAGTGCTGTTCAATGAGCGAGGTGCTGTTTAACGAGGTGGGTGCTGTTTGACAAGCGGGTGCTGTTTGACAAGCGGGTGCTGTTTTACGAGGTGGGTGCTGTTTGACGGATAGGGTGCTGTTTAACGAGGTGGGTGCTGTTCGACGAGCGAGGTGCTGTTGCCGAGGTGGGTGCCGTTCGACGAGGTGGGTGCTGTTCGAAAAATGGGGGGCGTTTGCCATTCGACGAAGTGGCTGCCGTTTAACTAAGTGGGTGCCGTTTGACGAAGTGGGTGCCGTTCGACGAGGCAAGTGCCGTTCGAGAAGTTGGGTGTTGTTTGACGAGTGGGGTGCTGTTTGATGAGGTGGGGTGCTGTTTAACAAGGTGGGTGCTGTTTGACGAGTGGGTGCTGTTTTACGAGGTGGGTGCTGTTTGACGGATGAGGTGCTGTTTTACGAGGTGGGTGCTGTTCGACGAGCGAGGTGCTGTTTAACGAGGTGGGTGCTGTTTGACGAGGTGGGTGCTGTTTGACGAGTGGGGTGCTGTTTAACGAGGTGGGTGCTGTTCAACCAGCGGAGTGCTGTTTAACGAGGTGGGTGCCGTTCGACGAGCGGGGTGCTGTTGCCGAGGTGGGTGCCGTTCGACGAGCGGGGTGCTGATTAACGAGGTGGGTGCTGTTCGAAAAGTGGGGGGCGTTTGCCATTCGACGAAGTGGGTGCCGTTTAACTAAGTGGGTGCCGTTCGACGAAGTGGGTGCCGTTCGACGAGGCAAGTGCCGTTCGAGAAGTTGGGTGTTGTTTGACGAGTGGGGTGCTGTCTGATGAGGTGGGGTGCTGTTTAATAAGGTGGGTGCTGTTTGACGAGCGGGTGCTGTTTTACGAGGTGGGTGCTGTTTGACGGATGAGGTGCTGTTTTACGAGGTGGGTGCTGTTCGACGAGCGAGGTGCTGTTTAACGAGGTGGGTGCTGTTTGACGAGTGGGGTGCTGTTTAACGAGGTGGGTGCTGTTCAACCAGCGGGGTGCTGTTTAACGAGGTGGGTGCCGTTCGACGAGCGGGGGGCGTTGCCATTCGACGAAGTGGGTGCCGTTTAACTAAGTGGGTGCCGTTCGACGAGGCAGGTGCCGTTTGACGGGTGGGGTGCTGTTTGACGAGGTGGGTGCTGTTTGACGAGCGGGTGCTGTTTTACGAGGTGGGTGCTGTTTGACAGATGGGGTGCTGTTTAACGAGGTGGGTGCTGTTCAACGAGCAAGGTGCTGTTTAATGAAGTGGGTGCTGTTCGACGAGCGGGGTGCTGTTTAACGAGGTGGGTGCTGTTTGACGAGCGGGGTGCTGTTTAACTAGGTGGATGCTGTTTGACGAGCGGGGTGCTGTTTAACTAGGTGGGTGCTGTTTGACGGGTGGGGTGCTGTTTAACGAGGTAGGTGCTGTTCGACGAGCGGGGTGCTGTTTAACGAGGTGGGTGCTGTTTGACGCACGCAAGCTATTCAATAGCTTTACCGCGGCAGTCTCCGAGTGCCACACATCTTTTTTTATTTATTTTTTAAATACAACACAATTTACTTCAGCATCGATAAGGATAATAATAACGGAGGTAGCACAAACACCTCAGATTAAAAAGACATTTTCTACATTGACCCACTTATAATTCAATAGCACGTCTAGCTGACGAACCATTGAACAGATAGCAACAAATAATAAAATACGAGTACGTTTCACACAATATACGTGACTAACAAAATTCGACATTAAATCCAAGTTTTTAATTCAAGCCTGTCATATTACCTTAGACGACCATTTGGATCAGCGGTAATTAACGCTGCTTCTGAGCCATGGGTCGCGGGTTCGATCCCCGCACAGTACAAATATTTGTGTGCATGAACATATCTGTTTGTACTGGTCTGGGTGTTTTCTATGTATTATAGGTATGTATTTAAAAAAAAAAAGTATTTAAGTAAGTTTATCGGTTGTCTGGTACCCCATACGACAGGGTACTTAATAGTAGCTTAATTTGGGACTAGATGGCTCTGTGTGGCCCAGTGAGGCATGTCTTAAAATTATTATTATTATTATATTTAAAAAAAAAATGATTTCTATGGGTGAACGGAGAAACCGTGATATATACAGTAACCCACAAATACCCTCAGGTGCCGCAAAGACACGCCCAAAGTGCACCACAATCTAGTTACTGATGAGTTCATGTTACGCGCTTTTGTAATTATGTTCTGCCTGAACCAGAATATTGCATAAGTTACATCAATCAACTGTGTAGTCGTTTTACATTTTGCGAATCGTTGAAAAATATAGAGAATTTATAAAATATTTTATAATTCCTGCTACATGAACTATACCTCTGTTAAATTTATTACCTATTTAATATAACGCCCCGTTGGTCAAGTAGTTTAAATACCGGGCCAAGATCTCGGGGTCCCAGGTTCGAATCCTGCGTCGGGCAACAAAAAGTTTCGAATTTTCGAACGTTGCTCGGGTTTGTGATCACCAACCCGAATTTGGCAAGCGTGGTGATTATGCCAATACACCCATCATTGCTGTGGTAACTTGAATTCAGTGATGGAGGCTATTTCCCTGCAGTGGGATGATTATATAGGCTGTTACTTACTTAATATAATCAGTTTAACAGTTCTCTATGAAGTCTGGCCAATAGAAGAATTTTGCCATAATAGCCACACTTGGCAGACGCGTTCGCAGTTTAGCCAATGGTGTAAAACTCAACACTGTTGCCATCTTTTTTGGCAGTATTTCTGTTATCTTTTAGGCCGGAACCACATTCACGCCACGAGTTACACCTACGAGTGTGAATGTAGAATATCCTTATATAGTTAGTGGACGCAATATTTCTCGGGCTTGCGATTTTTTGCGATCGTCTGCAACTAGCCTTACCCACAAATTTAGAGGTCACGGTAAACTGTTTTAGTGGTACATATTAGTGGATTCAAAAGGTTATCTTAGTATTATCTTAGTGCATACCTTATGCGGTGGACGTATTAGCACAGATTTGGACTGATTCGGTAAAAAACTCCAAGGTCAGTAATTGACAATAATAAAGTACGTGTAGCTTTTATGTCACGTAAACTTGTAAAAAAAAAGTGAAAGAATATATTTCAACGAATTATTTTAGATTAAAATCAAGTGCATGGCAGATATAAAGTGTTTCTATCGAGATAGTGTATATATATTTTTATTTACTATCACAATGTTTATAAATTGTTTCTGAGTTTATCTTTAGGGTTCCGTACCCAAAGGGTAAAAACGGGACCCCACTACTAAGACTTCGCTGTCTGTCCGTCTGTCCGTCGCTCTGTCACCAGGCTGTATCTCAAGAGCCGCGATAGCTAGACAGTTGAAATTTTCACAAATTATGTATTTCTGTTGCCGTAATAACAACAAATACTAAAAACAATATAAAATAAATATTTAAGGGGGGCTCCCATACAACAAACCAGTTTATATGGTCTTTTTGGTACAAACCCTTCGTGCGCGAGTCCGACTCGCACTTGGCCGGTTATTTTATTTTTGATTAATTAAAGTTCTTTGCACAATCCTATAACTAAAATAGTATTTTCTAATAAATAAATAAAATAACAATCTATTATTTTCAAAAATGCATTTAGAAATTTTGAAATCCTAGTTAAGTTTTGAAATTACAGTTAAGTAATTATATTTCTTATTATTATTATTATTTAATTATATTTCTTTAAGATGCTGTGCTCGGAAAGTCAGCATCCCCTCTACCCACATACAGAAGAAGAGAAGCAAGAGATAAGAAAGGAGTTGGGGTTACGAGAGATAGGCATACAGGAAGACATAGACGCCATATTGGAATGGTTTAGAAAACAACCCCACCTGGTAGAAGCTGGAATCAGTAAGTGTTAAGTTAATCAATTAATTAGTATTAGAACTCGAAGTTATTTGAGAGGCTAAGGCCCGTATTCTAAAACGTCGCTCAAGCATGATTCATGACTTAAAACTAGATTTAGGACGAGATTTTATTCTAAAATTGCACTTGAGCATAGATTCGCTGATCACAGATTATGTTTTTTCTAAAATGTTCAGTGGAAGCTCCTTTGGCGAGGACGTTTATCTATCATGGATTATAAATTGAGTTTTATGTTTAGCTTTACAATTGAACCAACAAAAACGAGCCTATCAAAAATAAACTTAAATTTTTTTTAGGTCGTGCTATCATTGAAAGAATATTGATAACAGCCAAAGGTTCTCTGGAGAAGACCAAACAGAGAATAGACGGTTTATACAAATACAGAAGTTTAGCTCCAGAACTGATACAAAACAGGGAGAAAGATCTGTCCAAGCATCATGGCGATTTGTGGTCTTTCTAGTAAGTTACCATTTTAATTAGGTATTATATTCTTCATCATTTTAACTGTTCCTAAATTTAGGTTTACGATATTAACTACATACAGTGTGTTAGTTTCATAGTATTACAAGTGGTAATCTATGTTAACGCATGGGATATTTTTTTCGTAGTAAATATTCGATTACAAAATAGTTCAGTCAAAATACCACAAATTTATAAAACAAAGTCTTCCGCCACGTCTGTCTGTCAATCAGTTCGCGATAAACTCAAAAACTACTGCACGAATTTTCATATTATTTGTTAAGTTCTTGTGTACATTGGCCAACGACGATTACGCAAAGTCTAGCAATGGGACTGATATAGGCTGATGATGCTGATTAAGATAAACGTTCAAACGTAAAGAGGAATGAGCAATTATAGTATTGCCACAATAATTATGGTTTTCACAATTTAGCCGACAAGCTGCCATGCCAAAACTGTACAAGGGTCATAGGATTTCCATCATCAAAATCGAAGATCCGGAACCAAATAACTTCTTCATTGATGTTCTCTTTAGAAACACCTTTATGGTACGTATCTTCTAAGTTATAAAACATAACTGCTATCTGCCTTTTACACACTGAGAAAACGGGTGGTTAGCAAAACGCGATTTTTACTCTGCTAGTGGCAAAACTGTTATTTCCTACCGAATACTCGTTTAAAATTACCAAAAGTGCTCTGCTGGTAACAACCGAGTCGATACGATTATTGTAAAACTGTAAAAAATAGCATAATACTCTGCTAATCTAGCAGTTAAAACTGTCGATTTCAACTACTTAAAATACTCTAATATTACTTAATATCTACCAACCGATTCTGTTAGAATCAACCGAGCATTCGTTTAATATTCATGCCAACATTAAAGTAAACATGCTGCAAACAACCGTTAAGCTCTGTTAATATTAACATTTTATCTGTTAAAAGGACTAAATACATAAAGTATATTATAATGATAGCAGAATCAGCGTAACAGAGTTAGCACGGTTGCTATTAGCAAATTATGCTGTACGCTGTATCGTAACCAATTTACTCGGTTGTAGATAACAACTATACGGTTGCATTTAACCTTCTCGTTTTCTCAGTGCAGTTCGTTCGTTTAGTTTTACCAAAAATAGTTTTAGCTGTATAACATTTAGAGAATTATAAAGAAGCTCCATTTCTGTTTTACGTCAATTTTGTACAAATCAAAAAATATTTGTATCTTGCTTATTCTAATATTTTCTTATATATTACGTGAATAAAATGTGTTGTTTATAAAAGTCTTTCATATATTCCAGTTGGGAGACATAAGACTACAATACGATTATATGCTAGGCGAAATATGGGTGATAGATGTTGTAAACTGCTGCGTGAGCCACTTGTTAAGACTGAACCCGTTGGTGATGCAGAAAACGGCGCAAATCTTTCAGGTAAGTTGTAAAGTAACAGCCTATAATCATCCCACTGCAGGGAAAAGGCCTCCATCATTGATTTCAAGTTACCACAGCAATGATGGGTACTGGCTTAATCACTACGCTTGCCAAATGCGGGTTGGTGATCACAAACCCAAGCAACGTTCGAAAATTCGAAACTTTTTTTGTTGCCCGACTCGGGAATCGAACCTGGGACCCCGAGATGATGGCCCGGTAAGTTGACTCTTTCATATAACCGGAATACTTAGTATATTGTTTGAATTAAAAATAGAAACAAAATTTAACACCTAAGGCCAAAAGTATCAAATTGAAATTAATCCTACGGAAACCGTTTTTGTAGGGATAAGTTTAACGCCGTTGTTGCGTTGTAACTAATTGCCAAATTCATTTAAACCCTTTTGGTCGCTATGACGTGATTGAGTTTTAACTGCATAATGCCTACAAATTATGTGACAATATCCCAAAATAAAAGAATTGTTTGCACATATCAAATTTGCTTTATGGTACCCGTTATATTTTTCAGGAAGGTCTCGGTCTTCGAGTAGCATCTATACACATTCTCAACTGCCCAAGATATGGGCAAACATTTTTAAATGTCATGAAGCAGTTCTTCAAGCCAAAAATCTTAGACCGTACTATATTCCACAACAGCCTGGAAGACCTTTACGAGCATATCCCAAAGAAGTATTTGCCTAAAGATTACGGCGGGGATGAACCATCTCTAGACGAATTCAAAGGTATTATATTATTACAATACTTAGCGTACCCGACAGTCGTTGTCCTGTCTCAACTATGAATATTAATTACGAAAAGGTTGAATAAAAAAAATGTTACCATTGTTTATTATTATTAATGATTTATGTTTTGTTGGTATTATAACACGGTAACAGGCAACATATTACTGGCCATGTGCACGTTATATTTTTACCCCCTATTTGACGAATTTGCAGCACAAATTCTGCCAATGTTATGTCAAGGGCCATGCATTAATAATGTTTAAATTGTCAAAAGCGCTAATTAAGGTTACCTATTAAATAATTTAGTATGGTGATTAAGTTTTCTTAAATTTGCTAATTTTTTTGCGCATTTTTTTTTATTTTTATAATAACCTTCTCCTGTCAATAACAAACAAAACAAAAAATAATTAACGAAATCAGTCCAGCCGTTCACGCGGGGTGTCGTGACCAAAGGAAATAGGGATTCATTATACTCGTATATAGATTATCTATTGCTGCCAGCGTTATAGGCACCATACACGGAGGCAGCGCTGCGGTAGATATCTTTTACATTTTATAATTTGTAGTGTTGCTTGTAATTCTATATCATTTTTTTATTTATCTTTTTAAAGTAAAATTTTAGTATGTTTTATAACTGTAAATATTTATTTTTTTCAAGTATAGTAATTTTTTGAGGTAGAGGACTGAGTATATTACTTGGTCTAACGATTGTAATTCTAATTCATATTCAAAAAGGAATGTCAGAATTGAAATGAGTAGGATCGTACTAAATATGGTTAGCCAGGGAAGGCTACTCAGACAATGAAGGTGAGCACTGACTCATATCAGAAAATGAGCCATCCTAAAGGCCTCAGTGGCAAGTCTAAAACACTATCCCATGGATGCTTAAAAGTTACGTTTAATTATTGCGGTAGATGCGGTATTAGCCTACCATTTGCAATTAGTTCTGTCCAAAATGATTTTAATGGTCATTATTAATCCGACTACTTTTATTTTAAACATGTGGCATCGGCGGGTACCTACTATTTAATAAAATATATTCAAATCATTTTAGTACTCATCTCAAATCGTTGAGTTACCTGTATCAATTATCCTCGACGAAACTCCTCTTTTTTGTCGGATTATTTGGCTTTTATAAGTAGGCCAGCGCGCTGCCGACAGCACCTTTACTTCCGATATCTGGAAGTAAGCAACAAAACCTGTTATTTGCCGGATCATTATTGTTTTTAATTTGCATTTGATATTAACACAGTTACTAGCAACGAGTGAACGACCTTCGTATTATGAACTTGAGTCCCAGTTCGCAACATGTCTTAGATAACCTTTTTAACGAAACAAAAATATTTATTATTCCTATTTACATGACCTTACGGTCAAGGTGTGCAAAAATAACAACAATCTGAGGTGTAATATTCATCAACGGAGTTGTCTACATAGACACAGGTCTCACTAAAAGGAGCATTTTTCATTATTGCCACGCTTGACAGGCGAGTTGACAATTGCTGTTATGGCAGTAATCGATCGACATGTGGCGACTCAAAACGACTTATACGCTTGTATTTTTCAGTTTCAGTTTGAAAATTTATAGGATTATCAATATTTTTATACATAAAAACTAGACACAATAAAAAATTTATTGTTTATTGTAATATGTATTACCAATGCTGCACACAGGCCTTTCTGAATGTAGGATTTGTTTTGTGTGAATTGAAAATATAACTCCTTGAAAGAAATTCCGGCTTGGAGGTGGGACTTCCAACCAAAGCCTTTCGCTTACCGGGTGACTGTTTTAAATTAGAAATTGGCCTTAATCGCCTTGCTTGGAAGACTAGTTATAGAAAATTCTATTCTATTCTAGTTGTACATCGAATTTTGGTCAAGGGTAAAAAGAGAACGCTGAATCCTGTTTTTTTTGGCGGTACACCTTTAGTCGTCTCTTACGACACCAATAGAAAGGAGAAAGGTACATGACACAGTAAATTAGTGATATAATCTCTTGTTTCAGAAAAATATGAAAATGAATGCAAATCCGAAAAAACCAAAAGTTTCTTGATAGAGAGCAGTAATATGGTTTCGAATGAAGCCAAAAGACCCGGCGCTTACATGTACGAAGAATGTATGACAGGATCTTTTAAGAAATTGGATTTAGATTAGAGTTAGTATAGTTATTAACTTATGCATAGTTTTAAAAAAAGTATTTAGGTATAACCTTATTGATTTTAGTAAGTATTTGTTTCGTATGCACCTAATCAAATTGTAAATGATGATAAAATTGTTAATAATTGTTTCTTAAAATATATTTTCCACTTATTTTATCCTTTGTAATTTGAAATGTAATCAGTTTGAATTACAAATATGATAAGCCACAATGCATTTTAGGTGTACTTTTAAGTATGTATGTACTTAAGAAAATGTTATATATTTAGTAGAGATGCGCCGAATAATGGTTTCACCGAATAACCGAATACCGAATACTATTCGGTTTAACCTTTACCGAACCGGATATTCGGCCGAATTATTCGGTTTACCATAATTTCATTGCTATGCCGCGTAAACAAGTTCTTTCATGTCGCTACGGGCAATATGACCAGCGGACCGTATGTCATTGGCTGATTTAAGATTTTAAAAGTAAAATAAATGTTGACTACAATTTATACATACCTAGTTTAAGAAATATTTTTATTTTTGGTTTAAAATAAATGTTAACTTGAAGTTAATTAATTTATTTTATTAGCTTTATTCAACATATTTTTAATAGCACTTCTTGAATTATAACAGAAGAAGTTGTGTCTGTTAGTTTTATATCGGGTCATGTAGCCAAGAAAATAGAACCGAATATATTCGGCACCAAAACCGAATAATTCGGCCGAATACAAATAGTGGAATAGATGCCGAATACGCCGAATACCGAATACTAAACGAATATTCGGCGCATCTCTAATATTTAGATTTACCAACCGAAAAATAAATCAATAAATAAGATTTGCTTGCTAAGCAAAACTCAATAATATTTTTGTAACATCGAAACACACATAAATAGTCACATTGTATCGACTATACTGAATATATATGTAGTTCAATTCAAAATCTTTGCTTAGTTTTGGGTATAGATTTAGGTACTAATGAATTTTATTTATATGTAAACTAGTTGACCCCATCCACGAAGTCCCGTCCTATTTTACCTCTTTTTTAAAAAAAAGACTGTATAGGTAAATGTTGTTTTTTCTTATTTTTCCTATCCTTTTACAAAAATATCATTTTCAAAATTAGCATAATCGGTCTAGCCGTTCTCGAGTTTTAGAAAGACTAACAAACAGCAGCTCTGCTTCGTAAAATCAGAAAAAAAAAACATAACCACAGACAACGTACAAACTCTATAAGCAACAAGGTGTCTGATAATCCCGTATTCTCATCACGCCAGAACCGTTAGAACAGATGTATTTAAAATTTCGCAACGAGATGGGGTTTACATTAGCAGCATTTAAGCTACTTTTTAGTCTAAAGAGAAAAGTTCTGTTTCTTTGGGCTAATATCAAATTCGCAAAGCGGGCAACAACTGGTACTTAATACATTGCATTGAATCCTGCGTCGTTAATAAAGAATACAATCACCAATATGTTCACTAATACCTAGGTAACACTGAAAATGTTCAGAAAATGAAAAACGGCTTAATGTAGAAAGTTGTCAATACTTTCATTGTTTCTCGAAGTAATCTCCGTTCCTCTCTACATATCGTCGCATTCGATGGAACCACTGAGAAAAGCAGTGGGCCCATTCTTCCTTAGGGGTCTTTCTATGGCATTTTCGTACGCTTTCACCGCATCTTCAGGGCTCGTAATGCGAATACCTCGCATTTTATCTTTAGTTCTTGGGAATTAATGAAAGTCGCAGGGCACCAGGTCAGGACTGTATAGCGGATGATTCATTATCTCGACACCTGCCATAGTCAAATATTCAACAGTCCGTTTTGCGGAGTGCCCTGAAGCATTGTCGTGGTGAAGGAGGATCCTGCTTTGAGGGCGTTGCTGTCGAAAGTTTTTTCCAAGACAACAGGCAAACAGCGATTGTCATACCAGTCTGCAATAACTGTCCTTCCATCTTCTAGCACAACTGTCGCGAAATGACCTTTCCGACCAAAGAATGAGGCAACCATCTTTTTTCCTTGACTTCTTCCTTTCTTTACCTTAGTTGGCCGATCCTCGAAAGGAAACACCCACTGAGCTGATTGTCTTTTGGTTTCGGGTTCGTAGCAGTATATCCAGCTTTCATCACTTGTGACGATGTAAAATACAGCATTAGAGTCACCGCCGTTGAACTTATCTAACATTTGGCGACCCAGTCCATGCGAAGGTGTTTCTGGTCGTCGGTTAAATAATGGCGAATTCATCTGGTACAAAGCTTCCTGACTCCTAAATGTTCATGTAATATTTTTTGAACTTGATTCATACCAATGCCTCGGCTTGCCCGTATCTGCTGATAGGTCACTCTCTTATCTTCCTCTATCATGCGTCGCACAATACTGATGTTATCTTCAGTAGTCGCTGTTAAAGGACGTCCCTCACGCGGATCATCATTGAGATTGCTACGTCCACGCTTATATTCGTTAAACTAATTGTAAATAGTGGCACAAGATGGGGCTTCATTAAGAAATGCTAATCGCAGCCTATCATAGCTTTGTTGTTGAGTAAGCCCACAACGAAAGTCATAATAAATCATTGACCGAAAATTTTCCCGCGTTAGGTTCATTTGCACGTGTAACAAGAGTTTTAGATTTGCCGCCAATTCACAAAAACAAATGACAAATGAATGCAATATACTACATTAGGTACGGATTTAAATATTAACCTGGATCGAGTACTTCTATATCTCATATTTTCAAATGTGCACTCTAATACAAAAGCGCTAATATTACTTTTTCTCTGCCAAATGGAAAAGTAGGAAAACGAGCCAAGGAGATAACTAAAATAGTAGTGTGTCCTTGTCTAGCTAGTATGTTATGGAGAAGGGTGTCCACGCTATAAGTAATTTATGATAATAAGTTTTTTTAATTTAGAAATGACCGGGTTTTTTATCACTGTCTAAAATTGCTTATTTTGATGGTTTGTGTTTAAAAATGATATCTTATTAATTAATCCTCAAAATAAGTGATATTATTGTGTAGTATGATAACTATTTATGATCCAAACATGAATTTAAATATTAATTAAAAATCCTTAGTTTAAGCCACTGCTGGGACTTGAACCTGCAACCTCATAGTGTGAGTCAAGCATTTTTCCAATTGGGCTACCACGGCTCATAAATTATTAAATAAAAATATTTAGTTAGATTTTACTCTATTGTGTATTTTATTGCTGTACAGGATGTCTAAGGATGAATCTGTTGCTGGAAAGTGAAAGGAAACCTAGCAAAAAAATATTTGTTACCCACCAATGAAAACAAACTTTTTCGAAAATATATCAATTTTATCTTTGCTTAAATTATATTCCTCATCATCCAGTACAATCTCTCACTACTGAAAAGACACGAACTAATTAAAAGTATCGCAAACAGATAATTAAGCTTAAGATTAACCCCCAGGAGGCACTCGGGTGCCACGATAACAATTGATTTCAATTGTGTCTGGAATAACTCAATTGTGTCTGGAATAACTCACGATCGAGGGATTAAAAACGTACGCCAACGAAGATACTCTGACGGGGAAAAAACTGACGATGCGACAACGGCTGCATATAATAATTTTATTGAATAATGTTTAAATTTCTAATAATTTTTTTGTCATTAATTTCTTGTTTTATTTCCTTTGCTCCGATTCGGTCCTAAACGAGTCTACTACCACTTCAACTTAACGATCTACTGTAACTCTCCTATTCAACAATGGTAAAGAACATACCTAATTAAATAAAGATAAATTGCATGGGCTAGCAGGTGACTATTAGTGCTTAAAATCCGTTTTATATAGTTTTTAATACAATAAGTATTTACCAATCCAGTAAGGCTATCCGAGGAGATAATATTTTATGGACACCGCATTAGAAAAGGAGGCACTTCTACTTTCGAACCTTTCTCTCGGCTCCTTTTTTTTTGAGATACTGCTGCGCAGTCCAGCTTGAGTGTACGTTCATGACATTAGGTTACCAAAGAGTTGTAAAATTAAAATTTAAAAAAAGTTTATTAGCAATGTTTCTTACTGGCCAGTTTTAAACATTTACAATGTTACCCACGTATATTGCAATATATTAATCTTGGACGAATAATTCATCCAAGATACCAATGTAATCAGTATTGTCTCTAAGGGCTTAAGCTCCAATGGCCATGTTGATTACGTGCACATGTACCGCGCTCTCATGCGGTAACAACTAAGTTCAAGACTTGATTGGTCACGACTGATCTATGATGACAAATTGAGTGGGGGAACATTGGTACAAGGTTCTATTGAACTTTTGAGCAATGTTGTGGAGTGGCGTACTCACCGGTTTTCAAGGTGTCGCCTGCTCCGAAGTTTTGGATTCGATTTCAGGATTGGTCAATGAAGAAAAAGACTTTATCACTGCAAGTGCCGGCGACGAAAAATGATCACCCGAACGCCGTGGACGGCTAAAATAAAAAATAAACAAATATTAAGGTACTTTAGTTGTATATAAAATCAAAAAACATAGCATCAAAATAGGTGTATCATGAATAAAATTGAATCGCTCTAACTCACTAAAAACGTCGCAAGAGAATCAAATTGAATTTAGGTTTTTGAGTTACTTTGAATTTGAGCTTTAAAAATATCATAGACAATATTTTAAATGATATTTTAAGCAATTAAATTGCAATATTAATATCAGTATTTAAACTTGAAAAATTATATCTCAGGCGGGACTCGAACCCGCATCTCTTCGCATGCCGGGCGCGGCGCTTTAACCATTAACCCGGCATGCGAGGAGATGCGGGTTTGAGTCCCGCCTGAGACATGATAGATATTCATAAAATCTGAATTTTTCATGTGTTGCCAGCACAAAATAGAACACCACTACCCCCTCGCATCATATAGGTGCCATAACAGACCACTTAAAGAGTATAGTGCAGAAGGGACGGGCAGCAGCGTAGCCTCAGTACCAATTAACTGAGATCACTAACCCAGTTGCCAAGCGTAGCGATTGTAGCAAATCTTTCTTTTGAAGAGACAATGCACTATTATGGGCGATGTCATCATCGCCAATAAATAGTCATCTGAATTAGCAGCAAGACCTGAAAATATCACTTAATTGAAAATTCAAAGAAATCTGTTTGTAATTTTCAAGTGCTTAAGTTTAATGTACATACAAGTTATAATACACGCGTGCGCATAATTCTCGCACCGGGACACTGCAGACTTGATTGAATGCATAGTCGTGCCTGATCAGTCAATGGGTGCAATTATGTATAGAATAGACTAGATGACAATGGACGGGGATTAGACCTTTTGTTCGATAATGCTCTATGGATTTATGCTTAGCTGGGGTAGAAATAGGCGCAGAAATGTTGCAAAAGTAACTAGTTTTACAGGCACTCGGTAGGGTTCTTTGAGTCGTAAAAATAAGTCGTGCCAGAGACCTGTAATAGGCGGTTTGGAATACTCTTACGTAAGATTAAATTTAAAGAGAGAATCATACGACAAGCGGGGTTTATTATAAAACACTAGCTTTTGCCTGCAGCTTCGCTCGCGTTAAATGTGGGGTAGCACGGTTCCCCTTTCCTGATTTTCCATACCCTATTTTAAGGGCTGAGGGAAGATTTCCAAAAAAAAATAAGAACGTTATTTTTCGTTGGTAGCAAAGAGTCTGTGTACCGATTTTTAGCTTTCTACCTTGAATACTGCGAAAAGTCCCGTTATAAATTTTACCCTCTCTTTCAAGGATTGGGGGTGGCTATCCAGATAAAAATGATGCACGAATATTTTGTTAGTCACAAAATTAAATACTAATTTTTAGCTTTCTACCTTGAAAATTGCGGAATGCTTCATACAAACTTCCACCCCCCATTTTAGGAAAGTGGGGGATTGGAAAGAGTCAAAAAGTAGCCTATGTCATTTTCCATCTCTTCAACTATCTCCACATAAAAAATCAACTCAATTCGTCGCTCCCTTTTGCCGTGAAAGAGGGACAAACAAACAGACAAACACACTCTTCCATTTATAATATTAGAATGGATTAAAATTTGAAAAAATCTTTAAAAGTTACTTCTGGATTTCTTTTGTCGATTCCAGAATATTATATATATAATATGTTGAACATATCTGATAAAAATGTATTTATGGTCAATAAAACAAAATAAATAATTATGTTATCAGATTCATCGTACGACCAAAACTAACTTAGATAAATCCTTCGACCGAAAAATTAATTTTCTTAAAAGGTTGTACGAATCTTCGTCTTAACAATGCGCGCACAATTCCCAAGCAGCTGAAGTGCAAATAAGTGAACATTCAAGGATTAAGACAAAAAGCTCGTTCTTCAACAAATTTTTATATACCCTGCATTATTCAGTTCACTAAAACCTATTACTTAGAGCGAAAGGAGTACAATTTTCAATCTGCATTCATGGCGGTGCTTCGAATAAAATAAATATACATAATATTTGAGAGTTTCAGAGTAAAGGTATCCACGGAGGTAATCCGGCGCGCACTTTCAAAACGGATGCTTTTAATGCCATTCCGTATATCGTAGTGCATAGGTACCTAAGGGGTGTTCCATACTGTTAAAACAAAGGTACATTTGGTTACCTACCATATTAATAATAAATCAGTCCTTACCAATATTGTAAATGCCGAAGGTTGTATGTACGTATATATGAATGTTTGTTACTCTGTAGTTAAAACAGTACCAAAATATCGGAAACTCATAAAAAAGATGAATGGTAGAAATCTCGAAATAACTAACTCTTTTGAAAAGAATAATAATAAACTAATTTTGTTGCGCTTAATGTGATCAACAGCGTTAAGTTGTGAGTATCGATAAAAAAACACACTTGGCACTATTTTAATACCAAGAGCCGATATTAAGTAGTACTCACATTAAGAAAGGGCGATTGATAATATTGTACTGGGTGCTGTACTAGTGATTGTCAATCGCCAGTCGCTTCGAACACGCAGATTAGCTACATTTTTATGAGCATGATGGACCTGCCTGTCATTTTTGTAAATTATACGGAAATATCAGTATATAAACTTGAAAAATTTTGTCTCAGGCGGGACTCGAACCCGCATCTCCTCGCATCCCGCCCGGCATGCGAGGAGATGCGGGTTCGAGTCCCGCCTGAGACAAAATTTTTCAAGTTTATATACTGATATTATAAGTGCAATTAAGTTGCTAAAATATCAAATAAAGTAAAAAATTATACGGAAATGTTTATTCGAATAACACCAAAAGCTCGATGTCCCTTGAAATGTGAATTGATCGGTATTCGAATTCACTAATCGAGATTTGAGATATCGGTAAAGTATTCTAATGGTTTTCCAATAATTGAAATTGCCTACATAGAAATCTGATGGATTTACAATTAAATCACGAACTCTGTACCACATTCTGGAGAATATTATTTTTACCAAAAAATAAACCTTTTTATCAACTTATAAAGTATGTCTGTATGTGATAGGGGAAAATTATCACAACTGATCATGTCGAATTATAAAGAATTATTAAAAGTAAGTCTCGATATTCCCATAATACATTATAGGAATTTTGGGAGACAAGTAAACATTTTTATTTGCCGTGTCATTGAATTCAAAAACGCCGTTCTAAACCACAGTCTTTACTGTTGTTTCGTCTTCTCAAACATTTGCAGACACTACCAAAATCGTATTACTCTACGTCGGAATACTCAAATATTACGAGAAGCAATTGTAATACCAAGAAACTCTTGGGATGGATACGCTCATTTTGACTTTGTCGATGTAGTTTTAAAGTTATTCCGCACCTTGAATTTATATTGGAAGAGGTAGATTCGGAAGGAATCGTAGTTGTAGGTACTATTACTATTGTTGCATTTGTTGTTTAAATTACTAGACAAGTTCGAATCGATGAGGTTCTTAAATAGGTTTGGCCATTCCTACTTTAAAATTTGCTTTTCCAATGATACCATGCAACCAGATTAATAATTAACGTACCTTCCAAAATACGACTTAAAACCCACACCCCTTTCAGATACAAGCTAAGTTATAAAAGTACGTTTTCTAAATTTAACCGATCGCGATCGGCTATCGAATCCGAGACCCTTGCGTATGTAAATCGCACCATTAATAAGAACCAGGTCGTCAATCAAGTCCTTTTTACTGACGAAAAACGAAGTATATAAACTTGAAAAATTATGTCTCAGGCGGGACTCGAACCCGCATCTCCTCGCAAACCGGGCGCGGCGCTCTACCATTTCGTAGTTCAGAAATATTCTAATTATTTATAAACCAGTTAAATAAACAGAAAAGGTAGCCTTGTAAAATACGAAGTCTTCCCCTGTTCACGTATTCAGGGATTGTGCGTTCTGCAAATTGTATGTAAAAAATTATTTAGCATTCCTACGGCCGACGCGTAGTATTTTAAAAGGTTCATACATGTTGCTTTGTACGTTTGATGTAATATATTACGAGCTTTTTTAAGCTTTAATCAGTTCAATAAACATCTCAAAAAGCAGACAAAACAGTCATTGTATAATTTAATTTCGTCGGTAATTATTTAAGAAAAAGAATTGTCAATACCGAAATACGTGCGCTCTGGACTATGATCAATCAAATGGAGCCTCTTAGAACCTCAAATCAAAAGATAGTACCCACAACTTAAGTGACGAAAAACCTAAACACTTCTTGCCTAAATAACTCAGCGTCACTGTTTCCAGTTAGCCTGTGACCCTGTCGGTGTAACCTGATCATAACGCTAGGAAAAATAAGAAAGTATGATCGTGTTTAATTTCCTGTTAACTCTTAAGTGATGGTCAGTGTCCCTGCCTATAAAATGTACATCGCTTAGAAATGAACGGTGAAAATTGTCTTTGAGTGGCAATAAATAATTGATGTTGAATAAGTAATGCCTTACCTAAAAATTGTTATTTATTTTTCTGCGGCGTTACGCATGCCCAAAGAGACCACTTGTATTGAATATTTATACAAAATAAATAGCCAACGAAAATAATGAACACGTTAGTCTTACTTAATTTGACATTGTCTACAGGTTCTTTAGCACGGACTCTTATTTTATTAATTGGAATGCATTGGTTTATATTTACTCATCTACTGTGACAAAAAGAGAGGGTTATGATGATTTAAGCAGTCTAATTGTAATAATATTATTACGTACATACGTGTGTATATATGTATAATTCTCTGAAACTCTTAAATTATTCATCCAATTTTGGTGAACAAGATATCCATCGATTCGATAGTTTGACCCGAGAAACATTATTTACTTCATATTTAATGATTTTAACAATACCTAGGAAGCGGTTTTTTTTCATAGTATCCGACTTTGGAAAAAACGGTTTCCTATTTAATATTTTTATTTGCTTGTAATAAATTTTCATCTAACAGTACAAAACGTTATATCCTAACAACTCATAGCCCAAACGCATACCAAAATAGCGAAAGTTTAAAAGTTGTCTTATTTAAAATACGAAAGTACTTAGCTTTTCAATCACTATTTTTGAGGAAATAAGAAGCAATAAAGGTATCTACCACAATAACCCAGACCCAAGAAGATAGAGTAAACTGGTTTTCTTCAAACTCGGTACTTCTGAGCGAGCCCCTGAAAAGCGAAGGCCACTAGACCACGTAGGTCATCAAATATATGATTTAACCCTATTAATACTTGGCTCGCACTGACACGTATATCCCAATCAAACCACAAATGGCCATCAGTGCAACTGTTGTTTACGTATGCATCACTTACTAGTTTAGCATGGTTTAGCTATGATCTCTGTTGTGTGGTTACATATGATTGCAATGTTCAGATTGCATACAAACTTGTTTTGATTCCAATGTCGTAAAGTAAGTAGCTCTTAAGCTACTCGGTTTGTGGAAGTCAGAAACAATTAAAGTACCACAAACACCAAGATCCGAGAAAACAAAAAGTGATTTGTTTTCTCGGATCTTGGGGTTTCTCGGATGCGGGTTCAAGTCCCGCCTGAGACAAAATTTTTCAAGTTTATATACTGATATTATAAGTGCAATTAAGTTGCTAAAATCACTACATAGTATAAAACAAAGACGCTTTCTCTGTCCCTATGTCCCTATGTATGCTTAAATCTTTAAAACTACGCAACGGATTTTGATGCGGTTTTTTTTAATAGATAGAGTGATTGAAGAGGAAGGTTTATATGCATAATAACATTTAGTATCAGCATTGCACCCGTGCGAAGCCGGGGCGGGTCGCTAGTATCAAATAAAGTATTTAATATTTATATTTAAGTCTGATGAAAATCTTTGAGAAATATATTTTAATAAAACTGTACACTTCTTTGGAGTATGTGGACAATGTGGAGTACTTACACTTTTTCAAAGCTATCCGTTTCTAAGGGAGCGCCCTTCGAAAAGTTAAATTATTAGTACTAATAACATATAAAACTCACCAAATGGTTTTTAGTTCTATCGCTAATATAAATTGAGTTAATAATAGGGATTAAAGTATGCAATTGCCGATTATTTTCCCACTTTTTATTTTGTTTATAGCTCTTAAGTATAGTCATATTATTGCGTAATTCTTTTTGTATTGTATCAAAAACTAAATTAAGTAACTTTTGACTAAAAAAAGTGCAATACCTATTACTTCAAAGGAAGTCGTTGAAAAGACCCCTTACAATGTGTCAGCTGACCTTCTTGCTTCAATTAAGTATATTTGTATTATATACTTTGATTTTCAGAAATTTAAATACTATAATGCGTAGCTTTATAACCATCTAACTTTCACCTTTAATTGCATCGAAAACGGTTCAGGCGTTTTTAAAAAAACTAAAAAATTGTTAGTATGGAAAAATGACTATTCTCGATTTCATCCATACAAAACGGCAATTTTATATTTTAACACCTAATAATACACCCGTGTCAAATGCATACAATAATAAAAACTCGCTGACCGTTCTCCTAAAGCGTCAGTTTCGAAATCGACTCGAGTATCATGTCCCCGGTGTTCCTGGCATCACGTCTGGATATCAGAATTATATCCAGCGGTGCTAACGTGGGAAAATTGCAGGTTGCCGTCACAGAAC
The DNA here is from genome assembly GCA_949315895.1 of Anania crocealis. NCBI lineage: Eukaryota > Metazoa > Arthropoda > Insecta > Lepidoptera > Crambidae > Anania > Anania crocealis. The sequence goes on from OX438870.1 coordinate 8,066,901, forward strand.
AGATGAATAGGCCACTACAACCAAGTATCAATCCGATTGAGACTCTATCCCAACAGGGACACGTGTCTTTATTCTAAAAATGCGACGGTTTGGATTCGGTATAAGGTCATTGAGAACAGCTTATGGTTTATTGACTAATTATTTTAGATGTACACAGATCTGACAAAATGATAGCCAAATACACGTAACAGAATTAGAGCAAAAAAATCCGTTAAGAACGGGCGATATTACATTTTTAATGTGTAATGGTTATCTAATGCATATTATCTAGTGCACCATAGCACGAGAACGGGTCGTTTAGTGATTGAACATTAAGCCAAAACTACAGGGCTGAGACAAATGTCACGTTGTGATTTCTGAGCTGCGCACTAATCTCTAAATACTCACGTTTAGTTAATACATTCATTGTTTCATTATTAAAACACATTTAATTTCACTTCAACAATAATCGAGTTTTGTTGTTTTGGTTATTGATCTGTCAATGACAAAGAGCTGTCAGATGCGCATGCGACTGTCCGTATGCTCTGAATGACTAAAATAACGTTACGTTCGTTTGTCTACGTTTAGCAAACGCACGGAACACATACTCTTTTCACAAAGGTGAATGATTTATTTCAATAAATATAACAATATTTTGTTTTCTATTTTTTAAGATTGTGTGTTAACATTAAATTAGTTTATGAAACTTCACGCAACCGAAGTAATTTTCATGAGCCTGGCAGAATGACGTTTTTGACCTTAGACAGATGTTTAAAAAAGTTAATAAACAATAGTAGTATGGCAGGTTTACAAACATTGGAAATTTATTAGGGAAAAATACTTGTCTTGAGGACTGGTTGTTAAAGAAAAGAATTTAATCAAATGATCAGCCTTTAGTTAATATTAGTAATTGGAATATTAAAATAATGTTAATTAATAACCTAAAAAGTTTGAATGTTTTCTTGTTAGTTTAATATGTGTTTTACAAAGAAATAGTTCTTTGTGATGTTTCGATTGTTTTGGGGAGATTTGAGTTAGTGGACTGAGCACTCGGAAATTCCTTCGTGACAATGATTTGCATTTTTGCAATTTGGAGGTCTCGTTCGAGGATTTCATTTTGATTGAATTCATTTCGGTATACGGTTTGTGGTCGTAAAGATGTCGAGGAGGACACCTTCTCTCTGGCTGTCGGCCAGGAAACCGAAGGAGAAAGATGGAGGCCGGCACCTAAATTTTGTTACCGGCTTTTATCGCCATGTTTAATATTATGTTGTTCCGGTTAAGTGCCGTAAGTATATTTGCTGATTTCGAAGGATTTTGTTCATTTGGTTGCTTCATGCAGTTCTGTAACATAAGTGGTTTCTTTCAGATCTTTTGATGGCCGTTCCGCTTGGTTTGGCTACCAGGCTTAGCACATTACCTTCCGTTTTTATGCTGACTTTCCGCTGATCAAATGAAAGACGCAAGAAGCTTTTCTCGATGAGATTCGGGTTGGTACCGCGCCACGTGGATGCATAAGGTTACCCTACCCTATCTTTGTTGAAGTAAGTGGAAACATCTTCTTAATCCAGTTAGCAGTCTACAATTCCGGTTGCCGTTTATTAGTATTCCGTTCATAATTAAATTCAGATTATTCCGTTTCGTATAATTTACATGATAAGTTTGGTGGTACAACTCGCTCAGAAGTAGGGGTAATTCAAAGCCTTACAAAGGACTCACGCCTGAGATATCTGTGTAGCTTTTTAAGAGGTGGTAAGCTTGGCCGGAGCAAATCAATATATTCTGTTAATTCATGCTCGTCTCTTTATTTACCACCTCATCCTGTTCATCCACATCAACCCCTACACCCCCTCCAACCCCTAAACGTTGCACAAAAAATCATAACATAAATATAAAATAAATCAGAAATCCTAGAATTGGTCAAAATGATCTGTCTGCCTTAGTTGACTTGTGTCACCATCTCCTCTGTGAAATTGGAAGGCAAACGCAATTTGCTCGGCGAGACGACATTTTTCAAACATAAAAATGTTATGAGATTTAAAAGTTTGACGGGCCCCGCGTTAACTGAGTGCTGTAATAGTCAGGAAATGACTGGCTAGGATTTATAACACCAATTTGCTTTATCAATAAGGTCGATGGAAGACAAAATTAATTTCTTAAACTAGACATCAAAAACACAATATTGTTTTTTTACTATTATGAGTTTTTTTTTAAATTTAAATGGTTCCAACTTTCAGCTATATTACTACCGGTTTAAAAATATACGTGCTTTTATAATAAATATAAAATACACGTCGAAATGAGAACCTCTTCTTTTTTTCGTCAATTGTAAAATAGATTTAAAATTACTATAAACATTAAAAGCGGGGTTTCGCTAAACATTATAAAATGTAATGCGATACCAATAAACTTACTATATCTATTATCTAATAGATAATCCTTTATCAGAGTCTTTTAGTGAGTCCTAATTATCATCATCGCAATTAATTTATATGATCTGAGGCAATGCCTCTCGGAAAAAAAATACTTTGCTGCCATCTCTTGGTAGGTATGGTGGGTTTTTCTAGCGGAATACTTACATAATACACCCATGTCGATATACATAATACATACGACAAGAAGAGATACCAATGTTTAAAGCGTACCACCATAAACATACAAAAAATTTAATAAAGAAAACATAAGGTATTGAGTTTTTGTTCCGAAGTAAGTACAGACTGTTAAACATTTTTTCCTATGGAAATCAGAAACACCAAAGGTACCACTAACATTAGGGCCCGGGAAAAATACAAAAAAGCGATCACTGACTGTCACATCACGGAATCGAATCCGAGACCTCAATGCTAGCGACCCCTTGAAAACCGGTGCTTCTACTACTCCACCACGTAGGTAGAACATATTTTATTATTAAGAATACGAATATTAAGGTCTGCTCGTTTTGTTTTTCCTGTTTATTTCGGCTTTCCTTTGATAGAACTAGTAGTGAGAATCAAAGCAATCGATCTCCTTGATATAGTCTGAGAGGATCTTCGATGAATGCTTTCATTTGTACTATAGTTTATTATATGTAGTTAAGGAATATTACTCTTTCTTTTAATCTTCTAATTAATGTAAAGGTTCTAATAAATTCATTGATGCGAGTAAACTACTAATTAATTTTACTGACGCATCAACACACTGCTGTCGTGTGGATGCCACATAAATAGAATAGGCCACCCCTTCTCGTTCTAATGGGTGTTGTAAAGGACTGCCAGAAGACAGGCGTCTCCGTCCCAACTCTACTTGATCCCATCTCTACCCGATTTAAAATTACCTAACAAAAATCCCAACTCTATATAATTGGCCTTAACATCTTTGAAAAATGATTTAGGTAGCATCACGGCACTTGCGCTCGCGACTGAAAAGGCCGATACGGGATAAGATCTCCCGGCCGCATTTGCGGCAAGTGTATGTACATCCAGGTAGTCGGGGGTTGGCGGCTAGCTCGTGATACCGCAAGCGTTTTTCTTCCAACAAACCAAACCAGGCATCGTCGTGCTTTGACTTACCCTCGTGGACTTTAATCCCAACTCTACCCGATATGATAAAAGGTACAGTCAAAATGAAAAACCTTTAAACGATATAATTTTAATTTTAAACGGCTATACCAAGCGCGTAAGTATTACGTATTTTCTAGAAGAAAAAAGAACTTGCCTATTGATAAGCTAACCTATAAAACCAATTTGATATTTAAAACTACGTCCGACTGTTTTAAAACCACCGAACTTTGAACGAAAATTTGTTACCGTTATTTCAACATAAATGAATCAGTATTAAAACAATTAATAATTTAAATACGAAATCTTTCGCGTAGCGGATTATGTGACCGTTTTCACTCATGTGGCTGCGGGCAGGGATTTAAAGCTCTTTTTATTTTAATGAAAATTGTGCTTCTCAACACTCTTATCTTAGGAATTAAGCTTGGACTAACAAATCATGTATCTGATTTAAATGAGGAATATTTTATGAAATGTTTACTTTCTTTTATTAATAGTGGCTTCATGTGCCAGGTGCAATTTTAGGAATTAAGTTGCCTATAATTGTAATGAGAAAATAAATATATTTTATTATTATTTTATAATTTAAATTCCCACAGTTTGAATTATAAACTATTCTAAAGGGAACCGTAAATTTTTTGAGAGCTATTTTAGTTTATAACCTTTTTTTATGTCAAATTTCGTCAAGATTTGTTCAAATATTCTGGCGCAATTGAATAAAATGTTATATTAAGTGAGTTAACAATCAGGTAATGAGAAGTTTAAATCACATACTAATGAGAAGATGCTTATCCTTTGAATTTTTTGAGTAGTTAGTTGTTTTGGGGTTTCTACGTTGTGTTTGTAAAATGTATTTACCTTGTTTTAATATACCTGCACTGTAACATGATTCGCGACAATGCATTTGCGACTCATAAGTATAATAGAGACCATGAAAGTTCTGATCGCTGAATGTCAACGTTAAAAACTGAATTGTATTGTAGCTTCCACATCAACTATACATTTTTGTATAAAATTCAACATAATAATATTTCAACTACATCACTATCTCCATTGATGATGTAATTATTTGTTTATTTATTTACAACAATGTTTAGAATTAGGTTTTACAGGCATTTTTAACCACAAAGTCGACTAGTCGGCTTGACTGTGTGTTCTTGGTATTCAATTATGCCATACCAGTAATGCCAAAGCTTGTTATATCTATGTAATACGAGCTGTTGCCGTGACTTCGTAAGAGTGTAGAAACTGTCCTGGAGGAACCATGTTTATTGTTCGAGATTAAAAGCAGCCTATATGTTATATATGCCTAATAGACAATCTTCGTGTTAAATTTCATCCCCATCCGTCGAATAAAACAACATCCATACACACATTCGCATTTATAATGTTTGTAAGTGAGTACCTGCGAAAAGTAGGAAAATCGTTTATGGGAAATTGTATTCGTATTTTCAACAAACTACCACAGGGTATTGCTGAACTCCCTGTACATAAACTTAAATCGTATGTCAAAGTAATTTTAATGAAAAAGGGCTATTACACTGTCTATGATTATTTAAATGATAGAAATGTATGGCATTAAATTGTCCCAGCTCGTACTTGCTTAAACCTTGTAAAAATCACCTTACCTTGTAAAAATTTATTTAAAAAGAGGCTGACAACAGTGAACGAGTTTCTTGCGCTGCTTCTTCTCGGCACTAGCCCAGACTTGTCCCGAAGCAGTGGTAGGTTTAAATTGGGACGTGTAAAAGCGCCTCCTGGGGCCTATTTGCAGATATAAAACTGATTTAACTGATGATTTAACTGATTTAACTGATTACCTATTCCTTTGCTAATATCTAAATAATCTTTAAAATATATTTTAAATGAGTCTTAGTATTTTGTTAGTGTTAGCTTTTAAGCCGGATTAATTTTTAAAGAATTATCACTTCTCCGCTCCTCCGTAAACAAATTTTACTTGAACTTTCGTCATTATACTTTTCAGTAGTCTGTCTGGCTTTCAGACCAAGCTTGAATATTCAGACCATTGTATTTAGTATATCTTTTATGTGGCCCTTATTCTGATAAAGTTAAAGTTTATTATCACAAGGTAAATATTTGACCATTAAACAGACGCAAACTATTTATCAAAATGCTACACTCTGTTTGCAGTTATCTCGTATAAACTACATTTCATATAAAATGATTAAGACAAGTGAAGTTGGAATACGTTTTAGTTTATCATCTTAGCTTTGGTTGTGTTTCGTAGTTGGAAACTTTTATCATTGGAATAAGACCAAAGATAGTATACGGAAAGACCAATGCTTATACTGTTCTCTTGAGTGCTGTGGACAGCCTAGGAGATCTGTCGATTATTTTTATTGAGTCGTTAAGTAAAACTTCATTGTTGTTATTTACAAGTTTTTTTTATTTAGTCTTACGCGGGACTTGAGGGTAAGCTTCTATTATCGTAAGCTCGTTTTGGTAGTAGAATTGACTTGAACTGTCACCTAGTAGCTGAAGGGCGTGGGTGCAAATGCCACCTAAGACAGCGAAATAATTTTTCAATTAATGGTTATTTCTGTTTTTTGTCAACAGAGTGTCTGTTGTCTTCCGACCTCCGTATTTGAGTGATATGGACACCAAAGTTAAAGACGTTGCCAGCTTTTAGACCTCTAGTTCTAACCTCGGACTGGTCAATGTAGAAAACCACGAACTTCTTGGAAGTACGTGTTTGTGAGACCTTCATTGCTTCGAATTTTATAAAACAATAATCACTGTCTTCTTTAAGTACGAATTTGAATTGATGAACTTATATTCTAGATTACAATGAAACTGAATAAATTGAAAGCGTTTAAAATAACTTCTTTTAAATCTTTAAAATCACAATAACTTGCGAGGCAATTTTGCAAAACATAATATTCCTCTACATTTTCATCTTACCCACCCCGTACCCCGATCACAAAATGCAAATTAATACAAAGTTAATATCTACCAGAAAAGTAATTTTCATGAAATCCAACGAACTTATTAAATTCAAGCGATCCTTATATTTTATCACTGAAACTTTTAAGTGTAAATACAAGTTGAGAATATAAAAATAGATTTAATATTGCCATGTTATTTTTATTATGAATCACTTGAACTTGAACAGATCTATCACTCTTTGCCTTGAATAAGTGTAATCTGTTACAATAATTGTATTATACCTGAGAACAACCTGATATAATAAAATTGTAAAAGTCGGTATAAAAAACACTTATTATAGAAAAACGAATGCGGTCCTTCAGTAGAGTAAAAGAACCCTTTTTTAAATATATGTCTGTATGTTAGTACACTTGCCATGCTAAAACTACTGCATAAAGAATTCAGTTTTCGTTGATGCAGGCTCCATTTACTTAAGCAATAATAGAGGATCAGACCTCCAGAACTTGGAATATAGTTACTGAGTATGGAGGTAAACGTGTAGAGAGAAGACGCTACTGCTGGTCTTTTTTGGGCAGCAAAGTAAGACACTCACCTTGGTTCGTTCTTTAGTCGCTTTTTAGGGACCATTAATTAAGAGAAGAAGCTGAGATAATTTTCAAATAGATGCAATGTTTTTAATACTAACAAAGGATCTTGTAATTATAATCAATTAATGATTACAGCGTCACATTCCTGATTTGACCCCACAGTTAGTACCAAATAAGTGCAATTGTTTGGCAGAAATCAAAAACAACGAAGGTAGATACCGCAAAATACCCGAGCAAGTTTACAAACTTATTTTGCTACATTGAGACGTCTGGGAATCGAACCTGGGACCTTGCAGCATGCGATATCTTGTAAACCGGTATAACACCACTTCATCACAAGGTAATTCAATAATATAAAATGTACACGTTTGTACAAGAAGGCATATTATGAAAAGTCTGTGCTGGGCTGATTATGACTTTAATAATGAAATTAGGTGATAATATTATTTTCTGAAACAAGAATTTCGTATGCATCTTCCTTTCATAAATCTGGTTAACGGTTATACCAACTTTTTAGCATCTATGGAGACTGTGCGGGTGCCAAGTAGCGTTGCAAGATTGGTACCCTTTGAAGTGCCTGGGACTTGAGACCCAGAAGAAGGTATAGAGAGTGTCTTCTTCTGACGTGCATCAGCGCTCATCTTCATAACCCGAGTTTTTTTTTATTGTTGAAGGGCTTGCTCTTAGCTTAACACTGAAGCCTCGAGTTGAAAGGAAGCCTACGATGGAGCTAGCTTAGCCAGTAGCAGTCACTCTAGTTCTACATTATCTTGGGGTTGTAGTCATTGAGGAAAACAGAAGCAGGCAGGGCGTTCCACACCTTGGCAGTGCGCATCGCGAAGAAGAAAGAAAGTTGTAGGTACGCAATTGCGGAAAGTTCACCAATAAAGTTTGATAACCCACAGTTCGTGTGCTTTCTCAATCGTAGAAGGGGGATGGCGGAATGAGATCATGCATGCATTAATACGTTAGGATACCTAAAACATTATCCTTAATTCAATTAGAGAAAACTAAAGCAAAACTTCAAAAATGCCTTGTGTGGTTTTACAAATGCAGCAAATGCAATTTCAGCTTATGCATGTATTTAGCACGGAGACTGTATTCAAATAGAGAAAAGAAAATACTGGGACAAATCTTTTCCGGTGCATTCGTGATGTCGAGCAACAGCCGGATGGGAGACGGTTGCCGTAAGTAATTGAATCTGCCTTTATTTCTACAGCTACTGCGGCATAGCACGACTGGAACAGATATAACACTTTTGTGGAAACTGTATTCAACATTGATACGGACACAACATTTTATAGGAAAATGTATTTATATCCTATATCCTAGCTAGCCTAGCCCATATCTGTTCACTGCTACTGTTTCTCAAAAAGTAGGATTCTGTTATATTCGCCACGTTCGATAGGCGGGTTTTTTAAATTAAAATTTCTATTTAAAAACACTTCCGCCGTATATGTTTTAATCAAATTATTTTTTTCCTATGTAAAGATTTAGCACTTTTCTGAAATTAGTGTGTGTACATACAGAATATAAGTCTTAAATTATTGGGTAATCTGTATATTATCATCATAACAGTGTGTAACAAAAATTAAACTTATAATTTTAAGTATGGAATGGCTTTTTTCCTTATCCTATAACTGCGTTCTTGGGTAGTGTCGCGATGTGCCCAGAGTTATGAAATTTAATAAAAAGCAGTACTTACGTGCAATCGCACCGCAACTTTCTGTTGTCAGAAAAATCTATGTCGGTTCTTAGACACTGATCGGGGGAGTCGAACTTTCAACTCCAATATCCAATATTGTGTGGTGTTTGAGTTTTATTGAAATTGCTTAGAAGAAAAAACTCGTTTTGAAATAACTATTACATTTAGCAGAAGATGCTTTGTTAATGTTTTCATACATTATTGTTCTTAATATCAATGGGTATTTTCTTTTGAATACATTTAAGTATATATCAATCATTAAGATTTTTTTACACTTTGCCCACTCTTGAAATAAAAACTTTAAAATTTAGAGACTTCCGCCATATGGCCTGATATTTGTCAACCTGAAAAGGAATAACTGTGACTATACACAAATTGAAGACTTTATCTGATAAAGTTAGTTGGAAAAAGTTTGATTTCTGTCCGATATTATAAATTGCCACTGCTTCGAGACAATTGTCTGGGAAGAAGCAGCGTAAGAAAATGTGCCACTATTATTTTCCTTACTTTAAATGTCAGAAGAAAAATATACCAATGCGACCTAAGACCACTTAGTATAATCACTGACAGTAAAGTAGTATTTTTTTATCAAAACTACTTAACGGACGAAATATGAACAGTTGGTTCAGCAATAGACTAAGGTAGTTAATTGAAAACGTAAATAAAATAACCGACAAAAAAATCTGACTTGACGCAGATTAGAATCTAGAACGGCAAGTTTATCTTTATGTCAAACAAATGAAAGATAAGACGCTTGAGTGACAATACGGCTGCGCAAGACTCTGGACTCTACTCAGAGTGACAGTGGGTCTAGCACAAAGAACTATCGACTTCGAATCGTTTGCGTATCGAAAGCAAACGACACAAAGTTCGTGCTTTGTTTTGTAGTTCTCGTTTTGACCGCGCGAGCGCTGTTTAAGTTTTCATACTAAATATTTCGATGGCGATACGAACACGCAAACGATTCCAATTCGATAGTTTTTCGTGCTAGACCCACAGGTGAAGCAAATGGCGTCAGTTAAACTATTAAAATTAGCGTGAATTCAATTGTCCGTAACTATACATTCTTTTAAATTCAGTAAGGAATTCAAGCAAGCAATAAATAAGTTGGGATTTATAGGGAAAATAATTGCGCAATTGGTTTTGACGAAGTTCAGATTTACTACTAAATTTTATCATATGAACTCAATAGTATTATTAATATTTCTAACTTTATCGTAGCTAATTTATATTTACACCGGACAATAACTAACTTAACCGTACCAAAACAATAGCACAAACGAAGTGCAACCGATTTATATCCCGGTTTTATATCCGGATGGGCAAAAGACAATAAAGACGATCAATTATTCCCAGACGCGAGACAATAGGATCCTTTGAGGGGGGCATAACAGGCTAACGGTCACGCCTTGCCGATACAAAGGTCAGCAAACGCCATAGAGTTCCCATTATTACCCCTTTTATCTGATTGTAGAAAATATGGGTAAGGTTTTTCGAGTGGAAAAATGTTGGTCTGTTCTATTTTTTTTATTTATTTAATATAATCAATTACAGTTAATAACAGTACTTAATAAACCTCTTGGGTTTGTGTGTAGCACTATATAATAAAGATTCGTCTTTATATAATTTAGATCAATAATTAATACCTTAAAAAAAAAAAATTTTCAAGTTTATATACTGATATTATGAGTGCAATTAAGTTGCTAAAATATCAAATAAAGTAATACCTTAACTATTAAAAATAACAAGAATACCCTTATTTAAATAATAACCATAATGTTACCTTTATACAAACTACAAAAGCGATAACAGGTGTTCTTTTAATTTGTGTTTTATGTTTCGCTCATTGATAACACTTCGTAAGGCGGTAGGCAGAGAATTTATCATCCGCGGAATCAGATATACGCTCGTCCGTTCACCGTAGTAGTTATTGGCCGGTGCACTGTGCAGTTACTAGTTTGTTTTGTGCGACTCGACGCGTGTATACAGGATGGTTTATTTGGACTTGCAACTGGCTATCAAAAAATTGTTCTTATAAAAGACAAAACTTGACCTTGTCATGTATGGGTAGTGTTTTGCAATGTTTGAAGAGATCACACTCGTTTTGAAATTTAGATTTATCATTCGGCAAGCTAATTAATTTTAGTATCCTTACTTGTAATCTATATATGGTATCCAGATAGGTTTTAAACGTCCGGCCGTAGCTGGATAATCCATACGATACGATCGAGTCAAACAGTGCATTATACAACAAAAGCCTAGTTCTGTATGGTAAACGATTTTTTATGACATAAAACTTTGCTAAGATCGCTCGAAGCTTGTCACATACTCTCGCAATATGTGGACCCCAATTAAATTTATTGTCAATGAGTAAACCCAAGTACATGTGAGTATCAACCTGTTCAATTAAGGGGCAGTTAAGATCGCATTTAGTTGGAATATTGTGTAGGCAGGTGTGTTGGTTGTATTACAACTGGTTTAACGTAAAAAACCTGATCGGAAAGGTACAATCATAATGCACATGCTCGAAATCGATGGCTTATGTTACGCTAATGTAACCTAATTATTTGTTTCAGTTCAGTTGAAACATAAAGTAGGTATGACCTAGGTAGGTTCACTCGTAATATAAAAAACTATGAAATATTATTATGTTGACCTCTTAAATTTTTTTTATGTTCCTTACAATAAAGTACCTGTCGTCCTTAGAATCTGATATGCGACACCTAACTATGTGCCTTGATAATGAAAAAGTAATAATTTAATTCTGACCCATTTTGGTCACATCGGGACATATTGGCAATTTTGTTTCAGTATTTTATGTTTAGCTTTATAGTTAATGCACTATAAAGGTTTTTCCATTTTGAAAATTGTTTTTCATATCCTACTATGTTATAAAAAATACTGATGCCAATGAACAAATATATCTTAAAGTTTCATCCAGTGTACCTTCTTCTAAAAATGCAGTCAATTTTACCGATTTACCAAGGATGTCGAAATGCAACTTTTGCCAAGGTAGAATTTGCAATGCATACTGGCAATGCTTCGCGTTCCAGTGATGAGCTATCGAGAATCCATCTCGGTTTGCGAATTCATGCAAATCACGGATCCTGAGCCCTGGGTATTTGAATCTGAAGGTTTTGCATATAGTTTTTGTAATCTTATTGTTTGGTTTTTGAAATAATTTGATTGTTGACTTTAGGGACCTTATTTCAATAATTTTACCGTTTTGAACTATAACGCTCAGTAATAAAAGTTGAAGATAATTTATATCTTATTACTGATTCATCAGTAACTGGCAGCAGTATTATAAAGGTATCTTATTTCTTACTTCTGTCATTTTGCTTTACCTAAGTGATCAGGATACGAGATACTAACTAACGTTAATTTGTATCAGACAAACTCCCAGACAGACTCCATTGAACTTTAGCTACACATCCAATATTAGTTGAATATGCTGAAGTTTATGAGGTAAGTATTGCAAAACAATTCTTATGTGAATAGCGTAAAATCCAAAACGATTTTAACTTACTTAGGGTGACGAAACTTCTACCAACAAACTGACACCACTTTATGTTGATTTTTATATTAAGGGATTTTTATTTTAAAGACAAAATATCACTGCTATTATCTTGAAATTGAAATTCAGCCTTAAGCAGATTTATTATAATGCGTTCGTTTAACACAAAACATAGGCAAGCTCGTAATAAGAATTCAATGACATTGTATAAAAAAGTTTTTCAAACTCAGATAAGGATAATATTATATTTTTCATTAAACATTACAAACCAGATAATAAATCAATTAAATTTATTTATTTATTAAGCTATTGCATAGCTTCTATCGCGGGCCTTGAGCGCGGGGACCGAATCCAGAAATTCCGTAACGAAAAAACATCACGCTCCCCACTTCGACCGGCACAGCGGTGATACGGCTGTTCGACGAGGTGCGTGCGGTTTGACGAGGCGTTTGTCATTCGACGAAGTGGGTGCCGTTTAACTAAGTGGGTGCCGTTCGACGAAGTGGGTGCCGTTCTACGAGGTGCCGTTCGACAAGTTGGGTGCTGTTTGATGAGGTGGGTGCTGTTCGACGAGGTGGGTGCCGTTTGATGAGGTGGGTGCCGTTCGACGAGGTGGATGCCGTTTGACGGGTGGGGTGCTGTTTAACGAGGTGGGTGCTGTTTGACGAGAGGGGTGCTGTTTTTCGAGGTGGGTGCTGTTTGACGAGCGGGGTGCTGTTTAACTAGGTGGATGCTGTTTGACGAGCGGGGTGCTGTTTAACTAGGTGGGTGCTGTTTGACGGGTGGGGTGCTGTTTGGCGGGTACGCTGTTTAACAAGGTAAGTGCTGTTCAACGAGCGAGGTGCTGTTTAACGAGGTGGGTGCTGTTTGACAAGCGGGTGCTGTTTTACGAGGTGGGTGCTGTTTGACGGATGGGATGCTATTTAACGAGGTGGATGCTGTTCGACGAGCGAGGTGCTGTTTAACGAGGTGGGTGCCGTTCGACGAGCGGGGTGCTGATTAACGAGGTGGGTGCTGTTCGAAAAGCGGGGGGCGGTTGCCATTCGACGAAGTGGGTGCCGTTCGACACAGCAAGTGCCGTTCGAGAAGTTGGGTGTTGTTTGACGAGTGGGGTGCTGTTTGATGAGGTGGGGTGCTGTTTAACGAGGTGGGTGCTGTTTGACGAGCGGGTGCTGTTTTACGAGGTGGGTGCTGTTTGACGGATGAGGTGCTGTTTCACGAGGTGGGTGCTGTTCGACGAGCGAAGTGCTGTTTAACGAGGTGGGTGCTGTTTGACGAGTGGGGTGCTGTTTAACGAGGTGGGTGCTGTTCAACCAGTGGGGTGCTGTTTAACGAGGTGGGTGCCGTTCGACGAGCGGGGGGCGTTTGCCATTCGACGAAGTGGGTGCCGTTTAACTAAGTGGGTGCCGTTCGACGAGGCAGGTGCCGTTCGACAAGTTGGGTGCCGTTCGACGAGGTGGATGCCGTTTGACGGGTGGGGTGCTGTTTAACGAGGTGGGTGCTGTTTGACGAGCGGGTGCTGTTTTACGAGGTGGGTGCTGTTTGACAGATGGGGTGCTGTTTAACGAGGTGGGTGCTGTTCAACGAGCAAGGTGCTGTTTAACGAGGTGGGTGCTATTCGACGAGCGGGGTGCTGTTTAACGAGGTGGGTGCTGTTTGACGAGCGGGGTGCTGTTTAACTAGGTGGATGCTGTTTGACGAGCGGGGTGCTGTTTAACTAGGTGGGTGCTGTTTGACGGGTGGGGTGCTGTTTGACGGGTGGGGTGCTGTTTAACGAGGTAGGTGCTGTTCGACGAGCGGGGTGCTGTTTAACGAGGTGGATGCTATTTGACGCACGCAAGCTATGCAATAGCTTTACCGCGGCAGTCTCCGAGTGCCACACGTCTTTTTCAAAGATATAAGTAGTTACGTGACTGTACAACCTAAAAAGCTCTCATAACGGCTTATCTAGGCTAAGCTGCTATTCTTAACTATCCGATTTGGAATCAGAAATACTTTTTAGGGTTCCGTACCCAAAGGGTAAAAACGGGACCCTATTACTAAGACTTCGCTGTCTGTCCGTCTGTCTGTTTGTCCGTCGCTCTGTCACCAGGCTGTATCTCAAGAGCCGCGATAGCTAGACAGATGAAATTTTCACAAATTATGTATTTCTGTTACCGAAATAAGAACAAATATTAAAAACAAAATAAAATCAATATTTAAGGGGGGCTCCCATACAACAAACCCGATTTTTTGGCCGTTTTGGTACGGAACCCTTCGTGCGCGAGTCCGACTCGCACTTGGCCGGTTTTATTATTTCGGATATCTAATAGTGTTGGTTCCGGTTATGGAGCCCTGTCATATCTCTGATACGGATTGGAAGCGAATCTGAGACCTTATGCTGGCGATTTTCGTTATTATGAACATCAGGATTAGTCGGTAGGAATCTGAATTATTTATATTACTCAGCTATTAAAACTGTCTGTTATTTAAGTATTATTGCCAAAGTTTGGGTTAATGTGTGTTTCACAATCATGGCAGAGTCATAAATCTGATTTTTAGGATATAGCACGCAGATGTATTATAGGATTTCACAAAATAAAAATACGGTTTCTATGGGTTAATATCTACATTTCATAAGAACAAAATCGCGGGAAAAAGCCAGTTAATTATATTAAGAACGAAAACGTCCAAATGAATATTGAATAATGTTAAGAAAATTATTGTTATAATCAAATGTTATCTTAAGTCGATCCTTACTTATCTATTACTTAAAAGGTTCTAAGCGAAACTGAATAAGTTTCGTATATTTTTTGTCCGTCCAATTACTTAGGCTGCTAATCAATTACTAATATTGACGTTCAGTCAGTCCGTTTACTTTGAACATTCTCTGGATAAGATTACAATTTTCATTAGTTCCTCTACAGGCGTTATTATGAAACGCTTTCTTTTAGAAGATATTATTTTCTATCGACGTAAAATACAGTGTTTATACTTTTTTATCTATATAATAGTTTTGACCGTGACTTTATCGGCGTAGATTTCAGTATTGGCTTAAGAAAGAAACAAATAATATTTGATTAAAAATTATATGGTACCAACTGGCAGTATGTTTCACGTGACTTTACAAGAAGGCACTCGGAGACTGCCGCGGTAAAGCTGTTGCAGAGCATTTTTTATCAACTTATGCCGATACAACAAATGCCACCTAAGGGCGGGTTGCTGAACTAAAGAGACAAGCGTGATATTTCAAAAGTCATTAAAAGTTCTGCTATTTATCGATAGATGGAAAAACTAAAAAGTATCACCGCTGTGCCGGTCGGAGTGGGGGGTGTTAGGTTATTTTTGTTACGGAATTTCTGGATTCGGTCTCCACGCTCAAGGCCCGCGATAGAAGCTATGCAATAGATTAAAAATTATTACGCCGTTTTCGCGTAATAATAGCGCGCCAAAACGCTATTTTGTCAATATGGCGCTGCAATGGGGTCCATGACATCACCTGCCTGTCTCGTGATCTGCAGTAGCACATAATCATCTACATACATTTGTTGCAAACAAATAACGAAAGTGCGATTAGATCTATATTTTAACAGTGACTTATGTAATAAAATGAGTTTCAAATGGTATGCAGTTCCAAAATGTATAAATACTTCTATAAAAACTTCGGAAAACTATTTGTATCTAAGTGTTCAAAAGAAAGTCTAAGTGTATCGAAAGTGGTTGCAACTAGGTATTTCGGAGTGATCATAATAATAACATAGCGAATTGTACAAATATTTTCTTCTGTGAGGACCATTTCGATATAAGTAAATATAATATTTATATTTTTTAATAATTACGAATGTAAATATTTTGTTATTGGTTTAAGGTTATAATACCTACCTCTAATGTTTTTAACAGAATGCGTCTTGCAACTCACTTCGAATATTTTTACGATGTTTTCATAATATTAGCTCAAAATTGTAGCTACAGTCCTATGATTTCAATAAACATTACACATAAAGATCCCGTCTAACTAGTTTGTTTGTTACAGATTTTATATGAATGGGCAGGTTACTGCGTTCTGCTTTACAAAATCGTTGTCCATAGTAAAAGTGATTGACAGAATTTGTAAAATATTGGAAAATAAAAAAAAAACAATGGATACTATTATTATAGGAAAATATATTCATAATATTTTGAAAAGCTATTAATTAAAACACAATTAGGCAAACGAAGTTATCAAGCAGGTGACGTCATCATAAACCCGACCAATCAGGAGAGTTTCGTGTCACGTGACAAACGTTTAAATAAATGCATTTTTATTACTGGATTTATAAATAAAACCTTTATTATTTTCAACTTCCGTTACTAAATAACCATTTTTAACCTCAAAATATAAGCTGATAATAGTAATTCGCACTTTATTTTTCGCATTGTCAAATAGCCTATTGTAACCTGTTATGTGTCTTGAATAAATAAAATAAAATAAAATAATATGATAGTTTTAATCCAGAAATCTTATTTTAATTTGTGTAGATTATTTGGTTGGCACAAACTCAAAATTTTCTTTTATTTCCATAAGAAATGCATTTTTTTTTAATTTACATCAAACATATAGATATAATTTTGGAACCTTTTCTTTCTATGCTAAGGTCCAAAATCATTATGTAGAATGAAACACATAAAACAAATCGCTCGAATAATTTTATGGCGTGATTCCCCATGACTTGTCTATTTTGTATTCTGCAACTCATTACCCTACATTTGGGTAACCCTCTCCACTTTGTAAAACAGTTTCTAACCGATGAAAAAAGGAGGCTTTCAATTTGATGCGTATATGTTTTTACCAAGTTTTTTTTGTTTATTGATATCTCAAATTTTGTCCCCCACCCCAAAAGAGAAAGGAAAAAAGGGTTATATCAAGTTTTATAGAAATGTAAATGTCTACAAAGCTTTTCCCAAAGATCTCCATTGAATTATGTGGTACGGGATCATAAATGTAAATAAACGTATTTTAAAATGAAATTATTACTAATGTGATGGTATAAATGTTTTTAAGAACAAACTTACTTAAGTTACATATTATACCAGCAGCAAGTACCTACCGGCGCCTAATACTTCGGAAAACTATTTTTATGTATCTCATTATAACTGAAAAATTTTCTCAGGAGAATAAAGCTCTTTAAACCTAAATGCTTGACCACCTTTTTTGTGTTCAATTACTTAAGTCAAGCTCAAAGTTCTTATTTAATTAAATTAAAAAGAAAGAAAACCATATTATACATACTACAGGCACAAAATTGAAATTGACAAGCTTTATTTTTAACTTGCCTGCCAAGAGTAGCGATTATGGAAGAATCATCCTTTTATAGAGACCCGTGGACTAATGTAGGGTAATAATCGTTATGACATTTTTTAGGTTCAATATTGTTCAGTTGAATGTATTCTACATCGCTAAAACACGACTCAAACTGAAAACACAAAAATACAAAGCTTGTAACAAATAAACTAAGCAATGTGCTTCCCTTTTGGGCGATAAGTAAAATAAATTCAATAGGAAATTTTAAAATAACCTCTGAATATTAAGCGATTTGTGCTGTCGCTAAAAATCTAATAGCTCTACTCTTTTTCGTCCTGTGGGTGTAGTGAGAGTCGTACTCGAGAAAGACAGCCAGAAATAGCAGATGCGCCAACCCACTTGCCGCTCATGGCGGTTATGGTGAAATCAATAATTATGGAGATGAATCGATGCAATCAATGAAGCTGTGAACTGACATGGGCTGATTAAGATGATGGCAAAAACTTTTTATAATCATGCGTTATTGGTAAATAGTGTCTGAAGTCTAATTTATATTATCATCTCTGCAAATCAACGCCCATTGCTGGACAAATAGACCTTCCAAAAGGATTTCTACAATCTCAATAGTAAACTGTAAGGCAATTTCAGACACTTTTAACTCTTTTATTGTGATTTTAGCCAAAAAAGTTTTCCACTGAAGAGATAGACCAAGTCACCTTTTTCTTATACTTAATTTTATTTATCCAACCATCCTTAATGGCCACAGAATATAAATAAAATAATATTAATTATAAACCAACAAAAACCACGAAATAAGTAACCAGTATCGAGTAGATGTCATGAAAAAGCAAACACTGACAGTCGCTCTATTTAGAATACACTTTTTTGATAAACACTTTATTTTGAAAAGTATTATGAGTATGACTGTGAATGACGTATACCAGTCTAAAAGCAAGCTTTCTTCACCATCCTAAACTGTAGCAAAACAGGCGTACCCTTTCATACTGGAACCACTTAAAAGTCAACAAGATCGCTAATCCCAGTCGTTCTGGTCAAAGCACGAACTTTCCCCGGAATGTGGGTAGGATTATCCGCCCCGAGGTGGGGACACACGGTCAAATATTTCAGTTTTAGATGCCAAAACGTTTTTTTTTATTGATAATGGGCTTACTAGTGGCTTCACACTGAAGCCTAGAGTTAAGAGACAGCCTACAATAGAGCAAGCTTACCCAGAAGCGCGCCGGAAGTTCCTTGCAACGACGGAACACAGCGAGTGCTGTTTGGCGTCGGATTCCAGCTGGATGGTGGTTGACCACAATTTGGCTTGTAAAAGCCTGGCGGCTCCTTGCGGAGCCTTCCACCACTAGATGGATCACTCAGTCATCACCACAGACTGTGGAGACATTGCCTGGGGTGGACCGCTAGGATGAGGATCCGGTGGGTGCACCACAAATGTTTCATACGTTCCTAGAGGTTTCTAATGAGCCAAGACATTTTTATGGGCAGCGCTGATTTTTCTAAGCAAGATTGCTATTGAATGAATGTATACTCTTAATTGCACACCACATAAAGAAATTATAAATTTAATTCTTACATTAAGATGTACAACTTAGGCGGCCTTATCGCCGACAGCGATCTCTTCCAGACAACCTTTACAGGAAAAACTATAACGAAAGGGGAAGTGGCGCTAAGTACACTTATTATGGCAAAATGTAAAATTAACAATAAATCTTATGTTAATAATGATGGCAGTTAAACAAAAACTTATTATTACCTACTAGCTGTTTCCCGCGACGTCGTCCGCGTCAAGTTCTGTTAATAAGAATTCGATTATTTTTGCATCATTTTTCACTGATGCTTTGCTCCTATTGGTCGCAGCGTGATGTTATATAGCCTAAAGCCTTCCTCAATAAATAGACTATCCAACACAAAAATAATTTTTCAATTCGGAGCAGTACTTGCTGAGATTAGCGCGTTCAAACAAACAAACAAACAAACAAACTCTTCCGCTTTATTATATTAGTATAGATGTTAGCATACATATTACATATTATTAAACTTTTTATTTTAATATGAAGTTATTTTGCAATAACTGAAGAAAAATTTTTTTTTCTCTGTGTGTCGGTATGGTTTTTCCGAAACCCGACGAGAAAGTGCGACTAAAGGAGTACTTCCTAACGGACAACAGCGTCTCGGTGTTGATTATACCATAGTCTTCCTCCTGTCCAGCCGTGGACAGACAAAGGTTGGCTACGATTTCATTTTAGACTAGTACTAAACGGTACAATAATACAAATATATGTGTTTTTCTATTAATAATAACGCAGCTTTTGACAGAAAAATATAGGTCTCTATGTTATTAAATATTAAGTTTTGATTGGCTTAAGCGGGAATACGAAAGAAATACGAATATACTCTCACATATTTAGGATACAATATGTTGTTTACGAAGGGTGTGCTTGAAATAGATTATTTTATCATCTTTATTGTGTTGCTAAGCCCTTATAAGGAAGAATCGGGAATATGTTATAGGGAATAAGGGATTATCACTGTTTTGTACCTAAATACAAATACGTTACGACTTTTTTGATTCGATAATTCGTCATTTACAAATTATTTGAAAACAAGATCATGTCGAAGTAAAAAAATAAAAACCGGCCAAGTGCGAGTCGTATGCACGAAGATTTCCGTACCATTAACTAGGTAAATAGTAGGTACAAAAATTTAGTTTATGTAGTGCCTACCTGTTACCATTTATTGATATCGAGTAAAAAAAGGCAAAATATGGCGTTTTTTGTATCGGAGCCTCCTTTAAATATTAATTTTCTTTTAATTTTATTATTAATTATTAAAGTTAAAATACAACTTAGTATTTTGTGAATACTTTGAGGGCCTACCTGTTGACATTATTGATAATCGCGTTTTTAATGGGAGACCCCCTTAAATATTTATTTTATTTTGTTTTAAGTATTTATTGTTATTGCGGCAACAGAAATACATAATTTGTGAAAATTTGAACTGTTTAGCTATCGCGGCTCTTGAGGTACAGCCTGGTCACAGGCAGACGGACAGACGGACAGTCGGCCAGACGGACAGACAGCGAAGTCTTAGTAATATAGTCCCGTTTTTAACGGTTGTGTACGGAACCCAAAATTGGATAAGATATAACCCAAGTTTTTGTTAGTGTTTAATATTCTTTAAATCCCTTAATGTTAATGGTATTACTGTATTTAAGATAAGAAAGACACATTTTGCCTTAGACATATTAGACTAGCTTTTGCCCGCGACTTCGTCCACGTGAAGTAGATATTTTTGGTATTTTTTTACTTTTTGCATGCTAAAAAGTCGGTTAAAAAGAAGCCTATGTCCTTCCCCAAGGTCTAATCGACCTTCGTACAAAATTCCATCAAAATCGGTTCAGTGGTTTAGGCGTGAAAGAGTAACACACAGACAGACAGAGATTCTTTCGCATTAATAATATTAGTAGGGATTGGATAGTTCCCAAGTCGAAGGACACACCTACGTAAAAATAATGTTTCGTTTTTAACATCAAAATTACGATAAAACTCCCTGTAACAGTAAATATCTTTTAGAAAATTGTACACTTCATCATAAGAAGCGTTGAGGTCATAAAAAGTATGAACACAATAATGTTCCGTAGGCCTCAGCAGTAAACTCATAATAACGGCCGACTTTGTAATTTAACTTTGTAATAAAATACTCTCCATGTATTCGGGAACATTGTAAAGTGAGATTTATATGTCAAGTATCAAAGTACTTACGTTGTATGTTTGTGGTACCGCATTTTCATCTTCAAAGGTTTCATTGCTTTTAAGATAAACTATGCTAAAAACACGGTTATTTTTGTAACACTATTACAATATTAAATCGTTATTTATTGTTTCTTTTGATTACATAAAAAAATCAAATCAACCATCTTTAACAGTGGTTAAGTTAGACAACGATCACAAGAAGCTTTTTGCCCTACTTTAAACAATAGAAAAACGATAAACGGCTTAGCGCCACATAAGTTTAGTGTTATTTTATTTAAAATTAGCGATCTCCCCGGCTTCGCTGCTTATTGCTTCATAAATAAGCAATTATTTCTTGTAAACAATAAAGGATAAAAAAATGCATGGTTTGCAAACTTTTTGAAGACAAGATGAAGAAAAGAAAAAAACAAGATGACAATCTTAAAATATTTTTTTAGACGTAAAGTCTCGTAAAGTCATACGAAGTCGACAGACAAAACATGAAGATTTACGTCCTGTACATGATCACAAGCCGCCTTAAAAAAAACTATAAATAACAATGTTAACTCATTAAACTTAAAATATTGGTCGCCAGGCACCTTATTAAACTGTGAACTCTTGATAAAAACTAGTTTTCACTCGTTCCAAGACCATTGCATAAACCCCAAGCGAGCTCATATCTGCAATATGAAGAAAGTTCTGGGTACCATATTCGTGCCAATGACCTCAGAATATGGTAAGCCGAAACTTGTTAATCCTTTAAGAAGTGCTTTAGAATACTCGGCACGAACACTCCAAATTCTGTCTTCAAAGAGAACTCAAATACAATACTGTAAGTTTTGCAATATTTTCCATACGGGACAGAGAGACGACAAAATGTGGTTTTTTTTACTGCGTTTAAAAATACTTTTGATGTGTCAATTCGTACTAGGACTTATTTGAACAATTAACCAAAACACTGCAAAGATTCATGTCAAATAACTAGTGTTTGTTATTCGGTGTATGTTTATTAATAGAACTTGCAAAAATCTTTTTCAACATACTAGTTTAAGTTAAGTCGTATGGTGCTTAGTTAAGTATTAGCATCTAAAACTCTTATCTTCATACGGTTGTCGTAAAAGGCGACAGAATAAAGGAGTATAATGCGTAAAGAAGACTATCACCAGCATCATCCGGCCAATCAAACTATTTGCCAAACTGCGAGCGTGATGTCTATGACAAATTATTCTTGTGAGGACTTGAGTCCAGCAGTGGACTGATATATATAACACTTTAGGAGGACTACTAGAGCTATGTGCTGTCCAATTTATTCAATTTTATTACTTCTAAACAAAAGCAATTCTCAAAAAACTAGAATTGTATCATTTTAGCAAATTGCCTTTAATATTTATTGAATCACAGTTAACTGCTTTTCATTCTGGCATTCTTTCGTATTGTACACTAGCGGACCCCACAAACGTTGTCTTGTCTTAACTATAATTTTTTTTACGAAATGGTATAACCACAGTCTATGAACCATACAGTCGTTCGACGCCTATGATCTCATGGAAAATGCCGACAACGTCTAGACAGTATCGTGACGGCCAGGGTTGTCAAAAGTAAACAATATATAAAAATAAATATTTATTGCAGATAAACACTCGTAAAAGTGACACACGTATCAAATTATAAAAAAATACGTCCGCCATCTTAGATTTTAAAAAGGATGGCATAATGGTTAATGAACCTTAAAATTGACACCCATGTCAAGTTATAAAAAATTATGTCCGCCATCTTGGATTTAAAATAGGATGGCATTTTCGTAATCAGTACCCTAATGAATCTCAAAATTGAAACCCATATCAAATTATAAAACAATACGTCCACCATCTTGGATTTTAAAAATGATGGAATTTTGGTAATCGGCACCCCAATTAACCTCAAAATTGACACCCATATCAAATTATAAAAAACATACGTCCGCCATCTTGGATTTTAAAAAGGATGGCATTTACGTGATCGGCAACCCAATGAACCTCAAAATTGACACCCATATCAAATTATAGAAAAATACGTCCGCCATCTTGGATTTTAAAAAGGATGGCATTTTCGTGATCGGCACCCCTATGAACCTCAAAATTGACACCCATATCAAATTATAAAAAAATACGTCCGCCATCTTGGATTCTAAAAAGGATGGCATATCCGAAGCACCCCACTGAACCTCAAAATTGACACTCATATCAAATTAAAAAAAATTACGTCCGCCATCTTGAATTTAAAAAAGGATAGCATTTTCGTAATCAGCAGCCCAATTAACCTCGAAATAAAATTGACAACTATTTATCTTATTTAAAAAAATATATGTTCACCATCTCGAATCATTCGATATCAGCATTCCAATAAATTCCAACAAACAAATATAAAATAATTTAAAACACAAACATTTGTTAGCCCTGAATGCTGTGTCCCGAACTGCTAACATCGTTTTGTTCGCAGTTCGGGCTCGGCCTTCCCGCGTCTCGCCCCTCACACCCCGCACAATTGCCCTGTCTAGACGTCTTCGTCGAACGACTGTATGGTTTATAGACTGTGGTATAACCATGGCATTACCAATCGTTTAGTATTATTACTATGCTTGCTGATACGCAACATTTTTTTTTGGAGGGTATATGTATAAATAGTTTTATTGGTACACGGGAACGCAGGCGACAGACATTACCGGTCATGTGCAAAATTCAATTTTTGTACCCCCTATTTGACGATATTTGCAGCTCGCATTCTTTCAATGTTATGTCAACAAACGCGATACATTAAAAAAGTTTAAATTGTCAAAAGTGCTAAGGTAACATTACAATTAATTTAGGATGGTGATTAATTTTTCTTAAATTTTCTAATTTTCTGCGCAATTTTCTAAATTTTTTCTATCATAAGAACTTTCTCCTGACAATAACAAACAAAACAAAAAAAGAATCAGCGAAATCGATCAAGCCGTTCCCGCGTGATGTGATGACCAAGGGAAATTGGGATTCATTTTTATATATATAGATTATTGCTAAAAGCGGCCGCTTTTGGCGTTAGCGACAAATTCGACTTTATAAACAATTAAATAAAAAGTTTACAGTGATTCAATAAATACTAGAGATAATTTTCTAAAATGATGCTGTTCTAGTTTTTTGAAAATTGATTTTGTTTAGAAGTGCCTAACAAAATTAAATCAATTGGGGACAGCAATTAGCTTTAGTAGTCCCTTAAAGTATACCGCAAAACGCTCAATTTTTCGTATGGCCGCGTCCAAATTCTCTTAAACCCTAAATCATCCCTTCCCTCTACTAAATTAGTTTAACAACGTTGATGTGCCACAATACTTGTTTGTTTCGGATACTATAATTAAGACGGAAGGTGAGTTTGCTTAGGACAATGGCCGAAGTATTTTGCAGTGTATAGGTTACTCAAGAGCTATAGGGCTGCCATATTTGTTATGCTATCAATATAGGATAAGAAAGTCTCACATTTCCTATTTGGACTCTTGTCCAAATAAAACATTCATTTCCCTGTAGATACTCGCTTTGAATAACCCTAACCTTTTCCTTCACTCATGTAAACCTACTTATCATCAGCATCTACCTATGTCAATCCACTGCTGGATAGGTTCTCTCTTCATAAAAGATCTTGCATAATCATAATTTGCTTTGCCAACGTTGCATTTTGGAATTCACGACCTCTGTGGCGGAGTGGCGTACACACCGATTTTCAAGGTGTCGCCTGCTCCGAGGTCCCGGGTTCGATTCACGGACGGGTCAATGTAGAAAAAAGTGTTTTTCTAAATTTTCTCAGGTCTGGGTGTTTATGGTACCTTCGTTGTTTCGGGTTTCCAAACTACGATCAGAGCAACGCGTGTGTTTTTGTCCACATTTATTCATTTATTTGAAAGTTGGTCGCTGTAGTTTCTATACGGCTATATCCATCTTCTTATAATAGTATTTCATACCATGCATTATTAAATGCAAAAATAAAAAAATAAATTAAAAACACAATTAAAAAAATTAAAAATTTAACAAAAAAATTAAAAATTATTAAGTTGTCGCACAAAAAGAGTAGTGCCGTTTTATTTTAGGCCTGATTATCTGCGTAAAAAAAACGATCGACACTGTAATTTAAATTATCGATTGCAGCATGAGTTTTGCGCAAATAGATTGTGAAACAGACCGTAATAGAGATCTTAATAAAACAGAGCGTCAACAAGAGAGAAGTAGGCAACCCTATTTGGGAGGCAACAAAGTGAAAAGCCTATTGTCGATTGTGTCTTATCTAACGGCACAAGGAAGAAGGAAATTGAATAAGGGTAAAAGTCAATTAATAAATGTTAACGATAGATTAATGCAATAGAAAGAAAGAGAGTAATAAATCATTATGTTGGTAGTACAAATAATTACGAGTCTGCCTGGGTCACTATTTATTTTAAATACTGTTAGATTACAATTATCTACATTTAAAAGTGTTTATTCTATGAAAATAAATATGTGATTTTTTTTTAAATAAATATTCTTTAAAATTCATGAAAGCACACTTCTTTGAGTATAAATTGTTCATTCAAATAAAATTATAGAAGGTATCATATAATTATATATTCTTTTACTGATTCCTTATTTTATGTATCAAAAAAGACTAATCAAAATTAATGACTTTTTTCTAAAATTTAAAACATAACTTGAGACATTATTTCGATAATCTATAAAAGCACCGGCTCTACTACCCAGGTCAGATATTACGTTTCTAGAAAACATGATGAGCCTGGTAAACCTTAAAATTTCATTTTTAATCTATAAAAAAAAACATAGGAATGTCCCATCTGTGTTTTTAGGATAAATCATCTTTTAATTTTCACTTGGCTTAAGATCAATGCCTTATTAACATAACCGCTGAATCGTGAACTGCCTATTTGATCTTTCACTAGAATTTGTACAACCTGCGATCTTCCTTTACAAAGGAATCGAGTATTGTATTGAAAATAGTGTTGCAACTAGGCTATGAATGATTTAAATTATATCGATGTTTTTTAAATGCAAATGAAAAAAATATAAATCATGCAAAATATTGCGTACAAATATAGGTACGCCATATTTGTCTGCAGCTAAATATAGAAGAAAAATATGTCTCTAAAAGGAGGATTTGCTCTTAATTGGCACGCTTGGCAGTCTTTAAATCTATGCAAAATTTATAGTAGAGTCAGAAAGGTATTTTACGTGGTAATGTTATAATAATACATTGTGCAAATAAAGTACCTTTTAAATAAACTTCTCTAAAGACTACGCGTTAAAGACAAATAAATAATAGGTACTGAGTTCATATTATAAGTTACTCAGAAATCGTTAGGTATTTAGGTAGGTAGTTAGTAGGCAGATGCATAAAAGCAAAAATTTTACAAAAATAACAGATTTTTAGCCTAATTATATTCAAAAATATTTTTCGTATAGTTGATATTTCTAAACAAGTAATCAACCTTCCAAAGAATATTTGACTTTAAGAACCTTTTTATAATTCACGGGCGAGATAATTTTAACATTTAAAAGCTTTGCACCTAAGTAACTTATTTTTAATTTTTTTATACTAATTAACTGATTAGAAAAAAAGAGAGAATTACCTAAAAATATTGTTCGTTATGCAAACTAATACAATCTTTTAACAAGTACTGTGTATTATTTAGTTATTACCTAGTTTACAATAATTCTGATGACACTGAAACTTAATTGCATGTCGTACCACTTTAAAAAAATGTTCAACAAATCAAATCAAATCAAATCAAATTATATATTTATCATTTAATTGTTATATTGTCAATTAAGTCTTTCAATAAAGATTTTTATTTATTTAAAAAAAAACCTTCAGTCAAACGCTTTAAATTTAAATAAAGTTTCGATTAAAAATACGATACATTGTCATCACTATTTCAAAGTAACAAAGGCGAGAATCACTACAAAAGCTAGTTAACGTCTGCTAAATAAAGCCGTGTTCTACTTTACTGAAAGGTAGGCATGTTGAGTAATGTTAAGTAAAGAATATTTTTGCAAACAAGACTATCAAAAGGTTTAAAGGTTTGCTTTTAGTCTTGTAATTACGTTGCGACTGTACCACAAACATGGCGTCGAAGTATTGAATCAATTTGCAGCACTGTTACGAACACAAAGATGATAGATATTCGATTAGATTAGATTTTATAGCCGCCTCTTAAAACACCTTGTAGAGAAAGAAGTGGCGCTATTTTGTATTTGTGTGAGCATCCTACATTACCTTAATAAACCAATGGTATGAACTAACTTTCTTAGCTTTGTGACTAACTGTCACAGAAGTAGAAAGCAAGAAACCTTTTGTTTTGGAGTTACTTACTGACCCCAACACAGTTAAATTGTTAAACTGTGCTTGGGATATTTTTTGTGAAAAAAGTTATCAACCACGAAACTTCTACTCTACTTCTAGAAGCTGTCTGAAATGAAATCCTCATAACAATTTATCTTGTCGTAAAAAGTACACACGGCGGCACATCAGACTATACATGTTGACCTTGAGACCGCCTTTATGCCCTACGTAATAAAAGCTGTTATCGCAGTTCAACTGTTTAACTTGATGTGCTGTCGAGTGTACATACTTAATTATGTTTACTTTAAAAGTGCCATTTAGCCTTTACCTTCTGACCTAGCAGTCAAAATTATGAAGACGTAGTTAATCAAAAAAGCAATCTTACTTTGATAATAAAATCGTGAACAAAACGTATATATATGAGGGTCGTTGTGAGTAATAAAATTTTGTCACATTTATTTTTCGGTCAGAAACCTGAGAGCACACTGTAGGAGAGCTACAGTAGGTCTGCTACAAACAAAAGGATGACTAGAAAATCTATAAGTTAAAGGAGCTTTTGAATGCCTACTATAAAAATTGGATTTACTTATGTAACAAAATAATGTATTCTTTATTGCGCACAAAAATACATAAAGGTTTTTACATTATAACAGTTTATAAAGGTGACCTTATCTCTTTAAGATATCTCTTCCAGCCAATCTCTAACTGCTTTGAAAGAAATAAATTTAAACGGGCACAGTAATGTGCATTTAGAAGTTAAAAAAAAATTACAAAAATAAAAACTGACTAGCATAGATAATGATAAAAATACCTACTTTAACGACGACGCAGCGGATGAAGTAGCCAAAAGGGGAGCATCAGCCATTGGTGTCATAAACAGCCCCCTATGCAGAGGATGTATAGAGGAAGATGAAACGCCACAACATATACTCACTGAGTATATCAGTGTGGCCGCGGAACGGGCACGCTCACTTTCCATTTCCACTCCGTACGGTGCAGACGTTAGTCTGCCCGTGCGCCCCTTCCTTTCCTACCGGTGATAGGCGAAGGCCATACACCAGCGCTCGCACTTGCTACGTTTGCATCGTTGTGCACTTAATCTGTTATTTTTAGTTTCACTGTTTGTATCAAAACAGTGTTACTTTAAATAACCGATCGCGTTTGAGTTGGTTGATACCTTACGGTGGCAACGAAGCCAACTGAGCGCACCCGGCTCGCTCTCTAGGGCCTCCAGGCCCTGGAAAAAACCGAAGTCCCGGACCCATTGCACTTGGGCCTAGTCCCAAGGGGAAGGGAAGAGCGGCTATCCATTAGGGATACCTGCTCACTCACCGCCCCCCCCCCTCCCCCCTGCCTGTGGCGGGGGGTGTCTCTTTGTTCCCTTTTGCCATCCATTCAAACTCTCCGCTATGGATACAGCGGAATTAGTAAATCTGCTCACTAAAACTCCAGCCTTGCTGGAGTTTATGCAAGCCAACCTTTCGAGGTTTGTCTCCCCCTCAGTCGTCCCGACCTCACCCGGCTATGCCACCCCCGCGGAAGTCCACTCCTCTGAAGAGATGGACTGTGCCCGCTCGCCTGCCCTCCCCCTCAAGCGGACCTTGTCTGAAAGGTCCGTTTCCCCCACTTCTTCCCAGGAGTCTTCCGCTCCTGAGGACCCCTTCCTGCCCGTCACCAGCAGGAAGAAGAAAAACCGGAAGCGCGCCAAGAACAGGCGTTCGCCGGTTCTTGACTTCCCGGACTCCCCATCCCCAGCCCCATCCCCGGCTACTCAAGCCGCCCCTATCAACATCCCCCTGCAGGGAACGGGGCCCGTTCTTACGGTGTCCTCTGCACCTGACTCGAACTCCCAACCCCGTCCGCATACGCGGTCTACCCCCGTACCCACCAAGCCCAAGCCACCACCCCCAGTATTTCTTCGACTCAAAGAAAAGTGGACCGAAGTATCCCGACTCTGCTTTGAGTCAAAGATTTCTTTCACCCGAGCGTCCAACACAGGGACTGCGATTAAGATAGAGGTGCCAACCATCTCTGACTTCCGCAGACTCATTGACCTCCTCACTACGCATAAATATGCGTACCACACTTACGCTCTTCCGGAAGAGCGTAAAGTACGTGCGGTCCTCCGTGGAGTCCCCATCGAACTTCAGCCTGATGAGATCAAATCTGATCTCATTAAACAAGGCTTCCCAGCCGAATCCGTCCACCCTATGTTCGGCCATGGCGGCCGCCGATTCCCTCTTGTCTTGGTCGCAATGACCAATAGCCCCCGAGCTAGGGATCTGTTCAGATTCAAAGACATAACTGTCTGCGGTCTGTCAAAGATCCAAATTGAGCCCCCACGAAGCCGCGGAGTCCCCGCCCAATGCCACCGCTGCCAACTCTATGGGCATGCGGCGGCGAACTGCACAGCCCCGCCAAGGTGTGTTAAATGCCTTGGCTCTCACTTCACCAAAGAGTGTGAGCGCACGCGCGACTCCCCCGGTGAGCCGGCGTGCGTCAATTGTGGCCTTACTGGCCATCCCGCCAACTGGCGGGGGTGTGCACGCGCCCCGCGCCCGAAACCCCAGTCCCTCACGCAAGGAGGAACCAATCAGCAACCTATTAAGAGGTCGCAGGCTGGCCCTCCTTCTAGTGACGCTCACAACTTCCCAGCCCTCCCGAAAGCGGTTGGCAAGCCAACAGCTCCGGTCACTAGACCGGCAGGGAGCTGGGCTAAGTCGCTCACGACCCCGCCCCCCGCCCCCGCCCTGCGTGAGCGCTCCCAAACGCCACCGTCTTCGCCGTCTCAGGCTATAAACGCCTCTGGTGAGGGCGACATAGGCTTTCTCGGCAAACTCACAGCTGACATCGACTTTGACGATATCACTGTAGCTGCCTTCAAAGTCAGGAATGCCCGCTCCTCCTTTGACATTATGAACGCTTTAGATCAACATCAGAAAAGCCTAAGGGCTATTCAAAGGATCTATAGGTCTCAACAGGCATCCCTCTGCTAGGCAACCGATTAGTTACTCAGTTAACTACTCGGCTGGTAGGCAATTAGGATATTGATTGACTAAATAGTTGCCGAGTGCAACTGATTAGTTAATTTAATATGTTAGGTTCTTCCTCCCCTATGATAAACACCGGGGCTCCCAGTGCCGGTCGTGTCAAACCAAAAGGCTTATCGCTTGTTAGCTTTAACACCCGTTCCCTACGCTTACATATTTCCGAAGTAAGAGACTTCGTAAGCAAGACGGGAGTTGACCTTCTTCTCCTCCAGGAAACGTGGCTCAAACCACGTCTCCGGAAGGGATTCACAATCCCCTCGTACACCCTACTACGTAACGATAGGGTACCAGACCCCACTCCCAGCCGTACTAGAGAACCGAATGGAGGCGGTACAGCCATTTACTATAGGAGGAGTTTGCATTGCTCACCTATACCAACCCCTCCACTCTCCAACATGGAAGCCACGGTGTGTAGACTGGCTATGACCGGTCACCGCACCATTATCATAGTGTCAGTCTACATACCGTCAGGCACTACTCCCCTCCTGAGTGACTTTCAAACACTCCTATCCCTAGGCGAGTCAGTTATCTTCTTTGGTGACTTCAACTCAAAGCACACCGATTGGACGTGCCGCCAAACCAACACCTCTGGCAATAGGTTATTAGAAATCACTGAAGCCCTTGATTTAACTGTTATTTCACCTTATGAGCCCACACACTACCCCGATCGACTAGATTGCGAACCTGACGTACTAGACTTTGCGCTAGTTAAAGACGTATCCCTAGACCTTAGATCGATCGAAACCCTCCACGACCTTGGCTCAGACCATAGGCCGGTGTCACTCGTCCTAGGACACCGTGATCCACCTCAGCCCCTTACTAAAACCATCACCGACTGGGACGGTTTTGAAAAGTCACTCAAGACGGCAATGGATGCCGAAAACTCGCCGTACGCTATCGAACCCGACTATCTTGATAGTCAGGAAAAGATAGACAGTGCGGTGAGCTCCCTCACCAATCTTATTCAAAAATCAATTGAGGAGAACGTAAAGTCTGTCCCAGCGAAACCTCGCAGTGGCATTCCCGCGTCCCTCAGGAAATTGATAACGAATAAAAATCGAGCCCTTAGAAGGGCAGCCCAATACCCCACTCCCGAGTATAGAGCCACTGCCAATCGCCTTCAGCGCCAAATCCAAACCCAACTCAAGGAACTGAGATCCAATCAGTTCAACGACCTCATGGCCGAGATCACCCCATCCCACCAAGCGTACTACAAAGTGGCTAGAGCCCTTCGTACCGACGCTGTTACCTATACTCCCCCACTCATCCGCCCCGATGGCTCCACAGCCTTCGAGGACGATGAAAAAGCGGAATGCTTTGCTGACAGCATTGCTTCTCAATGCTCAGTCAGTACCCAACCCTGCGACCCAGCCCACATCCGGAAAATAGAGAAAGAGCTCAGTACTCTGAACTCTGCCCCTCTATCTCCCGACACTGACCCCATTTCGATCTCTACTGATGAAATTAAAACCTTCATCAGAGAGCTTAAAGTCAAAAAAGCCCCTGGAGCCGACGGCGTCTCCAACATGGCGCTGAAGTACTTCCCAACACAAGTCCTGACTTTCCTCTCCCTCATCTTTAATGCCTGTTTCAAACAGAGCTACTTTCCGGACTCCTGGAAAGAAGCTATTGTAATAGGCATTCCAAAGCCAGGGAAACCCCTAAACCAACCGTCGAGCCACCGCCCCATCAGCCTCCTTAAAGCCATGGCAAAGCTTTTGGAAAAATGTATTCTGGCTCGTATGAAAGAGCACCTCCACGGTGAGGATCAAATCATTCCCCACCAATTTGGCTTCAGAGCTAAACACTCGTGCCCCCAACAAGTACATCGCATTGTCGAGTTTGTCCTAAACGGTTTCTGGCCACGCAAGTACAAGACCGTAGCAGTCTTCTTTGATGTTGCCAAAGCCTTCGACAAGGTCTGGCACACCGGACTTATAGTCAAACTGTACAGACTCAATCTGTCAGTTCGGTTAGTCCGGCTGATCGCCTCCTACCTACAAAATCGTATTTTTCGGTTTAGGCACGAAAATACGCTCTCCTCTCCTAGGGCTATTACAGCTGGTGTCCCGCAGGGCTCGGTCCTGGCGCCATTACTGTACATAGCCTATACTAATGACATCCCCATCCCGACTAAAAAAGTCGAATTATCCCTCTTTGCCGACGACACGGCCTTATATGCACGCGCATCCTCCCTTAGTGGAATCCGCCCGAGGCTACAAGCCTCAATTGACAAGCTAGGAGAATGGTTTTGTAAGTGGCGAATCGAAGTTAACCCGGAGAAGTCTTCCGCGATTTACTTTGATTCAAAACAACACATACTACCTCCCAAAGACCGCCCCCTGACCCTACTAGGCAAAGACATCCCCTGGGAAAGCTCAGTAAAATATCTAGGTGTCACTTTAGATCAGAGACTCAGTTTTGTGCCTCACGTTCAAAAAGTGGCACGTAGCGCCCGATTCTATCTAAATAGATTGAACCCAATGCTAGGTAGATATAGTAAAATGTCCCTTCTAAACAAGCGCACGCTTTACAAGGTTTGCATACGACCGGTACTGTCATACGCATCAGTCGTATTCGCTCATGCCAATCCAAACACACTCGAACAACTTCAAAGAGTGCAAAACATCTTTTGCCGCCGTGCGGCCAATGCCCCCTACTATGTCCGCAATGCGGATTTACATAGGGACTTTCAGCTTCCCACACTCCAACAACACTTCCGGAAGGTCTCCGAGCGATTCTTCGAATCCGCAAAGAACCATTCCAATCCTCTGATCAAATCCGCGGCGGACTATGTCCCACCCACCTCCTCTGATCCTTCACTATCCCGCAAACCCAAATCAGTCCTAAATGACCCGCCCGATGAGCTCACGGCCAACCTGAACTGCCTATTGGAGGCTCAGGAAGCCGCAGAAGCGATCCTCTCTCAGGACCCTTCAGGTCAACCCCACTTAATTCCACAGGACCCTTCAGGTCAACCCCAGTCCTCTCAATCGGCAGTCACCCCTTCTGGGAGTCAGTCGAATTTAAGTTAAACTTATTTTCATTTCGGCCCACGTCCACTCTGGACACAGGTCTATCTTTAAACTCACTTACGGCTGATCATTCCTTCTGAATGCCAGCCCTCTTCAGTGCGCACTTCGCCTAGGTGAGTGACGCCCTGCACCACACCCCCTCCAGGGGGTGTGGTCGCTCAGATATGCTATAACACCATTTGGTGATAGCGATTATAGGTGGTGTTTAGTGAGTAGGAGTCTCACATAACCTCACAGCCGGCTGTGAGGTATCCATGAGGATTCACCACCTCCTTCCCCCGTGGGAGGGTTGCCGTTCGAGCGATCGTTTCAATAGGAAACGATTGGTCGTCCGTGTGCAAAAAAAAAAAAAAAAAAAAAACGGGCACGCTTCCTCCAATCACCAACATCGATTTCGGAAATCAGCGGAAACCTGGGGAGGATTCTGGCTTTTTGGAGTCACCTGAGATGGTTGGAGTAGAAGGCGGGGAACACGTATAATGGCCCAATAAAGAGGCTAAATGCGGACAAAGCCCAGAGAAAACAAACAACAAACTACTTAAACTACACTCTAATATACTTCAAATTAAATTACAAAAAAGGCATATACAAAAAAAAGGATAAACCTACTTATAAAATACATACAACACAAACATATACTTAAATAAACTAAATACATTGTAATCTATACTAATATATCTATACTTCTATACTTCTATACTTTAATATATAAAGCTGAAGAGTTTGTTTGTTTGTTTGTTTGTTTGTTTGAACGCGCTAATCTCATGAAGTACTGGTCCGATTGGAAAAAATCTTTTTGTGTTGGATAGTCCATTTATCATGGAAGGCTTTAGGCTATAGAACATCACGCTGCGACCAATAGGAGCGAAGCATGAGTGAAAAATGTTGCAAAAATAGTCACGATCATAATAACAGAAATTGACGCGAACGAAGTCGCGGGAAACAGCTAGTGATAGAGATAAATAGTAAACGAATCTTAAACGATGTTATAAAAGGGCTGCTTTGTATAGCCTTGGGGTGTTTGTTCCATAGTCGCACGGCATGAAAAGAGAAGGAGTTGAAAAAGAATTTGGTGTTTGCTTTACCTAGAATACTTTAACATCGTATCGTGATGCAATCGCGCCTAGAGCCCCCGATCAGGAGGTGAAAGTTGGAAACCGATATTATGATTGCAATTAATTTGCTAAAACATCATATAAAAGAATGAGTTTGGTAGTTGCCAGAGAAAATATACTGACCATTTCTTATTTATTGTATCCCAAAGCCAAATGAATACCAGCTTTGTAATTTACCTTTGTAATAAATGCTTTAAATGTTGTTTTGTGAGATTTCAAAATGTGGGTGATGTCGTGTGACCCAACAAATCTTTGACTTATGTAAGAATTCAAAGGTTAATTAAATGTCTTTCATAAAGGTATTTACAAAATTGTGTTTTATCCAATCGACATTAAACCAATTTTCTGTTATTCACTTTGACATCTTAAGGCCACTAACTAAATGGAAGCTTAAATGATACTTAATATTGACGAATTCTATGATTGAAGTTTATCAATACATACTAGAATTATCAAAAAACTGTACGATACTCGAATCAATATTCTTAAAAAATAATCCCAATTCACAGTCTAATTACTTAAGTACTTATCATTCCTTTTTAATGGTAATGATGTAAATCGTACTCTGTTTACTAAATGTATGCTTTTAGAGGCGACAGCAGAGTTTTCGCTCCATCATTATATAAAGTGCGATCATCAACTAGCTTGCCAAGCGTGGCCACTTGATGATGATGATGACTAATGATAATGATACTACCAATGTTGTCTAAATCATCATTAAAAATTTAAATTAAAATGTTCTTAATTGACATAAAGCTGACTAAATTTTATTTGTTCTGGTAATTTGAAATTTTCCTACAAAAAATAAACCTGATTTACCAAACTTTTATTCTGTATCATAACTAACGATAGCCCATATACGTAATAATAACACAAAATACCGAAAGATCGTAGCAGTCCAAAAATACCACTCCATAAATATCCAAGCAAAGTAACCCTTAGTACGCTCGAATGAAAAATCTAATATCACTCAAGTAAGGTAGAACTCAACAATTGCCTCTCATGAATTTTAACAAGGCATTTTCTTTGCGTCGTGCCTAAAGTGATCCAGGCACTTAATCTCACCTGGGGAGCTGAGCAAATAGTGCAAAATAAAATACATAGTCGCGTTGCTATTGAGTTGTGGTTTGCGATCCTTTAGTGTTGTTAACGAGGTTTGAGTTTTAGGTCTGGCATTTTTGTAAGAATTTTTTTTCGTAGAAATTATCATCATCACCTTCTTAAATGCACTGTTGAAATTACGCTATTAAAGGTCAATAACGCTATAGCCACCATGCTTGGCAAGCAGGTTTGCATAGTTTGGCCATGGTGTTAAGAAGATTAAAATTTAATAATACTAAAACTATTAAAATTCTTTAATTGGCTTCTTAAGTAGACGTTGTTTCGGTCGGTGCTTCCTTAGCTACCTGTTTTAATATAATATCATTGACCTGAAACTACATTGTTCTATTACAAAAAAATAATTGAAATAAAATGAATACTGAGAAACTGAGTGACTCACACCACTAGTAAATTTTCAATGAGCAAATTATTTAACATCAAAACTGCAAACTCGTTTAAAATGTGAAACTACCACGCTCCACCACATTCGATGGCACTATAGAAATATTACTGTTATGATAAAAGCCAAATTAATTAACGTTCCGTTAAATATGGATGAATGGCACATTAAAACCCATTATACGTATTAATCAATAACAATAATTGAGTGCGTTATTGTATGCGGGCAAACCATTCTTTGTTTTGATATTATTGCTGTTTGATTTTAGATTTCATGTTAACATTCAGTTGGAAGAGCAATCACCCGGTCAAAAATTTAAAAGGTCGTGAATTTATATTTCACCTAGAGCAGTAAATATATTTTTTATCTAGTAAGTGTACGTTTTCTGAGATATAATATACATACTGATGGACGGCGAAACTATAAAGGTTCCTTGTCATGACTTCGCAACCCTGAAAATCATTACGAAAATATCCTTTTCTTTTGATCTTCACTTATTACTTTATTTTTTTCTCCTCGCGTCAGCAGGATTGATAGATTTGTTATATTTTTATGCATTAGTTTCTGAAGCCAATCAAAACCTTGATAGCAAAATTACTAAGGCAAGTTCGTTAAAAATCTGCATTTTACTTTTATGTAGTAATAACGCGTCATTTGTTGCCAGCCCAAAATAATTATCAACTCCTCTCATCAATCAATCAAGCAGTTTATTTATTTGTGTAAAAGTAAGAAAAAAAAAAGATACAAATGCTTGATGGTAACATTTTAGAAAATTCTCAATGTAGTACAAAAATTGACATATTTTCCAAAGTATATAACTTTAGTTACGGAGAGTCAAGGAAGAGGGTCCAATAATTAGCCAAACACCACTTCTTTCCAATTATTCTGTAGATATTCAAATATATAATTCTGAAATTCCGTAGTGAATGAATTCAATATGCATGCACGGCCGTGTGTGCATGTAAGCGTGCAAAGTATTTATAATTATCAGCATGGTTTGTATCGCAAGAAAACTTTTTAGCCAGTCTGTCCACCATAGATCAAATTGCGTTCGCCATCTGCCAAGTGCGATTGTAGCAAAATCTTCTTTTTAGATTATTCCTCATCAAACTTTAGATGATAACCAGCTTTTTGACAGCTGGTCTGCCCGCGTGTACCACAAGTAATATCCCGCAGTTGGAAATCTGAGCCTACAGTGTGATACAAATCGGCCTTTGTCCTTCTCAAGGTCTAGTCCTATCTTCGTTCTTACCAAATGTATTGATATCGGTTCCGTACTTTAGGCGTCAAAGTTAGTTACTTTCGCATTTAAAATATTAGTTAGGATTATTATGTTCCTAGTAACAAAAATGACAATCTTCTCACGCCTATGTACAGTCTTTCACTGTCCAATCCGTTCGGCTATGGAACTCACTGCTGTTGTTTATTCGGCAGTCTGAAACACTATCGACTTTTAAAAGCAAACTTAAAACTTATCTCCTATCACTCTAAAATTCCTTTCCTTCCTCTATTTTCCTTTAAAATTTTGAAATCAAGTTCTTTGGGTTACATTTTTTTTCAAAGTGTTGTTGGGTCGTTTTTTTGTTTAAGTATTTTTTGTTTTTTATATAAATTCATTTTTATTTGTATGTATGTATATTGATATACTTAGTAGAATATTTATTTTATTATTTATTGTATTATTATTTTTTACCTACATATTTAATATTTACTCTTAAGAACTCTTCGCCGCCTTCTCCACTCTTTTCCAATTCAACTGTCCTTTACTGAGGTTGTCTGGAAGAGATCGCTTCCAGCGATAAGACAGCTTTAAATGTATTTTATGTGATAAAATCCTGTATGGTGTGCAATAAAGAGTATTTATGTTATGTTTAATCCTCAGATCA
This sequence comes from Anania crocealis, assembly GCA_949315895.1. Lineage (NCBI taxonomy): Eukaryota > Metazoa > Arthropoda > Insecta > Lepidoptera > Crambidae > Anania > Anania crocealis. The sequence continues at coordinate 8,105,067 of OX438870.1, forward strand.
TACAACAAACACTTTGAAAGTAATTACAACTGCAAACTTGAGCTGAATTTTTCTTATTAGCTTGCCCATTGTAGGTGGATGTTGACATAAAGGAATGACCCAGTGCATTAGCAAAACGGATGCCTTCGTCTGTGTACTGGGGCGCCAGATGAGGCCTAGGTTAGGGCTGGGGCGTTGTCGATAAAGTTCCAACTATCGATATGTATTATCTGAAAATTCATAACATGACTTGTTGTCTAGGATACTTATCGTTTTCTCTTATATCATTTAAACCTTCCCCTTACTTTTTATTGTATCCTACCTAACCCAAAGGTTGTCTGGAAGAAATCGCTCTTAGCGATAAGGCCGCCTATATTGTACATCTTTTTATAAGCATTTGATTGTAATTACCTTGTTTGGTGTGCAATAAAGAATATTCTATCTATCTATCTAAACCTAAAATATTAATTTATGAACACTGATAATGATTTCTGTGATAGTAAATTTATAATATACTAGTTATTTCCGCTACTTCGTTTGCAAGGAAATCTTTATTTAGAACTAGAGGCTGACTGAAACTGGTTTTCTGGCCGAAAACGAAATCGAATATTCAGCCGTGGCTTCAGTTTCGGCCGAATCCGAAACCGAAACTGAGACTCACGTGGTCAAGTATAAAATTCCTTAAAATATTGAAATTTGGTGCATTTTACCCATTATTCTGCATTAATTAGGACATGAAATGGGAAGACAGTATATAAATTTTGTTATAATCATTTATTTAATATAATATAAAAAAATATATACTTTTACTATTTATTCAAATTAAGTTCTCATAGCAAAATATTTATCAGTTATCAATAATCAAATCACTAATTGTAACTGTAGTTGTGTTGCTACAGAGCTATACGAACGGCGCACGACAATTTCCGAAAAGGGCCGCCCTAGCGTCCGCCAAAGCGTTGCCGCAAGAAATAAAGTAAGGCGAGCGTGCACGACAACTTCCAAAATCAGTTTCGGTTTCGGCAAAAGTTTCTGACAATTTTGGCCAAAACCGAAACTGCCGCCGATCCTTGATTTTTGGCTGAAACACGGCTGAAACCAAACTTTCGGTCGGACACTATGTAACACGGCACACTTCCAACAAATACCAAATTCACGTTACTCACTACGACTTTAACTCATTTGCACTCACTCAGGGAGTAACTCCCTGCGACATACGATCACGCCACCCGCGCGTGCACAAACTATTTACCTCTTGACCGGCAGGGATCGGCACTCCCTCAGACCTCAGTACGACACAGAGTGAAAAGGTTGTTTTGATCCATAACTATTGGGATACTGTTAATTCTAGTGCCAAGTTATTTTCTTTACTTGGTATCATCATACTAACGTGAAAGTTGCTACTGATAGTGTAAAACCCCCGTACTGGGGTTCCTACTTTTTACTATCAGCCGTGCACTGCTGTCACTCTCCCATTGGAATTTAAATACCCACCGGTACCACTGGATACTGCCAGAGTTGCATCACCGCTTCGGGACGTCGCTACAGCTGGCCAGGATAGTAGTGTTATTTTATATTGGGACTTAATCAGGTGTGTCGAATCTAAGACCCATGCTATAGGTACCTACCTACTCTAATTTGATGTAATAAATAATTTAGTACTTTTATGGTGTTTTTAGTTAACTTTAAGTAGTAGACGCCTACCCGTCACAACTATTTAGTACCATCCTACAGGACCAATAGTTTTTTCTAGGATAAAAAGTAGACTGTGCTATTATCCCTACAGCTGTTCTGGTGTGATTGCATGTTATTATTAGTAAGCTTATTCTAAACTAGTTTATAATCTGTTATTTTGTTTGCTTAAATATGTCGTTAATTTAAGTTTAAATATAGTAATAATATGCTTTAAAATAATAATTTATAATGTCAATTAAGTGTCAATTTTATTTTGATTGAAGAAATGTTACTTATTCACAAGGTAATCTGTTAGGAAAGTTACTAACTTAATGGTACGATACTTTTAAAACAAGCTTACGACTTTTATAAGCCAGGACCTGTTTTTGATAAGTCACATCTACTTACGCGAGTATGCGTAAGTAGGCTATCGTTATTATGATACAATTTTCGCACGCATCACGCACTCACACATTCTCTTGAAATTAGTGTGAGACAACAATCGCAAGTCGCGATTGTGAATTACTAAAAGATATAAGCATAACTTTTTAATGTGTAGGCACCATCTAATATTATAACTCTGCCCTAGGTCAGACCCTAAAAACTGGCAAAAGAACTCATAAAAAAAACCATCGTAGTTTATCGATAAGTATAATAAGTAGGACCCCGTCCCTAGTGAGAGTCGTGCCAGGGGATTATTATCCCAGAGATTATCATCCCGCTACGTCGCAGCGCCAAAATACTGAAAAGAGTTGCAAATCTGCAATGCTAAAGCTTCGAGCGATTGAGTCGACCTCCTTCGCTGTTGCGATCCGGCTGGCTATTACGCGAATGAGATCGACGGTTATGCGGTTATCGACGTCAAAGTTTTACTGTTTCTTAACAATAAGAGCGAATTTAGCATGGATTTAATAAATATCACAACACGAAAATTTTTAATGGAAGCTATGTATTTAAAAAAAACTTTTTTTTTAATGACACCTGTCATACGGTGATGTTTAAAAAAATAAGTAACATTACAGATTGATATCTGGCATGTTATGATCATTTTTTTTTTGTATATGTTTACAAGTGAAAAACTTGTATGACGTTGGTACAAAGTTACGTTGCGTCTTTCAAAGAGAACTGTCATGCCAATCAAGTATAATCGTAGGATCAAACGTAATATGGTTTTTATAAAACAAAAACTTTAAGATCTTTTCATAAAATTACGCTTTAAAACATGTTGTTTTTAAATTTTTGGTAATTATTTATAAGGTTATGACCGCTTCACAATCTATGGCTTTATCGTCCTTTGTGTGATGTATCTTAAAATTGGTGACATATTTCTTGCTGTATTGTAAAAATGTTTTGAATAGAAACATTTAGTAGCCAGTCTATTCGAGTAACTCATGCAAACGAGCAGGTAGCGAGAAACCGCGGCGATTTAATGCGATCTCTAGCGACAACTTACGACTGGGCCGGTACTTGATTTGTTAATAAAATTAAATTAGTGCCCGCCTCCGACAAAGGTTGACACCGTAGATTATGCAGACTGGATGTGACTGGAAAACAGCTGTGATGCTTGATGCACAGACAAGGGCAGGTCAACCTACCCAAAAAGTTATAGGATATAAGGTCATTGAATTGATTTTCAACTTTAAGTCCAAGAAGTAGAGATCAATATCAATTGAGAAAGTTTGACTTTTTGTGGTAGGCTGACGTGCTGTTGTATGTACTTTCAGATAAAAAAAAACAGACGAAATGCGTGAAATGATACCAATTTTTAGTCAGTACCTGATAATGGGGGCTATCGCTAGTGAATTTGCCACTAGAGGCGCAAGTGTCGCGTGAGGTCCAATATCATTCACTTTGTACTGGTTTTAGCGGAATTTGTTGCATAAATTATAATTTCTTTAATTTACCTTCTGGAAAGTGATCTCCTTCGTAAAATATCGCAAATATGGATTATTTGGCAATTAATGTGAACGCTTTAAAAGCGGAATTAATAAAAAGTGCAAAAATAGGCGGCCTCAAGAGCAACTATTTCAGAAGTTAGTTTGTTGATATCAAGATAGTTATTTATAAACAATATAACCTTAATTAGATTCAAGATATAATTTACTATATACTTTGTTTCGGCGCCAATCGCCTTTGACAGCTATACCTCCGGACCTCAGTCTACAGTGGTGCCAACTGGTGAGCAAAGAAACGGTAGTCCCCATTGTCAGTAATTAAATAGCTATCTGATTTGGCAACGGCTCAAAATGCTGGCTTAATTCACTTTCGTCGGTATTGTTTTTTTTAGTTTTTTTTTTAGGATAGCTTCACCTTGAATTATAGAAAAATAGGCTTGACAGAACCCTATTTTTCTACCATTCAAGGCAGTATAGTTAGATTTTAATAGGACCAACTTTAAAATAAATATATCTCAATCATCAGTCAGCCATTAAAAACGCGTCTAATTGAGAGCCTCCTATAATTCGTTGGTTTTAAAAAGATATTGAAGATTCGATTTGAACATATTTTTATACATGATCTTGTAAAACTCCATATCAGTACTTATAATTTTGTGATAAATCTAGACACACCTGAAAACTGGTTATCTATTGTTTGCCCGAAAAATATATGCCATAATATTTATATGCCCGAATTTCATTTGCCCAAATTTCAATTGCCCGAATGTTTTGTTTACCATAAAAAATATTTGACATACTCTTATTTTCCCGAACATTAGATGCCATAATGATACGAGTGCCATACGTATTGTTATCCATTTAATTAATTGCACTTAATTTCGAATACTTATATCTAAGCTATGCATTTGCTAATGAAATTCTTAAAGGTACTCTAAAATTATTTAAAAACTTATTCTAAATACATTGATGGGTAGGCAAATCATTTGTAGGCAATATTTATTGACAATAGTTTATCTGCGTGTACAATTTGTTCGCTGCTGAATTTGTGTTCAAAATGGATACAAATAATGTTTGTCAGTTATTTAAAACAACAAAAGGTGGTGTGAAGCTCACTATAACCGATAATTTAAACCTAAGGTTTTCTGGCACTTCGCCGGCCGTTGTCGCGGCACGCTCGCTCGGCTCGTGCGTTGTCTTTCATGTTCTAACCTAACCTAACCTAACCAAACCAAACCTAAACCTATTGACCGTTTAGTTTAAACCGATTTTATGTTTTTTTATAAATACGGTATGATTATAATATTAAAATTGATTTCATTTCACTATAACCAGTCCAAGTGGCTTCCGTACAAATTTAACCTAACGCCTTTGTCATAAAAAGCGATTGGGTTTCTGGCACTTCGCCGGCCGCTGCCGCGGCACGCTCGCTACGCTCGCTCGGCTCGTGCGTTGTCTTTCATATGTTTCTAACCTAACCTAACCTATTTTTTTAAATAATTATTTTAACCTATTTTACAAGCACTTTCGGTGGGAAATGATGTTATGGCGTGTGATAATTACGGCTTACAATGATTATAACAAACGATGTTAGGGAAATTGATTTTATAGGAAACAATGATAACAAATGATATTATGGAAATTAATTTTATGGGAAATAAAGTTTCTAGCACGTGACTAATATAGTAAACAATGAGTATGACATATAAAATTATGAGAAACAATAATATGTCTGGTGACTATTGTAGCAAATAAAATTCGGGCAAATGAAATTCTGGCAAGTGGAGGTATACCCTGAAAACTTATTACTATTCTAAGTAATGTAGTTATTAAGAAAATATTTATTATTAATTTTATTTTGCAAATATCATAACTAATTAACAAGAAAAATAGTGTTTTTATTCTAATATTACTTCTTAATAGTTGAAAATTAGACTACTTTAGTCATAAAGAGGGGCACAAACTAAAAAGCAACAGTAATATTTACTTACAATCTGCACATAAACTGACACGATTGAGGTTATGACTGTTTATTACACTGAAATCTAAGTTAATCCAAACGCTATTAGTCCAATACATTCATAAAATAAAAAAAGTTATATTTACCTGAACAACAAAACTAAGTTTAACACTTACCTGAATCAAACACAGCGTCACGAGTCAAAAACAGTCACTTTATTTTGTAACTACACTCATCGACAATGTCTTAAGTCGGAAGTGACACTGTCTGTGACTCGAGTCATTTAATATTCTGTGCGTAAAAAACTGACACTATCGCCATCTCTCGGGAAGTTTAAAAGGTATATTTATGGCAATTTTTGAGATAGTAGATTAAGATATTTCGAGGCCATTCGTACATAAAGTACAAATTTTATGATTTTGGAGTTGTGACAGTGTTTCAGCGGTAGTACGATATATTTATTGGCATATTAAATTGCATATAAAATACTTTTCATCCAATAACCAGCTCTTGCGTTGCTTCGTAATCGTCACAATTTTTTTTCGTTAGGTACCTAAATGGTGAACGTTATTTTAACTTGTTGTGTGAAAATTCGACTTTGATCTTCACGTTGTAAAATGTGTAAGGAAGCATAAATTATTTACTAATTTTTATTTTATACATGCAAAAATATTATGTAACGTTTATCATAAAATTACTTTCATCCTGTTGCGTATTCATTTTTTGTAGCTCATCGTCGCCTTCTCCTCTTATCTCTCAAAAGATTGCCTAAATTGTGCAGATCGAAATGTTTTTCCTGTATTACATTTCTTTTGTGTGGTGAACAGTAAATAGCATTCATTCATCTATCAATATTTCTTATAATGTGATGTACTTATACATGATGATGATGTAACTATTTTATTGAACTATCCACCTCCTCGTATTATGATAAATGCTGATCTGAGGCTGATATCTTCATCAATGCAATGCTGGAGAGAAGACAGCTTTCGGTCTTCATTTCGCAGAGTAGTTTAGTCGCCTTTGAGAAAAGCTCGTTTTATTCTATTATTGTAACGGCAACAAAGTCTTATTGCAATACTAAACTTAACCTAGTAGTGTGTTAGTAGACTTAGAAGTATACTGATTTAAACTCTCATGGAGGCTATTGTAATAGTTAATTATTTTGAGATACTTCATTAATTCCGATATGTATTTTGTTAAAAAAAAATACATTAGGTACTTTCTCTAAGCCACAAAACCAGTTATTCACAAAAGTGCCTTTGACTTTTTATATTATTATTTGCTACAGTCAGTACAGAAAATGATGTCCTTCTGTCTCATCCAGGGAAAATTTAAATCCTTGCCAATGGAATGCAGAATTAATTAATGGCGCCTCAGCCACATCTCACAATGAGACCCTCTTCAATCTTGGCTGTGTAAGGCCTTCCACCTTCATTTAGTACCAGAATTTTGCCTAAGTGACTTTTATTACTGGCTACAAAGATTCCCGCGAATTCACAAGTAAACAAAACGTTGCAGATGTTTTGAAGATACTCTTTGAGTGATCAGATTTTACCATTAATGTTAAATAAAAACTATAGATGTACAAGTACAAGCATTTACATAACATTTAGGTGATCTGTTACCTTATTTTTATTCATCATAGTCTGAAGTAAGGTTGACTTGATACACTAGGTATGACATTAAGACCTAATGCTGCTTAGATATACGATGGAATTTTAAACACTTTCCAAATTTTAACATATCAATCTACGAGACAAAAAACCAATGACGTATTTTTATTTTGGTATAGTCCAGTACATAAATGTCAAGATAAAGTACTCAGAAAATGTCTGCCAAAAATGTAAAATTTTTGATATGGCTGCCTAGCAGTAGCTATATAGGAGAAGGTGGTGAAGATGATTCGACATTCATTCGTGGTCCGTTATTCCAAGAAATGGAGGTTTGCACAATAGCAAGTGAAAAAAAAAATTAAACTTAGCGAGAGGATTTTCTAGAATTATTCATCATAATATTTAAGTAGCATTTGGCAGTAACGTTTTTTGGAATTCTAAGCCTGAACAGCAATCCAAAAAAACCTGTTAGTTAGTGTAATTGTAAGATACTTTTCACTACAGTTAAAAACTTATGGATATATTAAATTTGAGACGATATTAAATAACGCATACAAACTGTTTGCATAGGAACTGATAAAGCACTTACTTAATAAAGTATTGAGATTCGACACTTACTTAATAAAGTATTGAGACTCAATTAATAAATTAATAAAGAAAATTCAATATTTTCTAAGTAAAGTTTTTCGTTTTTAAAAAAATGAAAGCATTACTTTCATACCAACATTATTTTTCTCGGACAAATTTTCTTGTTTCGTAATATATAGGTACCTCAACGTTTCAACAAAATAACATATTGCCGTTACTATAACCTTCACAGTAAAATACTATGTCAATTACGATTCGCAAACGGAATATACCGTCAGAAGACATTCCCTTCGCTAAGTGACATACGTCCTATTTATATTTCGTCTCTTTGACTTCGTTTGTGACTTGAAAAGAACACTTTTCATAACGAATACTGCCAAAAAATGCCGCAGACATGATTTAATAGGTTCTAACTTCGCAATTATAAAACTTTTATAATTCATCCGCATAACCAAGTTTTTTGTATTGTTTACACTCAAAGTAAAGAAACACAATAGGTTTGCAGGTTTTTCTTATGAATACGGTGCAAAATTTTCTTTTGAATATTACAGTGAGGAAAAGTAAGAATCATCCCTTTGTCCTTTGGCAGGGTTCAGATATTATACAAAATTTAATTAAATTGGTTTAGCTGAATCGCCGTGGAAATGTTACAAAGTGGATAGATTTAGTGACGTTTGCATTATTAATTTCATGGTCGAATTTGTCCTAAAGGAGTTAAATATGCCTAAGTACATGCAATATATTTGTAATTGTTTCTTTAGACATGGAAAATCTTGATAATATAACATAAGTTACAGTTGTATATAGTGGTGCGATCGATATGTAGATATTTATTACTATTTCAGACAAAAACTTCTTAGCAGATTTAGATTAAACTTACAATAACATAAATATAACATTTAAATAACCCAGATTCGCTAACAGAATAACATGGCTTAGCTGGTTAGAAACCACATTCGTATTTATGTAGACTCGATTCCGAAGTCATCTCGGATGAAGTTGAGAGCAAATACTTGTAATTGAATAACAAAAAATGTGTACTTGACTGTCTGGTACATGTAAATATAAGAAAATCTTATAAAAGTGAGACCTAATGCCTAGCAGTAGGAATTATTAAGATAGATAGAATTTAAGAAAACTCTTTCGTTCAAATGTTTATAGACTGACTAAAATCAAAAAAGGAAATCTTTTTAAAATTCCTGCCTTTTTTACTGTCAGCGTAAATAGCGCACGTTTAAAAACTAACTCTAATAATGGATAATAACAAGGTAATTATTTATCATTATCACACCAACGCGGCTCTTTGAACTTTTTCTTAACATAAAAACGAAACAATAGAAATGATACACAATTTAAAAAAGATACCAACTTTTTTCTTGTTCCATTGCAAACTTCTTTGTTCGTTTCAAAACTCTTTAATATTAATTGTTTCCTTGCAACATGCTCAATTGGTAATGTTTAATGCGTTTAAGGATTAGAAGAAAAAAATCTTCCAAGAACTTCTTGGAAGATTTTTTCTTACATATTATGCGATTATGGCACTTATAATTTATTTTGATTATGTCGATAATAACGATGCTGACATCTTTTTAAATAAAACTTTACTTTTGAAATTATTGAAGAGTATTTAAAAAAAATGGTGTTCCCCCAGTTTTTGTAATACGAATACAATTTAATTAAATTTATTTGACTTATTACTTTAGTTAGCAAACAGCATTTTACTAAACATAATGAATTTAAATAATAAGTCTTTTAAATTCTGAACCCAAACTATTAAAGCCAGAAATTATATTTATACGAAACAATGAAATTCATCTTATTAAAATATCTAACTGAGGTCGTTACCCTTAAGAGAGGCACTCAAAAGGCAGGCTACGAAGAATTAATTATTGTAACTGTATCATTTTATCCTGTGACATCAGAACGACCTCTAAACTCCGAGTTCTGATATAAAACGTAATCGCTAAAACTTTTCCCCAACAAACATTTAGAGGGAACAATGCAAGATCCGCAAGTTACATGTTATTACTGTGCTGTACGAACCAAGTTGTTTGGGAGAACAACAAAGAAAATAAAGTAATTACAGATGTCGACCTGTCAACTCGTGTTGATAAAGTCCCTGCTGCCGGAGCATTTGAGAATTTAAGTGCGTCTGTATGCACAGGCTTGCACTGAAATGTTAAGCAAATGTACTCCCTAGTTTGTTAGTTTAAAGTTTGTATAATGGAATAGAATAGAATAGGATGAATACCACAAGTAAGTAAGAACACAAGTTAACAGGACTTTAACATTTGGCGTTGACTTCTGCGCCACAGTTTTAACTTTTGCAGAGGTAAATTTTTTTTCCCGATTAAATTAAGAAAATATGTTAAAAAAAAAAAAACGATACGACAGTAATGATAGATGCAGGAATCAGCACTACGCTTGCCAAATGCGGGTTGGTGATCACAAATCTGAGCAATATCCGCAAATCCATTAGAAAAATTGTTAATATAATATAATTGTAATTTATACTTAGTCCAGTCATCTTAGTCAAAATAAAGTGAGAATCTCGGACTTTGAGATACCCCTTCATATAAATTTGTATAAACTTGTGTGATGACATCCTGAAACTTGTCTCAAACCCTACATATTTACACGTTTGTGCTTTAGTTGCAGTAGTAAATTTCAATGTTCTCCCCAATACTTTTACACCTCCCTGACCATTGCTAAGGTCTTCCGATTCCGATCAATTGAAACGAAATGTTGAGAAACTATGGGCAAACAATCGATATTTATTGTAACTTTTGACCTTAGATTTTGATAGACGCAGACACCTTAGGTACCTTTGATTGTGACAGATGCAGACACCCTCTTTGTAGTTATTTTATTTCAATCAATCGAAATCGGAAGACCTGTAAAAGTTTTGGGGGAAATCATTGGCGAAATTCGTACTACTAAAACCAAAACACAAACGCGTATTCCGAGATATGTCGATGTTTGATGTGTTTTTTCATGCGTAAATTGTTTAATGTTACATGGTCCTCTGTTATTTATCCCTCCAGTCGTCCCAACGCGTCGATATCGACAACAAAGTCCATTTGTGTCTATTCGTGGCATTTAGCTTGTTTTAGTTATATGATGATTTTGATGTAAAAAATTTGTTGAGCTAGTATGACGTTGAAATAGCACACATCATTTTGGCATTATTCAAGTAGCGCACATGAAAACGTACAGCAAGCGGGCTGATTGTTGTTTGCTTTGTCAAATCAGACCTCTGGCACGGCTATTTTGCGTCTGTGTGCCCAATCAGTGAAGCGGTGTTATCACATTTGCGTTTTGAACATTGGTTGATCGTGATTTGGAAAACGCGACAGTGCAAGGTCACATTGTTGTCAGAAAACTAGGTTACTATTTAAAATAAGAATTTTTTGTTATAAAAACGGAAGTTTTACTTGAATGTAAAACCATTTTACCATTTGGATCAGCGGTAGTAAACGCTGCTTCTGAGCCATGGGTCGCGGGTTCGATCCCCGCACAGTACAAATATTTGTGTGCATGAACATGTCTGTTTGTACTGGTTTGGGTGTTTTCTATGTATTATAAGTATGTATTTACAAAAAAAAAAAAGTATATAAGTAAGTTTATCGGTTGTCTAGTACCCCATACGACAGGGTACTTAATAGTAGCTTAATTTGGGACTAGATGGCTCTGTGTGGCCCAGTGAGGCATGTCTTAAATATTTATTTATTTATTATTATTTATTTATGTTGTTTCTTGTTAAAAAGTAAATTAATAAAACATTTCATACTTCCACTGTATCTAAAGACGTCGCTAGTTTTACGGATAATTTACAAAATATTTTTTTTGTTAAATCCAAATCTTAAAGCTATTAAGAAGCAGCTAAACGTATACATAAATAATTTTTACTTAGCATGTGGTAATTTTTAGATTAATGGAAAATTAAGGATAGAACTATATTGCTTCACCAAAAAGCAGTGATAATAATAATTGTTAACCATTTTTGGAGTATCAATTTTTTATGTTAATCTAGGGCCCATACCTTACCTTAGGCTTAAAATGTTAGAAAAAATTTGTTATAATGGCTCTTAAGTCGAATTTCCAAATTTCATTTCACGTTTTCTCCCTACCTGTTGTCTTTTTGTCGCCCTTTACGACACCCAGTCGTGTTATTACATTAAACAACAGCGTTAAGTATACTTTGGTCCTTTAAAAACTGTATTTAATTCAAAAAGCCAACACTTTAAAAATATCAACAGTTGGTAAATATAAAATCAGTTACAATTAAGTATTCGGTGAATATTCGTTTTGCACCGACCAAATTTTGTTATTACTTTTATCATTTCATTTCATGCACAAAAATTAATATCCCTATTAAATTGTAAACCTTTTTTATTTTTCAAACGAATCCAAATAGGTATTTTACAAATGCAAAGATCTCAAATTATCCCAAAAAACAGCAAAAAACAAACGGTTAAGAAAAACTAGTAAGGCTGACTGAATTGAAATCGAATATGAAATCTGTTGACAGGTGCCTTGTAGGCGCAGATCCAATTTGCGCATAATATTCAATCGGCATCAACTAGCCTCTACATATTGAACATAGACAATCGAAGTTACATAGACTTCGCATTGGTTTTATTCTGATTTCTGTCTATGAATTTGTTTATAATGACCTAAGATGTAGGTATTTATTACCAATTCAAGCATATTATTATGTTTTGGAAATTACATACTTTATTCAATGGACGGTTGAATTTGAGATGTAATCAGGTATTAAGTTGTGTTTCCATTAGGCGGAGCAGAGAGGACGAAACTATGTTTATTGTGTTTAATATGCAAATCTAGTATTTAAAACATATAGGCGTAAAAAACTGAATCATGCAAAAACACCTTAACAGTTTGTTGGCTCTTACTGACTTTATTCTAACACTGACATTATTTTTCTGATCATAAGCGGGAACGAAACGTAATCAATCGTTTTTGAATGCATGAAGTCTTAATTGGATGATCAGATTATCTGCTGTGGTGACCACGTAACACGCAAGGTGTAATCTTATCAAATAGTCAAGATCATTGCCTTGGCATCGCATTATATCTATGTTATATAAATATAATTAAAAAATAATAAGCTTACACATTTAGATTACACTTAGAGATCATAATAATAAATTGCGAAGTCTAAATATGTACAATATCTATGACATCGAACTATCAAACGCATTCGCCGCTTACATTACTTTTTTATTCGAAAACAGATTGGATGTTTATTGGCAATCCTTTCATTCGGTTTGCACGAACATTGAGTATATATTGCGCAATTATAAAGGGTCTTGATTAGATTGGTTTTGCAGGTGGAAGTTGTAAATATTCGATCGCGATTAAATTAGCTCAGGTTACACTGCTTTTGAACAAATCACTGTTTTAATTCGTGACTCAAATTGTATATGTCAAGAAAAAGTCTGAACATAAAACTTTAATATGCTTTTTACAGGGTTTTCTAACTTTTTATTGATCCGGTCAAAATTGTTTGTATAAAATACCAACGAACATACCTACAAAATGCATACAAATACATAGTTAAATTGGCTTAAATTATTGGCCCCATAAGCAAAATATCAAGAAGTTTTTCACCAATGTATTTTAAGGTCAACATGTGAGACCCTCACAAAGGAAGGAGTTTCATCTCTTCAGAGTTTGTAATATAATTTGCATCCATACAATAATACACGTAGTTTTTTTTTTGTTTTTATTTAGATCAGTAAGGAATCAGATTAGAGCTGACTAATAATAGGTCTAGTAAGTACACGCCAAATATTTTTGTGTAGAATAATACTTTAAGTAGAATTACAAGTCAACATAATATATCAAACATTACTGCTTCTTGTATATTGATAAAAAGCTGTATAAATGGTAATCTAGCTATACACAAATAAATATCCTCAATTACTTAATATGTTCAGTCAACATTCAGCTTTCTAAAGGAACCAGGCATTCCCATATAGTCCTGTTTTAAGTTATTGGAACTCCTTTTTGATTCATCACTCACAAGTTTATCTTGATCTGCAATTAAGCCGACTGTTTCTGGTGTATTCAGATGCTCCTTCCATTTTTCTGAAAAACAAACCAATACTTTTTAGCATCCATAGATTTACCGTGCGGGTTCCATTGCGTTCGCGTTGTCTAAAATAATGTTTATATTTGGCTAGTGCAGCGTATAGGACTAATGACCCAGGTACCATTTAATTTCTAAAATCTTATAGCTGAGCCTTTATTTCTGACACGCTACGAAGATAAGTTTGCAAACTAGGATCTTTTCTACGATTGGTGTACTTACCTACATTGTACAACGCACAAAAATTTTAGGGAAACGTGATTGGATGTACAATTAGGTACCTTACTAATACTTTATTAATCTAAAAGTTTTCCAGATAAAGTCTGATGATAAGAAAAGTCATTATCTTTCACTCTATCACTGCAACTTCTAACTACAGCATTCTTGGACACACAAGAATATTTTTTGTATACAACGTGTTCTTTTTGATATCCCATAACTCTAAGGTTATATTCTATAGGTAAAAATAATATAAAACGCCCTAGAACATGTTGTTCAAAAATCAATAGTTTCGAATATAACATCAATTTTATAAAATTTGTTAAAAAATTTAACCAGTATAGCGAATCCTTAGTTTTGCGAGACGTTGGCAAACTTACACTAAAGTATAGTAGTAAAGTAGCGGGAGAGCGTAACTTGTAAAAAACATTGACGGGTGTTTCATTGATTAGTAGGTACCAGTAAATCGTTTTCATTCAAAATTTCATTCATAACAAGGTAAGGGTGTTTTACATAAACAGTCGTGACTTTTTAGAATTAATTTGTATGAAAAATTACGACAAAAAAAAATTCAAAAATAATTCATACCTATTCAATTTGATTCTTTACCATGGTCTGTTTATATTAAACTGTTGGTCTGTTTATACCCTGGAGTTATGAGGTATCACAAGGAACACGTTGTTTAATGATCTAGGACCCGGTCGATGCACTGATATTGTAGAACATTTACTGTAAAACGGATTTGATGCAATTGTGGACTGGGAATTTCTAGTTTTAGTCTTATGAAAAAATCTTTCTAAATTGGCTCGAGTCGAGAGAGGCGAGTACTTAAAGGCGTTGGTCTTGGATCCTGTCGCAAGATTAAATTCTTAGACATAAGTTAAGTCAGAGGCCTGTAATATGCGGATCAGAAAGCTTTGGTCCCATGACGTGATCCTTAAGAGATGAAAATCATACAACAAGTAAAACATAAAAAAGGTCAAGGATGTTAAACTAAAACTTACCAGCTAATTTTGCAATTGGCATTTCATTTCCACCAAAATCTTCCGGTAGGATTTCTTTATCAATATGCTGATGAAGTTCCTCGTATGAAGCATGGACGTGTATTCTGCTAGACACTTTCTCCCTCATCGTAGCTTTGACTAAATTCACCAAAGTGTCAATATATTGAGGCGCATTTATTAAGTGAATGCCTTTTACTCTAATACCGTAGATTTCCTGTATAGAAGATAAAATGAAGAATGATAATATTATGTCTATCGATTTAAAAAAAAAACATAAAACTGTGTCTGCCGCTTACTAAATTTATGAGACTAAGGACTTCATCCTTTACAAAAAAGATAGTTTACCACCACTTCAGAATTGCGCAAGAATAGTTCTGTAAAGACTTGAAAACAGACTTAAAAAATCTTAGAAGTTGGGTAAAGAGAAAGAAAGAGAAATACAAGATTAGGTCATAGTTATCGAACGTAGGTAATTTACAATAAAAATCTTATAATTAATTTCCCCTGTAGCTAGAGATGACACTTACACCCAACATGTCGTACTTTTTCATAACAACTGGATTAATTTTACTTATAAGAGACACGCGACCAAAGTCAATGATGTATCGATCTCCCATATTATAATCGTAGTACATTCTAAGCTCTCCAATCTGAAAAATAAGAATATTTTTAAAGAGCTACTTTACACCTAGCAATTATTATTGTAATCTTAATGTTTGTTAGCAATGATATTATATTGAAACGAAACAGATAAGCGCGCGCATTGTGAAGACTCAAATACGTCCTAATTAGGGAATTTTGTACATAGTCAGCGTCGAGCGCAATCACGAGCGGTAATCGTTAAAAATTATAGACATCTCTTTCATTTGCGTGCTATTTCGCATCTTTTGTTCTGCTTATCAGTGTAACTTGTCAATGAGTGCAGTTTCGGATTGCCCGGAACAGTTTTAATACGCGAATTACTACGAACGTAACTTCATATATGTGGAATTGAGATTCAAAATGAAATCCAGAATTAGAGACCTATAAATGTATTGGTAAAGTTGAATGGTGCGTTCGATTCCATATAAAAGTTTTGCGAGATATAAATATACAGACAGAATGACAAAAACTCAAAAAACTATTATTTTATATGCTCTCAGACAATCTAAATCAAATTTTAATAATAACTGGGTAATAGCATGTTTAAATATATTAATACATATATTTAATTATCTGTCAATAACTTTACAGATGACATTTTCGACGTACTTTCTTCCTCTAGCACCCCATTGGTTGCTTTTGACGTCATCAGCCGTCATCAGCCGTCATCATAGAGGGGGTGATGCTATTATTTGAAAGTGCTGGCACTTCATGACATTAACACTTTTATTTAATGCCATATAAACATACGAGTACTCACCATATTACCGTATCTGCAATATTCTATAAATGAAAAGTCGTCAATATTCTTGCCTATAAACTGAGTGACTATTACTCTTGATTTTTCTTTAGGATTCAGTTTCGGCAGTGGCATAATATTTCTGAAAATTGAAGTATTTAACAATAAGTTTATTTTTTTAAATTTTACTTTTATAATTTAGGTACATTGTGAGCCATCAAAAAAATACAAGGTTTTTATCTTCTTAGATTGACTGACATAAACAATTGATGCTGATGTTGGGCTTGATTCCCGGTCGGTTAATGTAAAAAACGACCTTTTATGATCTTGGGTCCCACCGACCAGTAATAACCGTGCTTAGGTTGGCAGGTTAAGAGGTTGGGTCTTAATACTCAAAGGGTTGGGTATAGCTTCTGTCGCAATAAATAAATCAAAGATAAAGCGCCGTAAAAAGAAGTTTCATCAAAGCCTGTAACCATTAAGCGTCCTGGGTAGTGAAGCAGTTAAAAAAAGTACAGCTGTTGTACGTCCAGGGTACTGTCAGTGGTACCCAGAAAAATGAGGAAAGCTCGAAGATCGAAAAAAAACATTGACTGAAAATAAATTACTACTTGAATTGCATATCTGAACAGTCTAGTGTGTAGCTACTGAATAATAAAAAAAAAGATAAACAAGAGAGTTTCGTTGAACCGCATTTTTATTATTTTTTTACAGCGACCGATATATTTTTGGTGTGACGTCATCTCAAAACAAAAAACAGGAAATAATTTACTAAAAATGTTTGATTTTAGGATAAAATTGTAAGATTTATCGTTATGAAAATAAAATAAAAAGGTAATAGTAGTATAAAATATGTAGGAGCAGGAGGGTCTTCATCAGGATCACCCATTATCAGAGCAGGTGTGGGTACTTGGGCAAGGAACCGTAGATGTAATTAACACTCGATTGTTCATCAAAGTCACTATAATTCGCGTTTACAAGGTCAAATCACACAAATAACGATGATACGTAATAGCAGCACACTTATAATTATCAAATTAACAAAAAGAATCAAATTTTAAACTAGGATGACGCAGAATAATAGCGATTCGTCTAGCGCGTGTTGCACGGACGGTGGTCGTTCCAAGACTGCCCCTCAACATGGCCGTCGTGCAACTACCCGCCTGACGCTCCGCTAGAGTGACGGCTGTCACTCTTATTCTGACGTCTGACAGTGGCAGCTGTCATAGGTGACAGCTGACAGCAACTGCTTAGGTACGACGCGACATTTTGGCGATGCGCCGTCAAATATATTTTTGTCTCGACTAATAAATCCGGTTAGCTACTGTATTTACTGACTTTGACATCCTGAATTGAGTATTTATTTAGTAAACGTTCAATTTTTTTTCCTTTACTACTAAATCTATTATCAAGTGTGAATAGGACACAATTTGTAGTTTATAGTTCATAAAAAGCCCACTGACAGAGTGATGGACGGACGGATGCTTTATTTAATTACATTACAAGAAGAATTCAAAGATACTTACACACATTTTAACAGTCTATCAAACTCGCCAGGAGTCCTATGTAAACATATTTCTGGTATCATGCCTCTTATCGTAAACAGTTTGTCAATTTTATTTTTGGCGGTTTCTGTTGATCCTCTTGCAAGTAGAAATATTCTTTCTATGTATTCACGATCTGTAAAAAATGCAACTGTGATTTTAATATGATTATAATCCAATAAAAAACGGGAAGTCCCAATACAGTGCGTATAAATAAAGTATTATTGTTCCGTGCCTTTGAAGGAAGAAGGTTGCAAGATCACTTTGTTGTTTGTCTGTCTGTCTGTTTCTAATACCTAACAAGTTTCTATCTACTTACTTATGTGTTTGCTGCTTTCTACAAGATGATTCTGTTTCCTCATCCATTCCACTATAGCATCAATACTCTCGTTGATTCTCTTGATATCATTGATTTCGTATGAAGTTCTTGTAAAATCAACATCTTCTTTGCGTAGTT
Organism: Anania crocealis; assembly: GCA_949315895.1. Lineage (NCBI taxonomy): Eukaryota > Metazoa > Arthropoda > Insecta > Lepidoptera > Crambidae > Anania > Anania crocealis. Next base: position 8,123,499 of record OX438870.1, read on the forward strand.
GTAAGATGGGGTGTTGTGGTATGATCTCCATTGTTTTATATAACTGTAAAAATGAAATTGACATAATTAAACAAAGCAAGTATAAAATACGGAATAAATATTGGCTTTTTAAATTTATAAAAATATTGAAATGAAAGATAAAATTTACGTTACATTACCCGTGACATCGATGTAAACCAAAATATAAAGTAAAACCCTAAAAACTAGAGTTAAATCCGTTAATTCATCTTTCATTCCAATTAAAATGGAATACTGTTTGTTTTATACCATGTGTATCAGTTTAAAAGCAACTAGCTGAACCAGCACTTTTTATTCTGCTAAAAAACATGAAGTACTAATTTGATTTCTTTCATTAAGATATGTCGAGCCGTTTTGTAGGAGTGCGACCACGACCACCGTGACACAGGGTATTAAATATACTTTATTAGATATTTCGTCGATCCCACAATACCTCAAGACAAAAGTCTTCAATCAGTGCGTCCTACCCGTCATGACATACGGAGCCGAAATGTGGACACTGACAGTACGGCTAGTCCACAAGTTCAAAGTCGCTCAGCAGGCTATGGAAAAAGCCATGCTCGGAGTTTCTCTTAGGGATAAAATCATAAATTAGGTGATCCGGCAGAGAACTAAAGTTACCGACATAGCCCACCGGATTAGCAAGCTGAAATGGCAGTGGGCTGGCCATATTAGCCGCAGAACTGACAACCGATGTGGTAAACGAGTTCTTGAGTGGAGACCGCGTCTCGGCAAACGTAGTGTAGGACGCCCTCAGGCCAGGTGGAGTGATGATTTTCGCAAGGTGCTGGATGCGAGAAGCCGAGGATCGACCTAAGTGGCGTGCAATTGGAGAGGCCTATTTCCAGCAGTGGACTGTGATAGGCTGATGATGATGATGAGATATTTTAGCAAATTAACTAGTGGAATCACAAATATATTTAATATACCTACAAGCGTTCTGGCCGCCCAATTGGGGATAATATTAATTATAAAGTATGAAATTGCCGTTTTGTATGGATGAAATCGAGAAAAGTCATTTTTCCATACTAACAATTTTTTAGTTTTTTAAAAACACCTGAACCGTTTTCGATGCAATTAAAGGTGAAAGTTAGATGGTTATAAAGCTACGCATTATAGTGTTTAAATTTCTGAAAATCAAAGTATATAATACAAATATACTTAATTGAAGCAAGAAGGTCAGCTGACACATTGTAAGGGTTTTTTTTTTTAGTCAAAAGTTACTTTATTTAGTTTTTGATACAATACAAAAAGAATTGCGCAATAATATGACTATACTTAAGAGCTATAAACAAAATAAAAAGTGTGAAAATAATCGGCAATTTCATACTTTAACCCCTATTATATATCGTACTTTCAGTTTTATCGCATATCGGAATATATCGCTCTGCTCAAAAATCACTTTAAAATTTGCATTCACTATTCTTATTCTTTATACCAAATTAAGAACATATGAATTCCCCGAAAAGACTTCACACCACTTTTGACACTTTTAAGGGATTATCTATACTTAATATTATAAAGCTGAAGAGTTTGTTTTTTGTTTGTTTATTTGAACGCGCTAATCTCCGGAAGTACTGGTTCAATTTAAAAAATTCTTTTTGTGTTGGATAGTCCATTTATCGACCAATAGGAGTGAAGCATCAGGGAAAAATGTAGCAAAAATAATCGCGTTCATAATAAGTTGACGCGGACGAAGTCGCACGCAACAGCTAGTTCTAAATAAAGGAGGACTTAAGGGAGGCCTATGTTCAGCGGTGGACGAACGATGGCTGTTGATCTAAATATTGGTTTCTTAAATTTACGAAAGTAATAATTTAAGTCCAGTATATCGTATACTTCAAAATATATTTATACTACATTTTCATTTAGGTATATCGGTCCTGTGGCCTTCGTATTACTCGTATTTGTCTCAAATAATATATAACTACAAATATTAAATACCGGGCCAAGATCTCGGGGTCCCAGGTTCGAATCCAGGGTCAGGCAACAAAAGTTTCGAATTTTTAAACGTTGCTCGGGTTTGTGATCACCAACCCGCATTTGGCAAACGTGGTGATTCTGCCAGTACACCCATCATTGCTGTGGTAACTTGAATTCAATGATGGAGGCCTTTTCCCTGCAGTGGGATGATTATAGGCTGTTACTTTACTTACTTACTAAATAACTACAAAAATCTTACATAATTCGATATTAAAGCAACTTAGTTGCACTTATAAAAAGCAAATCTTTCCTCTTAATGATATAAGTTAAGATTATAAGATCGTATGTAGTAAAATGAAACAAAGTCGAATTTTGTTACAAAGATAACCTTATAGTTTTGTCGTAAAATAATGTTTTTAAAAATTACAGTTTACCTACTCGTATACACGTACGTAATAAAGGTACGTGTAAAATGGCTTGTTTAAAAAGTTCAAGGGTTTTTGAGGGAAGGTTAAAATAAGACATTATTCTACACTAGCTGGGTTCTGAGGTCATGGCCAAATTATACAACATAAAACATGATCAATTATGAACATAACTTGAAAATCATTTTAATACTTACAGTGTTTTTTAATAGTCGTCCGTCAGCCTATTACTAAAGTAGTTCTATTTTGTTGTTTATGTCTATAGTTGAAAATGTATTGTGTACGTTTTCTATACTTTTTTTGTTTTTGTTCTTAATATAAAGATTGATTAATATCATGTGTATCTTGTTAGAAATAGTGTGCACTGATTAAATTTTGTTTAAATTTAAAAAGTACCTACTTCCTTATTTTTAATTTAAATTTTAAGTTATACATGTTTTTCTCATGATAAAATTTAATCCGTTCAAAGCTACTGTAGTAACGGAGTAGTACGGCGTTTTTCGTAGTAACTCATTGGTCCCGGGTTTGATTTCTAGTCAATCAAACTGCGTGTATCTTTGGACAGGTTTTTTTATTAAAGAAATAATAATAATTAATTAAAGTTTTATTTCGTAAACAAAATATGCTTTACAATAATTGCGATTGAGACTACCTAGTAAGTATTTTTTTTTTAATTCTCGTAACAGTTTGTCCCGCTCTTTGAATAACAATTGGATTGAGTTCTGTAGAGGTATCGCACTACGAGACCTATTTGAAGCACTTAGGCCCAGCTTCGGACAAGATTAACGTCGCTAAAACAAATCATGTCAGAGGCTTGTAATGGGGGCTATCGCTAGTGAATTTGCCACTAGAGGCGCTAGTGTCGCGTGAGGTCCAATATCATTCACTTTGTACTGGTTTTAGCGGAATTTGTTGCATAAATTATAATTTCTTCAATTTACCTGCCGGAAAGTGATCTCCTTCGTAAAATATCGCAAATATGGATTATTTGGCGATTAATGTGAACGCTTTAAAAGCGGAATTAAAAATAAGCGCAAATAGGCGGGCTCAAGAGCAACTATTTCAGAAGTTAGTTTGTTGATATCAAGATAGTTATTTATAAACAATATAACCTTAATTAGATTCAAGATATAACACTTTGTTCCGGGGTGAATTCGCCTTTTTAAAATATTTGAATTTTTTTTCGCACATTTTGGAAAACTGCTGGAAATGCGTGCTAACTAACATAAATGGATAAGTAAATGAAACGACAATTTACAATACATGAGGCACTTATATTCATCAAGTCAATCTAAAGATATTGAATTTTAAAAATTAAATAATGAAATGGTAATGACCATATTCATATGGTAAGGACTTTTCTTAAATGGTAATGATGTTAAGCGACAGGTAATGACGAATGGAGTTTTGAATATTGTAGTTTGGACATTAAATACATATTACTAAAATAATTGTAAGGTGTCAAAAGGGAGCCTGTAATGTTTAAAAAAAACTAAAAAAAGTAATGTTTTATATCCATTTTTATTAGCCATAGGTCAAACACTCTTAAAAGGAAAAATCAAAAAAGTCAGGTGGAATGATTTCAACTTAGACTACGAACTTATCACCTTAGAAAAACTAATTAAAAAACTAACAGAAACAGACTTATATTTTTTATTAAACAGAACATGAATAAACTTTCTTATCATTTAAATAGCAACATTTGGTTATAATTATACCAGTATAATCGGCTTTGGTATTTTTAAATACTTTGTTAACCATGTAATTATTACTCTTAATGTAATCATTTATCTTAATTATCATTTAAACAACATTTGTTTGGAACAAAGTTTGATTCAGAATTAAAGTATTTATTATAGGCAATAACAAAATAATGATAATTGACTCATAAACATTTTTAAGACCAAGAAGGCTTAAATCGCAAAAAAACGTAACGTTACTTTGTAAAAGATCACTTCATATACCTATCACAATGTAGAAAATCTAAATTTTAGGTTTATTAATGGTAAATCTTACTCTTTTATTTGATAAAATTGTAATGTTTGAAGGGCCAGCAATATTCGTCGTGAAATTTGAAGGAGATTCATCCAATCTATTTGTAATATTGACCGGTGCATTGCTTGGTCTTTTAGTGGCAATTAGAGGAACAACATGCACGTTTGAATCAGAAGTCGGCGAGATAACTGTATCTGATGGTGGCAGTCTCAAAAACCCTAAATGCTTATCATGGGTGCAAATACTTCCAGGTTCACACTCAAAGCAACTCACTTTACGAAACGTAAGATTAGGTATCCCCTTTTTCCACAATACCTGATGCACAGCAAGGGTACCTCTAAACATTGGAATACTCGTTTCATGTAATATATTTCCTTTCTCGATAATGTTGTCCTCTGGAATATCTATTACTATAACATTCTCAATTTCTTTTTGAACAACTTGAAGAATCTTTTCGTAGCTGCCGACATCACCACCGTGAATTACATGAGAATCTAAGGTTCTTTTGATGACTGCTCCTACACCATCTGGTGCACCCTTTCCATGCCCTCCTTCTGTATAGTTCCAAGTAACTGAAGATATTTGTGGAAACTCCTTGTGAAGTTGTGTGATTATATAAAAAATGAATTTATTGCGGTATTGTGACGTTGGGGAGTCCGTTTGAAAATGTATTATTTCAATAAATGGGTTATCTAGTATAGCTCTTTGAATTAGAGGTACAATATGTGCCCAAACAGCGGGAGCGTCATGTCTTAAACAAGAACTCGTAGTACATATTGATGTTGCTTTAATAGAACTAATAGCAAAATCAAAGTTGTAAATAACGGCTGTGTGCAGGCTTACTTCTTTACGACTGGCACCGAAATGCATCGATTGTACTTCTTTGTTATATTTTAAAGCATAATTTTCCGAAAAATCAGCGTGTATAACGACACAATATACGGGTAAAGTATTTTTCAAAATTTTCATTGATGTGTATTGACAATGATTTTTATAACAATGCTCAAAGAACTTCGGTAAACTTGCAACCAAATTTTGCAACAACTCCCGAGGCTTAATAGAAATAAGATTTTTTTTGTAACTGTTATAACTTTTTGGCCCTTTTTTGATTTAACCTTTTCTCTTGCACGTACCCATTTATTATATTCAATATCTTTTTCATTGGAAAACTCGTTTATGTGTATAGATCTCCCTTTACATGATTGACACTCTCGTTTAAGGCACTTTTCGTCATAAACGGAGCAGCACAGATTTTTTAATAATTCTTCAGTACTTGGTTCATTAATTACCGATGCTTTTTTTAAAGCTTCTATCATCAGGTTTGTATTGTCATGAACTTGGCACATCGTTGTATCTCGCTGGTTCTTTTTTGGTTTAAGCACCCAGAAAGGTTTATGTTTACAAAAAAAGGTGTAACTGACTCTCACTTGGTATTTTTCCATGAATTTTTGGTGTAAAGCTTTTTGAGTTGTACGCATGTAACGTTTTTGTTTCTGTTGTTTCAGTCTAGTAATGTATTGCTTTTTCCCTGCCATTATTATGCTGTTTGATTCATCTAAATAGAATTCCCTTACTTTTTTGACTAACTTTTTGATTCGGGTGTTTTCAGTTAATGTTTTAGGTTTACTATTTTTTGTAAGTATATTGTCCTTTTTCTTATTCTCATTTTGTTTATCTTTTTTTGTCAGGTTGCATAGTTTCAGTTTTAACTCTTTATTTTCTTCTCTAAGATTTTTAATTATAGTAAGCAGACGATTTCTCTTTTTTTGTTCTAAATATCGTATTTTTCTGATTTTGGCACTTATTATTGGTGACGATTCATTTAACGGGTCTTTAGGTTTTTCTTTGTCTTCTTTACTGTCTCTATCTTCACTAACATTAGATGTATTAATTACGACTACTTCTGGAGTAACAGGGTTTTCTTTATCTTGTGCCTTCTTCTTTGCCCTATACCTCTTGGCAGCTTCACGCCATTTCTTACGTTGCTCTCTTTGCTGACGAGGTGACTTCTCTTGCACACTTTTAATCAGCTTTTTTCTTTTCGCACTTGGTATCGTTTTTTTTCTTTTTCCTTCTGTAGCATATATAATTCTGGATCTTGCTTTATTTCAGCATATTTTATTCTTCTTGCCACTCTTAACTTTTCTAAACGTTCTTTATTTGATTTATTCTTTCTGTCCATGATTGAAGCACAAACCTAAGAAAATAAAACTCAGATTAACTATTGGATTTAAAATCACAACTCAAGGTTACGACCGTTGTCTTTAAGTATAATATGTGAAACATGTTTAAACCAAGAACACATATTTTGAAAATAGCATTACAAATGAAAAAAAATAAAAATCATTAAAAAAATATTTGAGCAACGTTGCTTTTTGTTCATGATAGTCAATTTACCTTAGCCATACACTGCCCCAATATTAAAAGAATTAATTACAAAGGGTATATCCCTTACATGCGTCATCACCAATTTCATAAGATCATTACCATTCGTGCAAATGCTACGGTAATGACTTTGATGGTAATGACAAAAATGACATTTTGTGTCTTATTTTCTTATTACAGCCAACAACCGAAAAATTTATCGCCATTTTTATACCTTAGCACCATGATAATTTAAGATACTTAATAGTTAAAAATGATAAAGTATATACTTACCCCAAAATCTCGGTAAATGTGAATGACAGAAAAGCGTGACAAACAAATTTTTGGTAACTCAAATTTCCTAAAACTCCACCGTTGGGCGAGCAAGCGTGCGTTCTCCTCTGTGTTGTGTTAGTGACTGAATAGTCGCACACGCGGGAGGGGGAAACACCCCGGAACGCCAAATAGAACGTTCGAGAAAAAATATTTACGTCATTGTAATGGGGATGACGATTTTAACGTGACAAAAGTTTGAATTTAAATATCATCAGTATTTTTTTACAGAAATAACTTGGTTTTCGTACTGTTTTCTCGTATATGATCTGGCCCAATATAATATTTAAAAAAATATGGGTTTCGCATTGCGGATACGAGACAATTTAGCGCTAAAGTTACACATACACAGAATTTTGAGCTATGGTAATGATGTTTGACCCGTGTTTGTGTAAAAAAGTATATGAAGTAGAAGTATTTTTAGGCTGTATATCGCAGACACATATATAAAAAACGTGCCTAATCATTTGAAAAACGAAAACTGTTGACAACATGTGTCATTATTTTTTTTATCAAGCGGGAACTAGAAAATGCTGTGTTTCGCGAATTGACCCTCCGGCGCCAATCGCCTTTGATAGCTATACCTCCGGACCTCAGTCTACAGTGGCGCCAACTGGTGAGCAAAGAAACGGTAGTCCCCATTGAGACAGCTCAAAAACTTTGACAAGGGACTATCCTTGGAGGATAGTTATACATAAGAGGAAGAATTGGCCAATCTCCTTTATGATAATAAAAACCATCTAACATAGAATTTCTTTTATATTTCTTTCATCATCAATGTACTTGCGCTGCTTCTTCTCGGCACTAGCCCAGACTTGTCCCGAAGCAGTGGTAGGTTTAAATTGGGACGTGTAAAAGCGCCTCCTGGGGCCTATTTGCAGAAATAAAACTGATTTTAACTGATTTTAACTGATTTTACACGCAAACCAATAAACCATTAATACAATAGTAATTGCTGTAGTTTGCCTTGCATTAGATTAAATTTCCTCGTACTAGATAATTAGATTTCCTGACATCCTTATGTTCTATGCATCAGAGTTCAGATTACAATGATTTTAAATCTATTTATAATTAATCGGTCGTTAATCACAGGTTTAAATACACGCGGTTGCATTTATAGGGTAAGTATATAATTACATCTAAGCTTTATGTATTTATGGCTATTAACATTTTCTTAGTAGAAATAAAAAGCTAATTGGTTTAATTATTATTGTGAAACCATTCACACGTGCTGACATTAGTGACGTTTTCTTTCTGGTTAGCTGGTGCCCGCGACTTCGAACGTGTGGGATTTTAATTTAATACTACCTATCCCGCAGGAATTGCTCCTTTTTCTAGGATGTAAGGTAGCCTATAGTACTATAGTTTATAATCTATCACCGTCTTATATTACTATTTTTTTTTTATTGGTGTAATAGTGATATTAAAAGGAGAGTAAATGCCGGCAACATGGTGAATGGAGCGTTGCACGCTTTTATGAGCAGTCAGAAGGTGTCCGAAAAGGCCCGCCTGGCTGTGCATGGAGGGGTGTTGGTTCCAACACTGATGTATGGGAGTAAAAGTTGGGTGTGGCAGAGAAAACATGAAAGCAGAGTAAATGCAGTGGAAATGAGAGCGTTAAGAAGTATGATTGGAGTCAATCTGAGTGATAGGATTAAAAATAGTGTAATAAGGGATCGATGTGGTGTAAAAGAGGATGTAGTGACCAGTATTGAAAAAGGAATGCTTAAATGGTTTGGACATGTTCAGAGGATGAATGAAAGCAGGTTGACTAAAAAGATATATATGGCGAGTATGAATGGAAATGTTGGAAGGAGAAGGCCTCGACGAACTTATCTTGATCAAATCGGGGAAGGTCTAAAGAAAGGTCAGGTCAAGAGTACCCTAAACCGGCGAGCGTGTATGAAAAGATTAATGAATGTGGATGAAGCGAAAGTAGTCTGTAAGGATCGTAGCAAGTGGAAAGATGTGGTCTCTGCCTACCCCTCCGGGAAAAAGGCGTGAGTGTATGTATGTATGTATTTATTGATCATAGTAAATAGAAAATTCGCGTACCAAAACCACCACCAAACATAAGTTATAAAATTACATAGTCATATTATTATGTAAGACAATTATTGTTATAGGAGAACCTACATACTTTACCTACAAATAAGAAAATTAGACCTGCAAAGTGGTTTTAAGTCAGATATGCTAGTATTTTAAATACTCGTATTGATATTTAATATTTATTTACTCACGTTCATTTGTAGGTATTTTAAAATGTATTTTTATTAATCCCAACATAGGATAAACGTAAGTAAATCCTTAAATAAACTGATCACTTCAATTTATAGTAGGTATTCGTTAATTCAAATAACAGACAGTTTTCCTATTGTTTTATATTGAAATTGTTTTGAGGCTAGTGCTGCATTCTTCAAGAATAAAATATTCTTTTTGTCAACATTTTATTTAAGGAAAGAGTAAACGACTTTAATATCCTACTCCTATTGGATCTCCAGCCTGGTCAATGTATGTAATGTCTTGAAATATGTATAATCTTGCTTGTATCCAAGCTAACGGACATATGCGTATGTGGTTTACCTAGCATTAGAAATATCGCCAATGTTATTTGTATTGTACATACAAGATGAAATTTTAACCACTTTCCAAAATTTTTGTAGGCGTTCAGTATCGTATTTAGAGCCTATTTATGAAGTAAAAAATGTAAATCAAGGTTCACCCAAAAATATTTTTCGCGAAAAAAAATTTTTTTTTTTTACAGTTTAAGGCCTGTTTAAGTATAAAAGGAAAATCAAAAACTTATGATTAGTATAGTAAGGTATGAATGTGATGTGCATTGCGTAAAAAAAGTGATGCTAGGCGGCCGTATCAAAAATTTTAGATTTTTGGCGGCCATTTTCTAAGTGCTTTATCTTGTCATTTTTGTACTGGGATATACCAAAAGAAAAAATACGTCATTTGTTTTTTGTCTCGTAGATTGATATATTAAAATTTGGAAAGTGGTTAAAATTTCACCCTGTATAAGTTTTCTGTAACTTCTGCTCCTAGTCTCCCCTTCTGACAATTCAATTGCTTATCCTATGTGTCACATCACATTAAAAAAAGTACAATCCTTTCAACGAAGAGATGTTTTTTTTTTCAGATAAAGATATTTAAAGTGTAGTTTTCGGCACATAAAATAAATAGAGTATCTTCTCCCAACTATGGGGCACTGGGATTGCCAACCCAAGCGTGCTGATCATAGCAAAGAGTTCCATTTGGAGACCAGCGTCCATCAGGAGACTGATATAGACTTGTGATGATGATGATGATAAAGCGAATAAGTGGGTACTGAACCCGCCCCGTACAAAATGTAATTATTTTTACTTTAAATCGTGCCATAAATTTTTCAATGTTAAATTTATCACAATTTAGTTCAATATTTAATACACTTTGATATCAAAACAAATTAATTTACTGCAGCTTATTGAAGTTAAAAGAGATCGGCTGTCAAGAGCAAATAATTGATTCTTACTTATTGTAATTAATATGTGTTTTAATAAATATTAAAAAATCATCAGTTGAGGCACCTCGCCTGTGAAAAAGGTTTTTACAATTAAGTAATCCTTTGTTCGTAATATTACTACTACACTGAAAAATAAATGAAAAGTGTATATTAATAAAATTTAAATCCAATGTTTTAAATATTTTTTTGTTAAATATGGTAAGTGGAAATGAAAGCCAAAGAGATAAATAAACTCTTGAACATAAATAAAATAAATACGTGTACCATTTTGTATAAGCCTCTGAATTTTCGGGGCTTACAATAACATGGATAGTATTACTAGAGTTATTTGAGTTATCAAGCCAGGGATACTATGCTAAATTACTTGTCCGGTAGTTTAGGTATAAGTAGTATACGGGTATGCAACCCCGGCTTCCCGAGCTGCTACTGTCTCAAACCCATCCTTCCGAGGGAGTAGTGTCCATTAAACCTTGTTTCCTATACCAAGTCCTAAATGTCCTCTCTAGTGCCCTATTTCTATTTCCTATTTTCTATTTCCTTTTCCTCTTCCTTTCTCCCTCCCTCTCCACCAATCCAAGGTCTGCCGCGCCTATGGATGCATGGCTAGGGGCGAGCCTAGTCTCAAGCGTGCTGATTGCCCTGGGACCGGGCGACCCCAGATTAAGGCTAGCCTTGTCTTGGCATGCGGGGCTCTGTCAGGATCGACATGTTTTTTTTCCCTAGCTACTCGTGGGAACGCAATGATTTCCAAAAAAAATGAAAATCTATATGGTGGCGATGTTGTTCGCGACTCATCACGCCACGTTTCTGTCGGGAGCGGAAAGCGGGCAACGGAAAGCCGCTTTGCTACGATGAATGTTAGAGGAGGAATGGTAGATAAAATAGACGAAGTATGCCAGATGATGAATGAAAGGCATATAGATGTATTGTGTGTGAATGAAACAAAGAGGAAAGGACGAGACACGACCAAACATGGACCCTACGTTGCGTATTGGTCTGGGGTACCCAATACCGATCACGGAAGTAAGAGAGTCGGTGTATTCCTTTCCGAGCGAATGGCTGAATGTGTGACTGAGTTTGAGTGTGTGAGCCCTAGACTTCTCTGGATTAGGCTGAAGGTCGGAATCACTCGAATCTTTGTCTTAGGCGTCTATGCACCTACTGACGTGGGTTCGAGTGGCTCCACAAAAGCTAAAAAGGAAAATGAGGAGTTCTGGAATAGTATGCGAGATGTACTGAAAATCTGCAAGGCAAATGAAAGGATTATCATGTTAGGCGATTTTAATGGATGGGTTGGGGTGAAGCGAGATGGGTATGATAAGGTTCTTGGTGTGTTTGGTGACGAAAGATTAAATGAGAATGGAAAGAGTCTGTTAGAGATATGTTTAGAATGGGATCTTTTTGTCTCAAACACAATGTTTCAGCATAAAAAGATTCATATGTATACAAGGGAAGAAGGTGCTAGTAGAACTATGATAGATTTTGTGATAGTGGATGGAAGATTGAAGAAAAAAGTCATGGACACTCGTGCTTATCGTGGTGCCAGAATCGATACAGATCACTTCCTGGTGATATCCCGAATAAGCGGTCTCTTCAGACGCTGGCGCCATAGGAAAACCGAGCCTACTAGTGTCCTGGAAAGAGTGAAAGTAGAAAATCTGCAAGACAAGGATGTAAGAAAAGAATATGTAAGAATATTGAAGGATGAATTTGGTAATTTAGATGAGATGTCTGATATTGAAGAAGGTTGGAAGGGACTTAAAGAAGGAGTTTTGAAAGCTGCTACAGAAGTTTGTGGAGTTTCTAGACGCACGAAAGGAAATAAACAGGAGAGTGCTTGGATGAGTAAAGATGTGCAAGAAATTGTTGGGAAAAAGAAAAAAGCATGGTTGGATTGGTTAGCTACTAAAGCTAACCAAAGAAATCAAGATGCGAGCGATCTGGATGTAGAGAAAGCACGAAAGGAGTATAAAAGTTTGAAGGATGAAGTCAAGAAAACTGTGGCTCGAAAGAAAGATGAGAATAAGGATGAGTTTGACAGAAGGCTATCGGAAAACTTTCGTTCGAACTTGAAAGTTTTCTGGAAATCTATAAGGTCAGCTCGAGGTAAAACCGCATCATCCGAGTTGAGTAGAATTAGAAGCCAGGATGGTAACATAGTAAAAGGTGAGGAATGCGTGTTGAAAAGATGGAAGGAATATTTTGAAAGTTTGTTTGAAAAAGAAGAAGCAGCGCAAGAGTTGAATATACCAGAAGTAGATGAAAGTGAGAATGACAGTGAGATAGAAATGGATGAGATTCTAAAAGCGTTGAAAAGTATGAAGTCGGGTAAGGCTGCAGGGTATGATAGAGTATCAGTCGAGATGCTAAAGGCTGGCGAAGGTGCAGTAGCTAATCAGCTGTACTGCCTTTTCAACTTGTGTTGGAGAAGCGGCCGAGTACCAAGTGATTGGTGCAAGGCTGTTATAGTTCCGCTGTATAAGGGAAAAGGGTCACAGCTAGACTGCAAAAATTATCGCGGTATAAGCCTGCTTAGTGTCGTTGGCAAACTGTATGCAAAGGTATTGATTGAGAGAGTGACGAAAGAAACTGATGAGAAAGTATGGGATGCTCAGGCAGGATTTCGAAAGGGAATGGGATGTACGGATCAGGTCTTTTCCTTGCGGTGCATAGCTGAAAAATCTTTGGCTAAAAACCAGAAAGTCTATTGCGCATTCGTGGATTTGGAAAAGGCCTATGATAGAGTGGTGAGGAATGAATTGTGGTCAGCACTATCTATGTATGGGGTGAACAGTATTTTGATACAAGCACTGAAATCCCTATACAAGGATTCTAGTGCTTGTGTCAGGATCAACGGGGCGTACACTGAACTGTTTAGCATCGAAAAAGGTGTTAGACAAGGATGTGTAGCGTCACCATGGCTGTTTAACTTATTCATGGATAGTTGCTTGAAAAATTTGAAAGAAAGTGAACGGGGACTTAGAATGAACGATTTGATCGTCAAATGTCTGCTCTATGCTGATGATCAAGTCTTACTCGCGTCGTTGGCAGAGGAGTTGCAGGAGATGGTAAATATTGTGCATGAAGATTTGAACAAGAAAGGAATGAAAGTGAATGTAAGTAAGACAAAAGCAATGGTTTTTGAAAAAGAGGATAGCATGACAGAGTGTAACATTTTGATAGGAGATGAAAAAGTGGAGCAAGTGAAAGAGTTTGTTTATTTGGGATCAATGTTTACAGTGGATGGAAGGTGTAATAGTGATACTGAAAGGAGAGTAAATGCCGGCAACATAGTGAATGGAGCGTTGCACGCTTTTATGAGCTGTGCATGGAGGGGTGTTGGTTCCAACACTGATGTATGGGAGTGAAAGTTGGGTGTGGCAGAGAAAACATGAAAGCAGAGTAAATGCAGTGGAAATGAGAGCGTTAAGAAGTATGATTGGAGTCAATCTGAGTGACAGGATTAAAAATAGTGTGATAAAGGATCGATGTGGTGTAAAAGAGGATGTAGTGACCAGTATTGAAAAAGGAATGCTTAAATGGTTTGGACATGTTGAGAGGATGAATGAAAGCAGATTGACTAAAAAGATATATATGGCGAGTATGAATGGAAATGTTGGAAGGGGAAGGCCTCGACAAACTTATCTTGATCAAATCGGGGAAGTTCTAAAGAAAGGTCAGGTCAAAAGTACCCTAAACCGGCGAACGTGTATGAAAAGATTAATGAATGTGGATGAAGCGAAAGTAGTCTGTAAGGATCGTAGCAAGTGGAAAGATGTGGTCTCTGCCTACCCCTCCGGGAAAAAGGCGTGAGTGTATGTATGTATGTATGTATTTGATACGGGGTTCGGGGAGAAAATTTCTCCCGTGATCATGGCGCTTGCAACAGTTCCGAAATATCGGAAACTCATAATAAATAAGGTACATGGTATAAAACCCCGAATCAAATAACTCTAGTGATAGTTTAGTCATGAAAGTTTCAATCATGGATAGTATTGTTTGTTTTATATACCAACTGCTAATTATTCCCATTTTATCTTCGCCAAAAGACGCCCATTGTTGGGCATGAGAGGCCTATTCCCAACGCTGAGCATCTAAGGATCTTAAGAAGAAACACTACGGTCGAGAGAATTGAAAAATAGGTATTTGTAAAGTCTATTGCTGTCGCGCAGTCCCGAACGCCTCCACCGCAGAGCGCGATAGAGACAACTGCATTTTGGACCGAAAATACCTACTAAAAGCACACAAAATCAACGTTTCGTAGTCCCCCGATTCCTTTTCCAAAACTAGACCGATTTAAATACTTTTTTCATTAAAAATTATCAAATTAAGTAACTAATATAGCTCTTTTTGTTTTGCTTTTTGTTTTGAGATCATAGAGACAATGAATGCAAGAGAGAGACAGTTTCACCGTCTGGAAATCAAACCCGGGACATAGGGCTGGCGTCACCTTCAAAACAGGTAAGTATGCTGCTCCACCACAGGGGAGGTCAATAACAATATAATATTTTGTGACTTTCGTGGGAATTACTTTATCTAGTCGCCTTTAACGCTAGTATAAAAAAAAAGATTTCAAACGTACGTGAGAATCCATACTTAATATTATAAATGGGAAAGTGTGTGTGTCTGTTTGTTTGTCCGTCTTTCACGGCAAAACGGAGCGACGAATTGACGTAATTTTTAAGTGGAGATAGTTGAAGGAATGGAAAGTGATATAGACAACTTTTTGTCTCTTTCTAACTTACCTAAAATAGGGGGTGGAAGTTTGTATGGAGCATTCCGCAATTTTCAAGGTAGACAGCTAAAAATTGGTAGGCAGACTATTTGTGACTAACAAAAAAATCGAACATTTTTTTAGGACAAACATCTTAAAAGAGGGGGTGAAATTTTATTGCTACCCCGAATTTAACGCGAGCAAAGCCGTGGGCAAAAGCTAGTCTAATATATAGAAACAAAGTAAATCTATCTTACTTCCCTTCGCTTCAAGGGCTTAAACTAACTAAAGGGCTAAAAAATCACAATTCTAAACAACTACCAGCCAAGTACTACTATTTTTAAGTACCACATAGTTATTAACTAGCTTTTAATATTTTTAAATACTACAACAATAAATTCGGCTAATTTATTACGAGCTTTGGTGTTTTCTTACGGATTGTTCAAAAATGCTTCAGCGACATCTAACAAAACCAAATTAAAAAATATCATGTTATGGTTTTATAAATATGTATTGTTCTTATACACTTACCCTGATCAGTAAAATATAAACTATTGACACAAGTGATAAACTGTCAGCCTGTAGTTTAAATGTGCACGCTTAAGGAAGTTTCTTCTTGATATGATTGTATCGGAGAGAATCAAAGAGTAAGAGTTCAGACAATCCACCCTGTTAGGGATCCTTTGGTTTACTAATCTTTTCAAATGTTTTAAAATTGTTGAAGAAACAATTAAATTGCTAGTGAAAATTAAAAACAAAATTCCTTCAATGAACGTTTTCAAGCTGTTTAAGATGGGACTCGAACCAATCTTTCCGTTTAGTTTACTTTCCAGGCCACTGTTCTAGCTGCTACCAGAACAGTCGCCTGGCAAGCGAAAGTTTGCAGATTTGAGTATCAAAGTCAGTCATCGTATACATCGTATTTACACGAGAGTGTATTATACGACTCGTGTTATGCTAATATACAATTATCTTGTTATGCCAACATCATTACTTACTTTGTATAATTAGAGAGAAAAATATGAGCCACGTGATAGCTAAGCAACTATTCTAGCCAGAAAGCCTGAAAACAGTTAAAGGCTAATAATAGGAAATATGCTGTCACTGAGTACCCTTGCCTCAATAGACTCACACTTTACGCGCGTCACGCTTGTTTCAATATGATGTTACATTTAAATATGTCTTTTGTATAATTAAGTAGGAATTTTCATACAGCATTCACTATGACGTAGGTACCAGTATTAAAAAAAAAACTTTTTTTATTTGTTAGTCTTTTTCGAATTTGAATATTCCTCCCACAGTTATATATATTTACATTAATTTATAAAAAATAAAATGCATTGTTAAGTACTTGTTATTCGTAAATAAAAAGATTAATGTTTGGCGCAATTGTCTACTGGTAGATATTGTCATTTAATAAAAAAAATGGAATTGGTTAACATGGTAAAAACTACAATAACAAGCTGGCACTAAAAAGGTAATTTGTGAAAACAAAAAAAAAATCTACATAGGATATTTCGGTTCAAATCTAATGAATTCAATACAAATGTACACCTTTCTACTTACATAAAGATTATTTAAATATATACTTATTTAATATGATATAAGCTAACTATTAGACGTCAAGTTTTGTATTTAAAAATTCTTACGATTTATTGACATAATTACCAATTACTTCGACAATTATTATCTTACCTTACATGTTAATTGAAAAACATTTTTAATGCTATGTATCTACTGAATTCTTTTAAGTCAAGGTGCCAAGTCCAACAATTGTTCGTAAGATATATATACTGGTTACTTTTTTGCATCCCCTAGCCACCAAAACACCATGAGAAATTACAAATCCACTAAAGAAAACTGCATGCCAGCCGGCCAAGCCATTCTAGATATAAAAGGAAACATTCGTTTGTGAGCAAACACACAAACTGTTACCTCAAACGCATACACTTTCTCCATTCCGTCGTGGGTAAAAATTGTTTTGGTAAATTGACTCATCTGTTTCTGTCTTACCTTATAATCTTTGCCTCATTATCTCCTTAATATTGCGTGACTTGGATCACGGACGTTTTTGTCGACTTTCATAATTTGTATCACCAGTAAATAAAAAGTGAATAAACAACAATAGAACATTTATTAAATACCAAACCATTATATAAATACTTTACAAATAATACAATTATTAAAATTCTGATAATTAGTACATGATTTTAGTAATAATAATTCCAATGCTACAAGTTAGTGTTTGTCTCAGATCGTTCTAACGGCCGGTCCTAATAACCTATCTATCTTCAGTTTTGGCATATCGGAGATAGAAAACAACTTCTTTCTGTCTTTTTTTCTCTGGACGGCAAAATCAGAGATAGAAACTGTTTCCTATCTCCGAATGTCAAAACTGGCGAAAGATAGATTATTGGGACCGGCCGTAAGTCGTTGGTTGAAATCCACTACCTTAGGTAGTATTCTAAAGAGTCTAAAAAATAAACTCAAATACATGAATGACATACCAAAATGACTACCACTACACGATTCTAATTTGAATTGTAAAGGTAAGGTTGCTTTGATGAGATGATGTATAAAAATTATTTACTTTCTCCATTTTGAATCAGTGCACAACTGTAGTGATTTATTGTCTGCCACCTTTTATTCAGTATTTTTTCCTTTTTATTGAGTAAATTTTTAGGTTACAAGTTCAACGTCATCGTTGTCGCTAAATGACATTCACAGTTAAGCATAGGCTTGCTTATCTCCAGGACCGATCAGGCTCGCACCGCCTACAATCAGCGACTTCCCAGGACCCTTACCCCCTTTAATGAGAAACCTAATTACAGATAGTCTTATAGTACGTGGCGCATTTTGAACGCCCCAATTGGCCATTCCTTCTTATTGCTGTGTCCCACCCAGTGCCACTTCAGCTCATCAATCTTCAACCAATGTTGGTCATGTCAATAATTCTCCTATGGATTTCCTTATTTCAGATTCTGCCACGCAGAGAAATTCCAAGCATCGCTAGTTTCATTGCCCGCTGTACGACTTTGAGCCTTATTATGAGACCCATTAAGAGACCACGTTTAAGTTCCATTAGTCTTCAGCATCACTGGCAACACGCTCTAGTCAAAGATCTAGTCAAAGACTTTCATCTTGAGATACTAAAGTAAGCAGCTCGGACATCAAGCTTTTTCAAAGACTGTCGAACGCTACAGTTCTCAAAGACCCATTCTTTGAAAGAATCATTGCAATATTCGGTGTTTAGGTCTATTTATGATAATAGCTTAAAAATAAATAGTAAAAAAGGTAATGTTTGACAAGGAAAACAATCATTTGGGGCTTAAGTTTATATTTGTTAAGACAAACATAATTTTTTTTATTGAATATCAATACCAACAACTGTTTTATTAATCAAAATGGTCGCATTAAATATTTGATAAGAAATACATCTAATAAACTTCCGCCACATTTTATTTGAGATACTTTAATTTAATCTACAGTTAATTTTCTAAACGAACCCGGCATTCCTAAATACTCCTGGTTAAAAGTAGAAGACTGTCTTTTGGTCTCATCAGCTATACGTTTGTCAGCTGCTGATATGAGTTTCGTGGCTTCTTCAGTCCTCAGAACTTCCTTCCACTGTTCTGAAATAAGCAAATAGTATCCATGACTAAATAGTTATTAAATATTTCAAGTTTTATGCCATGCACCTTATTTATAATGACTTTCCGATATTTAGGCACTTCAGCAAGCGCTATGTTTGGAAGAACTGAAGACTATGCCGTCTGTTGCACACTTATTAGTCGATTCTGATACCTCTGTTTCCAAACTCACTATTTAGATACTTCTGTTCTCACGCACTAAACATAATCGTATTCGATTGCAAAACGGAATTGTGTATATTTTTTTGAGGAGGGTAGATCAATTTGTCTGCTCTCAGCCACCACCTCATAATGATCCTTGAATCAGTGCCAAAATATCGGAAACTCATGATAATCAAAGAACAATAATTGATTTCGGATTTATTCAGGAAGGTGCATCGTACAAACAAATCCTGAAGCAATTAAATCTTGTGATAGTGATCATGAAAGTTTAAATCACTAAAATATAATTCATTTATTTATACATACATTAACCCAAGCTTCTTTTATAACTTATATTATTATGGTTATCGTTAAATTTAAGTATGTATTTAATTTTGATAGTTCTTTTGAACTTCAGAATAATTGTATCCAGATTAATATTGCATTGTACAAAACCATTGGTTAAACAAACTAACTGTTTAAGTGGGTTACTTACCACTCAATCTATCGCAAGAGGTCTCATCTCCGCCATACTCCTTTGGCAGTATTTCTTTTGGCACGTGTTTATGCAGATCTTCGTAACAACTGTGGACATGCAACCTGCTGGCGACCTTGGCCTTCAGGGCTTGTTTCAATATGGATACCAGCTTGTCTACATAAGGTGGTGCGTTCAAAAGGTGAATGCCTTTTATCTTGGTACCGTAGCCTTCCTGCAAAATGAAGAATTTAGAGTCGATTGATACTACGATCTTTACATTAGTCGAGAGGTTTAAGTATTGGACCATGATCTCGGGATCCTAGGGTACGCTACCCGAGTCGGGCATCAAGAGTTCCGATTTTTTTCCGTTCATTTTGGCCAGTGGTAGAAAAAAGAAACTGCTCATCTTCTTTTGGCAATACTCCTTTAGTCGTCTCTTACGTCACCCATTGGATGAGATGGGGTGTTGCTACTCTTTTCATGTACCAAATCTAGTGAAATTTGTTGATACCAACGCCCCAGAGTCGCTTGTTGTGGTGTTTAATAAGTTGATGAATAATAATGGTTTGATAGTATAACGATTATAAAAAACACAGGTACTGTGTCTCGGTACCCTTTGCTAAGAATCAAACCTCATCCTTCCTTTCTTTGTAATATCATTGCCCTCATCTCTATCCTTCCTATTCATATAATGGCTCCTCTGACTATGCTATCCAGGAATTTACATTTATAATATAATATGTTTTTTTATTGTTTTGGTTACTTTTAACCTTATAACTTTAATTTCAATGATCACGGATACATTATAAACCCTGAATTAATTAACTCTAGTGATAGTGACCAAAGTTAAAATTAGGAAATTATTATATACTTACAGAGCACATAACTTCAGATTTTCTTATCACCATAGGATTCATCTTGGTGATAACTGTCATTTGATTAAGATTCTTTAGATCTACAATATACCTTTCAGATAAACTGTAGTCATAGTGAAGCCTGTATTCTCCGATCTGAAAATTTTTATAAAATAGAGAGGATAATAAGTATTAAAATAAAATAGGTGTTTTCTAAATAAAACGTGTATTTTTAAAGGTATTAATTTTATATTTAATTTTACCATTTTATAGACAATTTTTTCTCAGTCGACAATATAGAAATTAGTTTAATGGATACGTTAAATTTTAATTTTAACAGCAAGTTCACTTAACCCTTAAATGCGTATTGTCGCAGAATTGCTACACTCCGATCTTATGACTATTTGAAGGTTTTTTAAAATTGATTTCTAACAAACTGCGATGAAACCCATAGACAAACATATTTTTTTATGTTTTGACAGTTCTTGATAAGTACTTGTCAAATAAAACTTTTTTGGCGGTTATACAAACATTGCTTGCGACTCCAATACAAAAAGTGTGAAATATTATTTGGACTTGTGCTGTGTTTTCGCATTTTTCTAAGGTAAGTATTTTGTAATTTGAGGTAAATGAATACATAATATCGGTAAGAAAACGTGACATATATAGTTTTATACTGATAATTCATATATACATGAAATTTTTATCGAAGTCGCTTTGTCGCAGAATTGCGACATTGCGCGTTAGCCAGTCAGCATTTCACGATTTGTTATGCATTTTAGTACTACGATTTTTAGGCAATTAGTCTACATATTTACGTTTTTTTATAGAATGACGAGGAGATTGGACGAACAACGTATTGAAGAATATCTGAATTCTCGGAATGATTCAGAAGATGACTTTGAGTCTTCGACGGAGATGAAGCACAGGAGGAAAATATTACGGAAATAACATGGAGCTATTGTAAGATTGGATGACATTGCCGATCCCCCGCTTCTGGAAGATCTGGATGATCCTCCACTTTTGGAAGAAGGTAACGTAGATAACGCTGATGCTGATCCACTTTTTTACCACGAAGATAATTTACGTTCTGCTGTCGCATCACGTTATAGGCGTGTAATATGGAGACAAACAAACCTCGTTACTGATCAGAGTAAAATAAGTTTCCCTGGGAATATTCAAAAGCTAGAAACGCCGTATCCATGCTGCTGTACAAATAACTTCAAAAGGATTCAAAACCAAATCTACTGAACCTGTGCAATTTTAGATTGGAATTAGCCAACACTTTGTGTGGTCTTGGAGAACACTAGTACCGGAAAGCGGGGACGCCCTAGTTCCTAAAACCTGGAAGCAGAGTTTCAGCAAAAAAAGAAACGTGGACCAACTCAAACCATACCCCCAAAAGACATTCGGCGTGATTAAATCGACCACTAGCAGAGCTTGGGAGACCGGGCAAGGTGCAAATACCCTAATTGCAAAGGGCACACATATGCGTTCTGTATAAAATGTAGAGTCAGCCTTTGTTATGATAAAGATAACGATTGTTGTCGTTAAAAAAGATAAACTATTATGTTTTGCGTACTCGCAGCAGGCATATGATCTTGTCGCAGATCTAGCACAGCCCATTACTGCAACTGAACCGGCAAAACAAACTAGTTTGTACACCCGACACCGACGTAAAGCCGTCTATGAGACCTCACGCGCATATTTCCGACCTAAGACAGTCATCCCATTGCACCGAATTTCACCGCAGTACGTGGGGTGACAATATCCCATCACATTGGTTCTCATTTCCCATTTATGTTTTAGATGGGATATCATAAAAAAAAAAGTCTTTAACAAGATTTTTATCTTAAACTAATAGTGACCAGTATCTCCTTTTAAGCTTAATAATTAAAGCCTGTGCCAGGAGATACTGCTCTTCCTTAAAGAGATAGTAGGTACGGGTAGGTTGAATTGTTATTCATATATTTAAAATTAAGCCTATATATTGTGTATGTGTGTGTGTGTGTGTATGTGTGTGTGTGCGCGCGTGTGTGTGTATATGTGTGTGTATGTGGGCGTGTGCGTGTGTGTGAGAAGTTTGTATGATGTGTGATTATTACCTAGTTCTTGTAAGTAGGCACTTATTAATACCAAATGGTTTTTATTTATCTATTACTTGTATCAATCAATCAATTAATTAATCAATATTTAAAAAATGAGGATTTTTAGACGCTAAGGTCTAAATAGCTGTTTGAGGTGTGTCTATGAAATTTAGAGGAAAATGTATCTCGCAAGTTTAAATCTGAGCTAAATTCGACAAGTTGTGTATATGAAATACTTTTTGATTTATGAGGGGTTTAAGGTCAAAAGTTACTCCAAATGGTTGGTGTAATATTATACAAGGTTCTACTCGCCAGTTCTGTTGGCTTGAACTTGGCTTGACACACTATCGCGTGTATAGAGAATATACAAGTACCTTCGTACAGAAAACACGCATGTTATAAAAATACACACTGACATCGCAATGGTTCAATAGAAGAGCTGATACCTGTCGCCCCGCAGGCCGCAGCGGAATGCGGTGCAGTGGAAATTTGTATGTGTGCCTATAGAGGGCCAACCAATGGGGGCTATCGCTAGTGAATTTGCCACTAGAGGCGCTACTGTCACGTGAGGTCCAATAACATTCACTTTTCACTGGTTTTAGCAGGCTTAGTGACATAAATTATATACTTTTTAATTAACCTGCTGAAAAGTGATCTCCTTTGTAAAATTGTCGCAAATATGGATTATTTGGCGATGAACGTGAATGCTTTGAAAGCTGAATCAAGAAAAAGCGCAAAAATAGGCGGCCTCAAAGAGCAACTATTTCAGAAGTTGGTTTGTTGATATGAAGATAGTTATTTATAAATAATAGACTTAATTAGATTAAAGATTTAAAACTTTGTTTCGGCGCCGATCTTTTATAGTCGCCTTTGACAGCTATACCTCTGGACCTCAGACAACAGTGGGGCCAACTGGTGAGCAAAGAAACAGTAGTCCCCATTCTCATCTATGTTCCCCTACCAGGTGTGATTACCTCCTGGAGTTAAAACTTACCATAAAACAGTATCTGAAGTAAGACAAAAGTGTAAAATCATCTAGCTTGTCCGTCAGGAATTGTGTTATCATTACTCTTGAGTGATCCACGGGATTAAGTTTTGGGAGAGGTATATAGTTTCTGAAAAATAAAGACGTACAGATAAATTAATTACTTATGTACAAATAATAAAAGTCTTTCTTATCTAAAAAGAACAAATCTAATTTCATTCATAAAGACCATCATTATTACTATTCCAATTTCCAGTCTACCGCTAATCATTGGTATGCCCAATCTATATCAACAACTCAGCATTTTTTCAAACCCATAGCTTTTTAGGGTTCCGTAGCCGAATGGCAAAAACGGAACCCTTATGGTTTCGTCACGTCTGTCTGTCCGTCTGTCCGTCCGTATGTTACAGCCACTTTATTCTGAAAGTATTAGCATTACACAATTGAAACTTAGTAGGTAGGTGGTAGGTATCCTGTTGAAAGCTTTACGATTTCATACAAAAAATAAAAAAATATGATATTTATAGGGGCTACCCATACATAGAACTAAAAGAAAAATTTTGTTTTACTCAAACCTATGGGGGGTTTCTATGGAAAGGTCTTTTAAAATGACATTCGAGGTTTTTAGAACCATTTTTTCCAAAAGTCTAACATATTTTGAAAGATAGACGCTTCCAAAGTGGTAACTTTAAACATAACAATTAATAATTTTGAAAAAAATTCGTAATGTAGGTTTTAACAAATACTTTCAACGAAAATTGGTTTGAACGATATCATACCGACAGTTTTTGAGAAAAAGCACATTTTTAACAACCGCAAATATAACTTTGTCCTTCATACAAACACTATGCAAAACAGTTAAGATCAGTAATTTTTGCAGTAAACAAAATATTGTGGTATTTTGGCTCAGTGGAAGTAAGTGGACCCCTAATTCAGTTAAAGTTGGTACGGAACCCTCAGTGCGCGTGTTGGACTCGCACTTGGCTGGTTTATTTACTTGGCTATTAGAATTCACTGCACTGTAGTTATACTTTTTGTAAAACAAAGACTGTAAAGTAATCATGCTAATAGACTTTACTCTATTTTAATTAGTCATTTTTAAAACCTCAGTAATAATAAAGGTTTTTTTCATAAAATAGAATTGTTGTAAACGCAATAAAAAACATCTAATCTATAGCGACTGTTAACGCAGTTGCTCTATTAAAATAATAACAACTCTGACTTTGACACTTGAACTATACCTATTAATTTAATCATTACCTATAATAATTTTGATCATTATAATAATGACCGCTACGGTTATCTCGGTTTTAAATCTAGGTTCAGGGATTGTTAACTACACGAAAGAACAATACAAACGTAATTAAAAGAAGCTGTTTTTCTTTGCTAATGAGTTTATCAACTGCAGGGCGGGCCCATCAGCAGTGGCACTGCTGATCGTCATTTCAAGATATTATATAATCTTCAGCCTTTTACAAGATCTATAAGATGTGGTGATGATATTCTACCTACAGCTGGAACTACACGGAAGTATTTGGATTTTTTAACAAAACAATTTATGTGGTGCTATGATTATTTTACTAATAA
Source organism: Anania crocealis (assembly GCA_949315895.1). Taxonomy (NCBI): domain Eukaryota; kingdom Metazoa; phylum Arthropoda; class Insecta; order Lepidoptera; family Crambidae; genus Anania; species Anania crocealis. The sequence continues at coordinate 8,148,561 of OX438870.1, forward strand.
CATGAATGCGAAAGATTTGACAAAGGTTAGTCACTCAATAAATTCAGGTTTAACGGATCATGATGAAATAGTTAATTTAAATAGAGATAGATTGTGAGCTGCAATATAACATACAATAGGCTGTTTTTATCCCGAAATAAAATATAGTTCCCATGCGATAGTTTCAAATAAAGAAAATCGCCTACGAAAGGATATAGGTATTTAGTAATTTTGCCAGTATCGATTAACTTACTATATTTAAAATTCATTATTCTGATCATTTGCAGAACCACATTTTACCTACGATACTATACTCGTACATTTTACTAATATTAGAAATACAAAAGTTTGGATGTAAATTTGTAACTCAATCATGCCAGATTGGCTTAAAGGAATTATATGATATTCGGTAAGTAAATATTTTAGACAGAAATAGCACATACGCTACTTTTTGTTCTGGAAAAAAGTAGAAACATTGAAATTAAAAATTTCACGCGTACGATGTCTAAGGCCTCGGCTTGTAGGTAATATTAATAACTATACTGATTAAAACTTTCATGGTCACTATCACTAGAGTTATTTGATTCGGCATTTATACCATGTACCTTATTTATTATGTTGAGAAAATTTGACGTTAGAACTCATGGTTCTCCCGTGATCATGGCGGCGCATGCAACAGTGCCGAAATATCGGAAACTCATAATAAATAAGGTACAGACAACAGCACGTCAACCTACCACAAAACGTCAAATTTTCTCAATTGATATTGATCTCTACTCGTTGGACTTAAAGTTCAAAATCAATTCAATGACCTTCAACTTTTTGGGTAGGTTGACCTGCCGATGTCTGTACATAGTATAAATCCCGAATCAAATAACTCTAGTAATATTAATAACTGTTCGTTTCACTTACACACAGTCCCACAAGTTCTCGAACTCCTTCACTGATTGATGCAAGCATATTTCTGGCATCAGCCCTCTGGTCGTAAACATTTTGTCGAGCTTCATCTTTGTGCCTTCTATTGACCCCCTAGCTAAGATGAAGACGCGTTCTAGGTAATTTCGATCTGTAATGATAATAATAACGTAAAATTATTATTATAATGTTGCACTTATTAATAATATTTTTGTAATGCTACGCGAACTATGATTCTTTTATCAGAAACATGAAATGTCTACAAATTTTAAGGAATCCTACTAGACAAGACAGACGAAAATAAAAGGACTGTTAAGTAAAAGGCTGTAGGACACTTCAGGACTTTTGTACCTGTTAATGTGTGTAATTATGTTGCACCACTTTAGACGTTTTGTTTTTGTAAGTGTCAGAACAGGCTTTTTTATTGAACATATTAATGTATAGACTGAAATAACTAAATCATTTTGAATCAGCGCCTAACATGAAATCAGCGGCAATTACTTAGTTCTGCTTTAAACAAAGTGGTTATAATATCACAGTTTTTGTGGGTTAAATATTTAAAAATATATAATAATTTTATTAATTTTAGACTGAAGAAACCAGAAAAAGCAGCAACAAAAAAATACATTTCGTAGACAGTATCAACAGTGAACATTTACATTATTTACCTTAAATCTTTGTAGAGTAAATAAGTAAACGTTAATCATAATTTGCCTATACACGGTGCATTTTCAACCACCTGGAAAACGAAGCCCAAGTTATATGACCATTATGAAATACAGGATTTTAAAAAAATCCTTGTTTGGCAACAGAGGCTATATGTATGTCAGTTAGTTTTAAGCTTGTTTAGTATTTTAAGCTTGTGTACATACTATGTACGAGTATATTGTTATCATTTTTGGCAACTAAAGTATTATTATTATATATAACATCATGGCAGTGTTATTTAACACGTTGATTGCGGCACCAAAAATACTTTAACCAAGGGTGCGGCATGAACTCCATAATAATTCTCACGCTGAACTTCACTATGGTGCGTCATGAACATCATTTGTTCACATTAGTTAATGAATTCAAGAGCGTATAATTAATACAAATTAAAGATGCTTTTTTAAAATGTAGTAAATGTGTTGTAGTTTCTACGACATGAATCGTTTTTAATTCTAATTTGTATTTACCCAGATATAAAAATTTATTCACTACCCTAATTTCATGAGATACATTTTGCCTTGCCGCACTATATTAGTGAGATTTTTTATCAGTAATAGTGATGGGCAAAAAATAAAAACCAACCAAAATCAACAATTTACTTTTTATCAACAAATTAGTCTTTATTTTACTGCCCGATCATCTGTAAGGCTTTTATTTATCGGGTTTTAAGATTGTTAATAATCTTGTATTTCTCTGGTATTTTTTTCATAGCGTTTACTAACTTCACTTGGCTCACCGCAAATTTCCGGATTCCCGTCAGGTGCAAAAAGTGGCTTTTGGTGAGCTGTCTTCGACGAACAATAAGGTTTCTGTCGTCTCTGATACCACCACGTTGTATTTTTTCCTCACTATGATTCAACTTATTCAACGATCTTTTCATGTTTATCGTTATCACGTAATGAGCGTGCTGAATGACGGTTAAAAAAATTAACACAAGATGCAGAGGGTGCATCACTAAGCATGGCTGGCGAAAATGGCGCGCCCGCATTCGGTGCGACATGAGGTGCAGTGGCGTGCCCATATATTGGACATGCCGCACACAACGCAAAAATAAACAACTCTATGCATCATGAACATTATTTTGCCATGTCTGTTTTTAATGAATTTAGAATATATTGTAAATTTAATTTCTTTCTTCTCATTACTCATATGACTGCAACATATGAAATACCGTGACGCGTACTAATACTGTGACGCGCACAGGCGCATTATTTTGCTGCAGCGGGTTCCCGGATGAATAAATAATATTTAAGACATGCCTCACTGGGCCACACAGAGCTATCTAGTCCCAAATTAAGCTTCTATTAAGTACTCTGTCGTGGGGTACTAGACAACCGATAAACTTACGTATATACTATTTTTTTGTAAATACATACCTATAATACATAGAAAACACCCAGACCAGTACAAACAGACATGTTCATGCACACAAATATTTGTACTGTGCGGGGATCGAACCCGCGACCCAGGGCTCAGAAGCAGCGTTTGCTACCGCTGATCCCAATGGTCGTACACACACCTACACAGTAAACCTTACACTCCGTGCAGTCCCTTACAGCCCAATCCGTGCGCGTCACAGTACAGTGTTTCAAAATACATAGTTGAACCAATTTATACTTTTATAACAAAAAAAATGATAAAAAAATTAAAATAACACTGCTAAGATGTTATACATAATGGTCGCATAACGTAGACTTCGTTCTACAGGTGTTGAGGCAGGGTTGAAAATGCACCGTGTATAAATTAATTTCCAGGCATTGACATTTCAAAAGTAGAATTTATATTACATTAATCGCCAAGTTTCGGGATTGTCGATCAAAGTTAGGTTAATAATTTTAGAGCGATGACTCTGTAATAGTAGTACATTTTCGTTATAATTATGTGCCGGAGCCTAACAGCACGTTTAAGTTACAATTAAATCACACATTTGATGTAATTGTTTAACTAAAAAAAAACAAACAGTTTGTACAAAGAAGGAACAAGTTTTAAGTACCTACGTGACATGAACGCGTATAAGTACCAACCTTCAGAACTCAAGAGCGGTGAACCTTTTAACCAGAAGCCGACATGTTAAATATTATGTGACAAAGCGTTTTTTAATGTAAAAATCTATTTTAAGTTTAAAATTATAATTGTGTGTAGGTTTTTGGGTCAAGGAAATAAAATATCCATTGTATTATATCACTTCTTGAGTTATTTTCCAAAAAAAATTTAGTACTGTAGAATAACAAAATATAGTTACTCATTTGAATCATATTATATTGTGATTGTTCATTTGGGATATCTTAAAATTGTGATTTATATTCATCGATGTAAGTATAATAAGAACAAATACACAGTGCAATACTTAAATGGCACCTAAAAGTGTCCTCATTTAAATTATTGACGTGATTTTATATCAGTGTTAACTTTATAACCCGGCCAAATTATGTTAACATACAATAGTTTAATAAGCGCTCATAGCCCAATGCTTCTTCGTGATCAGTTTCTGTCACGAATGTTAAGTAACGATGGGACCGGTCACTAGTTGGATGGGTGACCGATTGTGGCATCATACCTTGAGCGCTTCAGTGCTTCAGAGGGCACGTTAAGCCGTCGGTCCCGGCTGTTGCCATGAGATAACAGTCATTAAGCCCTGTTGGAGGCCATCGGGCGGCTTGAGAAACGTCCAACGGCGAGATGATTTGCCACAGCGTCGCCCTTGCCGTCCACCAACCCATACTAGGCCAGCGTGGTAATAATAATAATAATAATAATAATAATAATATTTATTTCAGTAAAAAAATTTCATCTTACATTAATAAGTGGCCGGAGTCTCCTTTTAAGCAAATAATGCCTGTACCAGGAGACACCGCTCTTCCATTACGTCAATTTAAGATATATTATAAAATAGTTACAAGATTATGTTAAGTAAAAGATTATAACAAACACATTCTTAAGTGTTTCTGTGCGTGTAAAAAAAAAAAAAAAAGTAGTGTGTGTGTGTGTTTGTGTGTATGTGTGCGTTTTTGTGTATGAGTGCGTGTGTAGGGTAAACTATGGTGGAAAAACGAATACGTAGATGTATAAATGGTGATGTAAATGCTTTCAAAATTATTATTTAGGCAAATAGTATTTAAGGTAAATAAATTTAGTTAGTATTTATTTAATTTGTTGCAAAAATAACTCTGTTCCCTGATAATCAAGAAGTTTTAACCACGTAAGAATCATCTTTTTACATTCATTGTATTTTTTTGGATAGATGTCTAATTCTTTATTAATATAATTATAAATTTTAGCAGAAAGACTACAATGCTGTGCAGAAGCAAATTTTGTTTTTGTGTTGTGTTACTAAGGCCTTACGCTCTCCTTAAAAAAGGAGGGAGACCCGTGCTCAACAGTGAGCGAAAATGGGTTGTTACTTTACAATAGTTTGGATAAACATGTCATGATGTAATTATAATATTGACATAGGTTGTACTCAAAGTGCAATCTTATGTCAAATGGGTGCACTTTCAGGTTGGACACTTTTTTGAGTCTGTTATATTAGTTTTATTAGTAGGTACTTACAACAATTTTTGTGTTACTCTTTTCGCCGATTAAATTTGTATTTTTTTAAAGTTTTTATTACTTCATTTTATGCAGGCTGTCACCTATTGGAGGGGCTTGTATGCAGAAGTACACTGATATAGGCTAGTGTAGTCGGGAATTGACATTCGGAGCTTTATAGTATATTATTAACGAAAATAAAACACAAAATCATAAATCATTACCACAATATTTGCTAGCTTCGACCAAATGGTCTTGCTTCTTCAACCACTCCTCAATCACTTCCAGGCTTTCATTTATCCTCTTTATGTCGTTCACTTCGTAGAATTCTCTCGTTGACGTCACATCCTCCTGGGTCAGCTTTATTAATGGGTGGTTCGGAAGCACCTCCATGTTTGTATCTCTGAAATTGCAAAAGTGTGATCAAAAATATTAATAAAATTTTAGTGAAGGAAATAACAACAATCACATTGTAGGGTGCCTATCGAATGACCTGGTTGAGGGTTGATGGCAGTGGCTGGATGAGTGATCAAGTGTTGAGGAAAGCGAAACGTCGGGAGAGCTTCGTTCAGCTGTGGATGGCACAAGATAATAATATGATGGTGACGATGACGAAAATTATGCAATTTAAAATATGCATACTTGAATTACTAATTTTTTTTTTCTATTAGAACTTCGTTTTTGAAAAGAACATTTATTGTTACTCTTGTTTTTTAGAGTTTTCACTTTTGGTAAGCCCTCCATCAGGTGGACCGAATATCGATGATCGCAAGAAGCTGCTGGATGCAAATGAAGTGGGACCGATCGTCGTGGAGGTCATTGTCTAGTAGTGGGCGTCGTTTGACTGACATAATGATGATGATGATGATGTTGATAGTTATATAGAAAGGTTGTTTATAATTGTTGTTGGAAAAGTACATCCAGGATATTAACAATTTTCTTAGATACACCTACAAGGAATGGTAATCGAGTGTTTCCTACATTTTAATATTCTTGTTTCCGCTGTAGTTAGAACTTGTATGCACTATGGTTTTACCTACACTACACTATTCTAGCTACATTTTTGTGCAAAATTGCACCTTTAGTAACTGCCAAAGACACCTGATGTGCTATAGGATATGTTTAAATTAAAAAAACTTGAGAGGTGTCAAGGGACACCCGTATGGAACGAAGTTCATTTTTAGTGAAGGAATTGTAGTAATTAAATATTATTTTATTTTAAATTTATTTTTAATTCTCTCTCTCTCTCTCTCTCTTTTTCTCTTTCTCTCTCTCTCTCTCAGACAGAGAAACACGCGCACGCCGCACGGCTTACAACTAATAATATAGGAAAAAGTGTCGTTCAAAAAGTGTCGTTACAATTTTTTCCGTCTAGCCCCCTTTCGCAACGCGCGATAAGGAACTTCGTTCCAAAAATGAAAATAAAGTAATGGCCTACAATCATCCCACTGCAGGGAAAAGGCCTCCATCATAGACCCCGAGATCTTGGTATTTAAACCAGTAGACCAACGGGGCGTTTTGATTATTTTTGTTTTGTTTGTTGTCTTTGGATTACTTATGTAGTAAAGTTCTCATCATCTCATCATCAGCCTTGATCATTTCGCTGTTGAACACTAGATTCTTCAAAAGGATAATATTATAATCGTTTCAATTAACGTCACGTATTTTTTGGTTATGACAAAGCATCACTTTGATGCGTCACTTTATTGACGACGATTTGATTACGATTTTGTTATAATGGCTTCAATTTCTGAACCTTCAATTAGAAGAGACAGACGAATTGTTACCCGACAGAACCTGACGGGAAATTGATAACTTGGCTGGGCAGATCCCTTACATTACCAGAATTCCAGTTCTAGAAAATTCCTTGCCTTATCTGGAGCCGACAAGGATATCCAAGAATAAGTAAAAATGGGCGGCATAAATACTTTATTTAACAGCTCAAAATTTATGTCAAAAGAATTAGCAGGTTGACCGTATTTAAAGTTTTTTTTTATTAGTGGTTATATAGCCCAAAATTGAAATGAAAAATACTCCAAAAGGTAGGAAAGAGAAAGTTGGCAACCCTGCAAAAAGTAAAAATAAAATTGCACAAAAATTAAACCAGCGAAAAGTGTTATATCATCTACCAATTTTGAGTCAATGCCAAACAAAAATAATTATAAAAACAATTGTCAAGCACCGGCTTGACTTCAAGAGCTTTATTCCTTAAATTTGTAAGAAAAAAGATTATTTATATGAAAAAAGCCGATGTTAGGTGTAATATATTTAATTTCAATGGCATTAAATTATTTTTTATTTTTTTATTATTTATATAAATTGTAAGTTCTTCAATAGATAGATAAAATAATTAAGCATTTAGAAAATATAAAAGAAAAGTCGTTGCTACTCGTTTTCTTCTGTAGGCGTTAGTCGCCTCTTTCGACGTCCGTGGGACAAACAGAGGTGGCTTAAAAATATTTGCCAAATTACTACGTTTTTGGAAGATACAACTCATATTACGTATGCGAACTTAAAATAACTTAAAATATTGTGAAATCGACATCTTTCAGAAAGACAAACAGGCGTTTAAGAGGACGTGTGTGGCAATATTAAATTCTTTTTCGTAAATAATAATTTATATAAATTCACATTTAATTCACATTTCAAATTTACTGTTTCTAAAATTTTTATTAACGTTTTTCTTTTTTATTCTAACGTGCTCCTGTTTTATTTACTTGTTTGAAGTCGACAAATTGTTTAAAACACTGTATTTACCTGTAAATGCATATCTTTTACACATATTACTCATTTACACTTTTTAATATAATTACAACCAGAATTGTGTCTTTACCCGATACAATTATAGTGATACTGGTAATAATTACTTAGTTGAATTAATTACATAGTTAGATTTTATCTAAGCAGAAGTGTAGGTGTTCCTAGTATAAGTTCTAAGTTATATAACCTGTTTTTAAAGTATTGACTATCTTAGATGGTTAACTACCTTGATTTTCTCAGAAATGGCAAAGCCGTATTAGTAGATATAAACCTTAAACAATCAACTGTATTCCAAGTTATTATGTTATCAAGAAAAAATAAAATATGAAGTTCTTTTCAACCTCCTTAATAAAGTACTAAGAGTTTCGAGTCACTTGCTCTGAAGTCCCATATTCAATGCCTGGACGGATGTAGCAAATGTATTTTTCCATATTGTCTAGGGTCTGCTATGGGTATTGGTGGCATCGTTGTTTTTGATATTTACAAAAACAATTGTTTAAATAGCTACATAGTTTATTATCTAAAAAATAATGTAGCTATGTGACATAGACGACCTCCGTGGCGTAGTGGCGTACACACCGGTTTTCAAGGTGTCGCCTGCTCCAAGGTCCCGGGTTCGATTTCTGGACGGGTCTATGTAGAAAAAATGCGTTTTTCTACATTTTCTCGGGTCTGGGTGTTTGTGGTACCTTCGTTGTTTCTGGTTTCCAAAATACGAATGCTTTAAATAGTTATTCAAATTGGGATCAGAACAATGTATGTGATGTTGTCCACATTCATTATTAATGTTGTTCTTCTTTGAGTAGGTGATAGACGCTATGTCTATGGTATGTGATGTTTTCCACATAATCTATTTCAAATGACGAAAAACGGGAAAATTGTGAGTCTGACTCGCCCACTGAGGGTTCCGTACAAATTCGTAGGTATATTATGACCACATATACCATGGCCTGTGACCGTGTCGTAATTTTATAACCACTATGTATTAAACATAGTGGTTAAAAAAACCACGACACGGTCACAGGTTGGTTATTAAAATAAAGACTAATTACTTTACTTTTATATTTTGATTACAATTTACATCTCTAGAAGCAAGATATGGGTAATTTAACAATAAAAGTAAGTACATCTAATAAAGAGACACGGATTCAACACCAATATGTTATTGTTTATTTTTTATTTTGACCTTAAGAAGATCTCTAAAACACGTATTTGTTTGCTTAAACTGTTAACATAATAATAATTTATAAAATTTTCTGAACAGACATTCAACTTTATATGCAATCACTTTAAAGTTGAAAACCATTTGAGGTTATCTGTGTTATCTCTAGTATACTGACTTGCCACTGACTGTACAATTCATTACTGCCCAATAAGTGTTAATGTGCCTGTGACTAGGGCTGCCACCCGTACTTTATAATAAACTCTATACTTTACGACAACAATAAAGTACACGAAAATACTTTATTTCGCATTTGATATCTTTGTGAATTTGTTATTTAGGCGTAAGTATTCTATTGATGTCGAACCGATGCCGCCGTAAGCTTGTGCAAAGTAATGTTTTTTTTTCTGTGATGACTAGCAAATAGCGAGACGAAAGAAACAGCATCTCTAAATATCATTAAAAAATAATTACTTATTTTACTTAATATCAAATACAGACTAAATATACTATGCAAATCAAAATGGCATACTTAACGCAAAAATAAATTGTACTTTATTTTGATTTACATGTACTTTTATTTTCTTACCGCTACTGACCAATGTACTTTAACTGCTTTAAGAAAAGGTGGCAACCGTACCTGTGACTACGAAAATTATTATGTACCTATGACTTTATAGTCTTAGGGCAAAATAAAGTAGAAAGAAATAATTCGACAGTTGATGTTGATACAATAAAATGTATGAACGAGTATATAAAATACACATTATACATAATAATGTATTTTAAAGGTTAAAGTAAGGTGATACTTATTAAGAAGACACAATAAATAGCCTCTTGGTTTGCTAGAAGTAACATATTTATATTATAATTCTATAGGTAGGTAAGTATATTTGCATTTTTTGTTTTCGATTTGATTTACTTAATATTGTGTGTATGTGCTGACACATTAAAAGACTAGCACCATCCTTTCTCTTCTTAAGGGTGTCGTAAAAGGTAACTGAAGGAAAACTGCCAGTAGGAGACGGCACGTTAACCCTTTGAGCGTGAGTTATGCCAGACACAATTTAAATCACTCAAGACAGGCGAATATCGAGTAAGGTTAGAAGCGTTAAGAGAATAGCATGATCACTTCTCTCTTTGTGGGTGTCGTAAGAGGCGACTGAAGGAGATCTGCCAGTAGGAGACGGGCACCATTGGCTATACTGCGATCGCTAACACGCCTGCCATGCGTGGTGATAATGGCAAAATATTTTTTTCTCTTTTCTCTCTCCTTTTGGAGAGGTCTGCTTTTGGCAGTAGACTGATATACACTGATGATGATGATGATGATGACGTGTGTGAACAAAATGCTACAGCAATATTAAAAGGTAAAAACTGACAACGCTGTTTTTTTTTCGAAAGTTTATTGAGATCAATTTGGGCTGTACCCTACGAGACAAAGTAATGTTCATCAAACATCTATCCATACCTACACAAAAAATTTACGCGAGAAATTGAATAGCTTCTCTTTTCTTTTTTTAGTCAAAAATGACACAAGACACATTGTTTAATACTCAAGAAACAATGTTTATAAGAATATCTATTGAATCGAATATGTAATTGGTTTTGAAGTAGAATTCAAACATGGCTTTGTAAAGTTTAACATGTTAAACTGTCGTTTTCTCGAGAGGCCCCGTCCAAGGATAGAAAATATTTGATTTGTCAATAACGAACTTGCGAAGCATATTATTATGACGTCATAACATTGCAATGTTTAACAACAATAGTGTTATAACATAAATTGAAGTGTTATAGTGTAGTACGAATACAAATTTACATAAATGACAACTCCTACTGTAATAACAGAAGAATTTAAATTATGACATCATAAAACGAGTTTGAAATAGTAGCGGCATGTTTATAAAATAAAATTTGCAATCGTTAGCCCAAAACAGTTCACAACTGGAAAGTCCTATAAAAATGACATATTTTGTAATGATGGAGAGAAGATGATGCCTGTCTACTCCTAGAAGTACCTTCCTTAACCGGTTTGTGTCTGGAATACAAGGGGTTAAGTCACCTCCGACGTAAGAGTTTCAACTAATATTATCAGAACTTAGGACTAGTTAGGGTTCTGTACTACCAAAGGTAAAAAGGAAACCTTATAAAATCACTTCGTTGTCTGTCTGTCTGTCCATTAAGCCCCCAGGAACGCGTAGAGATGAAAAAAAAAAATTTAAGTGTCGCCATAATCATCCTACTACAGAGAAAAGGCGTCTTCTTCGAATTTAAGTTACCATAGTAATAATGGGTCCCTAGAGATCCATAAAATCGAAATTCAATTTATTTGCACGAATGATTCGTAAGATTTTGAAATTATTTAGAATAATATTTTTCAGATTTATATTTATCTCGCTGTAACACTAATGCTGTAATAAAGATTACATAGGTAATATAAATGGGTAAATTAATCCTGGTACTAAAAGCACCTTATGCATCCAGTGTTTATCTTTAAAAATTTTGTTTGATTTATTTCACCATTGGCCAATCTAAGATCGCCAAGTCGCCTTCCAAGCGTTGCGAATATGGAAAATTCACAGTGATGGATGATGGAGATGATAACTATTCACAATCATAGAAAAAATATTTTCTTGCATTAAAAGGACAGTTACAAACTTTATGAGATCTTTTTAAAATTACTTTTTTCTCCGTAAGTTAAATAGTTTAATTTGAGTATTATCATTACTTTTTTATTTATTTATTTATTGGAAAAGATTAACCAGCAACATATCAGTAAAAATAAGGTACAATTCAGAGTATATGAGTAACATGTGTAAATGATATGTCTTTATAGGTAAATACAGGGTTTTTAACAATTTGTCCACTTCAAAACAATTAAATAAAACGGAAGTAAATAAAACTTTATTAACCAAAAGAAAAACATAATATGTTTATAATAACTAGTCCCATAATATTACATTTTCTCGGGTCTGGGTGTTTGTGGTACCTTCGTTGTTTCTGGTTTCCAAAATACGAATGCTTTGAATAGTTATTCAAATTGGGATCAGGACAATGTATGTGATGTTGTCCACATTTATTTATTTATTTAATTTTATTTAAGGTTCTGTCGCAAGATGGAAATTTTACAAAATAGATGACGTCAGACGCCAGTAACATACGCTTGGAAAACTGTGGCATCAGACTATCCTTGCAGGATATAATTTAGTATAACTAATTGTAAAATATGGGATAAAATATCCAAAACGCTGTATAACAAAGGCGATATAACCGAGTTCAAGGCAAATGAAGTCAAGCACTCGGTAACTTTAAATGCTGCTTCTGCTATTAGTTTTAATAGCTTTTGCTGCTTAATTAAGTAGCAAAAGCTATTAAAACTAATAATATAGGAAACTACAGAAACATTAACTTAATTATTACCATAAAAATTCGTTATCTGGATAAACTGTTAAGTGATTCAGCTTTTTTTATTTGTTTTGGTAGACACTTGATCGACTTCATGTTTATTTTGATTTTGATGCATAAGTTAATAACAAAATTCAGTCGTAAATTATAAATGGTTTAAAATATCATATTGAGAAAATCCCAACTTATTACTCTTTTTTTTAAAGGCAGATTCAATATTCGGTTTTAGTAAATCCCGTTGATTTTTCAGTGCAAAAAATGCAAAAAGTACCTAATTGTAAAATCATAGGTTCATTATTAGTTTAGGAAATCTAAATTTAAGATTTCTCTAGAGAAAACAATGAAATTGAAATAAATAAGCAGTATTAAAGTAACAATAAACAAAAAAATAATAAAATAATTACCTAAACGAGTACCACGTCCGCACTTGTAAACAGATCACTACAACTGACCACTGGCGTAATTGTTGATCTAATAACTTCACACCAAGGATTTGTATGGGACGTGACAAGCGGAACTACAAAGAATGCACAACGCAGATATATCAAGTACCTATTACGCGCGTTTTTGCCTACAGACATTTGGTTTTAGTGCAGCTGTAGACTTTCGTGGTCGTAAATTAAATAAAGTTCTAAAGCCTTATGGTTTCATTTTTTTACACTTAAAATTTAACAACTTGCGGGATATACTGCAACTGTGTGAAGGACAGTTGCCACTTGCCGCGACCATGATTCGTGTAATCGGATAGAAACTTATGGATGGTAAAATACTACCTATTTACTTTAAAATAAAAATATCCGATGGCAGAAAATCCCGTAAAGTGTTAAGTGATAGTGTAAAATAAGGTTTAGGATTATCTGTCGGGGTTTTGAAGCCGCTTTTAACACGCCTCTGACGTGTTTTGTTTGTACGATTTCCGTCTTGCGACAGAACGTGACCAACTATGTACCTATATAAGATACGTCCCTTTTGAACCATGACTATGATCCGCTCTTTCTATACCTTTGCTAACAATATGTTTTTTTTTCTAAAAAGTTACCGTCGAAAATCATGAAATACACCCTACATTTTCAGTCAGTCAGTAAATGTATGTTCAGTGCTTGATAATTGTAAGTCAGTTCTTGTTTAGCACCGATTTTAAATTTGTGGCTGATTTCACGCTTTGCCGGTTAAATTATTATTGTGACCAAAAAATTTTTATCAACTAGGTATCTTCCTGTTGCTCGGTGCAGTTTATTTTTTTCAACTTCTAATGAACCAAATTACTCTTTCGAACAAACAAGAACCATCGAAATCGATACACCTAGTATTTTGATGGTACCCTCTGAAGAAATGACAGATAATCAGAAATGACACGTCAGTCGTCGATAACATCACATACATGAATGAAATTGATGATAGTCTGGAACAGGATACACAAAAACGTAAGAGAAGGAAAAGATCGCGGAAGGATTTGTGGAAAAAGACTAAGAACATGAAATTGAGAGAAAATGGGAAAGAGTACAGAAAGCAGAGTGAAAGAAAAGGAAATAGGAGGAGGAGGAGGAGTTTGGAAATACGACAAAACAAAATAATAACGTAAAATTAAACCAAAATGCGACTGCAGACTGAGCAAGAAAAATACTAAACTACAAAGTATAAAAATAAATGAAGAAGAAAAACAGAAAATATTTGACCGTTTTTGGAAGTTTCAGGATGGAATGATGTCTTAAGTGCTGGTTAATTTCTTAGAGGTTCCTAATAATTAATCTTTTGAAAGAAGTGCCAAAGGATAACTAGTATTTTTTGATATTACTATACTATTTCTTATGGTATAAGAGCTGAGTACTGATGTACGTTTTGTTAAAGGTTCACTTATTGAACTATTAGTAAGATTATTTTTGCTACGATAATTTTTTATGAGTCTGTTTATTGTTTACTAGAATTTATAACGGTTCTTCCTTATTACTGATTAGTGATAATGTGTATTAGTGCCTTTAATTTAGTGGTTGTAGGATGTGTAGGCTGTATCTTCTACACATATTAGTTGAAATAGTTCCTTTGAAGTCCAAGTGCCATAAAATAAACATATTTATAATATCCAATAATTAATCAGAAACCCATGTTCTTCTAAGAACAATTGATCTCTTTGTTGACTAATTTATATAGTACCTAGTAATTGTTTGCCTACTTTTGTAAATGTTTAAGTCTTTTTATTTTACGAGGATGCTGGTCAAGTATAAAGATATGTGATTATTGTAACGAATTTAGACTGATTTAATAGTTAAGTCAATATTTAAGTATTGTATTGGCGAAGAAAAAATATAGTGTTAAAAATATATTTCATAATGTTTTATTTCACAACAAAGAACCTAATGTTACATTATCTATAATTAGAATAAAGTCATTGAGTCAGCTCTCACATAGCCCTAAATCGATGAGTTTGGAGGATTCGTATTTTAGAGAGGTGGTAAGCTACCTAAGATTGTTTGCATTTAAAAAATATCACACTTCGTAAACCTCGTATATCCAAAAAAAGTGCTTATATCCAATTTTAGTTTTAAAAATTTGTACGAATTCTTCTTAAGTCCATTTTCCATGTGATGGGAACGAAAATTTAAATTTTAATTGTGTTTTTAAATTCGCAACCATATTTTAACTTGAATTCAAGAAAAACATTAGTATGTATAGGAACAAGTTATAGAAGAAAAACAGTTTTTTTTCGTCCTGAAAAATTTTATCCGATGGAGGTAAGCTGTTTTCGATCTAAGCTGTCGTTATGTATATTTTTTTTACTTTTATTTCATTACAATATATCAACATTGCATTGATATTGCCCTTTAGAACAGATCTTGCCAAGACCAGCATACTAGAGTAACATGAGTTTTTACATAAGTAAGTAGCTAACATACAAAAAAGCGAATCCCCTTACCCACCTACAACATGAGTATCAAATTCACTTAAGTGACCTACGAGGTTCTGTAGCCACGTGTGTGCTTTCCCTAAGAGCTTTTAATGTTGTTTGTTGCAACACTCTGACCTTTTTAAAAATCCAACACAGCTGAAGCCCGTAAATACGGATCCATCTGTCTCTTTCAGATACTTTCAGACATTGGTATAAGGGAGAGAGATAGACGTAGCCGAATATACTGTTGTGTACTAATGTATATTGCGGAGTAAGACCTCTGCTTCCTTTACGATACAAAATGCATTTTCAAAGCAATGTCACGTCTGCACACACATCTATGATAATTTACACTTTATGTCAATGGTGCGGAAAATATTTATCTTGTAATTTTATGAACGTCAATGTTAGTGTGGCTATTTATTGTCCTTATGTCGATGTCCGCAGGGTCATATGACGTTATAATCGACAAGTTTAGTTTGGTGCTTGAGTGCAACTACTATAAGAGTATTACTACAAAATCTTGACAGATTTACAGTTATTTAGCCAATTGAAAAATACAAATCTTTGAAAAAAAAAACTCGACTGCCTGCGGTGGGAATCGAACCCAAAACATTCTGCTTACCAGGCGACTGCTCTAATCATTGAGATACCCAGACAGTTTGTGTGGAAACTAATTTATTCACGGCTTTAGGTACGCTGTCAGTCAGCGGAGTTCCATGAAAGCGTTGTCAATGCTTTCGGCACCTGCAACATACAATATTTTAAATAATGCTTATGAAAAGGAACATGAAAATTTAGAGGTTACTGTAAATTACAAAATTAATAGAGCTACTAGTGTGAATAAGTAATTAACACTGAATTATTGCTATTTTTGGGACCCACTGAGAAATATAATTTATTTATTTCACATAGTCCTTCACACAACTTGTGATTGTGTGTCAACAGTGATTACCTATATCAATATGTTTAGGCTAGTGATCGACCTTTTTTTGATTAATCTTTAATTTCTTAAAAAAGCACTTTTTTAATAATATGCAGTTTGTGGTTGATAACAGCTGATGGTTCTAAGAAAATGGAAAAAATGGTGACTGAAATACTTAACACGGTTACACACTTCAGTACACAAACCGCCTGTCAACGTGATAACAATAAAGTTTCTATTGTGTTCATGCATTGTGTCCGGGAATGCATTAAAGTTACTGCAGGAAGGCAAAAATGATCATTATAAAATTTCATTCTAGTGTATAGTGAATACTTATCATTATCTTAACGTCGTTTAAAAAGTTTTCATTGCCTTTTTATCCTTGCGCATAACGTGAAGATGTAACAAATACATATACACATTATTGTATTTATTATAAAATATTCTGTAGATAATTTCGAAAAATGGCTAAAGTTTTTCTAAAAGATTGACACATAAATGAATATACTCTTATTTTTAGTTTTTTGTAATTTTTATTTTCTTTTTGTACTTCATAAAGTTATAACATTTATTCACAACCATTACGAAGTTCAAAAGCTCCAATCTTCAA
Organism: Anania crocealis; assembly: GCA_949315895.1. Classification (NCBI taxonomy): domain Eukaryota; kingdom Metazoa; phylum Arthropoda; class Insecta; order Lepidoptera; family Crambidae; genus Anania; species Anania crocealis. The sequence goes on from OX438870.1 coordinate 8,165,440, forward strand.
AAGTCAGAGCTTCCGAGCTTGGTAACAAGTAGTAACTTAACTCAAACCAGCCTTTCAGTTATGTATGCCCAATTGTTATAAAAGTGTAGGTATGTTAATTATTACTTTAAATTTAATTTCATTAAATTTTAAATTGGTAAGCCATGCACATCTCGCGACAGGCAATATTTATCTTCAAATTACTCAAATAATTGTTCTCCCTTACATTTGTTCCGACGCATAATCTGTATCCTATTCCCATGTGATTAGGGCACAGAACAGTTACTACATATAGATGCCTCATACAGCAGGTTCGCTTGATAGAGAAATATTTGTCTGAAATTCATTTATAATCATTTGTGCTTATGCGTCGTGTAGTACCGACACATGACAAGAATAGGACAACCTCTTTTTTTCATAGTGGTATCGTAAAAGGCAACTAAAAAAGTACTGCTAAAAGAAGATCAACAGCAGGATCTTTTGTCCACCACTGGCCAACTGCGATCGTCAACATGCATGCCAAGCAAATTACATCCCTATGCCTTACCACTACATTCTTATCCTTCTTCAAGCTGGCCCTCAATATTCACGCACTTGCATTCACACTTCGGAGCTAGGCACTACCCCTTAGTCTTGGCATATTATTGTAATTTTTATTTTAAATATTATATTAATAAAACTTAAAAATTCAGTTTCTTTTTGCCCCTTCGGCTGTAGCTAACGTAATTAGTGTGACTATTACGCCAAATATTTTTTTTGGAGATGTTTGTGTCCAGCAGTGGACTGACATAGTCTAAAAATGATGGTAGTATACACATATTAAGACTGATATTAAAAAAAAACTTAGTCAACATCAGATGTTGCCATAATTGCCACGCTTGGTAATTAACTAATTAGGCTCACGGTAAAGAAATTACGCTGCTGCTATTCTATTTCTGGCTGTTCTTCTTTAGTCGCTTTTTACGACACCCATTATACAAAAAGGTGTGGCATTTTTTATTTTAAACCTTTGTATGCATCACATGGTGGTACGAGTAGCATTGAGCTAAATAACATTAATATAAGATCTGACATTTATTCCTTAAGGAAGTTCAAAGCGATGTTGATGTTGATACTATATTGTTAATTCTCTTCATGATATACTTCTAACTATTTATTTAAATAGGAATTTAAATTAATTACCAAATCTATGGCAATACTGGCAAACGGTATGGCTTTGCTAAGTATTTTTCACACCAGCTGTTACATAATTTTTGTTTTACTTCTATTTGCTTCGTTATCTTTCGGCGTCTATTGACGTAATTAGCCTGTTACAGAAATACATTAATCATACCTAATACTTGCTTCTCTTTCTAATCCATTTTCGCTTGACAATACTATGCATTTGTATACATAAATCTGTCGAGGCTCTTTCTTTCAAGAGTCTATTTTTGTAAAACATTTGTATTTTTGTTTAGGCAGATATTAATTCTACGGAAAGTTCAGAAGAGCTCACCTTATAAATGGAAATTGACATAAAATATTACTTTATTTCAATATCCTCATATTTTATGTATAGTACCGTGTGGTGCTGGCACACCAATAAAACAGTACAACCCTTCCTCTTTCTATGGCTATCACATTAGCCAACTGAAGTAATACCGCCGAAGACGGGAGCAGAGTGTTCCTTCACCATTGGCCAAACTGCATTGGCCAAACCACCGGCCAAGGGTGGCGATTATGGGAAGATCCTTTAATAGCACCCTATGTGGACTGATTTGGGCTGATGATAACAATTTGCAGGGCTTTCTGTAATGACGGCTGGAAAATTGAATATTTTAACGTATGATAAAGTGATATCAATTTATTTATATTTAAAAAAAAATTAATCAACATCACAAATTGTTCACATTCCAAAGTAAGTAACTTTTAAAGCACCTGTTTTGTAGATATCAGAAAAAAAGAAGGTGCCACAAGCACCTCGACCAGGGCTCTATCAACAACTTTTTTTCTACGTTGAGCCGTCCAGGAATCGCACTCGGGATCTTGAAACTGGCGACACATTGAGTGTTTATACACTAAGTGAGGCTTATGCATGATGGAGGTCGTCATAGTACATCTAGCATTGTGTCCAGTATTGTGATATAGAACTAAAACTGCACTCGACTTTGAGCCAATCAATATCTGCTTAAACTGCGAAAAACAAAATATACGCAGCTTTAAAATGGTGGACAAAGAGATAGATAGTAAAATATTGTTTAGTACGTTCAAATACTTCTTACGTTACCTAATTAATACTAATTGCTTACCGTCTCCTGGTATGCACCAATTAACATTCAAATTTCACTTAAGAAATACGATTTTATACACTACAGGGTCAGCTTATTCCGCTCCAGACATTTGAAATTAATGTCGACACAATTTACAACTGGTATCTTTCAGTAGATTTAAGACAAGGTACCTAAAGGAGAAGAAATAATAAATGTAAGAACTTACAAACTTTTTAAAATGTATATTTGATAAACCTGATATGTAATAGCCACATCCTATGAGGTAGATGGATTCACCTCCTGGCGGTCAACCCAGGGCAATCTTTACAATAAAAAAAACCTAAAATTATGACATTTGCACGTCTGCTTGCAGGCAGAATATCAATGATATAAAAATACTTTCGGATCTTATTGTTAAAGTGTATTTTTGCAATTTTTTTTTATACACGTCTTGATACGCTTTTGGTAACATGCCTGGAATATAAATGTTTCAACTCGTCGGACAGACTTCCAAAATTATTTAAGAATACTCTTTGAAAGTAGAAAGAAGAAGAAAGAAACTTAACTTAGAAACTTATGTACCTACAACGTTCCAGTTACTTGTTTACACCGTTCACTGGTACTCAAGCCACTGCTCCTTTTTGTAGGTATGAATCCCTCACCTTAATTAACAAAATTGGTTTGTTAAACTGACTTATTATTACATAAAATTTACAAAAAGGTTGAAAAAGTATTATAAATAAAAACAAAAAGGCATTATCGTCTCACTATCTCAAATGAAATCACACCTTTATTGTAAAGCCTTCCTGAATTTACACTTTACTAATTAAGATAATGTTTCTAACGAAGATTTCGTTGGAAACATTTCTTCTGGAATAAAAGGGTTACAATTTGTGTATTTCAGAATTATTGTAGCTCCTAAGGGAGGCAGCGTTATCTGAGCTGGGCATTATAAACCGTTCCATTTTATTGCACACTCTTTTGTTTTGTTATCGTTCGAATTTTTAATAAATATATTTTTTTTACTAGCCGACCTGGAAAATGTTATTTGGCCATATAAATTATTTCTATTAGATTGACTATAGATATTGGTGGTAAAAGGGATATTTTTCAATGTTCAATCATGATTGAATTTATAATTTTATAAAAATTTGTCAATTCTCATTTCCGAGGGGTAGATACCAAACTCCTAGGATAAGAAAATTTTAATATGAGATTTATGTAGAGTGTATAACGTCGCAGACAATCTGGGGTATGTGGTATGTTGGTACCTTTTATAATTTCTTGTAATTTTATCTATTTACTAATTTTGACATTAATATTAAAATTTTCTTGTTATTTTGGCAGACATCGTTACCGCTGGCAACCACCTTATCAAACGTTAAATTTTTCTTAAATTGTGTAAATTCATCAAAATTTCGGCTGGGAGACATTGTATTTTCGCCAATTTTAGATTAAACTTACCTTTTTTATGTAATTTTTGTAAGCTGCTTGTAAAAATATAGTTTATAACTTTGAAATGTATTAAAGCAAATATTGTTGCATCGTTTTGCCTATTAAAGGCCATACTTGACATGGAGCATTCAGACTACTCTCGGCATTCGTAGACTAGACTTGGCATTGTCATATGACAACTCAATAGTTGAAAGTGAAATCCTCGCACATTTGTTCGGTGCTTTTGGACCCTGGCACGGTCACGTAGACCGCCGGGCCACCTCCATCCTGCGCAGCTGGACCCCGGCTTGGTCAGGCAGACCGCCGGGCCATCTCCCTTTTGCTGCGCAGTTGGGTCCTGGCGTGGTCGACCGCCGGGCCACCTCTACTCCTCAAAATTCAAATTGGTTTTCTACTACTAAAATTTAAGTTACGTTTATTATTTATCTTTCACTTTGTCTAATATACCTACCTATACTTTATCTTATTTACCTTGTATTATTTTTGTTTTTAGGGAATAGTTATAGAGAGGTAGGTTCCCTCAACTTATATATACTTATATATATATATATTTATATTTATTAACAGGAAACGTAAATACATCTTTTGGTTACTAACAGTCCCCAAACTAGGTAATCCTGTTTTTTGAGGACTAGCGAGTTGCTGATTTTTACTTTTATTTACGTTACAGCTAAAATTTGTAGAAATGAATTTGAACATGCAGAATCAAACAAAAACAAATGTGGTTTGTGTTTGTGCGTGTGGTGTGGTGTGGTGTGCGTGTGTGTGTGTGTGTGTGTGTTTGTGTATGTGCGCGCGCGCATGCGTGGGTGTATGTGTGTGCATGTGTGTGCGTTAAAACTTTACAGTTGCTCAGCCCTACGTAAGGAACATACTTGGGATCGGTTTCTAATACCACTGAGTGTGACGTTTCCAGTCACTTAGGATTGGACAGCAGTAACTCAGCTTCATTATATGTAAGATACAGGAGCCAATCAAAAACCCTTGATTTAATAGTATAGACTTCTTTGGTTCTGAAGTCACATTGGCTAATTACTTTATTGTAAATAGTAGGGTACAGATATCTACTGTGTCTCTTTCCAAAAGCAGTTTAAACAAACGGCGTTTTGATTCTGAATAATCGTTTTGCCAGAAGTTGTTCGTACTCCTTTGAACGGATGACAGCTTTATGTGTAGCTAGTATGGCTTGCTGAATATATAGCTTTCGTACGCTAAGGACTCGTGCCTCTATATATACCAAGTTGGTCGGGTACCGTCGTGGTCTACCCAACATAACCTTAAGAACCGCTCTTTGAGCTCTCTCAATCCGTAGCATATAGGTCCTGTCAGTCCCACCCTATACTGAGATGCAATAGCTTAGGACAGATTGATTTCCCTTTTCCCCTATCATCATTTTCTTTTGTAGCGTAGCAGAACCTAGGTTTCTGAGGGTATTCTTTTTCAAGCGTACCCAAGATTGTCTGCTACGTTATAAGTGTACCTACTTCAAATAGTCTTCGGTCTCTTGAAAGGTTAATTATGCCAAAGACACTCTGTAAGTGAATTAAAATAGAAACGTATGAAAATAAATAAATAAAGGTATGATCAATTCACAATGAAAAAAAAGCTGCCTATAAAAGCTTTTTTTTCATCGCGAATTGATTAAAAAATTAAAATCTTGTCATCTATAAATTAAATGAACGACATCATATTTCACCGTCAATATAGTTTTGTTTTGGGGCAGCTCGAGGACAGCCGCCAGATGCCCAGATGCGGGTAGTACGATCGTTGTGGAAAAGGAATATGTCTCGTCGGCGTCGTTTGACCTAGATGATGGTGATAATGATGATGAAGATGATGAAAATGTTTATTTAGTGCTAATTAGAGCCGTAATAAAAATATTTTATTTTATTTATTTTATTTTAATAGATACGCCAGCAGTTAACAACAATAGACACTAATTTACAACTTTATGAATATAGAATTAGAAGCTTAAATTTTAAAGGCGAACACAGCATGCAAAAGAATATTAAAATTCAAAAAGGGGTTAGACACTATAACTTATACATACATAAAAAAATAACAAACAATATCTTCTTTTAATTGATAACTTTACTTAAAATTATAGAATAATTATTTTCGAATGCTACTACAATTACCAATGAACAGGCTACCCATGCAGACACAACAAATCGCGAAGTGACTTTAGTTATAATATCGTTAAAAAAATACTCAAAGACAGATGACTAAAACAACCAATTTTTTAAAGCTTGTATAGTTCTAAAGTCGGCTAATTAACTTGTTTATATATCGTGCTAAGTCTTGCCTATTAATTGTATCTTGTACCTTTTTGACTGAAATAATAATATTGTAAATTAGCCATCTAGAATATCACGCTGATTAACTTGTTAATTAGAAATTGAAAAGATTAATTTTACTTTTGCTTAAACATACCTATTTAGTCATTTATTATTCTTCTATTCAGTCTATCAGTTCAATTAATTAAATACGGAGTTAAAACTAATAAAACTTTCTCTCTCTCTCACACTTATACAGAGATACATGGTGATAGAGAAATAGAGATTGGAAAACTTTTTTTATATGCTCATAAAAATTAAATGTAGAACAAGAAGTCGTCTTTTATTATAAATAAATTCATATTATTTATTTAATTACTAGTTTATAAAAATCGGTAAAAAACACATTTTTGGCGCTTTTATACGTCATGCTTTTGAGTTCAACAGTGGAATAATGTAGACTGCTGCTTAGAAAAACTCATTAATCGTTTTACTAAAATACATAAACTATCAATAAATATATCAAACACAATTCCATCACTCTAAACGTTTTTAGCAACCTAAAAAATACCCATGATACTAATTGCTCTCATCCCATATTTATTGTAACGACTGCCTCCAGTACCAAATTGTACTCGTACTTACGCAGTACGCACTTTATCTGCATGGGTCCCCAAAGACCTATCAGCCTTTCTTTATTTATGTTCCTTGGTGTAAGGGCCCTACCACACAAGACTAAGGCTTTATCGTAGCACTTTTCATTGCAATGTGGTACCGGCCTAAGTCAGAATAATACTATATAAATAAGTTTTTAAACTTTTTTGATGCATCATTACATAAAAAAGTTGTGCGTGTACTAGTGTACACACGTAAGAAGTGAAACTTCTTTATGGCCTTATTTTTCGAAAAATGATCTACATGCAACTTTCCAGAAATTGGTTAAATTAGTTAAATTGGTTAAATTGGTTAAATTGGTAAGATTGGTAAAATTGGTAAAATTGGTAAAATTGGTAAAATTGGTAAAATTGGTAAAATTGGTAAAATTGGTAAAATTGGTAAAATTGGTAAAATTGGTTAAATTGGTTAAATATTATTTCACTTTACCTTTTTGCTATCGTCTGAACCAACCGTGGTAGGGGTAAGAAAAAGATGGCGCGTAACCGAAAAATGTGACGAAAATGTGACGCAAAACGTGACGGTAAATTTTTTCCAACGCTGATAAAGAAGTTTCACTTCAAAAAACTTAATACCAAATAGGGATTTTTAATGCGATTTTACTATTTTATTTAAACATTTTAAAAGTGCTGCTAGAAGAAAACAGCAAGAAGCGTCTTTTATTTATTGGCCAAACAGTGATCATCAACGCGCCTGTATTAGGAGATTTATGAGAAGCAATCCATTTTTTTTTTTTTGTATTTAATGGCCACTGTTTCGTGCAACAAAATATTAATTTATCTACCTTGTCGCACAGTAGGTAGTACCAACCTAGTTATAATAAAAAGATCAAATCGTCCTAAAGAACGATAATGAAAGGTCAACAAAGGAGTCCTGTTAGAAGAAAAAATAAGCAACGGTTTTCTCTAACATATTCCATACTGCGATCATCAAACCGCCTGCGATTTGATTAAGGCAAAATCCTTCTCAACTGCATTAGCATGCACACTGGATAAATCGATCTCTTGAGTAAATAAGATCAATTTTAAATCAATCTGTGGTAATAAACGCCACAAAACTATTTCTCTGATATTAAACATAATAATCATACAATTCGTAAAGAACAGGAGATTGCAGAGACATTTAATAATTATTATCTAAATTTGACGGAAAATGGATACAAATATGACGCCTGTAAAAAACGTAAAGTATTATCTACAATGAAATCTGTATCAAATTCATTTTTTCTAAAACCAGTGACTCTAGCAGAAACATGTAATATTATTCAGACATTAAATAAGTCAAATGCGTGTGGCTATGATGAAGTATGTACTAGGATATTAAAAATATGTAGAATAGAATTAGCACAAGTTCTGACTTTTCTAATTAATTTATCATTTGAAATGGGATGTTTCCCTGATGGTCTTAAATATTCCGTGATAAAACCTATCTATAAAACAAAGGATAAATCAGAAATTAGCAATTATCGGCCAATCACGTTAATACCAATCATGGCTAAGATATTTGAAAAGGCCATGCAGTTAAGAATAGTTAATTTTTACCAAAAAAATAACATTATAACACCAGAACAGTATGGCTTTCAAAAGGGAAAGTCTACTACCCTTGCATGTTTTGATCTGATACATAACGTAATCTTGTGACTCGATAAGAAGCAGCGTACCATTGTACTGTTTTTTGACATGTCCAAGGCGTTTGATTTTGTGGCGCACGATATTTTGTTAGACAAATTAGAAAAATACGGCTTTCGAGGACGTTGCCTCTCATGGCTAGAAACATACCTTAGAAATAGAAACCAATGTGTAGAAATTAGAAGTTTAAACAAGAAAAATACGATAGTTTCACACCAATCTCAATATAAAATTAAGAAATTCGGGGTCCCGCAAGGAAGTATATTAGGCCCGATACTATTCTTGCTATATATTAATGATCTGACTAAAGTGACAAAACATAAATGTATAATGTTTGCCGACGACATATCTGTTATTATTCAATCTAAATACCATGATGACTTAATTAAAGAACGATGGCCAAATCGTACCTGAACGTGGGCATTAATGACTTGTATTTTAAAAAATAAGGTATTTTTAATTATATTTTATGAATTATTTATACATCAAAAGAACTTGTGGTTTTTGACAAATAAAATAATATTCCGAATTTATTTTTTTTGGTTTGGATAACAGTATTGTAGCTTTTGAACGTGTCTGACCGTGTTTGAAGGTTTGTTATGCGTTCTTATATAATTAGTAGCACAATATAATTTCACTTAAAGAATATTACTTACGATTTTATCATTTGAATTCGAGAATAATATTATTGTGTTTCAAATGACATTTGAAAGCGAGTAATGGAACGTCAGTTTTTAAAATGACAGATGTCTTTACCGGTGTCCGATTTGTCTTGCTGTCGATCTTTGCGTTTGCTTTGATACGTACTGTGCAATATTTTGTTCTGTGTTTATTTCTTTTGACCCGCATTTTGTTTATTGGACTGTGATATCTGCTACTTGTTGTCTAAGAACCATAATTTCACTCAAAACCTTAGGTATTATGTTGTAAAATTTATTGAATGTCATCCTAACCTAAAAAGATAAAAATATTTATTTTTCCAATTAGTGAAGTTTTTGATGAAATATTTTGCTACTTTCATATTTACAATGATGTTTTCTAACAAAATCATACAAAATTAAAAGTGCCCATCTATAATGAATGTCAGGTCCAGCTTCTTTGAAATTTGACCGATGTTCTTTGAAAATGACATCAATGACACAATTCAAAATATAATTCAATACCTCAATGCAAATAACCTTACTGTTAATCTTAGTAAGACTCATTATGTAAATTTTAATATAAAGGGACCAACAGATTATTATGTCAATTTAAGATATAACGAAATAGCCGTTCAAAAGGCTGACGATGTAACATTCCTGGGAATAGAGTTAAATGAAAACTTAAATTTTAAAACTCACGTCTATAAGGTCTGCAGCAAAATCAATAGATTCGTTTACGTACTACGACGCTTGAGACGTAAAACGTCTCTTCATGTTACTTTGTTCGCTTACTACGGCTACGTTGCGTCAAATATAGCATACGGGCTTCTGTTATGGGGAAACAGCATAGACGCAAACAAGGTACTTATTGCCCAAAAAAATGTATACGTGCTATATGTGATAAAGGTCCCTTTGACTCTTGCAAACCACTTTTTACAAAATTAGGAATCCTTACCGTTCCTTGTATGTATATTCTAGAAATATACAAGTTTGTCAGGCATCATCCAGAATTATTTAAAAAGGCCAGCGAAATATATCCTCGAAATACTAGAAACAGTAACAGACTTGCTTTGGACTTTCAACCAAGAACCTCTCTATTTCGGAAAAACTGTTATTGTATGTGTGTGAAGGTATATAACCATATTCCAAATCAATTTAAGTGTGGACCTGTGTATGTGATGACAAAAAAACTACGCCAATGGCTAGTAAATAAGGGTTATTATAATTTATCTGAATTTTTTAATTGTATGACTTAATTTATTATTTTAATTTTGCATGTTAAATACTATTAACTGAATAGAGATCTAAATATTGTATCTGACATCTTATGTACCTATTCTTCGCAAATAAATACTTTGACTTTGACTTTGACTTTGAATTAATCTATAGTTAACTACTTAATTTATATTTTAAGCTTGTAAATTGACACAAAAAAACCGTCAGTTTTGCCCCATTTAACAAATTGTCTGATTGTTATTTTAGTCTCCATTTCTAAGTGTGTTTGTTCTCAGTTGTTACTTACAAACAAAAATATGACTATTGTTTCTGTACTGTTTTCTTGAGTTTGAGCGAACACTACACATTGAAATGAAAGATAATTTTACGGATTTAGAACGCGTTTATTTTTGATTTAACCCGACGTTTCGAACCCTTTACAGCGTTCATGGTCACGGGTAGACTCTACCCGTTCTAAATCCGTAAAATTATCTTTCATTTTAATATTGTTTCTGTGTTTTTATTTTTATTTTATAGTAAGTATTGTACATAAAAATCAATAATAGATCGATTAATATAAAACTGTTTATATTTGCGAATGGGTTCATTCATTAGATTTAAATAAACTCGATTTAAACATAGTAGTTAGTCACGTATTCGAAAAAAGTCTCCACTCCAAGTTTGAATAATCTTCTGTCTTATGTGACAGGTCTTTAAAAGTGCACTTTAATATAACACGAGTTTCAAACTGAATCAAGTAAGTTTGATGTAACTAACTTGAGGTAGACGGTTGAAGAGCTTCTGCAAAATGATTTATGGCCGGCCCATATGTGCGAACACATTAAAGTAGAACACATGATGCATTGTAGGGAATATAAAATTTGTAGAACACTGTAGCGACCTTGTCCTCTTGAAAACATAGATAAAAATTTACTAATTGGAAAAAGTAAAAAGAAAAAGGTTTATTTTAGTATATTGTAGAAGTAAAGGGCGGTGCTTCCTAACAGAAGCCAAATTTGCTCAATAGGAAGCTCCAATTACTTGTTACTGTAGTAGAATAAGTTACTGAAATAAACATTTGAATTTAAAAGAGCACCCAATCGTTCAGCACCTACTGAGGGGCTTGTTATTGTATATACATATATAATAAAATTATTGTTATAACGTGGGCTTCGCTTGTCAGGCGATTAAAAAAATGCACAATTAATATTTCTATGCTACAATCAATCACTATAATCTTATATTTATCTCTTCATTAGCTTTGCTTGCAATTTTATGAAAGGTGTTATTACATCTGTGGCACACATCGATATACCAAACATCGACAGTAAATAAATAAAATAATAAATAAATTGTTTATTTAATACGAAGATATCAAATTACATTATAATGGGCCTACTTAAAATTAAACAGTGCAGATAGTATCTTTTGCCTGAACTAAGTGGAACCTGTGCTTCAAACGAAAAAGATCTTAAGAATTTTATTTTAGGTGCCATAAATTAACAATAAAATGTAACTTAAATAATACTAATTTAACTAAGGTAACCATAATTAATCTATTCTATTTAAGTACTAAAAGTAGTTCTTCTGTATCATTATAGGACAAGGTTAGCAAATATGTAGTTGGGACTTCGATGTTATCATAAGAACTAAACGCATAGTCCGTTACAAAAATGACACCTAAAACTGTCCTCGATTGAATGATTGACGATTTATATCCCGACCAAATTATGTCGACTTGCAATACTACGAGTAAGAATATTATTAATCTATACATAATATAAAAATGAATCCCTATTTCCCTTGGTCATCGCATCACGCGTGAACGGCTTGACCGATTTCGCCAATTCTTTTTTGTTTTGTTTGTTATTGTCAGGAGAATGTTCTTATAAAAGAAAAAATAAGAAAATTACGCGGAAAATTAGAAAATTTTAGAAAACTTAATCACCATACCAAATAATATTTGTAATGTAAGCTTAGCGCTTTTGACAATTTAAACTTTTTTAATGTAACATTATGGCGTTTGACATAACATTGACAGAATGCGTGCTGCAAATGGTTACAAGTTCCAGTGCGGTTAGCATTTGCAATGTCGATAAATAAATTTGTACATAATCAAAATTCATAGTTAAGACAGGACAACGGTCTGTCGGGTCCGCTACGGACGGTCGGTGTCGGGTGAACGGCTTGACCGATTTCGCTAATTCTTTTTATGTTTTGTTTGTTATTGTCAGGAAAATGTTCTTATGAAAGAAAAAATTAAGAAAATTGCGCGAAAAATTACAAAATTAAAGAAAACTTAATCACCATACTATATTATTCGTAATGGAACCTTATCGCTTTTGACAATTTGAACTTTTTTAATGTATGGCGTTTGACATAACATTGACGAAATGCGTGCTGCAAATATCGTCAAATAGATGATTCAAAAACTGAATTTTGCACATGGCCAGTAATGTCACCTGTTACCGTGTCAAAATACCAACAAAGCTATTTATATACCCACCAGAAAAAAAAACAAAGATTGTTGTGTATCATGAAGCATTATATAATAATAATAAACCTTTGGTAACATATTTTTTATTCTACGATTTCGTTATAAATATTTATATTTAAAGACAGGACAACGTCTGTCGGGTCCGCTAGTTATTTAATATTTTTATGTCATGTTGTATGTATTCTATTGATGTAGGTTGCACTAAAAGTTCAGACTTATGTCAAATGGGTTCACATTTAGTTGGGTCAATTTCTAACGCTAATTATGTGCATCTATTTTTTTATATTACATTTGCAGTAGCTGCTTTACTGCAAATGTAATATAAAAAAATAGATGCACATAATCAGCGTTAATCTTTGTGTGTCAAGTTCAAACAGTAAATAATCATTCCTAAAAGATCGTTGATGTCCATTGTAACAATGTCAATTACCCGTAATAACGGTGATGTTTATAAAATCTGCTCAAGTAAATAAAAGGTTAACAAAACCCTTGCATTTTAAACACCAAGACATTATGCTTACAACTCAAGTTATTTCAAAGTATTTTTATTCGTTAAATAACAACCGTTATAAAAATTAACACTCCAACCCCTTCGCTTAATTAGGTACTAAAATGGCCTTTTGTTATTATTTCCCCAAATAAAACTGTTACTTTTAAAATCATGGATAGCAGAACACAAGACGAAGCCAGCAATCTCGTGCTTCGAAATCGCATTTTATAATATTACTTATTTATAACATGAATGACATCCCTACGATTTCAACGCCCCGTTGGTCTAGTGGTTTAAATACCGGGCCATGATCTCGGGGTCCCAGGTTCGATTCCCGGGTCGGGCAACAAAAAAAGTTTCGAATTTTCGAACGTTGCTCGGGTTTGTGATTATCAACCCGCATTTGGCAAGCGTGGTGATTAAGCCAGTACCCATCATTGCTGTGGTAACTTGAATTCAATGATGGAGGCCTTTTCCCTGCAGTGGGATGATTATAGGCTGTTACTTTACTTACTTTTTACGATTTCACTGCTCGTATACAAGATACTACAATAGGTACAATAATGACAAGATAAAGCACTTGGAAAATGACTTGAAAAAAATTTTTGATCGCAGCCTTCTAGCAAATTTTTTTTTTTGCGATGCGCATCTCAATCATTCATTACAATATTAATCGTAAATTTTTGATATTCCCTTCATACCTTAACAGGCTTAGGACCGTAAAAATTGAAAACTATGTTGCGAAAAATATTTTCGGGTGAAAACTTGACCTACATTTTTACTTCATAAATTGGCTCTGAAATTCTGAATACAATAATGAACGCCTATTAATTTTTTTTAAGTAGATGTTAAAGTACTATATTTTTATATCGTATTTTAAAAATACTATATTTTACCGAAATGTTGTTGTTCTACTACTCGCCTCGTGTTTATAAATAGCTAGCTGTTGTCCGCGTCTTCATACGCATGGAAAAACTGTCCCATAATTGTACATTTTTTAGCTCATGTGCTACTTCTATCTTAAAGTATCTCAGTGCTTAATTTTATTTTAAATTGAAATTTGAAATTTGGAATTTGAAATTATTCTGATCAGTTTAACTGTTTTAACGTGATTAAATAATAAATATCCATCCAAATTTTTGCATTTATTATATTACTACATCTGTTTAGTAATTCTGGCGTGATTAAACAAACTTTTACGGTTATAGTAATTGTCAGATTGATAAGATTAATATTGCTGAAAATGTATTTTATCTTTCTTTCTTGTTTTATTATAATAAAAGAAACTCATGTTAGATACACAACCTAAAACTCTAGAAAGGCTGGATTGTTTTTTTTTTATTTTTGTGGTTTTTGAATTTTTTTTTTTTTAAAATAACTGTTTTGTGTCATAGCAAATGTAAGAAGAGCATTAATGGCAACAAAAATAACAGTTTTTTATATAACTGTTCCCTTCTTTACTAAAGGAAAATAAAATAAAAGTTTATATAAAATAAATTAAAAAAATATATATTATATGAGTTCGAAGAAAAGGCTTTACCTAAGCTGCAAAAAAATACTGCTTTGATGTTGCATAAAACCATCACTTGTACCGTGCAAAGAATTCAGGTGTTTGAGGAACCCTCTAATAAAGGAGAACGTTTTTATTCTAATTGCTGTTCTGCAAACGTTATGAAGGGATAAAAAGTTAATTTATTGTTCAACTCTCGCGTTAAACGGGTACGCAGGTAAAAAAAAACTTTTATTTGCTTATCTCTTTTTCTTTCTGCAAAAGAGGGTCGTTAATTATTTCGTTACGGGAAAACAGGGCCTTTTTGGTACCTGAATTAATAACAAGCATGCAGTTTTTATAAGGAGATGCGCGTGTTTTTTTGTAAATTTTTATTGAGTGTTTTCTGACTTTTGAACCTGTTATTTTTTAAACGAAAATCCTCGTTAAAAACACTTTTCTTACAAAACATTACGTTTTGTGAATTATTAATATTTTCCAAAGTGCATTGGTAGGTAAGTATACCAGAACGAATGAAAAGTTGCGGCAAAATGAGTTTGATCAAACATATAAGTACAAGAAAGATTTTTGTTTAAAAGGAAATAGGCAGACTTGGGCCTGACTGTTACAAGAACCAGATAATAGCTAAAATTCATAATGTATTTTTTTGGAGCTTGTCGTAAAATATCAATTATCTGTTCTATGGGATAAAGAATGTAAAAATCATAATTAAGCATGAAACTGATACCACAATATCCTCATTCCAAATCCATTATCCACTATGCAAGGTTGCCAGTAACAAAAATAGCTGATTTAAATTCGATTCGATTCCATTCTGACAGTTCGATTTTAATTAGTTGATTAAATAATAATCTCTTTAGATAAGCTACTTTAAATAAGTAATGGTCTTGCAACTGTAGCAAGCTTTATTTACTGCAAAACATTGAAGAATTATGGGATTGATTAAGATTAAAATGTTTTGTGACCTGTTATAAATTGCTAGTAAAATACAATTCCTTAAATGATATTTTTAACTGTCTAAGTTGTGACAACTCCCATATAATATCCCAAATATTTGTGAGATATTTATACAAATATTTTAACAATAGGTTAAGATAAAATAGCCTTTTTAATGTTTTTAAAACTGTTCTAAGCAAATAAATAGCTACTGTGAATTGAAAATACAATTCCTTGCATAGAAAAGCGGAAGATTGTAGGTATAAGTAGGTTAAATATGTATTTATCATCTCCAATAGTATCACCTCCATGGCGGAGTGGCGTACACACCGGGTTTCAAGGTGTCGCCTGCTCCGAGGTCCCGGGTTCGATTCCCGGACGGGTCAATGTAGAAAAAAAGTGTTTTTCTACATTTTCTCGGGTCTGGGTGTTTGTGGTACCTTCGTTGTTTCTGGTTTCCGAAATACGAATGCTTTAAATAGTTATTTAAATTGGGATCAGAAACGATGTATGTGATGTTGTCCACATTTATTTATTTATTTATTTATTTAATAGTGTTATTATTTTTTTGTGAAAATCGATTGCAATTAATTGATTGCATCGATTCGATTATTTATCCTTTTTATGTGGCAACAATGAAATGTCACAGTGACGAGACTGACATTCGTTCGATTTGCGTTTTGTTTTTACTATTCGTTTGTAGTTTTATGTGTTTTTGAATGATTTTCTGTTATCTCCACGACCCTGACTACGATTACTTCAGTTGTATCACCTTACAATAATTAGTAACTAAAATCATTTAACACTCGTCTGGAGGATGCCATAACTCTTTATTGCTTTAGTATAGTAGGCGATTTAGAAAAAAAAATGAAGTTATGGAACTATGGAATTGGCATGATTCAATGTATTTAATGAAATACTATGATATGAAGCTTAGGAATCCCGAAATAAATGATTTATTTATTTATTAATTGATGAAATGCATGTTATTTATAATATCTGTAGACTTGCTTATGTAAATGAACATACCTCACATAACCTAACTTTCGACAGCAAAACATTTAATATTTCTAATACCCCATTAAATAACTGTGAAATTTAAACACATATGAAATTAAGATCCAAGAACCTAGTAAAGTGCTAAATATTATCCATGTAACAGTCAGGCCCAAGGTCCTATGAAAGACTACCCATCTCCTTTAATTAGAATCTGATATGAAGGAAAATAGTTGCATATAAATGAACAACCAAATTGGTGAAAAAGTGAACAATATAATTTCATTCATATAAAATGTTTCTAACAAAAAAATCAGTCTGTTTAAAGCTAAGCTTGCCTCAAACTTCATATATTTTCAAAATTTTGACCGCTGAATTCGTATACTCTGACTCTTGAGTCGTAAATTGAATTGAATTGAATTGAGTCCGTAGCACACGTTGTGTTCGAGTGATCATGTGTTCGATTACGACTTTCCAAATAAACAAGCTGTGTTTTTTTCGGAAAACTTTTAAAATATTTTTTTTTTACGAATGTGAACTTTTTACTATTGCACGAGAATAGCCTCTCTTGTGGCACGGGGCCGATCTTTGTGGAATTTCCTAGGGAGACATTGTCCAGTGCTGGGCGTTTGGCTAAGATCATGATGATTACCAAACTGTTACTACGTACTGTACCCACTTACTACTTTAAATCCAATTAATACCTACTTCAGTATAACCGAATTTAATATGTGTATTTCCATTTCATTTGATTTAAGAATGTACGCAAAATGTATTATTGACTTATTCACACAAAGATTTTCAGCGTTTCCTTAAGATACATTTGTATTTATATTCCCCTTCGCACGGACCTTTGCAAAAATATGAAATTCTATACAATTTCTAACAATAGCATCAGAATGTTTGGTCCGCTGAATTCTTAACCTTTCAGTCACGTCTATTTTAAACACTCAAAAATCCAAGTTTGTGTAACCTACATTCTTGGAAGCTCATGCGTTCTACTTTATATAAAGGCTTCTTAATATTGTCTAGTTTTTCCATCAAACACAACCTTAAAATTATACAATTAAGGTACAAAATTCTGTAGCAAGACGAGCCATTTTTAATATTCATGCAGAGAGACACATCTTGCGTCGCGCAAGAAAGTAATTTAAAGTCTATTGTCGTATAATTGTATTACGTGCCTCGAATGCCCGAAGAGACAGTAAGAAATTATATTTTCTAATAAACATCACCGTTAATTGCTAAGGCTTGAGTAAAAATAGCCTAAAAATATGCAGAAGGCGTGATCTTTGCATAATAAGTCTATACACAGTAGGTCTGCTTAAAACATCCTTGCTGATATTATAAACGCGAATAATTGTATGCAAGTATGACATGCTTTAACGAAATTAATTTTGGTGCAACTTTACAGTAATGTATAAATAAATAAACAAACAAATAAATAAAATCAGAATAGCCCGTGTCAAGTAACCATTATGTATAACATCTTGGGAGTGTTATTAATTTTTTTATAATAACTTTAAACGTTAGTTCAGCTGTTAATTTTAAAACATGCAGTGACGCGCACGGACGTATCTAGCTGTGTAAGGTTAATTTATCTGGGACCCCGCCGCAGCTAAATGATACGTCTGTGCGCGTCACAGCGTGTGACAAAATAAAAAGTCTGAACCAATATTGATATTTTTGATAAAATATTTATAATATTGATAAAATATGGTAAAACAAAGCCCACATTATATCACCATAATGTTTGTTTTACAGGTGGTTTAAAAAGCACGGTGTATAGGCTTTAATTTATCCCAAAATCCGTGTAATTACTTTGGGAACACGGCATACACGGTTATATTTTGTGTGAAGTCACGTGACACAGGCGATAGATGATGCTGCGAGTTGGTTACCACGTCACTTTTTAATCAAACATTCGTATCTTTCTGAACCCAATACCGAAGTCCATGGAGTGATGAAGTCTCTGCCATAAACTTCGCTCGCGATACCAACTGCTTGGAAATCAACTATGAAAACACAAGCCCATCCCGATAGAGACCCTTACGTAGTATGCAGACCACCGCACAACTTTATTAACCGGTCGTCGTTTATGTTTGTATATTTTTGTTTAGGATTTTACTACTAAATAATTATTTTAGGTTCATAATTTTGGTTTTATTGTAGATCTTTTAATGTAATATGTAAGCTTTATTTCAAAATCATTTATTATAGTAAGGTAAAGGTACTCTAGAGCACGCTGCCAATAAAAAGCGTTTTGTACAGCGTCTTAGCAAAATTAATCTCGCTTGCATAAAGACTTTAAAGACACGATGAACAATCAAGAATAAACACAGTATTAAAAGTTACAGTTAACTCGCATAGCTAAACAACTTTATTGTTCTTAAGCTTTGCAGAAATATCTTAGACTGCACAATACAGAAATAATACTTATTCACTGTGCAAGTTGCTCACACAAAGTTATTTTCCACTTAGGTCTAAATGTTTGCAGGAAATGACTTTGCACATAATAGGGGTTAAAGTATGAAATTGCCGATTTGTACTGAAAATCAAAATTGTCTATTTTTTAATTTTTAACAAATTTATTTAATCAATATAGTTACCATTATTATCTATACATTGCTGCCATCTAATAGGAAGGTCATTTATGCCTTTGTGATAGAACTCTGAGAATCTGGACTGCACAAACTGTCTGAAAGCATTTTGTACTGCCTCCTGGGAAGAAAACTTCTTGTCACGTAGATAATTGTCCAAATTACGAAAAAAATGGTAGTCCGTTGGAGCAAGGTCTGGCGGATACGGAGGATGTCGAATGATTTCCAATTGCAGTTCCTGAAGGGTCAAAACGGTCTCGGTCTCGTGCTGTATGAGGTCTCGCGTTGTCATGGGGCAATAATGGTGAAGATCGATTCATGAGTCGGGGCTGTTTTACTGCTAGTTTTGCCAACATTGTTCGGAGTTCGGCACAATAGACATCTGCCGATATTGATTGACCAGATCGGAGAAAACTATTTATTTATTTATTTATTTATCTTTATTTGGAAAACAAACAGCTATTAATAACACATATGGCTTAATAGTAATACATTGTTCTTAAGAAATAGAGTTTTCACCATTATTTATTGCAACGATTATGTTGACGAGATTGAAGTGTTGTAATCTAAGGAAAGTTACACATTTATAATTTGAAATAATAAATTATATAAAAACAATTATTGATAAAAGGGTTCAGTTACTTTTCAAATATTCCAACATATCCTTATGCCAGCTATGGAAAATGTCTTACACTGGAGAAACTACTAGGGTGCAACTACATCAGGTGTTTTTTTCACCAAATTTCGAAAACCTCTAAATTTTTCGTGAAATATGTCGATGTGATTATGAGTGGTATTATACTTTTTGCAAGCTCTATTTATAAAACTATTACTTTTGTAATTTGTAGTACATATAGGCGTAACGAATGTGGTCATATGCCTGGGGTATGGTCTGGGACACTTAAAAGACAGCTTACCTTAAGTACGGAGAATCTACTACGCTATTGACAATTTTATGTAGGAAGATTTGAATCTCTGTGCTCACGTCGAGCGACT
Organism: Anania crocealis; assembly: GCA_949315895.1. Lineage (NCBI taxonomy): Eukaryota > Metazoa > Arthropoda > Insecta > Lepidoptera > Crambidae > Anania > Anania crocealis. Next base: position 8,185,583 of record OX438870.1, read on the forward strand.
AACGGTTCAATTTGGTTTGTGTTATAATTTTTGAATCTGTAATCTAAACGTTTAATAAATTTATTCTGGATACGCTCTAACTGGTTTATATAGTTCTATAGTGAATAACACCATGCTGAGACCACCAAACAGTTACCATTACCTTTTTATTGGTAAGTTTTGCTTTAGGACACTGTTGTGGCGTTTGACCTGGGGTCAGCCATTACATTTTTCTTTTACGTTTATCATAAAGAATCCACTTTTCATCACATGTCACAATTCGATTTAATTTTCCTTCATTTCTGTACCGATTCAACAAGGCAACACAAGTTTCAACACGCGTTTCTTTCTACACATCAGTCAAATCATGAGGCACCCATTTTTCGTATTTTTTTATTTTATTTATTTGACGCAAATGAGTCAATATTGTGGGTAAGGTTACGTTAAACCATGCCGCTAATTCCTTGGTAGTTTGACTAGGATCAGCTTCCACCATCTCTCTTAATTCATCGTTAATCACCTGTGTGGGCGGTCTTCCTCGTGGCTCGTTCTTCAAGTCGAAGTTTCCATCACGAAAGCGTTTAAACCAAAATCGCACGGTGCGTTCATTAGCAGATCCCTCTCCAAACGCAACATTGATATTGCGAGCTGTTTCTGCCGCGTTACTTCCGCGTCGGAACTCGTATTCAAAAATCACTCGAATTTTCGCAGTATCCATCTTTCTTGTCTAAGTTAAATAACAAAAACAATTGAAAGTCGATAATCAAATGTTTCACATTTTTTAAAAGAAGAACATCATAGAAACCATGTGAAAAAAGTTGTATTAGAAAACCTCAAACCATGAAGATTCTATGTCAATTCAAAGAACCTATTACAATAAAACGGCAATTTCATATTTTAATATTATTATCGTTTTTTAACTGTAAGCTTGATTCATCGACAAAAGTAATAACTAAATAAATATTTAGTTATGAATTACCTTATATGTATATTGTATATTGTATCAAATTAAGACTCGAAACTACTACAACATACAGAAAATATATTACAATTCTATAAAAAAAAATTTTTTTATTGTACACGCAAAACGTAAACAAAAATTATTGATATCAATTGGAAAAGTATCTTCTTCTGTCGTAGGTCGACAATTCGTTAAATATTCCATATTTTTATTTCTGTTGTTTTTCTTAATTTTTTAAATCCCTGTATTGCAAGCAGAATAGTTATGTTTCTCATAAATAGTTATTTCATTTTCGGACATGTCTTCATTTTACTTCAATCAAATCCAAAATATGACTAGTTCGGTGTCCAAAACACAGAACCGCTAACTTAGTATGCATCGTCTTAAATTTGCCACTTGTTCAGCGACAAGCTAGCAAGTTACCGAGTGTGAAATTAATAAGACGCGCAACTTAAGAGCAACTTTGTCAGCACAATATCGAGTTGTCTAAATAACTTGTGATCAAAGGCGCAGCAGAGGTGCTTGCCGCATGCAGGTCGCAAGCGGAACATAACTTCCCGACCGAACATTGCACTGCAAATGTTACCGACGGCGTTTCTTAGAAGCAGGAATGTTATTTCACCGTTGTCAAGTTCTGACAAATTCTGTTTTTGAATGTTTTAACTTATGATGTGCGGTGTTCTTTTTGACTGAAAGAAAGTGGCGCTGTTTTTATGACAGCGTGGAGGTATTGAATTAATAAATGTGTGGCGAACTGAATACTCAGATTATTAAGAAGTCCTAATAAATATATACGCACACCGGCAACAAGAGAGTCATAACACAAAAAAATACGAAGTTGAGATAAGTATCCCATGAGGAAGGCAATCACAAACTTTATCTGCTAAAAAAACGTCATAATTGTAGTGTGATTCGTCACCGAGAGATGGCATTTAATACCCTTTTTCACCGAGCCACTTTCCTACTTCTTGCAGCGTAAAAAGTGTCACATCAAAGTTGATACAGAATTGTCGTGCATCTAGTGTGTGCAGTAGTGTCATAACCTGTGTAACGACCGTATTACGGTAAGTAATTTTCATATATTTGCTTTGATTTCAGCAAAAGACTGTCACATCATGTGCTATGACCGTATTTTTGAGTTATTTTTACTATTTATTTTAAAATTAGAGAATTCAACTGTCACATCATGTGAAACGACACTTTTCTTGCTTTGGCGTTGGTTGATACCAAGTTATTCTATGAATAGAAGTGTTTTAACATGTGATATAACTGTACTACCGAATAAGAAAAGTATTTGATTGGGTATTAATTAATAATATGTCTTTATTTCTGCTTTATAAAGGGTTTATAATTATTTTAGTTCACATTACAACTGTCATAATTATGCTTATTTTTTAATTAATTAGGACAAAATGAAATAGAATTTAAGAAACAAGTTCATGGTTGATTTAGTTTTACGCAGTGACTCTCCAGAAGTATCCGTTGACATGGTTGAATTAAATTAAATTTATATTGAAAATATTAACAATACCAACACACTTTCTTATATTGACGATGGTAAGTGACAGAATTTTTTATCAAATACATGCTTACTAAATTTTACATACTTAAGTATATTAATGTTCTCTTTACTTCAATATTCAGCCCCTTCATCTAAAAGTTTCAAGGAATATAGTTTAGATGAAGTACACGAAGATAAATATTTAATTAATGAGGATGGAGTGTGTGAGTATAAATTATTTATTTTACTTTTGTAATCTTTACTATGTGTAAAGATACTAAACCTTACATGTTTTAATTTCAGGCACACATACCTTGCTAGTAGAAGCTACAACTCCTTCGAATGAAGATGATTTCGTTTAGGATATCATGGATCATAGCGTCAAAGATCCCGATTTTGTTATTGGTTGTGGTATGTCCAGAAGAAGCTTTCTTTTTAATAGTATATAGTAAGCAATAACTGTTTTCTTATGTTCTGAATCTAGAAGTATAATAAAGCAGGAAGTGGATCATATTAATCCCGTTTTGAATTACAATACGGCTTCACCTAATTTGAATTATGAAAACATTGTTAGTTATAATCTTATTCAAAAACCAACGGCCAACACGTCTGGATACTAATTAGTTCCCGATTCGTCTTCTACAAGCTCATCTTCTGTGTTAGATTATTTTAAATATAAAAAAAAATTGCTGTTTCTCAGCAGCTGATCACTGTTGGCAGTGGGAGGATGGGGAAAGCCCAGGACAGAAATTGGTAGCGTAAACAAAAGGACCCTACGTTCGGCAGTGTCCACTGCTGGACGTAGGACAGTGGCTGTTGGTTGATTGATTGACAGCAGTTGAATTTCAAGTGTAAATTAGTAATAATATTCCTTGAGTAAAACTTCGACTAAGCACCTCAGGTGGGACTAAATCTGCAACTTTAAGCTAACTTAGTTTTGCTTGTAAAATTATATAGGTTCTCTAGATTTTAACCAAAGAACTTAGAATTAAAGCTCACTTAAATTTGGAAGAGTCACAGAAAATTTTGCAATAATCCTGTATATACTCTCTCGTAGTGCAATCTGTTTTGACCTGTCAGGAAATAGTATACAAACTTTGTCGTTAATAAAATGGACGGTGTTTCCAACAGTTTGACAAGGGCTCTTGAAAACTTTCAGTCAGTACAGATCATTTCTCTTCGAAAACAAATAAAAACTATTTATTATGACCTGGCAACATATTGAGAATAAACTTTTATGTCTGGCGACTTAGAATAATAACGCTATTACCTATTCTAAGTCTGGCGATAAGTATTTAGTTTTCAATTATGAATACGAGTATTTAATAATTATTATGTTGCAGTTTTAATTGTAAAAAATGTTAAGAAGTGAAATAGACAGAAAATGCGAAATTCTCTAGTACCTAAATCCAAAATTATAACCAATTTAAAATGAATATACTTAAACTTCGGGTACCATCACTTTATGGCAATCAACTACAAAATAAATCGTTAAGATTTTTTCTTATTTCAATTCCTTTTTAATCAGTATTGCTTAAAGCTTATAATATGTATTTTTTTATATAGCTTCATATATATTTTTTGTAACCATTATAAATTCTGTCCTCGATTTGCCTTCACCGAGTTGTAAGCTATTTTGGCCATATCGCACGAAGAGAGGCCAACAACCTGGAAAAGCTGGTAGTGACAGGCAAAATTAAAGGCAAAAGACTTAGAGGCTGCAGCCCGAGGAGATGGTCAGACCAGATCTCCGAACAGCTGGAGCTACCAGTCAGCGCCGCCCTTCATCAGGCGACGGACCGGATCAGTTGGCGGCAGACAATGAAGCGTCTAAGGACTCACGATCCTCAGTAAAAGCCAAATCACGATCCTTAGCCAAAAATCGTTATGGGGGAACGATTGAGAAGAGATACATTTATGGCATGTCTGTTTGCATAAAATCACCTAAGTAGAGTTAAGTTAATTACTTGGCTTATTTTACGTATAGTTGAAAATTAAAATAACATAGAGTAAATTTCACAAACGTCCAAAAGTTTTCAATACTTTCATCAAAGCCAAAAATATGGTCATTTTATTTACAGAAGAAAATTTTACTAAAATATTCTTCTGTGACAAAGAGTGAAAAAAAGAATAACCGGAAAGATTAAAAAAAAAGACGTGTGGCACTCGGAGACTGCCGCGGTAAAGCTATTGCATTGTAATATCATTGTATTGCATAGAATTTTTTATCAACTTATGCAATTATAAAACTAAAAAGTATCACCGCTGTGCCAGTCGGAGTTTAGCCAGTCGGAGTGTTAGGTTATTTTCGTTACGGAATTTCTGGATTCGGTCTCCACGCTCAAGGCCCGCGATAGAAGCTATGCAATAGCTTAATTTTATAATTTTATGCATTTTCTAATTTTGACTTTTGTAATTAAATTTTTCTGTTATTTTGGCAGATATGGTTACCATAGGCAACCATACTGTCAAAATCCTTATTTTCTTCTAAATTCTTTTAAATTTCGGAAATTCAAAATTTTTCGATCGTGCCTCGCCCCGAGTGTTAGGTTAGGTTATTTTCGTTACGGAATTTCTGGATTCGGTCTCCACGCTTAAGGCCCGCGATAGAAGCTATGCAATAGTTTAAAAAAGAGAGAATAGGTTAGTTTTTATTAATAATTTACGCAATTTTAATTCTATTATTTTTTTTATGTACGATTAGTTGTTGCCCGCGATTTCATCCGCGTCAATTTCTGTTATTATGATCGAAATTAAGTAGTTTTTAACCGAAGTAACTTGAACCGTTCGCAGCGCACGCAACGGAAGCCTTCAAATATGAATAATTTTCCTTGTTTTTGCAACATTTTTCACTGATGCTTCACTCCTATTGGTCGCAGCGTGATGTTATATAGCCTTAAACCTTCCTCGATAAATGGACTATCCAACAAAAAATATTTTTTTCAATTCGAACCAGTACTTCCTGAGATTAGCACGTTCAAACAAACAAACTCTTCAGCTTTATAATATTAGTAGTTAAAATATTCTAACTCAGGTAACAGCTTTAAATTAAAAAATCAACAATAAGTTAAAATTCGAAAAATATGTCAATTGCAGTTAATTTTATCCATATTTTTATTGAACGTAGATTTTCTCTCCACTTTGTCACACGTCGTGTCAACTCAAAACCACAAACTTTACTGATATAGCTAGAAATAGGCGCCATGCTGATTTACATTAATCACCAGACGAAAAAATCTTGTCTCGAATAGCAATCACTTGCTTTTAACTATATTCTTCTTACATAATCTTGCGAATTCTAGTAATCCTATAAGCCAAATTGTTTAAAAGCAATCTCTGAACGCTCACATAGATTGAACTAAAAATTAAGCAAACATGTTCGCAATGTCACCAGGAAACTCGTTACCATTGTACCGAGTTTGCGTATAATACTAAATGTCAACTTTTTACCCTCATCTTGCGCAACTGACGAAGTTATCTCGTTAAATGCACCAGAGTTTGCGGCGACTAACTTGGCAACTACGACTGACGTAACTTGATCTCTCTTCCCCTGTTTAAATCTTCAGAATCCCCACTTTCGGTTGGGAAGCAAACACCGACGGAGGTCGACGCAACTTGGTCCGGTATACGCTATCTCATTGCGAAATTTAAGGTGCTTCATCATATTTGCCTCGGTCTGAATGAGTAGGCAAGACAGTGACATAGTTGTTTGGTATATTACATCAAGCGGAAATTTTAAGGCTTGTGTTCACGAGAGACTTAGAGCTCGTTGTTTTGTAAAAACAGTAACTTATGTAGAATTTAATATTTTTTTAAAAACAGCTAAAAAGCCATTATTAAATATTTAAAATATAAATAAAAAATTGATAAGACTCAAAATAAAAGACTATTTTTTAACTGACGCCAAGTAGATGAGCTTGAAAATACAATTCCTTGAATAAATCTTCGACTGCTTTAGTCGGGACTTGAACCCACAACCTTCCACTGACCGAACGACTGTTATAACCACAGAACATGGCAAAAGGTTAGAAAGGCTGTCATGCGCCATTTGTATGAGACCCGATATCGCCGCTTGCGCCCCACTACATATAAATGAGTTCAAAGAACGCCAATCAAGAGAATTCTTTTAACGTCGCACGATCAAGGGTTGCGCAACGTTAAAAGAAACTAATCACAGCGCTTACTTACAAGCATTTGCTCATACCCTCTATGACGAACCTGCCCCGCCTACAGCGCCTTTCTAACCTTTTCCCATGTTCAGTGGATCTAACCAATCGAGCTACTTCTAAGAAATTGTATTTTTTAGACTTTTCACTGATCAAGGATTTTTTATTTATTTTGCAATTGACTTGCTTAGAAAACAGTTCGACACCTCCTACGTAAAGTATCGTAACCAACAAATATGCCATTTTGCGTTTTTACTGAAAAATAGTCTGACTAATAGTACTACATGCATTCAAAGTGAAAAAACACCGAAAAACCGACGTTAAAAAGAATTTCTCAGACGTAAGTTGTTGTAACTTCCGTACGGCATCGAAGTAAAATGTTGTATTGTCCTTCGCCACAGTTTACGCGGTTTAGTGATACCAACCTAAAATATCGTAAAGGTTACTTACAACAGTATACGTTGCTTACCGTGCAATAACAAATGTCGTATATGTTACATACAACAATTTACGTGGTTAATTGTGCATAAAAAATATTGTATGTAATACATACAACATTTTACGTTGTCATTGAAACAGTAATAGATATTGTATGTAGTAATTACAATGTTGTACTTCGGAAGTTGATATTATAAATTCTGTCGTATGTTAACTTGCTTTATTTTACGTTGCAATTTTGGCTTAAACTCATGTGGTATGTCTAAATTATTTTTAAAATCGTATCTTAAAATAATAATTAAAGTGTGTATTTTGATTAGTCACCAATAATTCAATGTCTTAAACGCAGAATGATCCTAGTAAGCAATAAAATTAAGAGATTTTACCACTTCGTTCGTTATAAGAATCTCCTTAGCAAATAAGCTAAGGGTTCTTATTACGAACGATTTAGGAATTAATGTGCTAGATAGTAGCATGTTAAATAAAACATTAGACGTATGTGACTTTGCTACACATTTGAATACCATAAGTCTTAAGACAGCGTATCCTTTTTCTTACTTATAGTGTCGATTACTTGGATTACGATTGTGATTATGATTATTGGTAAATAACATTTACTAGAGTTTCATATTTCACTGCAACTCTCACCGGCATATATTTTTGTTGCTACAAGTGAAGAAGGAGTTGGTGACTGCCAAGTGACTGTTTCGTTTTTGTTATTTGTTAGCAAGATCAGAGAACCAGGCGTCATCATGAACTTTACGCCCGTCGAACACGCGCCTTCGCCATTTATCCCTATCACTAGCGAGTTTCTTCCAGCTTCGAAAATCCATTCCAAAAGCAGCCATATCCGGCTTGGCACAATCTTTGAAACGCAGCATAGGTCTTCCCAATCCTCTTTTAGCGTTTGCCACTGCGCCAAGCACACGCCGCGGCATTCGAGTAGATTACATTTGATGCACATGCCCTAGCCACCGCAATCGTCTCTGCTTAAGCAGAACAATTTCCAGAACCCGCTCGTTTGTGACTCTGTCCTGCCAAGTTATATGCAAGATACTTCTAACGCAGCGCATGTGGAATGCATTAATGCATTCTTGTTTTGCGTACTATGTCCCGGTTTTAGCCCCTTATAAGAGTATGCTCAGAACGCAAGTTTGGTGGATAATCATCTTGGTTTTTGTGGTTAGGTATTTATTATTCTACACTCTTGCACTAAGCCTGCCAAACATGGACGCCGCTTTACCGGTACGTGTATCGATCTCAGCATCAAACGTGAGATTGTTCGATACAGTCGACCCCAGGTAGCAAAACTTGTCAACTACATTCAAGGGGGCACCGCTGAGTAAGTTATTAGGTGCTTCTGCGCCTTGAACTAGCTATTAACTAATTTTACTGTAAATCAAGCAGAATAGGACTACGTTCACGCTGTAATAGAACGTTTGTCACAGAATAACCTTATTTTTACACCTCTGAAGTGTTTGAGCTTGGTAAAATGGGCTAGATGGGATGGAAAGCTACACAACGTCATTAAAATGAAGCATATCTATTTCTTTATCTATAAATAACTATTAAACGGGCACATTATTAAAAAAAAAGAGTGAGTCATGTAGATAATATCATCAATACATCATAAAATCGGTCTAAGTAGAAAATCCTTCTTAATTCGTACCAGTGATAAACAGTATTTCTCCTACTACTATTGGCCATTAAAAATAACAATATCTATAACATTAACAATATCCAAAGACGCCAAAGAAAATATAGCATTGCAAAATTGTGTCCTCTTTATCCTTACCGGTTACTTTATACAAAGGTAAAATATGATGGCCTTACAAGTTTCTTAGACATGGCGCTATTCCTACCTCATTTGTTTCAAGTCAAATTATAATTTATTTCCTTGGGTATTCTATTTTATTTGTTTCTACAGAAGAGTGAAATAGGTTTTTTATGTTTCTAAATACTAGAAATTTCATCAGCTAGCAATAGAAGAGATTAAATTTGTACTTGTGAAAATGTGCGTTTTATATATTTTTTATTAAACATCTATTCAAAAATATCTAAAGTAATGTTTTTACTATTAAAAAGTTAAAAATTTCGACTTTGAAAATATCATTATTTTTTGTTTTTCCAACCTACAATTAGCTCATATGCAATAATATACACTCAAATTTTTAATCAAGGTATACAGTAATTGTCACATACAGAGTAATAAGGCTTACATATTTCACTGTATAATGTTGTAACTATCATATACAACATCGCAGGCAATCTTCATTCCGTAGTTAAATATGGCAAGTATGAGATACAACAACTGAATATATCTAGATTCCGCAGAATAATGTTGTAAGTATGAGAAACAATTACTGGAACAGCCTTTGTTTCGTCGTAAAGTATTGTAAGAACCATATCTCTGAAAATACGTATATTTGTTTAACTATCTTTCAGCATAGTCAAGAATACTATAAATTAAACTCATATTCCAAAATTTATAAAAAATGGACAAGAAATGCAGTTTTTAGGATAGCTTGAACCTTTAAAACGTTCTCCTGTAAAATTGTAGTTTTGGGAATACGATACTTTACGTAGGAGGTATCGAGTTACAAAAAATTTTGTTTTCCTATAAAACACGTTTAAAGTTGCTATCGTTTTATTCTACTATTAGACTATCCAGCTTCTCCGCTTGTACTTACTTTTTAAATGCTGTATCTTTATCAACGCGTTTAAGGAATAACGAGTGGTCCTGGATTCAAACCCGGTTCAGGCAACAGAGTTTCGAATTTTCAAACATTGTTTGGGATTGTGATCACCAACCAGTGTTTGGAAAGCGTGGTGATTATGCTTGTACCCATAAATGGTCTGGTAACTAGTATTCTATGAAAGAAGTTGTGATTGGACGGAAAACTATTATAATTGTTCTTATTTTCATAATATTAACTTTATGAAAATAAGAACAATTATAGTAGTTTTTGAGATGTGAGTGCAAAAATAGTAATGTATAGTAAATTTTTGAGGTAAATTTGGTTTTTAATTTAAAATAATAATAATATTAAGTCGAGTTTTAAGCTGAAAAAATAATGATAAAAAAGAAACAAAATCGATTAACCTCGTAAAAAGCAACACATCCATAAAAACATTAGGTTGTGATTTGAATTGTAAGCCTCCTGTTTTTTTTTTATACTCACATTACTAATTTTACTTAAATTCAGTTTTCTTCTTATATCTTTTTGTGGGAATTTAACTAATCACATTACATATAAAGTTAAATAATGAGAATACCTAAATATCATAACACATCTGAACTGATTCATGACATCCGTGGTTGAATGGTGTAATCACGGCGTAATATACACTGGTCTAGTATACACGGGTGTTCGGGAACTTTTTTGGCGGTAAGTGTCGCTCGAACACACGGGTGTACATAAGGAACGCGTTGTCTTTGAGCATTAATTTTGCGTGTTTGGAGACGCCTACCATAGATTTTAGGCTGATATTTTTAATCTGTCATTCCTAAAGATATAGACTTTGCATTACTTCTATGCACGTTTCCGAACGAAAAATAAAAAAAATAATTAAAATGTGAAGACTTGTACGCGGCAGCCATAGATTTGAGAGTAGTGTGAATTGTCAGTGAGACTTCTTGGATTGAAAATGAATTCTCGTAGAAAATAATGAATATTCTTATAAGATTCTTACATGAAATTACTGGGAAAAGAATATAAAACATGTTTTTCGTATTGGTTTCTGTATAATTGATTGTTAAATTAGTGAATAAACCGACAAACTTTTAGAACGGGAAAAATACGACAATTTAGGCTCCATTCGTCTTCAAATTATGTTTGTGAAAATACTGTGACTGATAAGAAATGCATGTAATTTTGTCATAATATCGTCTAACAACTAGAAAAATCTAGTTTTGTAACATAAATTACCTATTTTCATTCATAAATGTCGAAAAACCGGGAACAATAACCTTATTATGTAGCCATAATGAGACTCGGTAGCTAAAGTACGGATAGCACAAACATTTTCTTAAAAAAGTTGAAGATGAATAAAAATGACGGTTATTATTACTTTTTCTTATTTGTAACTACTGTGTGTGTACTTTTATTTGCTATAGGTACTTTATAATTTATGGTGTTTTTATTATTCTGAATTTTTATACAAGTTCAACAAAAAATATACGTGTAAACTCCATGTAACGTCACTCGATTTAACGACAAACTCCCTAAAGCGTCGAAATCACTCGTCTTTGGTTGGTTTAGCTTGTTTTCCATACAATGATACACTCCATGTAGCATTATACCCACTCTCAATAACGACAACAATTAAGTAATAAAAAGTACCTTTTAAGTTGCTAGATTGAGAAAAATTCGCGCAGCTGCGTACGTTCTTTTGTCGCTTTATCATCCTAGCCCGTAATAAACTCGACTGTCGGCATCATGCAAAGCAAACTTTCTAAGATGACCATGACCAATAAGTAGAAGTCATGGATTTAAGTCCAATCTATTCCGAAACCAAAATTAATCGATATTAATTTTACATATTAGGTGTATTCCATTTAAGAATTAGGTATAGGTAGGTAATTAAATAGTTATATAGGTTTGAAACATGTTTACATTAAATATTATGGACCAATAAAACGTTTCTAAAACAGAATTAAACAAGACAACAAAAAAATAATATTTTCGACTTTACGATTTTTCTGCCAACCATCATTTCTCCAGTCTATTTTTAGCGGCCATTGCGTGCACTTGGTGGTTCGTATCGGCGTTTGTTTATTTAATCGTTATGGAGTGAATATCGTGTTTCAAAGCGTATAACTTATGGAATTATTAGTTGATAATACAAACATTGTAGTGTTAGTGTTATTTGAGAGCTAGTGAATGGCTAATTAGTGAAACAAAGTGTTTAAAGTGTAAACAAAGTACAACAATGTAGTAACCTAAAATTCATCACATCATTTGGAATACAAGTAAGTGTTTTTAGTGTGGATATTATGATTTTCAGATGGGAAATTTCATGCAGATTACGGTGATATATAATTCATAGGGTTTAATTATACAGTAATGGTAGTATAAACCAATTTTCGATGTTCTAAGAAAAAAAAAGGGCGGGCTGTCAGATAGCTGTCACTCACGGCAATAAATCAAATGTAAAAGCGTAACAATCCACGGGTTAAAGTGTCGCCTACTCCGTGGTCCCAGGTGAACTGTCGGATCAGTACAAATAAAATCATCTTTCTGGGGTCTGAGTGTTTGTGGTATCTTCGTTGTCTTTGATTTCCATAAAAGAAGTGCTTTCAATGGTTAGTTACTTTGGAATCAGAACAATGTAGGTACGTGATGACGGCCACATTTTTCCTAACTGAAAACCTGCCATTTTGGAAACTTTTTTAGGTTAGTGAATATTACTAAAAAAAAAACAATTGAATGGAAGCAAAAAGGGTGACTAGACGTCCCACATAACCCAAGACATAGCCCAGTGAACATAATATCTCTTGGGATATCTGTAATAAAAATTAACATAAACATTTTCGAATTCCATTTTGGGGGTGGTGGGATCTACCTCCTAGTGGTCCACCCTGGGCAACGGCAACTTTGGTTTTCTAACCAATAATAACGGCTAAAAGATCCCTCTGCGGTGGTAGGCTTCGTAAAAGGCTGCCTGGATGCTACCACCTGCCTGCCGGAGTCTAGCGCCAAACAGTTTTTAAGTGTTCCGCTGGTGTGTGGAAGGACCAGTGCCAATTTCTGGGTAAGCTCCATCTTAGGCTGTTTCTTAACCGTAGAGTTAAATGTAGTCAAGAGCAAGCCCATTGATTATAAAAAAATAATAGACACCTTAGATATCCAAAGACATTCGACCTCTAGTGAAGACAAGACTTAACAGTATAAATCCTGTGTACGTTTCGAACTTATGCTCCAGATTGTTTTACCACACTTTGTCCTCCTTATGTTCATGTTTCAAACTCTTGCCAACTTTCTTGTATTTATTTTTCAGCTGACTAAAAAGAATGGTTCTCAATTCATGTGTTATTTTGGGTTCCATAACCTCGAAAGACAAAACAGAACCCTTATAAAATCACGGTAGGTCGATAGACCTACCGTGATTATTAATGATAGATATATCAAAACCGTTTATCTTCGGAACTACTTTTGATTTAAAATTAAAAGTATATAATTTACTCAAGTCTACAGCCTCTTGAAGCTGAGATAAAATTAAACTTTAACGGTAATATTACCGTTAAAGTAAAACAAAAAGATGCGATCATTTTTGCCGCAAAGAAACGAGTAAGTATTTTGGCAATCTAAAGGCAATCAAAATCAATCGGCCGTTTCCTGTTAGATTCTTTCTAAATATATCTACAGTATCCATTTTATTTCATGTTATTTTTTACATTTTACGTGTCCGAAATAAACTTGTGTTAGACATTTTAAATAACATTTGCACTCTGGTACGATTCCCGGAAAATAACGGCCTATTATAAAACTCCAACACTAAATACTTTTATTGTTGACAGACATAAATCAAAATTAAATTAAATCAAATCAACATGAATGTTGACTTGATTTACTTTAATTTTGGTCTTAGCCAAACGACCGCTATTGCTGGACATAGACCCCCCAGCTGGACATAACCTCCCCCTGTGTAAAAGCGCTTCCTGGGGCCTATTTGCAGAAAAAAAAACTAATTTTACTGATTTTTTATCTCCCCCTAAGTATAGCCACAATAGGTGGATCTTTGGTTTGGTTATTAAAATAATCATTTACTGTTAGTGCTATTATACGCTGACTGTCTTAGAAACGTTCATTTTAAGAAGTTTAGTTTTCTTTCTGTTTTTTTTTAATAAATGATAATAAATCTCAAGCGAAAGAAATGCTCATAATTTCAATCACATAAACAGTTTCTAGTGTTTGAGTTAACTGAACTACTAAGTATTTTATATTTTCAGTAATATAAAGTCTCAAAGGTTAAGAAATATATTTTTTTCATCCATTTTATTTAATAATTTGGTGTGAGAGATTATAGCCAGACCAAAAAATATAGCCTGCCTTCTGATGCAATAATACAGCTAAATCGTAAATACGTAATCATAGATAAAAAATACATGTCAAATGGTTACCTTTTTTTCTTCCTTCAGTTAAAAAACAAATGCCAAGGTTGGCAGGCCAGTTGGCGTTTGCAGTATTGCTAATAGCGAGGAGAAGACGATGCTGCCAGTCACCTATTAACTGAACCGATGAGTAAGTATACCTCGACCTATGGGTATAGTATGAGAAGTTGTATTGTTTTAAATTCACGTGTCTCAGAAGACGCAGTCACATGGGAGTCGTGTGTCTTATTTCCGTTTTTTTTTACCTTATCATATAAAGATCAAATTCAAACGTTATGAATACAAAAGTTTTTTAAACCTAACCCTTGAGTAGATTAGTAGCAGAACTAGCAGATTTATAAGAAGATAAGTCGAGTGCCGGCACATTGAAAAAAAATCACACCTTCTCTTCCTATGATCGTGGTAGGAGGCGGCTAAATGAATTCTTCTATAAGAAGACTGGCAGCAACGTTTTGTCTCCACCATTGGCCAAACTGCGATGTGAATATGGTAATATCCTCCTGCTTAAGTGGATTACTAGAGCTAAGTGCTGCTCCCAATTGATTTAATTTTATTACTTCTAAACAAAATAAATTTTCAAAAAACTAGAACAGTATCATTTTAGCAAATTATCTCTAGTATTTATTGAATCACTGTTAAGTGATTTTCATTCTGGCATTCTTTCGTATACATTACTGCTAAAAGCGGCCCCTTTTGGCGTTAGCGAAAAATTCGACTTTATAAACTACTAAATGAAAAGTTTACTGTGACTCAATAAATACTAGAGGTAAGTTGCTAAAATTATACTGTTCTAGTTTTATGAGATTTGATTTTGTTTAAAAGTAATAAAATTAAGTCAATTAGGGCAGCACTTAGCTCTATTAGTCCCCTTAAGAGACCTGTGCCCAGCAGCAGAGGCTTAGAGTAGACTTAACTGATTAATCCCTCAACCCCCAGGAGACACTCGGGTGCCACGATAACAATTGATTTCAATTGTGTCTGGAATAACTCACGATCGAGGGATTAAAATCGTCTAAAACAGTAAACATGTATCCACCAAAACATTCCTTACTTGTCTGCTTAATGTCGATCTTTTTTCCAATAAAGTTCATCACTTCACGCATCGTTACCAACAAGAACTGAAGTATCAAAAACAGTGTTAGTTATAACGGTACGTTCATCACATTTCTACAAAAATGGCTGCCTCCCTCGTCAGACGCGCAATTTATATCCAACGTGACGCGGCATTAAACAGACACACGTTATTAATATTTCGCAGCTTGATTCATTGTTCGTTCTCCTACTGTAGGACAGGGACATCTGTTACGTAGAGAATAGGTAGCCAGTGTTATGATACGCTATCAAAGTGTAACTAGGCGATGTAGTTCTACTTTAAATGCGAAAGTTTGTGTGGTTTTATGGGTTTATTACTCATTCACGCAAAAACTATTCAACAGATTTTTATCATATATCTCAGTAATGTAGCTAAAGCATCAGAATAACATATAAACTATAATTTATCCCGTCATTCCGTATTGTTCTCGCAAGAATAAGGCTTAACAGTTGTATTTTGTATGAAATCACGTGACACAGACTATAGAAATGGCGCTGCCGATTGGTTAACTTTTACATTTTTAAGCACACATCATTAGCTGCTGTCTGAACCTGATTCCAAGAGCCACGCGTACGAACTCGCAGGCAAAAGCTGGTTCAAAATAATATATCTTCAAGTTAGAAGTGGACTCCGTATTTGAAAGGGAACAAATTGTACCCAAACTGACCCAATGTCTTCTAGGTATGGGGCCTAACACGAGCGTGTCTGTCTTTAGTGAAAAGACGGCCCAAAAAAAGAAAGGGCTCTCCAAAACTAATTTTTTAACCGATAACACTTGGCAGGCGGGTTAACGATCACAGTTTAACCTGTGGTGGAGTAAAAACGCTGCTGGTGCTAAAATACCGTTAGAAGATGATCATTTTACTAGCGGTACTCTAAAGTCTCTTAAAATATCCATGATAGGAAAATAAGGGATAGTGCTATTTTGTTCTTATGACAACACCACACCGCACGTTCCACTATAACTACAAGTTATTATATTGAAAAAATTCATCAACGCCTTTTGCTGATCGTAACTACCATTGGAACGGCCGAAATAACAAATGGAGGAAAAACCTTCAATAAACTTACAGAAACTTGGTACGTAAAAACATCCGGATCCCGCCCATAAGCTGAGTCGTTCCTTCAAACTGTTGATATCGTGCAATACAGAAAAACAGACTCTAATAACATTGGAATGTGTCAGCAAACCCTTAGATTGTTAAGGGACGGTTACACTGAGTGGCAGTATGAAAATGATGCAAGCTACGAAAAAAAATCTCTATACGAGATTCATATCAAAATTGTGGTCCACATATTAAGTACTCTTGGTGTTTGAAATATAGAATAGGGATAGGGGCCGCGTTGAAGACCCTGGAAAGTCACCACTTGATCATTTCCACGATCAATTTGTAGAAGGGAGGGAAAAAACAAAAATGACTTTTCCAGATTAATAATTATCAATGGGCAGTGTGTGGTATCGGACTTAATAAGAATAGCACCTTGGTGGTGCTCCGATCCCAATGAGTGTCGTAAGAGACAACTAAAAGACGGGCGTCCAAACTATACTTAGTGCTAAAATATAGGGCTCCCTAAGAATCTGCACAACGACAAGTTCCCAGCTTTTTCACCAAATCGTCGGTCCACCTGTTATAGAGCCTACCCACAGAGTCCTGTGCGCACCATTCTTTAGCCTTTTTGCCTCAACAGTCATGTTTCTTTTACCACCAAGCATTGCGCTCTCTATTGCCCGAACATAAAAGGTAAACAAATAACAAACAATAAAAAAAGGAGAAGCGTATGTTCTTGAAAGACTAGAGAAGGAAATATTACGAAAAATACTATTGTCAAAAGTGTAGTAGGATTATATTAAATATGATTAGGCAGGGAAGGCTATTCGGGGAGTTAACCTACGCCTGCGTCGCAAATCACAGACACTGCCCCGAGTACCTATTTTGGCAACATAATTCGTACGGTAAATCAATTGATGCTAAAAAGTTTCGTGTAAGGCACACCCGAACAAATATTCCAGTGTGTTCTACGCCTTGTTGAAGTCTAGTAATACACAAAAAGGACTTTAGCTTTTAAGAAATAAAGATAACAATCGAAGACTGGGATATCTAAATGAATAAAGTAAAGCAACTGTCGGCTCAACGACAATACAGAAATTTCGATCAGTGCAAGGCGTCAGTTTTTTATTAAATTCAGATATCAAGATAGTGTTGGGAATGTTTTGGTGTAGCCTATAAAACCTTTAAAATATAGCCACCTCAGCAGATTTTCCACGTACATGACAAGATAATTTAATTTGATAGTAAATAGTATTTTATAGTTTGTAGCCTTTTAGATTGATAAGAATACCTAAGATCTATTAAAGTCTATAATTTCTACCAAAAAATCGGTTGTCTGTAAAGTCGGTTTACTGACGATAGTTGAACGTGACAACGTCATAAGAAAATACTGATGGAATGGTTGCATTTTTCAAAAGAAAATTTTAATTTTATTTGTTTGATAGATATTTTTTTATGGCAATCGAGAAGGAGGTAAATGGAAATCACAATTGAATTGATCAAGTTACATTTATTTGTAGGCATAAAATACAATCATGTAAATTTTTATGAAATGTCAAACATGTAAATGTATTATTGTATAGCAGCATCTGTCCACGCGGACGCATCGCTCACGCGGAGGCCGATTGCCTCTTTGTCGCTCGTTCCGCGCTCTTGCTTGCACTTCAAGTCTTAAATGGAACGCCTCAGAGCGAGGTAACGCCGCATGAGCCATGTTTTTTCGTGCGTGCAGCCGGATCCATCGAATTATAAGACGTTGTCACGTCCAAAAAAATCTAACGTCGTCTCGTAAGATAGCCTTGATTACCAAATTTTAAAAAGTATTTTAGATATTAGCCTACTCACAAAGCGACGTCTCTTACCTTGAGCGAGACTTAAATATTAACAAGATGTTTTGAAGGTTGTTGGCAAAGTTTCTCCTAAACCTATTTATAAGCGTTAGACCAAAACTTTTAAGTGGGTTTGTGGAAACGTAGATTAAAAATTTCTCGTTGTCATTGCTTTAGAACTGTCTTCCAAAACTCTGAACATTTGACAGATTTCAATTTTCAACTACTTCTCCTACCTCATGGTAATCCGGTAAGGATAAATTGTTGTCAGAGTTTTCCAAACACCTACCTATTCTGTAATAATATGCCTTTAACTAGTTTATACGTCTTCCGACTTAAAACAGAAGTCAAGACCAATAGCCTGGCGTGCCTTCCGGAGCATGACCATAAATTACTTAAACAGGTAAATATTTAGACATAATTACTCTAAAAGAAACTGACACTAGTGACCGAACTACTTGGGTAGCTTCTTCTTGATAAATACATCACTCTTGTAGCGTAAATGGTAGGTCAACATTTTTAAAGTGTAAAAGGTGCTACTGACTGGGGCCTATTTGCAGAATTAAAACAGATTTAACTAATTTTGTAACTCTACTGAACCTTACTAGTAAAAAACAATAAAATCAGACTTAAGCCTATTTTGTAAAGGTCGTTGCCAAACTGACCCGGTCGGAAATGAAATCCAAGATCTTTATAAAGTAGATGGATTACAGCACCACTACACCAAACTTTTTATCTCTAAATTAGCAAATTGATCTATAAGTTTATTGTCAAGCAAATTATTATTGTAAACCCTAAATAAATTATCTAAACATAGTCGAAGCATGAAATTTGCTCCAAAATATGTTATTATTGCTATAAAAGCTGAGTGTAATTATTTTAATGCCTATTTAATTGACTGAAGATGGCAATAAATCTTTACAAATTAATGGGCTCGTCAAATTCAATTGGGTAACATCATTATTTTGCTTCTTAGAACATTTTCTTTGTAGTTTAGGTTTTGTTGCGTTCTGAAGACATCTATTATAATTTAATACATAAGATAGGGTTATGGGGTATTGCAAGAAAAGGGATCGATAAAATTTTCTAAAAAAAATTGAATAGCTACTAAATTTAAATCTATCTAAGTGCACATGTATACTAACAAAATGAGTCTCAGTAACTTGAATAAATGAATTTTAATTAATTAATTAATTAATATTTATAATAATTATTTTTAGTATTTTCTTGTCTGGATCCAAATTTAGTGCCATAATTCGAAATGTACGTTTTTTTTGTTGGTAATTTATTTTTCTAATCATATTTTAGTAACCCTATGGGTGGAATTCACTTTTCAACTTGTAATGAGACCAACTAAAAGCTATTACTTTATCAAGCGAAAAAAACCTTAACAAATCAACCTCAATCCTATAAAACCTAAAAATACGTTTGAAATTGAGAACTTCTTTTTTTAATTCTATGTAATGTTGTATATTCTATGTAATTAACACATTAAACTTTTAAGGTGGATATTTATCTGGTACCCTTACCAATACATTAACAAGGACAAATAAAACCGGTCAAGTGCGAGTTGGACTCGCGCACGAATGGTTCCGTACCATTCACTAGGTAAACAACAGTAGGTCCCGAGGGAGTTTTGGGTCTCCTACTGGGCGCGTCCCCAGGTGGCGGATAGGGGAACGCCCTCCAGACATGGAGGCTACCGGCCATTTGGCCGGCGCGGGCCAAAACCCACACGGGACTCGCTTCCAGTGGGCTTGGGCTGTTGAATGCGTCTCCGCCAGACGGTGGTAGCGGGCTTTGGTCCGTGGTCTGTTGTGGCCGTTTGTGTTGGAGGGCGCGACGGCGGTGTTGCCGTTGGGGCGTCAGCCCCGCGGCGGACAGAAGTCGCTCGCTTCTCAGTATGGTTTGAGCTATGCTGGGCGGCGAGTGGGCGTGAGACTTTGGCGGCCCCTTGCAACGACATGCACTGTCTTTACAAAGGGTGGCCACGGATCGGGTCGGCGAGGTTGCTTGCGGACCCGACCCGAAGTCGTAGATGGGGGAGGATAAAAAGGCATACGCCGAACTCAACTTCCCCCCCTCTAGCAGGCTAGTGGGCGTTGGGCCGGGGGGCTCAACGCTCGCATTGCATAGCTTACCAGACTGGGGGTGATTCCTGGTATACAGGATCACCCATACTTTATGCCTGAGGCCCGGCATAGGCCGTACGTAGGCGGTGCATAGTAGGCATCCTCAGGGAAGTCCATAAACTGTCAACATACGTTGCGAGGTACACGGAGGTAGGTTTAGTGGGTATGGTCCGTTAAATAGGACAATTCCCACACACATCTGCGACGGCCCTCGCCGTCACAGGAAGTGCGAAACCGCATTCCCCATTTTCCCATTTGACGACCATTTGGATCAGCGGTAGTTAACGCTGCTTCTGAGCGATGGGTCGCGGGTTCGATCCCCGCGCAGTACAAATATTTGTGTGCATGAACATGTCTGTTTGTACTGGTCTGGGTGTTTTCTATGTATTATAAGTATGTATTTACAAAAAAAAAAGTATATAAGTAAGTTTATCGGTTGTCTAGTACCCCATACGACAGGGTACTTAATAGTACCTTAATTTGGGACTAGATGGCTCAGTGTGGCCCAGTGGCATGTCTTAAATATTTATTTATTTTATTTATTTATTTATTCCCCCTCCTAAAAAAAAGTATTGATATCGAGCAAAAAAATTGTGTTAGTTGTATGGGAGCCCCCTTAAATATTTATTTTATTTTGTTTTTATTATTTGCTATTATTGCGGCAACAGAAATACATAATGTGTGAAAATATCAACTGTCTAGCTATCGCGGCCCTTCAGCCTGGTGACAGGCAGACGGACAGACGGACAGACAGCGAAGTTTTGTAATAGGGTCCCGTTTTTATCCTTTGGGTAGGGAACCCTAAAAAACCAAAGGTCGCGAGCTCAAATACTGCCAACTTCTGAGTGATGATATGAAATGAAATGAAATAAGTTTATCGCTTTCAAATACATACATAACCTTAGGTGGATGCCTATGATATGATGATGACATACATAAGTTACAAACATTATTTTAACCTACCAATTTGAAAAGAGAATAAGAAAGCAATTGTGCGTGTGTGAGAAGAAAGCAGTTGTGGTGACTCAGCTTGTGCTGATATGGAAAATCACCCAGCGCTGGTTTTCAGCTACTTCCACTTCTTCACAGGTGTGAGGCGAGAATCTATCTAATAAGGGCTTAAAAATTATGCCATACAACCTTTAACACAAAACAAACATAAAAAAACAAAACAATAACAATAAACCTAAAACACTCTTTTGTGTGTGTGTGTGTGCGTGTGTGTGTTCGTTTTTGGGTGCGTAACTTTTGTAAAAAATTCAAAAATTCATTTTAGCGGCAGAGACTTCCAAAATCAATCGACAATATCTTCCGCAGCGAGCTGTTCATTTAATAAAGCTGCTTTGTATTTACTCCTGAAACGATCGATACTCATTTTTCCGGTCATAGGAGGAGACAGATCGATCCATATGCTTGCTGCGTAGAACTTAAAAAATCCTCGATATCGCCCTGACTTGTGCTTAGGTAATCTTAATCGGTTTTCTTTAGCGGTCTTTAGGCTTCTCATTACATTATCTTTGACCCAGGTATTTTTTTCAAATAGATATTCAGGCTTTTTGTTCCAGATTACTCTATGAACCGTACAGGCATTCCCTCGAGCTTATTGAGAATGCTTTTCCTATTTAAGTATGGAGTAATAAATTACCTCCTAGGCACATTATAGCAGAAATGTATACAAGCATTTGGTACTCGTTGTATGGCCTTTTCAGTGTAGGCATAGTCTAGAACTTATCACTATTAGGTGATGAGTATGAGCATTTGAACTTGTATCATAGATATTAGATAGAATTAGTTTTTTTGCTTTGCTTAGGCCGCTCGCTTACGGCGACAGGATCGCGTTTGTATCGCGACTGAGTCCGGACGACCCGTGGGCAGGGACCGAAAACCCCTTTTTAAGAGTAAAACCTATTCAAAGGAAAGCCTGTTGAAAATGTTACCCATGTGATAGGGTTACCCATGCGATAGGGTTACCCGTTTGATAGGGTTACCCATGTGATAGTAACCCCTTTGAATGAGTTAGCTTATTAGTTCGGTAACCTTTTAAATAAGGTTTAACCGGTTACCACAATTATGGGTTGTGCATAGAAATTAAAATAGCGTAACAGCATCCCAAAACACTTTATAGGGTAAGCCTATTAAGGGGTTTTCAGTATTGGTAAACGCTTACCTGGATTAATCGTATTGTTTGGTTTAGCATATCGTTAGGGTAAGCCCGTTGATAAGCTTTTATTTCGGATAGGGTTTTTAAAAACAAGCCTATTAAAAACCCGAACAAATACCTCTTTAAAGGTAAGCGGTTCCGGTCCCTGCCGTAGGCGAGGGCACACAGCTAGCGACCGCTTTGCGACTGTATCGATGCGGACGCGCGACAGAATCGCTACAAAAATTTGCCTTGGGTGAGGGCCCTAATTTCGGATTAGTAGTTTGGGGTATAAATTTAGTCGCTCTCAGTTTTTAATCATTGTTGGTGGTGTGTCATAATATGACACACCAACACCCTGTACCTATACTATAACTATGTTTAAATATTTAAAAATATTAGGGGTTAAAGTATGAAATTGCCGTTTTGTATGGACGAAATCGAGAAAAGTCATTATTCCATACTAACAATTTTTTAGTTTTTTTTTAAAAACGCCTGAACCGTTTTCGATGCAATTGAAGGTGAAAGTTAGATGGTTATAAAGCTACGCATTATAGTATTTAAATTTCTGAAAATCAAAGTATATAATACAAATATACTTAATTGAAGCAAGAAGGTCAGCTGACACATTGTAAGGGGTCTTTTCAACGACTTCCTTTGAAGTAATAGGCACTAGTATTGCATTTTTTTTTAGTCAAAAGTTATTTTATTTAGTTTTTGATACAATACAAAAAGAATTACGCAATAATACGACTATACTTAAGAGCTATTAACAAAATAAAAAGTAGGAAAATAATCGGCAATTTCATACTTTAACCCCTATTATAAGTGCAAATAGTGCAATATCAATTATTAATACTTTCAATTTAGGTTTTCTCGTAGACACAGTTCATATATGTATTATACATGTATAAACACCTGCCATAAATCAAACCACAATGTCCGATGTTTACGTCTTTGCTAACTCTTATTTATAAGTCGCTTGCCCTATTTATCCTGTGAAGGAAACCATAAGTGCTTACATAGGATACTAAAAGTCGTATAATAAATAACATGATATCAGATTCGAGGTACTCAAGTATTCAATAGACCCTTTCCACCTCAACAGTCTTAAGCTTAGGTCACACTAAGAATAGCGCTCAATTTATACACGACGTGAAAATTATTTTAGTGTGAGATTCTTCCTCACACTGAAAAGTCAGTTTGTATAGTGTGACGTGGTCAGTTTCTTACGTCCTGGAGTCGGAATCGACTAACTAACAACTCGGACACTTTATGTTCGACAACTGTGTCCGAATTGACATTTTAATTTTTTTATTATGTTTTCACTGACGATCGTACACAACCAAATTATTGGAGCTGTTCAATACTGTCAGATAAAAAGGATTTACTGACTGTATTGAACAGTCAGTAAATCCTTTTTATCTGACTGTATTGGGCCACACAGAGCCATCTAGTCCCAAACTAAGCAACTACTACGAAGCTTGTCGTATTGGCTACTGGACAACCGATAAACCATATACTTATATATATATATTTTGTAAATATATATACTTATAATACATAGAAAAACAGCCAGACCAGTACAAACAGACATGTGCATGCACAAAAATATTTGTACTGTGCGAGGATTGAACCCACGACCCATGGCTCAGAAGCAGCGTTTACTACCACTGATCCAAATGGTCGTCAAATATAATATGTAAAAAAAAGTTACCAAAATAATATTTGAGAGGTTTCTGAATATGTAATCTGTCGCTTACATGAGACTATATTTCATACATGTTGTTGCTGAAAAAAAAAAACAATAATAATTCAAAACATGTATTGAATATAAAAATCCACATCCTATAAATATTGATTTATCACGTAATAATAATCACGTAAAAGACATCTCGACAGTTATAGTCATCTTGTACATGCACTGACCTTGACACAGGACGAATAGTTTGATTAGACGCCGAATCTTTGGTTGCGGAGTTTTGATGCCATCTATTGTTTTTTAAATGCCTACTAGACGTTCGAGCCGCGCCGCGCCATTGACCGTCGCCGCTGAATCGTTTAGCTTAAAATTAATCAAAACACCATTATCACCTTTTTATTTGCCTATACAAAGCAGCTTTTTTTATTGGTCCGAATTATCAGTGAAAAAATAATATTAATTAAAAAATGACAATTCGGACACAGTGTCCAAATATAAAGTGTCCGAGTCGTCAGTTAGTCCTGGAATCGTTTTCTTTTCAAGAAAATTTAGGATTTATTTGTTGTTGAATTTGGTTTGCAAGATATTGTGGTACTTTGGAAGACACGTTAAGCCGTTGGTGTTTTAGAAACAAAATAAATAATAAATAAAATGTTTATTGGTTGCAACAAGTTTTTTACTAAACTAATAGTGACCAGTCAAAGACTCGAACTATTTTGTGTAAAAAAAGTATCACCTTTGAGGGAGCACGTTTTTTTAATAAACCACCTTCTTATGTTAAAATATAAATTCCATTAACAGCTTTAAGTCTTAATTACACAAGTATATACTTGAGTGTTGATTTGTAAACGTTTTGGACGGCGACCGCTACCTAGATTAAGTTTTAGAATAATATGTGTTCTCATATAAGTGGATTTTGTAATCTTTCTTGAGAATAAATCTTTAAACCTAAACCTAAATTAAGCCTATCATGTATAAGATGTGAAACTGACACCAGGTTATCCTTTAAGGATAAAAGAGCAAGAAAACGACTGAGTTTATTAATTCTATTAAACGTTATGTACCTTACACAATATAATCAATCAGTTACCTACTAGAAGAATCAGCAACTTATTAAAACTTACAAAAAAACAGAACTCTGACACAAAGCAAAACGGCTTTGTTTCAAAGTTCTGTTTTTTGTATAGTTTATTCTTAGTGTAAACACAGCTTAGGAGTGTTTTGTTAACTTATATTTGAGTAAGCAAAATACGAGATTGTATACTAAATTGGCTTTGAAGAGGTCGGAGAGATATTGAACGGATGGATAGCATAATACCCTAAGTGGTAGCTCACATTAGAGGTTAAATGCATTATACATTTCTTAAATACTTTATAATAAAAACAACTTATATCTTGATTAATAGATTCGAGGTTTATACCAGTTTATACCATCTACCTTTTTTTGTGAGTTTCCGATATTTCGGGACTGTTCCAAAATCTAATCTTATCTTAAAAAATATATTCAAATGAGGAGTCTCCAAATAATATTGCTATATAAATTAATTATAATTCTAAAATTGAAGAAGTTATAGAGAAAATAACATTAAATTTTCATTAAATTTTCACTTAAAACTACTTTGTGATTAATTTATTTGCTTGAAAAACATGAAAACATAAAAAAAGAGTAGTCCTTGTATAAAAGTGCACTCTTGAACTTCTTCTCCTACTTGATCGAATCTGACTTCAAAGGGTGACAGAAGCAGGCAAAAGTGATTCTGCTATTAGCAGTTGAAGAAAATGGCGAATGTTTTTGTATGTGTAAATTTAATGTATTAGAAATTATTAAGTGATTACACAATTAATATCTATCAATTTAACATTCATTCTAAATCGTACGGGTAAAATTTTATGTATGATGGTTGTAATGGTGTATTATTTCTTATATGACGACAGAATTCACATGGCTAGGATCACTAAAAACACATCTTAATAGTCTTGACCTAATAATTTCCTACGTCAATTGAAACATCACAAAATCCAAGGGTAAATCAATGACGAAGTTTATTGATATTGAAAAAGTTCGCTATCTCCTTATTACGGCTCCATGTTTAATGTATGAGCCTCATTTTTATCAAACTGAGTTTTCCTCTTTCACTTGATACCCCCATAATTTTCAATCGACACCCTAAATATGTTATATACCTTTATGAATAAAAATAGGGTAGAATTCTCATACATAGCTTTCCCCTCGCAAAAAAAGGTTTTATGATTTTTAATAGAAAACCGAGGAGCTCATTTCCACATTGTTAGCGTCTGCGTTATATTTTAGGGGCCAGCACTAATACGGTCTCAGAGCGATTTTGTCGCCTTAGCCATTTTTTCTGGGTTACTACTTGCGTAAGTTGGGAAAAGATTTTCTGTCTCAATTATTTTTTGTGGCCAGTTTCGTGTAACGGCTTTGTAGACAAATAGCGAATGTACGCGTAAAGCAGATAACCGTTGTAATAATGTAGTGTGTAAAATCTATAGACAGAAACCAAAAATGTGTTCCGATTTAGTTTTTACCTACCGATCATTACAGTAATGATCGGTCTGATAGCTACTATCGTAACATGAACTAAACGGTGGAGGCTAAAGGCCTCAATTTACATTACTTTTTTTAAATATGAAATAAATAGCGCTAATCTTCGATGACCTCCGTGGCGGAGTGGCGTACACACCGGTTTTCAAGGTGTCGCCTGCTTCGAGGTCCCGGGCTCGATTCCCGAAAGGGTATGTAGAAAAAATTTAGAAAAAAAGTGTTTTTCTACATTTTCTCGGGTCTGAGTGTTTGTGGTACTTTCGTTGTACTTATCTGGTTTCCAAAATACGAATATTATATATAGTTATTCAAATTGGGATCAGAACAATGTATGTGAAGTTGTCCACATTTATTTATTATTTTACATTGATAATCTGAAATTTTCTATCAGATGATTATTGTTAAGGCAATAATAACTTCATTCTTTCATTTTGTTTTTACTGTCACTTCTTCAAAAGGATCCCAGAGGCACTGCACTTGGAGTTAATCTAGTTTGTGCATATTCTTTAACTTACGTTAATGACCATTGGTAGCTATTAATTTCACTTAGGTACATCATGAAATTTAGGCGGGAAAAAAAATTTAGGATAAGCTGATAAACTTGCTTTAAAGGCACATGCGGAATGCATGGTAGTAACACTATCAAGCTAAGACATAATTTGCATTGTGTATAGTAAACAAAAATATTAAAAATCGCAAAGCAGCTTTTATTGTGACGAGCTGTAGGGTAAGCCAGTTAAGGTAAAAACTGACGATATTCAGATCAGATCTCATACTGTTAAAAATGCTTGCTTCATATTTCTATAAGCAGCAATGTTTTGGAAATGGAGTATTTTAGAGAGATGCCTAAAGGAGTTATGAACTAGAAGCCGTGGATTGTTTTGCCACTCTTCAAGCAGACTAGGTAGTGGTGTACGTCACACTCATCTCTATTACGATACCATACTTAGTATAAATCGCGTTGTTTTAAGTTGTAAGATAGAGTATTAAAATTGGTATTAAATCAGACTTCCATCAGTTTACACCTTGATTAATTATGTCATGCCAGCCTTGCTGGCGACCCTGCCAGTGCTGCATTTCTGGTAGCGCTGCAAATTATTTAGGCAGCGTTTGATTACGTATTTTATAACTTTCTGGCACGGCAAACTTCGTACAGACTTAAGTGTGGTGCGATGTTCAGTTTTGATTTTGACGAACCTTTCATGAAGTCCTCACTGTATAGATACTATAATTTCAGTCTTCCACTATCCAATTTTAATCTAATGGATTTTAATAATAGGTACATGCATAATCACCCCGCTTTACAAAAGCGAGTTGGTGATCAGAACCTCGAGGAACGTTCGAAAATTCGAAACTTTTTGCCCGGCCCGGGGATCGAACCCAAGACTCCGATATTTTGGCCCTGTACTTAAACGACTAGATCAACTGTTTGTATACAATACTGTTATATACAGATGTAATTTAAAGGTGCAATAAAGGGTAATTGCTCACCGAACCCATCTTCGTTCATCGCTTTCACTCTTACCCTGCAGTTTTTCATCAAAAACAACTTCACACACCCGCCATCTTTCATTTTAAAGCCGTATCACCGATGCAAGTACAGTTTTATTGCAAACGTAAATAGGCACTTTATGAAAAATGTATTCCTTTATATTGAGTTTTACTGCTTCCACCAGTCGTTGTGATCGCATAAACTGTTGTCGGACGTAATAATAGCCCGCCTGACGGTTCGTGAACGCGATTTATACGAAAACTTTGAAAACAAAGACGATTTGATTTTCATTATTTCATAGTTTGGCGGGCTTGGGTTGCCTTTGTTTATTTCCTTTATTGACCAGCACCGAAACTTGGGTTGAATTTGTATGGTTCCATTTTTGATAAACAATGACCACATTTTCATTTGATAATTCAGGGTAAATGGAGTGCAGATTCAACAGTTTAAGAACTGGTAGTCGATCTAATAATAACATTCTAATATTAGAATCTAACTAAGAACTGTTTGCGGTAGTTTTAAGGTAGCATCCATTACCTTAAAAAATATAGAGTCCAGGCTAAGGTGGTAAGGGCATGTTACAAGACGACCCGATGACCACGTGGTGAAGAAGTGTCTTTCCATGGCTACACAGAAAAGAGGGAGAGTGAAGTGTGTCTAGTATGAAACTAGCTTTATGCATTTTGCTGTATTAGCTATTTTATACCTTTAATGTAATTGAGTTAGATAATAAACGACTTTCTACTAGAATGGTTGTGTCCATCATTTGACCTACCTAGCTCCAACATCACATGGCGACCCTGCCATAGGGCTTTGCCAAGGGGCTCCAGGAGAGTAGCTTAAATAACTTTGCGGTAACAAATTGAAAAATGTGTCGGTCTACGGTTGAAAAAGAAGAGGTTTTCCTAAACCAAAACGCAGCGGGTGGCAATAATGACGCAATTGTAAAGGACATTGGAGGCCACGTGGACCGCCTTAGTGTCGTGACCTGGGTAGTACTGGCCATCATCATGTTGTTCGCGCTATACTTCGCGTCCCGACTCTACAAGAAATGTCACCAGCAATGGATTCGAGAAGAAATTGGACTTCAGACGGTACGGCGAATTCGAGCATCATTGAGAGGACGTGCGCATGAAGAGCAACCAGCTGCTTAAGTAAGCTGCTCACGAAGTATGTACGTAGAAAAAATCATTATTTCCATTGTTAC
The DNA here is from genome assembly GCA_949315895.1 of Anania crocealis. Taxonomy (NCBI): domain Eukaryota; kingdom Metazoa; phylum Arthropoda; class Insecta; order Lepidoptera; family Crambidae; genus Anania; species Anania crocealis. The sequence continues at coordinate 8,214,949 of OX438870.1, forward strand.
GTGCAATTAGTGTCTATTGGTGAAACCTGAGTATTTTTTAAAACTAATTAAGAGAGTGTGACTCGTAAAATAATGTACATTAATACGATAAATTTATCAAGGTCAATACATTTTATAACACAGTAATTTAAAAGTAGCTAAAAGAGTGCACGAATACACTGCGAATATGATATCCCGGGCGTAAATTGTTTGCGTTGCACATTGTTGTACTTTAGCACTGTGTTTTAAGTGAAGCTAATATTAGATTGGCATTATGTTAATTGTAAGTTTTAAATTTATGTAATATTGTGAGGTATGATTGAGAGTTTAATTGAATATTGTAATAGTTTGTTAGAGATACGTAAATACTTAGTTAAGAAAGGGAAAAGTAGATATACATGTAGGACTACTGAATTAAAGTTGAAAGAAGCAAATTCAATTTACAGTAAGTGTGAGCAAATATTTTCTAATTTAGAAACAAAGAAGGATCCTAAACTTGTCTCGTCAGCTACTGATATTTTTGAAAGAATTAGAAGGTTATGTGAGGAAATAAATATTTTATGTATTAATCCTGTAACAAAGTGTGACAAAATGGAGTTTGATTTAAAGGAGGCGTGTAGTTTGATTCCAGTAATGGACGGTACGGAAGCAACCACAAAAAGGCTAATAGACGCGGTGGAGATGTATGCAGATATGATCGATGATAAAGGTAAACTATTATTAATAACATTTGTCACCAAAAGTAGACTGTCTGAAAATGCCAAAATGCGTTTATCAGCTACGTATAAATCAATCCAAGATTTAATCATAGATTTAAAAAAACATTGTTTGATTAAGAAATCGTTTATGGCCATACAAACGCAGTTACAAAATATCAAACAAGACTCAGAGACCATCGATGAGTATGGAACTGCTATTGAAAATTTATTTACTGAATTAACTATTTCACAAGCCGATGGAAATACTGAGGCATTTTCGGTCCTAAAGCCTTTGAATGAAAAATTTGCCATTAAACGGTTTTCAGACGGCCTGCGCAGCTCCAGGCTGGCTACAGTCATCGCCGCTCGTGACTACAGCAGCTTGAAGGACGCTATTCAGGCAGCTAAGGATGAAGAGATCACATCCCTTCCTCAGTCAGGTAACGTCATGCATGCATCTAAGCAAGGACGAGGTTATTATGTTGCAAGACGCGCACGTGGTAATCAATACCAACGCGGTCACTGTCAAAATAATTATGGTCAATATGGAAACAATTATTATCATGGACAGGTAGGGCAAACATCGAAGCGCGGAAATTTTAATGATTTTAGGAGACAATTTCAGCAGTCCACGAGTTATTATAGAGGACAGCGTGGTAGAGGCAGTAGAGGTGTAAATTTTAATAATCGTAACGCTAACCGAAATGTTTATGCTGCGGAACCTCTCACCAAACACGACTCTGATAAAAACGAAGAAACTCATAATTCAACCAATACTCATAATTCAAATGTGCAGTTTTTTCGATCTTAAACATTTTGTTCTTACATGTAATGGTAATGCAAAGTATGTTACATTTTATATCAATAAAATCAAATATTATTGGCTCATTGATACCGGTGCGACACTTTCTATAGTAAAAAGTGCAGTATTGCCTAGTAACACTTTAGTACATAAAGATGATACTTTGATAAATGGCATCGGAGGACAAACTCGTTCTCGAGGCTCTGTGAAATTATCACTTAATCATAAAAGTAATGTAAAATTCGAATATAATTTTTTGATTTTTGATTCATTGCCTTTAAAAGCTGATGGAATTTTAGGTTTGGATTTTTTAAATAAATATAAAGCAAACATTAACTTAAATACAAATACTTTGACATTAAATAACAATGGGTATGATTATTTCTTAGGTTTAGTAAGTGAGCATGATAGGACTAACGAAATATTAACAATTCCGGCACGATCTGAGTCAATACATTATATTTACTTAGATAGTTGTAAAAATGGAGATTTTGTTGTATGTGGGAAAGAATTAGCCAAAGATGTTTTTCTAGCAAATACCTTAGTGAACGTTAAAAATAATAGAGTACCCATTAAAATATTGAACGTAAGTGAAAAAGAATTATGTCTGCCAGTTTTCACTCCAGATTTAAATTTTTTAGAAGAGTACGATATATGTGAATTTAATGATTGTAATATTGACGTTAATCGAGTTCAAAAGATATTATCTGAATTAAATTTAAGCCATCTAAATAAAGAAGAACAAGATTCAATTGAATCAATTTGTGCTAAGTATGCAGACGTATTTTATACTTCTGGAGATAAACTGACAACCACAAATATTTACGAGCAATCAATTACTATCAAATCTAATTCTACCCCTATTTATGTAAAGCCATATAGATTACCCCAAGCATTAAAACCGGAAATAGCTGAGCAAATAAATAATATGTTAGAAAACGATATTATAGAGGAATGCAATAGTGAATGGTCAAGTCCAATACTGTTAGTACCAAAGAAAAATACAGAAAGTAAGGAAAAGAAATGGCGGCTTGTAGTAGACTACAGAAAGTTAAACGAAGTAGTATGCGATGATAAGTTCCCTTTACCCAATATTAACGAAATTCTTGATTCGCTCTCTGGCGCAATTTATTTTAGTCACCTTGACCTTCAACAAGGCTATTTTCAAGTGACCTTAAATCCTGACAGTCGTAAATTTACAGCTTTTACTACTAATACAGGACAATACCAAATGAAGCGTTTACCGATGGGTCTCAAAATAAGTCCAAGTGCATTTAGTCGTATGATGTCAGTTGCAATGTCTGGTCTCTCTTTTGAAAAATGTTTTATCTATTTAGATGACTTAATTGTATTTGGAAGAAGTCTACAAATTCATAATCAAAATTTAATAAATGTAATGGAAAGGCTGCGAAAGGTAAATCTAAAATTAAACACGCAAAAATGCGAATTTTTAAAAAAGGAAATTTTATATCTTGGTCACGTAGTTTCAGAAAAAGGAGTTTCACCCGACCCTGAAAAAACTAATATTTTAAAAGAATATCCCATCCCGAAAAACGCTATCGAAGTCAAACGATTTGTAGCATTTTGCAATTATTATCGTAAATTCATTAAATCATTTGCAGATATAACTTTACCGTTGAATAGATTAACTAGAAAAAAAGAACCATTTATTTGGTCGGATGAATGTCAAAAAAGCTTTACTTTCTTGAAAAATGCTTTAATATCACCCCCTGTATTGCAATACCCGGATTTTTCAGAGGATAACGAATTTGTAATTCAAACAGATGCATCTGGAACCGCTATTGGTGCTGTGTTATGCAATAAAGATATGCGACCAGTGGCTTACGCAAGTAGGCCCTTAAATAAAGCTGAGAGGAATTATCCAACAATACAAAAAGAACTTCTCGCAATAGTCTGGTCTGTAAAATATTTTAGGCCATACGTTTTTTGTAGAAACTTTACAATAATGACTGACCATAAACCATTAATATATCTTTTTGGCATGAAAGACCCATCTAGTAGACTGCTTAAATTTAGGTTAACATTGGAAGAATATAATTTCAAAATTGTATATGTTAAAGGAAAGGACAATACAGTAGCAGATGCTTTATCAAGGATAACTATAACATCGGACGAATTAAAAAATATGTATGGACAAGTTGTGAATGTATTGACGAGGGCTCAGAGAAAAAGGATTGACCAGAATGAGAGAGTGAATGACTGTGATAATACGGATCTTAGTAAATCTACTGATGATTGGCCTGATCAACCAAGAATTGTAGATATATTAAGAAAACCGTGTAGTTCGTTTGAAATGATTTTTATGGAAGAGAAACAAATAAGTAAAATGAGATGTAACAATCAAGTGACTGAAGAATATGAATGTTTTGCATTGATTTCAGATAAAATGTTGTTATGCATAAATCTTAATTTTAAGGCGCATTTCTCGCGAGCCGAATTTGTGCAGAAATTAAGTTTATTTTGTAAAGACAATAATATAGATGAAGTTTGCATAATAAAAGATACTAGTAATATTGATTTTATTAAACATGTTTGTGAAGAAATAAAGTCGTTAGAAAAATGGTCCAGACCACGCTTATGTATTTTACGAGGAGTAAAAAGAATTATGGATAATAATGAAAAGAAAATTGTTATGAATGACTTTCATTTACTGCCGTCCAGTGGACATGCTGGAGTGCGTAGAATGGTAAATACTATTAAAAGACGATATTATTGGCCAAATATGGAAAGAGACGTCCAAGACTTTGTAAAAAAGTGTGCTAAATGTCAGAAGACTAAATACTTTCGTTATATTAAAGAACCGATGGAAATAACTACGACAGCATCGTCGGCATTCGAAAAAGTTTATTTAGATTTAGTAGGACCTTTAGATAGAGATGTAGATAATAATATTTACATATTGACCATACAGTGCGAATTAACTAAATTTATTCAAGCAATTCCTTTGAAAAATAAAGAAACCGTGTCTGTTGCTGATGCATTTGTACGACATTTCATTTTAAGATTTGGCATTCCTGAAACTATAGCAACTGACAGAGGGACAGAGTTCATTTCTACGGTCATGGAACAGGTATGTAAAATTTTAAATATCGAAAAATTATCATCAACAGCTTACCATCACCAGTCAATAGGTGCTCTGGAAAATGCTCATAAATCTTTAGGTACATTTTTGAAAATTCAATGTAAAAATTATTCAGATACATGGAGTTATTGGTTACCTTTTTGGTGTTTTAGTTTTAATAATATAGTACATTCTGAAACAAATTACACGCCATATGAACTAGTTTTCGGTAAACTTTGTCACATACCTTCTAAAATCTATGATAAAGTAGAACCTTTATACAGTAATGATGATTATCCTTTGCAACTTAAATATCGATTACAATTAGCTCATGCAGAGGCAAAGAAAAATTTGTTATCTAGTAAACATAAAAGGAAAGAAATTTATGATAATACTGTTCATTCGATTAAATATAATAAAGATGATTTAATACTTGTAAGAAATGAAGCCAATCGGAAATTAGATGTACTGTATAATGGTCCATATGTTGTAATAGAAGATTTAGGATGTAATGTTAAGATAAGCAAAAATAATAAAGTAGATATAGTTCATAAAAATAGGACGCGCCCATTTTATGAATAAATATAAGTTAAGAACTTAAATTGTAAAAAAAAAAAGTTTAGGATTATAATACAGAACTCTTTAAATATAATTGGTAAAAAAAAAATGGTTGTTAACTTTTTTTTTTCTTTCACCCCGGGAGGTGAAGTGTGTCTAGTATGAAACTAGCTTTATGCATTTTGCTGTATTAGCTATTTTATACCTTTAATGTAATTGAGTTAGATAATAAACGACTTTCTACTAGAATGGTTGTGTCCATCATTTGACCTACCTAGCTCCAACATCACAAGAGGTAGGCCTCAGACTACCTGGATGACAAATGTCCAAAGGGATATGAAGGAGTTAGGCCTATCTACTGATGATGCTTACCACCGGAGTAAATGGCTCCTCATGATTAGGAAAGCCAACCTCGAGTAACGGAACATGGCGAGGAGGAAGAAGAAGAATAATCTTACTAAGAGTTGTCAAGGCACATGTTTAATGTACACTGCAGGACATTATGCCTCTTCAAAAGGAGGAATATAGGTACCATAATCGCTAAGCATGTGTGGTGGGTTGACGATCGTAGTTCGGCCAATGGCGAAGAAAAGACGCTGCTGCCTGTTTTCTTTTGGCAGTACTCCTTTGGTCACCTAGCTCTTACGGCATCTATTAGAAAAGAAGGGGTGGATTGGTATTGATATCGGTAGCGGGCTCCTTTTTCCGCATTTAGGCTCCGCTTGGCCAATTATGCGTAGTATACCCTCCCAACTTCTTTCAGAAGCAAAGAAGTCTCAAGAGACTTCTTTGCTTCCCAAGGGACATTCGCATGCTTCTTGAAACTCGGTGTGCCGAGGATAGATGCCCGATAATAGCTACCGATAGTACATTCCAAGATCACGAGAGCCTCTACATAGGAGGTGGCTGTCTGTGGTAGTGAAGAGATGTGAAAAGATGGGGTAGAGCTATTATATTGTTGTGCCAGCTCACACGACAGACTTGTTTAGTGATGAGTGTTTAAGGAAACGTGAAGACAGACATATTTCATTTGAGTCGTTTGAAGTAACGTAAGAAATGCAGATTTGTATCGATATTGTAGGTTGCCAGAATGTAGGCGACATTCATGTAGACAGTTAATATGAATAAAATAAAATTGTGATTTAGTTAAACGCAGTGATTTTTTAATCACCTGGAAAATGAAGCCCACGTTATTGGACCATGGCAGTGTATAAGTGTGTGTGTTTATGTTTTGATTAGAGACATTTTATGAAAAATATTAAATTTTGATTCAGATTTTTAATTTTGTAACACGCTATGAGCGCACACAGACGAATTATTTTGCTGCGGCGGGGTCCCGGTTGAATGGACCTTACACAGCTTCATCTGTGCAAATCAAAATTGAAAAAAAAAACACTGCCGAGATGTTAAACATAATGGTAACATAACGTAGGCTTTGTTTTACAGGTGGTTGAAAATGCACCGTGTATAAACAACTAGCTTTTGCCCGCGACTTCGTCCGCGAGAAGTAGTTATTTTTGGTATTATTTTTTATACTTTTTGCATGCTATTTTTGGTGCACTTAAGTACACTCACGTAAACAACTGAAAATCTTACGACATTAAAATAATTATTTTCTGACTCCTAACTTCTAAGTAGATAAACCTGCGATGCAGGATAGTATGGATGTATGGCGATTTGTATGGTGAGTTGTAACATCGCCATCTGTTGCTTGTCGACGGAACTGGTCGAACTCCTGTTTGTGCGTGTGAGTAAAAGGTCACCACAGTTGTCTTCGAGTAATCAGAAAATATGTCGAAATAACATTATCCCCCTTTTTTTAAGTCGGTTAAAAAGTAGCCTATGTCCTTCCCTAAGGCCGAATCGTCCTTCGTACAAAATTTTATAAAAGTCGGTTCAGTGGTTTAGGCGTGGAAGCGTAACACACAGACAGACAGAGTTATATAATAATAGCGATGAAGTAATACATGCAGTGGTATTTAAATTAATGATATTAAAAGCCAAAACCAGTCTATGTAAACATATTTATGCATATTTTATAAATATTAACACAAAGTCAGAAACGTATACAATCAGTTTTTTTTTATTTCATTTCGAATATTTTTTTTATTTTAAAAATAAACAATAAATAAATGTGGTGAACACCACAACATTGTTCTGATCCCAAAGAAAGTGAATATACAAGCACTTGTTTAGTGGAAATCTGCAACAGCATCTGTGTAGTACTCGTACTATACTACACCCAGATTCGAGACTATATACAATAATGTTTTTGTTTCTACATTGACCCGCCTGAGAATCGAACCCGGAACCTCTAAACTATCCACACCGGTGTCTATGCCTTCACCGCGGAGATCGGCTGGTATTATCCTTTTGACATCGTCATAGTATTTACATGCGTATGCTAACATAGTCGAGGTCTCTTTTAAACCTAGTACCGTTCACTTAACATTCTTTAAATATATACGCAAACAAAATATTTTTCTACACGTGACTGTGAGAGTTCAGTCAATTTTTCCCCCCTAAAAGTCGTTAATGTGGGTACATTGCTCAGTGCTCTGTCTCCTTCACTGGTTCAAGATAAATCGTTTTCATTCAGACTTTAACAACAATGCAGGCTTATTTCGGTCACTTAGAGCAAAAGTGTTGTCGATTTACCCAGAACCATTCGGGTAAACCACTAAGTTAACAATAGGCCGCCTATTCAAGGGTCGTGTTAGTAAGTTGGTAAGATGTCGGCAGTTATACATTTCAACTTTTTTGTAGCAAATCTGCCGCGCGGGTTCTAGTTACCTAGGTTTTTATGACCTATTTGAAAACTTAATTCCAATGCTGCGTATATTTAGTCTAATAAGATAGCCTGAGTTTGATTAGCTAAACCACGTTGCGATATAGATACAGCAACTATGCGTCATTCTTTACACTAGCCAGCGTTAAGATGCAGTAATCTAAAGACGTGAAGAAAATAACCTCATATTTAAAAGGTACTCATTATCTTAGCCAAACGACGCCTACTACTGGTTATAGGCCTCTCCTAAGGATCTACACAACTATCAGACCAGACCAGAGGCTTTCCATAAGAAGCTTCAATTTCGAATAGCGGTCAATGATCGCGGTCAAGTGCAATGCTTGGTATTTCCCTGAGTGATTGAATCAGGAATAAGAAAATAATACGTAGAATAATTGAAATAATCGACATTGTTCGAAGAATTGCTGAGCTGAAGTGGCAGTAGACAATAGTGAGAAGAAATGGCCATTGGGGCGAAAAGGTTCTGGAATGGTAACCGCGCACTGGACCGTCGATCATGCAATGGTCGCGGTAAAGGTGTTATTATATCAGTAATTAAATTTGACAAATCTTAGAAGATTGTATTAAAAAATAAAATATACATCACACGCAAGTAAACACCGAATCAGCTCTATGTTTTCCAAAAATACCTCGCATTAAGCTATTTAAGTCTCAATACAAATAACACAAACAAGTGGAAATGAGTAAAGACATATCTTGTTTCATTTTTTTTCCGAATGAGCGGGTTTCTTCACGAGATTTGTTTGTACCAACTAGCAATAAAGGAATCAATTTCGATCCCGAAAAATTCATTAAAACTAGCTGTGATTCAAACTCTAGCTGCTTAGAAGAAAAGATTCTCTCTTCTTTTTCCTAAGCTACCATTCCTAAACCATATCAAGTTCCTTATCATTTATAAATTATTTTTTTACGTAGGTTCATTTACATTTCTAGCTCAAATCTTGCAAATTAATTCCAGAATTCTGCATAAGCAGCTATTTATATTTCGCCACTGGAGCCGCTATGGAAAATGTTAATCCTAGCTGATAGTACGGGACTCAGTCCGTAGATATATTTTTTCCATTCTACTTACACCTTTGGGAAAATAAGGGCAAGCCAGGACTGTGAATGAAAATTATAGTATAGATACAGTTGGCATGTCAATTGCTATGAGTGGGTCTGCCTTAGAGTTAACTTACACAAAGTTACTAGCATCGGCCAAATTAAAATAATAACAGACGTCTTCGTAAATCATGAATACTTTTTTTAATGACTGCATTAACCCATATAGACCCGCCGTGCCCAAACGAGGACACTTTTCAAAGTACCTTAATTTTTTGACATTTAGGTTTCTACTTGTTTTTATTGTAAGTATTTAATAAACAATAGTGTATTTTTGTATTTGTAGATGATACTAACCGTAAAAATATATTAGATAGTGTATTATAGTGCTTTTTCTGCACCTGTTTTGAACATCAGAGATAACGCAAAGTAAGTATTTTTTATTTCAAAAATTTTCCTTCATGTATTTCTTTTTTTTTACTTGAAATGGTTAAATATACTATAACCTATAAAATGAAATAATATTGCTGACAAAAACTGGTGTATTGATATAATAAGGAGTAGTTTTATACCAGTGTCCTCGAATGGGGCCAGTGGGCACATAAGACGTACATTATTCGTATTTTTGTCCACATATCAATTTCGTATAAATAATGGGGAGAAGAGTATTCAATATCCGTAATGATTACTATGAGCTTCAGGAAGCTCTCGAGGCTATGATGAATAAAGATGATGGGTGCTGTGATAGATTTAGTCACAATTCCTCCGGAACCGAATACTTACCGATCACCGATGAAGAAGAAGGTGATGAAGAATATATAGAAAGCGATATTGTGCCGCGAGACATACCAGGGAGAACTAAAGTATTTACGAATGCAGATGAAGGGGATTGGGACAGTAGCGATGACAATCATTAGCTGTAACCAAGAAACAAAGAACTAGTTTTGAGGAGCCGCGTTGAAGCAAATCTGAATTTACTTATAACCTTTTATCTTCTAGATCATGTGGTATATTTTTATAATTTCTTTACTAGTTTTGTATTGCTTCGAGATCTCCGGGAAGCTGGCTATCGTGTAACTGGCACTGCTCACAAAAACAGGGCAAAGAAGTGATCATAAGTATCGTAAAGGATATGAAGAAGAAAAACCGCGCCGAGTTAGACTATCGTTTCGATCAAGTCAATCAGATTTCGTTCGTCCGTTTGGTTGGACAACAGTGTCTGTACGATGGGGTCAAACGTCATTGTTTTTCCTCTGGGAAAAGTAAAGGGATGGAGTACCGAAGAAAAGAAAAAGAGGGACGTTGGCATCCAACATGTTTATCAAAACTATAATAGGGGATTGGTAGGGGTCGATCAAGCTTATGAGTTGATTTCCCTGTACCGTACTGATATACGTGACAAACAATGGCCTGTTTCTGTACATGCTGGATCTAGCTGTGGCAAATGCATGAAGGCTGTACCTCCTAACTAATGAAAGCATGATGAATCAGCTCAAACAGCGTGAATATTTGAGACAAGCGTTGTGAGTTTGCGTTCAGCAGCATCTGTAATGCCAATCTTACAGCATGATGGGTTGGGTCACTACCCCGCCAAACTTTTCCAACAATTTTTATGGGCTGTAAGTCTTGCCAACGTGCTGTACGTTGGCAATGTTAAAAAATGTATGAAAACACTGTGCATCGAAAAATTATGTTTCGAAAATTTCACCCCATTTAAGCCCAGTGGCCCCATATGAGGACGGCATTTTTTTATAGTATAATTAAACCAAAAAAAAATTTATTTGCGTGTTTTTCTAATAATTGTATTAGTTTCTAATAATTAATTTTAAAAAATCTCGTTTTTCACGGCTGAGTTTTATTTGGGTCCAAATGGGTTAATATTTGTAACTTTTCATTTTTAGTCATTCTTTTGCAAAATCTACTCTGTTATAAAGAGTTTCGAATTTCAAACATGTTGCTCGGGTTTGCGATTACTGCATTTGGCGAGCGTGGTGATTATGCCTGTACCCATCATTGCTGTGGTAACTCGAATTCAATGGTGGAGGCTTTTAGTATGCCACTGGATGGTAGGCCGTTAATTAAGTACTATGTTTTAAGTAAGTAAGTTCTTTATTGTGTACTAGCTGTTGCCCGCGACTTCGTACGCGTCAATTTCTGTTATTATGATCGTGATTATTTTTGCAACATTTTTCACTTTTGCTTCGCTCCTATCGGTTGCAGCGTGATTTTATATATCCTTATAAAGCCTTTCTCGATGGCCTATCCAACACAAAAATATTTTTTCAATTCCAACCAGTACTTCTTGAGATTAGCGCGTTCAAACAAACAAACAAACAAACAAACTCTTCAGCTTTATAATATTAGTATAGATGGAAAACAAGGTTACAAAGGATCTTACAGTAATTAAATAACCGGCCAAGTGCGAGTCATCTCGCGCACGAAGGGTTCCGTACCAAAAAGGCCAAAAAACCGGGTTTGTTGTATGGGAGCCCCCCTTAAATATTTATTTTATTTTGTTTTTAGTATTTGTTGTTATTGCGGTAACAGAAATACACAATTTGTGAAAATTTTAACTGTCTAGCTATTGCGGCTCTTGAGATACAGCCTAGTGACAGAGCGACGGACAGGCGGACAGACAGCGAAGTCTGAGTAATAGGGTCCCGTTTTAACCTTTGGGTACGGAACCCTAAAAGTATCACTAACAAAGTTAACATTAACTCAGTGAAAATTGGTAGGTAGATTATATAAAAATATTTTGACATTAATTTTTTTTTTTGAGTTAACAAATGACAGTATTTAAAATAAATCATCAGGTAATAAAAATTTATGTCATTCGCATGATAGGATATGAAAATTTTAAGTCAGAACCAGCAGAACTTATAATGTTTTTTGCGGACTATAGTTCGGGCAGTTCATATCCATGCTTTTTCCTATACAAGAAATATGTAAGAAAGTGGCAAAAATCACCTAAGTAGAAAAGTGAGGTTGGAATATTAATAGCGAGAGAATATAATATCGTCGGATAGGTAACAATTTGGTAGGAAAGTAGAAAGAACAATAATAAATTCCATTTAGTGTAACATTATTCTGGACTCTTTTTGTGTTTAGCTTAAACGTGAGTTATGTTATTTTCGGCCAGCGTTTTATGGGTCTATTTTTCAATACGCATGTATATATATCATAATGCTATCTACATACTTTACTTATTTTTTGTTATATATTTATTTTATATTTATTCTTTATTTTTGTGATCTTAATATTTTGACTCAAGAACTCTGATCCACCTTTCCCTTTCGTCATAGTTTTTTTCCTGTACCCAAAGGTTGTCTGGTAGAGATCGCTCTTTAGCGATAAGATCGCCTAAATTGTACATCTTATTATAAAAATTGTGTTATATCTTTATTTGGTGTGATATATCAATATTAATAAAATTGAATCACCAAAATGTAGTTAGTTCGTATTTTTTAATTATTATTGTAATGAACAGGAAAAGGTTTGTGTGTAAGAAAATATTTGCAAATTGTATAAAAATAATAACTTATTTAATTATTCACATGAGGCGTGTGTTTTAATTTTTTTTTTAATTTATAATAACTGAATTATATTTTACATTTCATATATAATATGGCGAGACATAGAGTACATTAATTAATTATTGACAATCATTTAATATGTATACAGTGTTTCTATGTGAACAATTTGAATTTGAAAGAACAAAATGTTGAAAGTCAAAACCTTTTCAAAAAAGCACTTCTTAGTATTAAGACATGCAGTGTCTCAATCACAGGCCGGTCAAAAAACCGCACTACTGCAAAGGCCTAATCCACTCGTAGCATAGTATTTCCATTCATTTATTAGGCTAATACATTTTCATCTGTATTTCTCTTCCCTCCGGTATCGTAGTTAATTCACACGAGATTAGTTTCCGCTGTTACGACTATGAACTTAGTCATCCACCAAAATTACTCTGTTTGACTATGTTATTGTTATTGTTGTTTGTAATTGCAACGCTCGTTCCACCGCTCATTTTAGTTAATTAATAAATATTTGCTAATGGCACACAACTTTTTGAGTAGTGCTATCTACAGCAAATGTTAATTTCATTTTGAAATTCAACTTAAAACTAAGTTTTTAAGATCGTTTTGAAATATGATGATCAATTATTTTTTTTACTAGCTGATGCCCGCGACTTCATAATTATGATGCTAGAAGGAACTATCCTACGAAGACCGCATTTTTTTCCAGAATAGAAAGTACTTATCTTTCGCTAATTAAAAAAACACTGGCGCCCATACTCGCTTACGCAGCTCCAGCTTGTCCGACGCCTTGATAGTCGACCATCCTTTGCCACTTGTTACAGTAGGTGAAGACTGCACTCCCCCGTGTCTCCAGTTTTTAAATTACACTCTAGTATTGGGCAGACAAGTACCACGTGAGTAGGGGTTAATGCAATTAGTTTTGTAAAAAAATGATATATACCTATTTTTTAAATTAAAGATAAATTAACGTATTTAACTCGCGTTTATACCCGTAAATTTATCTTTTATTTCCATATTTAGTATGTATTACTTAAATTCAAGAAATTCGCATTTTCAACTTCGAAGTTTCTAAGTTACTACTGCCATTACATGTGATAACAACATGAAGGTTTGACAAACAAAAGCTACGAGTAATATTTCAGTTTACGAATAATTCGAATTAGTTTTAAATAGTTTATATCAAATTATTGTGACATTACAGTCAACTTAGTCTTCTCTTTATCCTATTACTTTCCGTTATGGACAATCTGGTGACAAAGTTTTCCAAGTTCTTACAGGCCTCTGACATGACTCGTTTTTACGAAGCTTACCTACCTCAGATTGAAAAAATAGAAACCTTTCGTATCTTTTCCGAATTCGACCCGACCAGAAATCGTCAGAGACCTATTATTAGCATCACTAGTCAAAATCTTAGTCGATTAGTCCCGAATTCGTCAAATCCTATCCCTATTATTACCCACCAATAAACGGCCCTGTCCAAACGCAAGCAAATCATTATGACTCCCAATAACATCCGTGATAATCCCCACAATAGAAGAAAGGACCCTGACTCATTTGGGTCCACTGAAGCGAATATTGCTTTTTGTCCATTTCCTTTATACTGCCTAATAATTTGTTATCGGGAAATTAAGGAGGTTATGGCGTCTTTAGAATCGGAAAAGCTACTCGTGGTTAATCATGTTTGTTCAGTTGAGATAAACATACATACAGAGTCATTGACACCCCGTTGGTTTAATGGTTTAGGTAGCAGGCCAAGATCTTCGGATCTTTGGTTCAATCCCCGGATCGGAGAGCATTAAAAATTTTCGAACATTGCTTATGTTTGCGATCACCACTATCTGGGTCCACTGAAGCGATCTATGAACTATGAAAATATTATCAGCTAACCAGTCACTGTATTTGTTTACCGTCAAGCTTTAAGAATGTCTTTAGTATAAAAGCTTTTAGTGTAAAAGTAAATCATTAATCATGTTTCGTAGAGAAACATTTAATTTACAGAGCATAAATGAAAATCAGGATGTAAGTTGCAAATGATTAAATCTGCTAAAAGATGACGAAAGGTTTAGGAAAAACTCCGTCTGTCCGAAAAAATCAGATTATTCTTTTTTCAAAGAACTCCTTTGTTTTGCTTAACATAACAAATAATTTTACAGTAAGCTCAGGACTCCACTGTTGCATTGTTTATATATGTTTACTAAACCCGACAAAAAAGAGCATTATATTAAATTACATTAGTCGTAATTCCCTTACTTATTGAGTAGGTAGATTCCTCTATTAAAAAAAAATACATTTAAAAAATATTATACTGAATGTCCATAAAAAATTATCTTAATAAAATAACGTTTCCTATCTGGTACTTCACAAAAAGTCAAATCACGAAGCAGAATAGTATCAAAGGATTTTTCGTTTCCCACACTGTTAGCATCCCGTTCAGTAAATAGAAGCTCTGGAGATAGGCCTTCTGTGTAAATTTTTACTATATTATGACATCGTCTTTTCGGCTTAAAGAAAATTAATTTATCAAAAAATTACCACCGACCATTTCCGTAGACGCAGTCTATTCTTCAAAAGTTGCCTTCTGGTTTGCGAAATGACTAAAAAGGTGGTAATGTTGGAAATGTGAATAGATGACGAATGATTACGGAATTTATCTGACGTGGGTTGTCAGTAACTTTTATCTGTTTGAAAGAGGTTTGTTTGCTCCGAATCGAGAACGTGTGGGCGTAATTCAATTCAAACTTTTGTTCGTTTTGGTAGTTTCTCGGGTATGCTACGAGTTCCCTAAATATATGCCCTAAATGTGAATAGATATAGTGAACTTAACGAGGCTTTCAAACGTATAATAATCAGTGGTAGTTCAGCTGTAGCGTCCATTTTGCGATTCGGTCTAGTCTGGTCCGCAACTTTATGCGATTGACCTCGTCTGTGCCGGTGGTGTTCGCATGAATCCGTGCGAACAACCACGTATCACAAAACACAAAATCTCTGTATGAGTTCTTTACATACCAAAAGAAATAATGCGGCTTTCCGCGCTTCCGCATTTTCCTTCGTCTGCAATGTTTGCGTACGCGCATACAGACGGCTTCCACACGGTGCTGCGGCGCCGCATCGCCTCGCTCAGATTGCGCGGCACAAGACGTGTGTGTGCTCGGAGTATAGTTGTAAACCAGCGGCTTGTAAGCGGGTATCTACCGAAACCAGCGGCTAGAAACAAATAACCAGCCGCTTGATACCGGGTAGATACCCGACTTGAGCAGCGGAAAACAATTTATTTTATTCCATTTTTTATTGTTAAACTCTTATTTTTATTATACAGTAGCACTTACTATGTTCTGCTATGTCTATTAAGCCAGACAGATCCCGTTTATACATACAAATTTACTTAATTCAGGGACGAACAGGAATTTTGAGTTTTTAATACTTAATACAGATGCAAAAGTCATTGTTTATGTCTATTTATGTTAAATGTATCCTTTAGAATAAATCAGAAGATAAATAACAAAAACAAAACCTACATATGTGAATATTTCAATGAAATGTAAGCAGCCGTTTCCAGCCAATGGTTATCGCTAGAAATGATAATAAGCCAAATAAAGCGTTTCTAGCCGCTAGGCTAGAAATGTCAGTAACCAGCTTTACATCTATAGCCCGGAGCCCCAGACCGGGGAAGATATTTGAATTAGATTTTGGCCCATTTTCATAGCGTTCTTGATTATACACCGTGCAATTTGAACCTCCTAAGAAAGCAAAGCCCACGTTATGCAACTATCATGTCTACCATTGGTAGTGTTATTTATATTTTTTTATGAATTAACATACCTAGTCATAGAAAAATGTTAAAAAATATGACTATTCATTTTGAGTCCTGGATCAATGAACCTTACTCAGATACGTCCGTGTTCGTCACAGCGTGTTTCAAAATAAAAAGCTGAAGCAGTATTTTATATTTTTATAAAATATTTTTTCTAAAATTAAAGCGTTTTGCCTTAATTTTATAGGTACATAGTGGATAAATAACGTGGGCTTCGTTTTCCAGGAGGTTTTAACCGCTTTCTGTTATTCTGTATCAATTCAAAACTATATTAATTATTATTTATTTATTTATTTATATTAACAAATATCTTTATTATACATTATAGGTAAGGTCTCGCAAAACCTTTAAAAAGGTTTGACTGCGAGTACATAGTTACAATCAGAATTTAAAATTACATAATGCTTAATATTTTTTTCCTATTATTCACTCCTATATTAAATAACATAAATAAAATATTGATAACAACAAAATGTTACTATCAATAAAATGCAGCTAACAATAAACTGTTAGATCAAGGAAGATTAGAGATTAAATGTTTTTGAATTTTTTTTGAAAATGACTTCTTATTATTACTATTTAGTAGGTAACAATTAACCGTGTACACTTCCATTTCGCTACAACACCCTTGAGGGATGAGTTCTAAGCCAAAAAATCTGTGATTTAAACAGTCCCAAACTATTTTTATACAAAAATTCATACTATAAATTATTTTGGCACGCAGTTAGCAACATAGTTGAAAAATATAGAAAAAAATATCAATACAGTCAATTGATTCAGGGTTTAATATTAGGGGTTAAAGTATGAAATTGTCGTTTTGTATGGACGAAATCTAGAAAAGTCATTTTTCCATACTAACAATTTTTTAGTTTTTTTAAAAACGCCTGAACCGTTTTCGATGCAATTAAAGGTGAAAGTTAGATGGTTATAAAGCTACGTATTATAGTATTTAAATTTTGTGAAAATCAAAGTATATAATACAAATATACTTAATTGAAGCAAGAAGGTCAGCTGTCACATTGTAAGGGGTCTTTTCAACGACTTCCTTTGAAGTAATAGGCACTGGTATTGCATTATTTTTTTTAGTCAAAAGTTACTTTATTAAGTTTTTAATACAATACAAAAAGAATTACGCAATAATACGACTATACTTAAGAGCTATAAACAAAATAAAAAGTGGGAAATTAATCGGCAATTTCATACTTTAACCCCTATTACCATGTACCTTCACTAAACCCCGAACAAATGTCGACATTACATACTAACGTTGCACTAATCCCATAGTAATGAACTATTCAAAAAACTTGTTTTATGGTAATCAGACAAATCGGTGGTACCACAAACACCCATACAAGAAAACACGTTTTTTTTTCTAGATCGACCTGTCCGGGAATCGAACTCGGACCTCGAAACAACAAGCGACACCTTGAAAACCACTCCACCACTGAGATCGTCTCATCAAATGATGCTGCCATGACTACTGACTGATATGTCACCACTGAATGGTCACGATTAGACAAAGAATAAATACTTCAGTATAAAAAAGCGTTATTTAAAATCGGCTCCCAATCTTTTACAAACCCAAATGCACCGCAATCTAAAACAATTCGCGCAAATTAAAAATTCACCAAAATTGAACGTCAGCACGCTCAAATCTACTGACAAAGCCCGAATTTGTACAAATCACTGAACTCCCGGGCATTGTGTATTTTTATTCATTTCACAACATTCAGAATCGCAAATCCCTATGAATTTTACATAAAACCGGATTGTGAAATGTTGAGGCGCGGGTTATTTTTTTCTGTACGTAATATTTTTTATGGAATATAAATAATTTTCGATGGATCCCGCTGGAAATAGACGCTCACCTTTTTATCATTAGGATCGCAATATTACGACGAACGTTTATAAACGCAACCGTTCTCTGTTTGACGAGCAGATTCTTTTTTGACTCCCGACGCAAAAAGAGGGGGTGTTATAAGTTTAACGTGTATGTTTTAGTATGCAGTAGGCTAGCCTTATTGCTGAATCTTACTTGCAAAAGTTCCAATTCGTGCATGTTCCATATCAACACGTGTAGTAATACTAATATTAAAATCTAGGTACCTATTATATAAAAATAATTTTTTGATCGTTTGTCTCGCTAGCGGCTAGGCTGATTTACGATAGTTGATTTCGTAGTCCAGGAAAGGTTTGAATAGTAAGAAAATATGGTAAGTAAAAATAGTAATTTTATTTACCCACTTAATGTTTTACATCAAATTTTTCAGTCGTTTTAGCAAAGAGATAGTTTTAGTGTTGTTAGAATATGTGATTCGAAGTACACTGGGCCATTGAGTTTATCATATTATATTTTAGTCAACAACCTATTGCAACTCATTCAATGGCTAACGTGCTAACAAACTTAGGTACCAATGTTATCTCACAAAAAAATCCACTTCTTGTTGCTATCTATAAAGTAACGAACCATAATCTCCGCTCTCGTTTTAGCAAAGAGATAGTTTTAGTGTTGTTAGAATAAGTGATTCGAAGTACACTGGGCCATTGAGTTTATCATATTATATTTTAGTCAACAACCAACTGCAACTCATTCAATGGCTAACGTGCTAACAAACTTAGGTACCAATGTTATCTCACAAAAAAAAATCCACTTCTTGTTGCTATCTATCAAGTAACGAACCATAATCTCCGCTCCAAATAAGCGTTGCTGTGATTAAATTACCTTGGAACACTCCAGAGAGTCTCCCGGGAAATCACTCTGAGGCTCGAGTCTAATGTCTGCTAGAGGATCGAGGAGTTCGCATAAGATGACTTACAAAATTAGGTGTCTAGATTGTTCATTGACTTTTAAAGCTATTCAAAATCAATATAATTTAATATGAATTATAAAAATTATTGTCTAATAATTTCCGCTCGTTATCACTGGTCCAGGTACCTACACCGCACTACCCACACCGATGCCGAGTGAGCAAAGATATGCAAGAAACAGGTAATGCAATAATTGGTACTCAAAATAGATGTAAGAAAAACCTGCTTTGCCAATTCACGTGACATCCTCAGGAGATGTCGCTTCCTTCGCTACGCTCCGACGAAGTCGAGTCGTCGAGGAGAAATTATTAGCAGAATAATTTTCATAATAATTCATATTCAGTTATGGGCTTCCGCAAAGAAACGCTTTAGTTAATTAATTTTATCAGTTTAATTATCCAAATCACCCTAAGTCTGGGTTCTTTGGGAATGACATACTTACCAAACATAATACTTACGTTTTTTCTTCAGAATGCTTTTCAAACTTATGAATATGATTGAAATATGCCTAGCTTACAGTCCAATGTACGGAATGAAAAATACTTATAATTCCTATACTCCTTTTTAAAGGGCGATTTGACTACTCATCCTTATTACATATTATAAATGCGAAAACTACTCTGTTTGTCAGTCTGTCTGTTACGTTTTCACGCCTAAAGAATTTCTTTAATACATTTTGATAACATATGGAAAAAGATAGATTAGAGATCAATTAAGGAAATACGTCATTTTTGTCGGAAATACGTCTCTGCTGGGCACAGGTTTCCTTCCACTCGTAAGAACGTGTAGATCACGCGGGTGAAAAGCAAGTAATAAATCATTGCAGGCTTGGGTCAATCGAGCAGAACAGATTTTTAACATACATCCATTCGTAAAGAAAAAAAAAAAGTTTTTTAATGAGATGACTAACTTCTACAAGACTTGACTTTTTTATTGTAAGAAATCTTGTTTGGCCACAGCAATAAGTTCTACCATGGAAACTCAGCTTGTTTTGAATCCTCCGATTTTTATATTAATACCAGTACGTGTAAGCCTGAATTATCATACAAAAGCAATATAACGCGCGAATGGGCAGAAAATCAAAAAGAACGTTCCATTTCAATATAAATCACTATTTGTCTTGCTCACATGCCTTCAAACCCTTTTCCAGGGAAGATTACTTTCTCCTGAAATGTTTCTCTTTATTTTTATTTATTTCCTTTTACTAAAATGACCACTGCTGACTAGTAAAGTTTATTCTGAATAAATTTTTTCAGGTGTTTTGCGACTTCTATCCACAATTTGCCAAACTACAAACGTCAACCCGCATACTTGGCGTATACGGCAAAATGCTCCATTTGGATAGGCATATAATATATTTATAGGCCTATATCCAGCAGTGGGCTGATGATGATGATCATAAAAATACTTGCTTTTATAATAACACAATTTGTTAAGACTTTTGGAAACCTAGACTTAGAGGTTAGGTAAAGTAAAATGATGCCTAGAATTATTTGTTTTTTATTAAACTGATATTTTTACAAATAAACTATTCACATGAAAATTGTTACAATTACATTTTGATATTAACAGTTGACAATTAGATTTAGATAAAAGATGTTAGACATCGTTTCCT
Organism: Anania crocealis; assembly: GCA_949315895.1. Lineage (NCBI taxonomy): Eukaryota > Metazoa > Arthropoda > Insecta > Lepidoptera > Crambidae > Anania > Anania crocealis. The sequence continues at coordinate 8,235,691 of OX438870.1, forward strand.
ATTTAAGACTAGATATAATTACACTATTTACAAAGTTACAAACTTATGATTACTGTTAAAATAAATTCGACACATAATTTTGATATATACACACATAGTTGAAAAAATTTAGATTCGGATAAAATTATTTCACAGCCAGTAAAATTAACAAACGAAAAGGTTAAAAAAACAGAGTCAAGAGGCATTTACATTTTACGATTATGTATTCACATGTTCAAGCATTTCTGGTAATGCATTATATGCGACCATATTACCAAATCCTTTGGGTTCTTTCTTAGTCACTATAGTAACGATTTCTTCCTCAGGAGGTGGTGGAGGAAAGTCTGCGACAGTGTCGACTGCTGTTGATATATCATCTACGCTAAGTACTACATCCCTATTGTCAATTTCAATCCTATTACGTTCTACTATGGAGTTATCTTCCATTATACTGTACAGGTTCTCCGATTTTCCTTTATTAAACATTTGTCAGGAGTTTATGTAGAATGGATCGTTCAAATTCACCTCATCATTCACTGTGTTACTTTTCTGAGACCACTCTTTTTGCTGATGCTTTATCCTGTATATTATCTCATCGTGGATGACGCCGAAACACATTGCTGTCAAGGCTAACCCAGTCAATGTATATGCAGAACAAAACCATAATGTAGAAGAATTGATTGTGTAATATCTGACACCACTAATAGTCGTGTAACTCATACCGGGTATAATATTACCAAAACCAATTGTACTTAAAGCCATGAAACAAAAATAGAAACCATCAATGATGCTTAAACCATCTAATTTTAGTAGAACAATTGCTCCAATAACTATGTAGATAAATATTGCGGAGAGACACAATAAAACAGGTGCAAGAATGCTTAAGCCATGCATTGATAGTTTAGAATCTGTGTCAGGCCAACTAATCACATCATCTTTGACTGTGCTAGTTGTTGGCCTCTCTGATATAGATAAATCTTTTTGACTATCAGGTTTAAGTACATAACACTCTTCTGTAGGAGTTTTACTTGTATTCTGACTGTTGACCATTTCTTCCTGTTGTCTTTTGAGTTTCATTCTTCTCTCTTTTTCAGCCATTCGCCTTTCATCATAACAGCAGTAGCCGCAGTTGGAACAAAGACAACAACATAATGCTCTGCTGAATACGCTTCTAGCCATTTTCGATAGTAAAGATCCAACGCTTGACAAGTATACCAGTGTAAGCGGTATACCGATAAGCGCATAAATAATGGTGACACCTTTCCCGAGAATCGTTCTCGGCGCGATATTTCCGTAACCTGTGAACAAATACATTTTTTGTTAAAATGGTTCTAGAGAATACCAAAACACTTTTTTAGAAATTTAGAAATATGCTCACCTATTGTAGTTAAAACGGTTAGCGAGTAGAAAAATGCGAGCGCCAAATTCCACTCATGCTCTTCATAATGGTTGCTAGCGTCACTTCCAAATTCACCGAGAGCCATCTCGCGATAACTGACTCCGTACTGCGAAGCCATTTCTGTAGTCACCCTCTGAACTAGTTCGTTTTGAAATTTTAAGATCTCTTGGGCAGCCAATCTAGTCCAATTCTCTCTATACAGAATATTTAGCGATACTGTTATTTCCCAGATATTTTCAACGGCTCTGCTCCTAGCGTCCCAGAAATAGTTAGCCGAAAGTGTCAAATTACCATACTCATAATCTTCCTCAGGATGTTTCTTAGAAGTGCTATTGTGCTCTTTGTGGCTCGTTTTTTGCCTATCTGGCAGTATTCGAGGCCGTGCCGGCACTTCTACTCCGCCCTCAATGGCTAGGAATATAAACGAACCTAAAAATGTGTAAGCCAACAAAATGGAAAATATCACAATGTTCGTAAGGGATCCGATAATAAATTGTTTCCTTCTGTACTTGGTTGTTTTAAAACAAAAGCAACAAACAACTTTCTGGCGCGAAGTTTGCGCTCTCTTTCTGCTATTAGATGCCATTGAGTCGGCATCTTGGCATCTGTCCAATGGTATCCCTCCATTAAGCGAAGGCTTTGCCAATGTATACTGTTCGAATCGGTTAATCGCTTCTTTATCCAGTACAACATGATCTATATCCATTTTGCTCTGGTTACCTCCTACCTTCATCCAGTGACGTCATTATCCTTTCGTCGTTTTCTATCTGGAACAATAAGAAATTTCTCGTTAATATCGCATGCGATTTTTCCTTACACTTAAGTGGATAGTCATTTTTCAAAGTCCTTTTAGATGGAGGGGAATAAGTGACAAATGAAGAAGTATGATGTTAGGAAAATGATTAATGTTCGGTTAAAATCTTGTCGCGTCTACACATTTATGAAACAGAATTTTCTTCCACAGAATCATTTTCTGCTAAAATAAAACACCTTCCTTTTAAACATATTAGCATTTTTCATTATTAAGGTGTTCAGAATCATAAACATAATCATAATCATAATCTTTATTTGCTTAAAACATGGTATTCGAAGGTGTTACAATTATAGGAGACCACATGTCTTGCTATTACGAAAGCATGCAAAATAAATTTAATTATCCAACATAACACTGCAATAATTTAGGTAAGTATTATTTATAAATTAAAGATGCAGACTAAAAAGCATTTGAAACTTTTTAAAGTTCATATAAATATAAAATTTATACGATAAGATTTTCGAAGTAATTTAGGGTTAGTTAATCTCATCCAAAACTCTATAAAGTTTTCTCTCTACGTTTTAGTGCCTTTGCTAAGATAATAAAAGTTCAAGTCTCAGAATTAGGCTCATTAATGACTACTTTTGTTGATTCAATTATAGTGTGTTACTATATTTTTTTCTATTACAAGGCGTGTTAAATATGTAATTGTTATAATAGTATAAAAATACCCTTCACGTGCGCACCAAATTATTATTTTCTTAAATGAAATTTTTAATGTTTTAATTTACGCTTAAATATACTGTTAAATGCAGATGCTCCACAAAAGCTTTTCATTTTGAGTTTAATAGACTCAATACGAGTAGTGCCTACCTACCTACGTAAATATGTTCAAATGTTGTTATATATACAGGATGAAATTTTAACCACTTTCCAAATTTTAATATATCAATCTACGAGACAAAAAACAAATGACTTTTTTTTTTTGGAATAGCTCAGTACAAAAATTTTAAGATAAAGCACTTAGAAAATGTCCGCCAAAAATCAAAAACTTTGGATACGGCCGTCTAGCAACACTTTTTTTTACGCGTTGAGCATCTCATTCATTCATTACGATACTATTCATAAGCTTTTGATTTTCCCTTTATACCTTAAAAGGACCGTAAAAAATGAAAACTATATCGCAAAAAAATGTTTCGGCTGATAACTTGATTTTCATTTTTTACTTCATAAATAGACTCTAAATACGATACTGAATGCCTATAAAAATTATGGAAAGTGGTTAAAATTTCACCCTGTATACAGGGCTGCTGTTAAATTGTCATTACAAGACAGCTTACGAGTGAAATAATAATAACCATCAAATAACCAAAGTACAAATCTTAACAAATATTACAACTCCTTCAAAAATATATCGGAGAAAGGGATAAGGTGAGAAAAGATAGTGGTGAAAATGGAAATAAACATCTGCAAAATGCTAATTTCAAATTTGCGCTAGATAAGGCAATATAAACTTAATCGTAGTTAAATTAACATGGCTGGTTACGGCTTGTTTGTTGTGCTATATAAATATTATTTACCTAGAACCCTGGAATAAGGGTCATATATTTGTGACATTCGGTATTCTAAATAGCAGACAATATTGTAATTTGTTTGTTCCTTCAAATTTCAATGTTACCAACTTTAAGTTTTATTCCATCTGCAATGTCGAAATTAATAGTAAGTTCACGTCAATCAATTCTGTAAAAAAAATGATGTAGTAAAATTTTATATGTATAACATTATATATGCGTCTAGCCTCATCTCTTCTTTAGTCAGCTGAAAAGTGACCAGCAGTCACATTATGAAAACAAAATAGGTAGTGGCCTGGTGGGTCTATCTGCTTCTGTCGGACCCACGCTCCCAATCAGGGTCCCCGCTGAAAATCAGCGTCGTGATAAACCTCTTACGACTAATGCTGAGCGGGAACGTTTTTGACACTTATTATTTCTTTTTTTTTAAAGTTTATTCTTTGTCTTTGATGTTGTGTCAAATAAATATTTCTTTCTTTCTTTTCTTTCTTTCAAAATATCATTTCATGTGTATCATGCATTGGTTTGATTTTCCTGACAGTTTTAGACGCAAAGACTGGTTTATAGCATAAAATCTTTTGATGAAGAAAACATGAAATATTATGTGTATTACATTAAGTTTATCAAACATATTTCAGAATTCAAAACTGTAATATCAGCAAAATCAACTTTCAACAATAAACGGATTCTTATAAAAATAGACTGGACCGACACGAATGAATAATTCAAAAGCGACGGCTCTCAATAATGCCATGACATAAGAAAATATTCCACTTCCCGACAATAATATAAGGAGTCATGTCACATGGCAGGCAAAATTCTCTTCAAACATTACAATACGAAAGTTTTGTAATTTTAGCTTTCAAGAAAGGGCGTCTTTACAAGCCATTATAAGTACCACAAATATTTATTTATTTATCTATTATAATAACCGGCCAAGTGCGAGTCGGACTCGCACGAAGGGTTCCGTACCAAAAAGGCCAAAAAAACGGGTTTGTTGTATGGGAGCCCCCCTTAAATATTTTTATTTTGTTTTTAGTATTTGTTGTTATTGCGGCAACAGAAATACACAATTTGTGAAAATTTCAACTGTCTAGCTATTGCGGTTCTTGAGATACAGCCTGGTGACAGAGCGACGGACAGATGGACAGACGGACAGACGGACAGACAGCGAAGTCTTAGTAATAGGGTCCCGTTTTTACTCTTTGCTTACGGAACCCTAAAAATGAATCCCTATTTTCCTTCGTCATCGCATCACGCGTGAACGGCTGGACCGATTTCACTAATTCTTTTTTTGTTTTGTTTGTTATTGCCAGAGAAATGTTCTTATGAAAGAAAAAAATAAGGAATTTGCGCTGAAAGTTAGAAAATTTAAGAAAACTTAATCACCATACTAAATTATTTGTTATGTAACCTTATCGCTTTCAACAATTTAAACTTTTTTAATGTATGGCGTTTGACATAACATTGACAAAATGCGTGCTGCAAATATCGTCAAATAGAGGGTAAAAAACTGAATTTTGCACATGGCTATTTATATTCCCGCCAGAAATAATAATAAACAATGGGTAACATTTTTTTTATCAAACTATTTCGTAATGAATATTCATAGTTAAGACAGGACAACGTCTGTCGGGTCCGCTAGTCTTCTTTATATATATAATTCTTCTGTGAGTGTGTATGTCAGTGAACTTCTCTCAAACGACTGGACCGATTTTGATGAAATTTTTTGTGTGTGTTCAAGGGGATCTGGGAATGGTTTAGATTCACAATTTTGTCGGGGATAATTTTAGGGTAGGGGTAGGGGTAGAGTAGGGGTAGGGTAGGGGTAGGGTAGGGTTAGGGTAGGGGTAGGGTAGGGGTAGGGTAGGGGTAGGGTAGGGGTAGGGTAGGGCTTGGGCTAGGGTAGGGGTAGGGTAGGGGTAGGGTAGGGGTAGGGTAGGGGTAGGGTAGGGCTAGGGTAAGGGTAGGGTAAGGGTAGGGTAGGGGTAGGGTAGGGTAGGGGTAGGGTAGGGTAGGGGTAGGGTAGGGGTAGGGTAGGGGTAGGGTAGGGGTAGGGTAGGGGTAGGGTAGGAGTAGGGTAGGGGTAGGGTAGTAAAATATTAAAATTAATCATTTTTATGGCAAAACAACGTTTGCCAGGTCAGCTAGTCTATTATAAAAATGAATCCCTATTTCCCTTGGTCATCGCATCACGCGAGAACGGCTGGACCGATTTCACTAATTCTTTTTTTGTTTTGTTTGTTATTGTCAGAGGAATGTTCTTATGAAAGAAAAAAATAAGGAATTTGCGCTGAAAGTTAGAAAATTTAAGAAAACTTAATCACCATATTTGTTATGTAGGCTTATCGCTTTCAACAATTTAAACTTTTGTAATATATGGCGTTTGACATAACATTGACAGAATGCGTGCTACTAATATCGTCAAATAGAGGGTAAAAAAGCTAAATTTTGCACATGGCCAGCAATATGTCGCCTGTTACCGTGTCGGAATACCAACAAAACTATTTATATACCTGCCAGAAAGAAAAAAACAATAATGAATGTGTTATATCTTAAAGCATAATAATAATAAACAATAGGTAACATTTTTTTACTAAACCATTTCGTAATCAATTTTTGTAGTTGGGTCCGCTAGTACCTAATTAAATATTTCCCTCAGTTCAGCCGTTTCAATCACGCTATATACGATTGAGTTATAAATTAACATGCATATAAACTTTCACAATTATCATTTTAGATAGATAGTAAAATTTTTGAGCTTAAGACTTCACTTTAACTTATAATATTAGTTTTTATTAAATTTTAGAATAGAATAGAATAGAATATTTTTATTTCGCAAGAATGTGGTACACAACAAAGATCTTACATACACAAGTACAGGACACATTCACCCAGCTTGGGCATGCAAAATATGAAATCAATTTAAAAAATTACAATATCATAATCAAAATAAATTCATTAGATTTAAATAATTAGTCAAACTTGTATAAAATTAAAATTATCGAAAGCTAGTAATGTTGAATATTTATCCAAATCTAAACCAATTGCAATTAAATCAATTACACAATTTACAATTTACAATGTAAATGTCATTTATAAATGTCAAATAATGTCATATCTAAATAATGTCAAAAATCTTATCATTACAGTCACACATGTTTCATTTAAAGTCAAAATACTCCCTCATACTATAAAAACAATTTTTGATTAGCCACTTTCTAAGTTTCTGTTTAAATTGATTAAAGTCAAGCATTTTAAAATCATTTGGCAATTTGTTGTATATTCTAACAGCCATCGAATGACTATTCCTGGAGCCCAGGGCCGTTCGCATCGTTGGAATTATTAATTTATTTAGGATGGTGTTGGTGCATTCACTAAAATATTTCCACGCCCTTCTCATTCTAGGATGTCAAAATGCGACTACCTATAATATATTATGATTACCACCAGAAGAAGCTAAAGCACGAGCTATGGAGTTTTGTTTCTCCAAGTGGCTTAAAATATAGCTTGATTAGAATGACACCCGTCAAACTGAGGAGACTAGTGCTAGGCATGATTTGACTGATCAAAAAAAAAACAGTTCTTGCGAAGAAAATTAAACAAAAATTTGGTAAATTAAGATTTAACAGTAAGTGTATCGTGATCATCATCACTGGAACAATCACGAAGATCAAATAGAAATTCTTTATCGCATATAGAATCTAATAAATATGAACGTTTTTCGTAAACTAATAAAAATTTCAATTTTATGTTTTTAGCATCAACCAATGCTTATTAAATCATTTGTAACATTAATCTTACCTTTCTAGATTTTGAAATATCTATTTTACGTCATCATTAACGTTTATAAAAAATTATGTGACCTTGTAAAGACGTCTTTTGTAGATAAATCTAATTTTTATGACAGGATTATTATGATGGTTTTGACTTTTCATGTCCATTTTACATTATTATTTAGATAAGTATGTGCAGCAAAGTATATAAAAATATTCATAATAAGCCAGATAACAATATTTTATCATGTGAAAATGTGTTTCACTTCGTGTGACTTTAGTACAAAGTTACGTCGTCTCTTTCAGTCAGAACTGTCATTCTTATCAAGCTATATTTTAAGGATAGGATAGGTAGGATAAAAATTAGTGAGATAAGAGATCGTTGTGGTGTGAAAGAAGATATTGTCACACGGATTGAGAAAGGGATGCTTAGATGGTTTGGGCATGTAGAGAGGATGAATGAGAGAAGAATGACTAGACAGATCTATAAGACGAGTGTGAAAGAGGATGTTCTGAAGAAAGGTCAGGTCAAGAGTACTCTAAACCGACGAGCATGCATGAAAAGATTGATGAATGTGGAAGAAGCTAAAGATGTATGCCAGGATCGTAGTAAGTGGAAGGCCTTGGTCTCTGCCTACCCCGTTGGGAAGGAGGCGTGATAATATGTATGTATGTATGTATTTTAAGGACTGTAGTCGCCTAGCCAATACTAGCAAATTATAGCGGAATTATTCTTTAAGGAGGCTTCTGTTTCCAGCAATGGACTGTGTAGGGTGGTGATGAATGGACTTTTTAGAAAAATAAGCTTTATTTAGTCCAAATAAATATACAGTCAACGGCGGGTCAACCTACCCAAAAAGTTAAAGGTCAACATTGAATAAACTTTAAGTCCAACTAGTAGAGATCAAAATCAACGATCAACAATCAAAAATCAAAAAGGTAGGTGGCGTGCTGTTGTCTGTACCTAAGCATTAATTTTGTCATTATGTGTAATACAAACTAGTGGAATGATTTTCATACAAGTAAGTAATCACGAATAAAACTTATATGTTTTTAACGAAGTTTTATAGCATCATTTATAATGGGTAATTAAATTACAATAGGTATTCAACATTAGTTGTGGTAGGGTGTATAGGAAGTAGTAACTGAATAAATAACAGATTTGAATTTCAGCAAAAGACTAACCCAACATTCATTTATTCGGAGGCCGTACAAAGTTAACCGCTCGCCAGGCCAGGTAGTAGCAGTAAAACTGGCGAATTAAAAACAAAATCCATACTAAAGCCACATCAGCTTAACTAGGTTCCAAAATTAAGCCCTTTCATAGACACATCGATTCAAAAATAGTATTTATACAAAATTTATTTTCCGCACACGTGCGTACTGCTCGATTTTTCGCTAAGGCGGGAATGCTTGTTACGTGTCGTGAATAAAAATACAACTTATAATATAAAAAATGTTTATACTTTTATAACCACTCGGTACTTATCTTGGTGGGAGATTGAATTTTGATGGATTATTTGTAAGCCACTCCAAGATATTTTTATGTTTCAAGACATTGCTTCCTCTTCTAAACGTAATGTGTTTGTATTTGATTAGTTAAATTTGCGATTATTAAAATTTACAATATTTTCGTTCGTTAAAAACAGGCATTATACATTTCACGGATTTTTTTACCTTTAGTCGGGTAATAAAGCTGTAATGCCCAATTCAAAATTGGAATAGAAATTCAATTTAAACAGATGATAGAAAAGTATACAGGCCCTTATTTTAGTACAGGCCACAAAAATAAAAATAAATGAAACGTCTAAACGAAACTAAAATTTAATAACCAATTCAAAGTCAGTGCCAAACGACTTTGTTAGTAAAATATGAAATGAATTACTGGTTTGATTCAAAGTAAAAAAGAAAAACAGTAGCATATTATTAATATAATAAAAGGAAGCTGACTTAGCTAAAACTAAGGGACTGAGTTTACGATCAGCTGTCAAACGAATGATTCCATTTTAAAATGTCAATTTTGTTAACAAGTTGCTGACAAAGCTGAGACTACATTTACTGCCACTAACTTTGTGCATTTTACGACGAGACCCTTGAACCGAACAAATATAACTTTCCTTCTAACTCTCGAATAAGTTTGTAAATGTAAGTACTTAATTTTCTTAAATACATATAAATACCTATAAATATTTAATTATTATTTTACCTAAGGTATCAAGTGAAATATTTCAATAAAAATAATACGAGTAGCATATAAATCAGCATCTGTAATTAAAAACCCGAGAGCAGTTTTTTTTTTTAAATAATGTTGCAGATAAAATACCGATCTGATAATAATACTTTTATTCGGTTTGTGAGAACAATGAGCCCGAAAAATTTAACCAGCACATTTTTTTTTAACTACACAAAAGCAATGGCTATCGCTATCGCTAGTGAATTTGCCACTAGAGGCGCTAGTGTCGCGTGAGGTCCAATATCATTCACTTTGTACTGGTTTTTGCGGAATTTGTTGGATAAATTATAATTTCTTTAATTTACCTGCTGGAAAGTGATCTCCTTCGTATAATATCGCAAATATGGATTATTTGGCGATTAATGTGAACGCTTTAAAAGCGGAATTAAGAAAAAGCGCAAAAATAGGCGGCCTCAAGAGCAACTATTTCAGAAGTTAGTTTGTTGATATCAAGATAGTTATTTATAAACAATATAACCTTAATTAAATTCAAGATATAACACTTTGTTTCGGCGCCAATCGCCTTTGATAGCTATACCTCCGGACCTCAGTCTACAGTGGCGCTAACTGGTGAGCAAAGAAACGGTAGTCCCCATTATGACTGGCCAGTGTTGCAGACATTTAATTTTATTATAAATTTTCTTTTTTATTTATTTCTTAAGTCAACTTTCTGAGTCGCCAATTAAGAAGTTTACGATTTCATAAGATGGCGGCCACTGTCTATTTCAATCATTTTCACTTTTTAAATCGCTTTCGAAACGAAGCGATTTTACCGATTGTCTATAATTGATTGATTGTCTTTAGTATGTTTGATATGATTTTCTCTTAAATTTTCCCTGAACCGTTATTAAGTAAATACGTACTCGGCCCCTGGGCACTTCAGCTAAATAAATCCATAATATAAAAACCCATATCAATTCCGACTGCGGGAAAGGCAATGTAAAATGAATCATCAGATAGTTTGTCGGGAAAGGCAATGTAAATGAATCATCAGATCAATAGTGACCGAGTTTCTTGCGCTGCTTCTTCTCGGCACTAGCCCAGACTTGTCCCGAAGCAGTGGTAGGTTTAAATTGGGACGTGTAAAAGCGCCTCCTGGGGCCTATTTGCAGAAATAAAACTGATTTTAACTGATTTTTAACTGATTTTGAACTGATATCAGACAACTATCGTCCTATTTTTAGCACAATGAGAAAATCATACAGTTTTTTTATTGAAAATTAAAATACAATACGTATTGTTGTTCTGACATTTCTTTTGTTCGAGAAAACATATACTTGGTTAATTGGATGTATTTTTCTGGGATATGAATTTAATATTATAAAGATATCAGATTCAACATAGGCAGAGGAATTATTAGTATGCAATAAGATTATTGCCTGTGATTTATATTATATTAAAGCCAAATCAAAACCAGAATTAAAATCAAAATATTCTTTATTTTGGAAGAAAACGTATTATAAGGGCTGGGAGTCTTCTTTTAAGTTTTTTGAAAAAAAAAATGTATTAGGAGAAGCCCGCTATTTCGTATACATTACAAAGTTAATAATAGTTGATAATTTCTTTACTAATTGGTACTTGTTTTAACTACGTTATTATTGAATTGTTACAACCAATCAAAAACTTCCTGTAGTTGAAGTCACTTAAAATTAGAATCATTATTTGAGCACCTGTTTCATACGTAAAAAGAAAACAAAATTGAAATAATTTTGATCTTAAACAACAAAATTGATCAAGGGATTGTATCTACAGGGTGCAAACTTAAGGAAAAGCAAGGTGTAAGGGTTCGGTATCATACAAATAAGAAATGACTTCTGTAAAAGTGTCATAGTTTTCGAGATACTGCTTTTTTAGAAAATATGGAAATAATCATTTTTTTCGTCTGTTTTGTATTGTTGTTAAATAAGCATATAAAAGGCCTGAAGCTAATAATAATATTTTGTTCTATTATTAACCACTTCCTTTGTCAGTAATAACTGCAGTTTTATTTAAAATCGTTACTAAGAATTTAGTGAATCTGAGCCCCTTACTTACGAAAATAGCTACAACTTTTTTTTATTGTTTAAAATAAATGCTGTGATACCTTTTTGAAATTCCTTTAAAACAAGCAAATTTATAGGGCTTTCTGCAGCGATAGTTCAATGCTTTTCCACCACAGTAGGTCAAAGTTGAGGATAAGGTATCTCAAAAACTATGGCACATTTACAAAGGTCTTTTTGTATGATAGCTGACCCTTACACCTTCATTCTCCTTAAGTTTGTCGTAGTACTTACTGGATACCCTGTATATTGAGGAATATTCGAGGCCAACTAACAGCTGACACCTGTCAACCTTTCGCTTACTTGACTACTTTGGCCATTGATATCTATACCAACCAAGACAATTATTTTCAACTATTTTATTCAAGGCGTTACGCTTTACTTAAGCTTACGAAGTTTTTTAAGACCACCACGTAAAAACTACTGCATGGAAAAGAACGAAATTTTCAATGACATTTTATGATTCTAAATTCAGTTCGTACGAATTCGCTAGCTAAGTTATGTATTAAATTAAAACCTTTTACATGTAGATAAAGCTTATTTACATGATCAATCGAAAACTGTTAACGTTGAATCACTCCAAAACACGCAAACACCATTACTGCGGAGCCCGGTACTATGGCAGATTGCATTGGGGCAATTCAGCTACCCGCTAATAAGCCGAGAATGGTCACAGCGTACGCCGAAGCCGAAATTGGCTTGTTCATTCACGAGTTTCAATACTGGATGGAACCGGCTTTAACTGGTTTAGCACCTGTGCGTTCTGGATCAGTGAAGACTTACGTTTTTCAGAGTATTCGGTAAAAACTTAATTCTTTGTAATAAGTAATCAGTTTACAGCTAACAAATTGACTTTAAAACTGGCCCCTAAAACCTGCAGTTCAAAGTGCTGTTAAAAATTATTTATGATAATAATAATATTTATTCGCGTGTATAGTTTTGTAAATTCAAGAAAGCCGGCCAATCATAACTTGGCTTCACATAAGCATGATTTCCACTCCACTGTTTACGAAATGAATCACGAAACCACGAGCCCAAAACTAAAGGGGCGTTTCAACGAATGAATTTTAAAATAATTAACAAGTACTGAAATAATTTAATCGGTATTAAAGAACAAATAACAAGTTTAAAAAAAGAAGTGAGTATGGTCGACACCCTTCAAAGCAAAATACTTTTTTAACCAACCGAACGAAAATAATGATATACTATAACTACCAATTTCGAAAGACAAACAAAATTGTTGCCAATAGTTATCAAGCATCGCCTAAACATAGTTCATTTCACAAATTAAAACTGTCGGATTTTTGTTATGTTAGGAAAACTTATCGGGTCATCGAAAATCATCATTGTCTATCAATTGATTCGTTACATTTGCAATAAAACAAAATTCATTTATTCATTAATTCAATATTTTTTTTTAGTCAATGATAATATTATAATTAAATACTGTTTCAAAATATGTTCACTCTCATAAACATTGATCTTTAAGAACATAAGGCGTCAGCTAACCTCAGTGAGAACGCATCTTAATTATAACTATAGCAAAGGAAATTGCAAACGCAGTACCCAACGAAGCGCATTGACGAAAATGAGTTTGCAGAAACCGTATATGAGTGTGCAGTAAATAAAGCTTTCAAGTGTTACGTATTATCGAGTGTGTTTGACCCGATCTAGTGGCATGGAAATCGTTTTAAATACTCACAGTATGCTTAACACTTACCTAACGGGATTAACTGTAAACGAATTAATTATTTAAAGGTTATTAGTATTTTACTTTCCGGACGTTTCGATCCGATGGCACGAATCACATTACGTTTATGTATACGTTAATTACAGTACGTAATGATTTTTGCAGGATACGGTTTGTCACAATATAAAACTGGTGCAAACTCCTACAAAAAACCACACGGAGAAAAAAATATTTTACAATACTGCCAGAACTACTTGTAAAAACAAATCTTTTAAAAGTTAACAAAAAACTGCGAGTGCTATCAGAATTAGTTTTAAGGATAAATAGTTGCTTAATTGCAAATACTAAAAAAATCTAGTAAATAAGTTAAGTGTACGAAACATGTCAAATAGTATCAGTTACTATTTTCTTTGTAAAGATCAAAATAATGAGTTAGTAATTGGCACAACTATGTTTAAGTATTGCTAGCAGAACAAATTTGATGGTAAAGTGTACCGAAAAATGTGTTCAATGTACCAGATAATTCACATTACTAAAAACTAGATTTTTATAACATCATTTACAAAATGTATAGTTGTCACGTATAGCACAATGCGTTCTAGATAACTTCTTCAAAATTCTGGTTAGAAAAACTAGACCTTTTCCTCCGTGCATATTGTACCTAAACTGCAAAAATCAAACCCTGCAAGAACCCGTGAGAACATAGCGTCATGGTCTGCCCGCGACAATGATTGTAGGCAACTATTTACCTTTAAATGATTAATTTGGTTGCAGTAAGTTCCGTCAAATGTTAAGTATTTGGACATAAGATGTTCCAACGGGTCTCTGCATGAGTTCATATGGCACGCAAAACTGGTTGTCCGCCTGTGAAATTGACTTTATCGGGTATAAAAACTGGTCAAAAAAGCAACATTTGGAGGAGAAAATCTGAACCTCATCAGAACTAAAGTCTCTCTGGAGACCACGAGCATCTCTAGCTAAAGCAGCGGCAGCAATTGACAAGATAATGATGTGTCCTTCGATATCTGGTCGTAATTAAGGGCATGTATTCAAGATAGCGGAAGTATGCTTTTAAATAATGATGACGTGACAAAAATGTAACCCTGAATTTATTTTACATTAATTTCATTTCATTTATGATTTTTAAATAATTATCAAATAGTGTATGAATAGGACTTATGATCTGACTAATATAATAAATACAAAATTTTTGCCGCATACCTTATTTCCATGTCCGTTATTTTATGATCTGAAACAAAAAAAAAACTTAAAATTAATACAATCCAGTATAATGCGGGTTAGGTGGTCAATATCCTGAGATACATCACAGTTGGGGTATACCTATGTGGTATATAGCCCAATTGTAAATAATATTTGCCTACAACCCAGTAATTATTACGTATGCGCTTTTTCTTTCTTTCTTTCTAATTGTCAACTGTAGGCCATTAAATAAAAATAAAGATTTTTCACAAAAATTTGATTGAACGGAAAGTTCATTAGGGCCATGTATTTAATTAAAATATTACTAATATTTTAAATGCGAAAAATGCAATTGGTATTTTTGTTAATCAATGACGCTAAAACGGTTAAACGATAAAAATGGCACTGAGGTAAGTACATTATAATTGAAATAGAAAACGTTCCTAATACACGGTTTCTAACAGTTCCTACTGTTCCCGTGAGACCTATACAGATTTGAAACGCAGTACGAAATCAAGACAAGCAGATGGATATTTAGATACACTTTATTGCACTGACCATAAAAAGACACACTATTATCCAGATTTTTTTCTAGATAGACCCAAATAGAGTAGAAATAACTTTCATCGATCCCATAGTGTAAAAAGCTATGGTTGGCCAACTTTTATAAAAACTATATGAACTAGAAAAAATGCGAATTACATGAAATTCGTTAAATAATTTTCAATTTATACAGTTTTAAATATAATTACGAAACAACGAAACCTATTCTAAGAAAAGCGACCGAATTCCTCTAGATCGTATTTTGTAGCTTCTTGTCGCAATATTGAACTTAATAAGAAATTAAAAGCATTGTAACGTTTTAAACGCTCCTACCAAGAGTCCCATCTGAGCCGATTTTTAGAATTCCATGTCAATCACAAGACAATTAATTTTAAAGAAATGGCGCTACTCTCGCTCACGTCTCGGACCTTTTTGTTGCAAAATCGCACCTTTTACAACTGTGAAGCCCTAGTGTTTAGATGGATCTGCTGTTGCCTAAACTTTAAATCTCACGTACACATAGTTTCTATAATTATTATCGCTTCATCTAATATTATGATGAGAAGTAGGTAGTGGTGAATACTATCTACAAACTTTGACCATGTTGACCTAACATTTTCATTTATCTGCTTCTAAAACGACAGGCGACATGGCATAGTGCGATCTAATGTCAATCGACGCCATCTTTCGGTGAATTACGCAAACATGCATTTGTATAAGGACGCATACGTATTTCGATGCATATATATTTTAGACCTACACACGGATTAATACAATATCAATAATAAATAATCAAATTTGTCAGCTATTTTATTAGATTAAACGCCATCTCACCAGGTTTCACAGATAATCCTATACCTGTCGCAAACTCGCAAGATGCACTTGAAATTAATATCTGCACCGACTGCGTCAAAGATCAAAGCTAGAAACGGTTATTGCACAGCTGCTAGTTATTGAGACACTGCATTCTGAGATAACCTAATCCCTAGGAAGCGATGTGTACGCTGGAGTGGATTAAAGTGTTATATATGACATTTGAGATAAAACGTATTAACTTAGTGTAGAAACTCTTCTTTTTGTATGATTTTCGTTGAAGGAAGCTCTGGTGTTATGTTTGTACGACTTTCATGACGTCTATACGAACTGACGACCCGTTGGTGCAGTGGGTCAGTGACCTACTTCGCAGGGGTTACGGATTCACTTTCCAGTCAGGAGAGTAAGGAAACGATCTATTCTTAATTTGCTTGGGTCTGGAAGGGGTGGAATTGGTAATAGTCGTTATTAGAAGGCACGCTAAGCCCTTGCTCCGGGCTTCTATAGGGTAGGGTATGGTGGGTGTCGTCGAGGTTTAACCACTTTCAAACTAAAACAGCGTGGAGTACTACACAAAAACGGACGTCACTTCAAACAAAATAGACGACGCGAGCGGTAAGCGATTTTGCTCCTAAAGGTAGTTAGGCGACGAAGAAGTTGAAAGTACATGTATCGTCACAATATTAGAGTAGCACAACCCTTGGTTTTGCTGTGGATGTCTGAAGAAGAGACTAAAGAATCGTTAGAAGAAGACGGCCTGCATTGACTTCTATCCAAATTAGGATCGTCAACTTGTCGGCCAAGTGTAGCGGTAAAAAAAGAAATCCTTTCTTTAAATGAATGTAATTTAAAAATGTAGCTATAGGATGAAGTCGCAAAAGTTCCTCACACACAAAAACTAACAGTAGTAGTAAGCAGTTATTCGATGCTAAACAATAAACGTTTAAGTTACTCATAAGAAGTAAAACATCATAAATCTGATAGACCATAGTAAAAGTGCGAACTGGCAACACCAGTAGCGGTAATAGCATGTAAATTATCGCCACACTAAATCCGCAGCGTGTATCACTTTTATGTGCACTAAAGATAGTGACGACGGCGATGAGAGGACGTCCAGATAAATTGTAGCTTCACTGCACGTAAAACCACAGTCAAAATATGTCCGGTATAGGTACTTATGGGAAATTGCCTTCGTATTTTAACGCTTCAAGCCCCAAGAGACAACCGGTTAATAATCACAGTTATTCGTTAAATTACCTATTTTTAAACAAGTACGCTACAGAACTAACCTTGTTTCCTTAACTGGTAACTTTAGTAACATAGCTTATGAGATTACCATATAACAGAGGGCAGGTTACATCAATCATTAAACCACTACAGGAAAAAGAAAGCAAGAAACGTTTAGATGGAGAAAGATAGTGGTAGGTAATATGTCTTAGATAAAACTATGGGAAGATATAAGATGTAAATAGCCCGAGTTAGAAATTAGACTTTTGTATTTTTGGTAAAGAATGCGGCCAGGTGGCTGGATACAGGACCTATCAGGTCGTGAAGATTTTCAACGGAGCTCTACGCAAAGCATTGGTATTTCAAATTTCTAATGAAATCAGCTAAATAAGTGCGGTGATGATAAGAACAAAGTTCAAGTTTCAGTGTGTTAACATGAATCTTACTGAATCTATTTATACTGTACTAAAGCGATTTGATGAAAGCTACATTGTTGCATTTTCATAGACGTTACAGCTCGTAACCAGTGAATTGTAAATAAATTATCTATTGTATACATAAAGCAATATTAATTTTTGTTTTTACGTTTAAGAATTTTATTGGTTTTGTTATAAGATGGTTTCATTGGACACAGTACTCACGTTAACCTAGTTAGTTTGCATATAACGTTTTATAAACCATGTTTTAATACTACCTTCATTCTCGTTTATACTTCTAATTCCATTTATAATGAAATATTGCTTATTTGAATAATAATTTATAATTGAAATATTCAAAGTAAAATTATGTCTCAGGCAGGACTCGAACCCGCATCTCCTCGCATGCCGGGCGGGCGCTATACCATTACGCCACCGAGACACTGCGACACGGCGCGAATTTTTCAAGCATATTCTTATCGCTGTAAGCCAGCGATGTTTCATCAAATGTTAGGAGTTTGCACCCTTAACATCCGAAAGAAATATCTTTGCAGATGTTTGACAGTCTAAGATGAAACAGCTATTTATGTACTTTATTTAATATTTTAGCAACTTAATTGCAATTCAGTATGAAATTGAAAAATTATGCGAGGAGATGCGGGTTCGAGTCCCGCCTGAGACATAATTTTTCAAGTTTTTAAACTGATATTATAATTGCAATTAAGTTGCTAAAATATCAAATAAATTATTCAAAGTAAATATTTTTTCCAATACATAAAAAATATTATAATTTATATGTTTTGTAATTTTAAAATCAGCAAATGTAATAAACCTACTTATTTCATCGTCTGACAGTAAAATCTATCTGGTAAAAAAATGCTGTATTGCAATATCTAAGTCCACCGAATATCACACACATGTGCAATCAAGTTCAAATAAATATTTTGATGTCACACATCATCATCACCTTTAGCCCTTAAGAGCTCCTCACCAGTTTAGTGTTGAATTCATGCAATAAATAAAAATTTAATTGCAAAGTCGTAGATAATATGAAATGTGCTTGTGGAAAACTACTAACCGATTAATTATTTATCACCATTTGTGAATTTGTAACCTATACATTGTACAATCAACAAAAGATTTTAAATATGCAGTGAGGAAAAGTAAGGGAACTACAACAAAACCACAATTCATTCCTGGCTCAGTATAAAAGTTGCGCCCCACAAAGAGGGCACATGCAAAGTAAACGAGGAGCTAAACTCAAAGCTGTAGAATAAGGTTGCACAACTATCGATAAAATTCATTATTTTTATGGCAGGATTAATAAGGATCCAAAAATACAAATTTTATGCAAATATGCTAATTTCAGTTAAGCATGTAACTTCGCTTTACTAACCCCACATGAAGCTTAAATATCGTCTTGAACTATTCTTACAATATTTGTTTAAATTAAGTTATGATGACTGCCATGTAGTACCAGCACAAAAATTTCAAAAATACAATTTCCCTTTCCCTAGTGTGTTGTCTATCCAACCCACAATTACATCACTTTATGCCTTGCCATAATACAACCTCCATTTATTAATGCTGATTCTCACATTGCACCCTTTCAAGGTACTGTAAAAAGCGACTAAAGGGGCAACCTCATAGGAAAACGGACTACAGCATCTTACCCAACTGCCTGACGATCATAACGATGATAACGGCAAAATGTTCCGTTTGGACTGACATCAGTGGACTATTGTGCTGTGTGTACAGCTGATGATGATGATGATGATAAATAAGGATTAAATTATCAGCAATAAAGAGGATTTAAAATGAAAAAGTAAGAAAGAATAAAAAACTATTACCTACCTTATCTTTGCGATTTAATACCACAATATGCAATCGTGAAAGCCATTTCTGGTTGACATCCTCTAAAGTACGCCTTTGATATTTAGTTAGACTATTATCGATACTCGGAAACCCATTACAACACTATTGTATGACGCGATACGGTACAGACTACAGATCATCCTAACACGCTTGTACCTTTTATTCGGAGTGACGTAATTCGATAGTGATGTCTATTACCGTTGTTATTATCTACTTTAACGAAATTAATAAAAATAATTCCTTTATAATATTATTTATTAAGCAAGCTGTAGCCGGACCTACCTGAGAATGAAAATGAAATCAGCATAGCAAGTGTAGTACGTGCAGGGACTTCGTATTCATGGTTAAATATGGCGCCGAAAATTCAGAACCTAAAGTGAATTAATTCAGTGATAAAAACTGACAAAATGAAGCTACTACTTGTACTAATGATGACTGGCCAGAGTAAGTATCTTTTGATAAAGTAAAGTTTACGTTACCTATCTAAACTTAAAGATGTAAATACTAAGAAAAAAATATACTTATATCACGCAGTAGGTTTTCTTAGAAAACTAAAATTTTTGTGACGTCAAAAAGCGTCACGTCTCGTTATTTGATTTACAACAGTGCAACATAAATTGAATCTAGGAGGTAGGAACAGTACATGTTCAGTTTTACTACCAATAAACTAACAACGATAACTTTGCCAGTGAAAAATTGTATCGTTACAATGTTAACAGATTGTATTAAGCAAGACGTCTATGTAATATTAGGTATAGGTTGACATTTATTCTCAAAAAGACAATAAGTCACTTATATACAGGAGAAAAGCGTTTACAAAATCTTAATATACAAAAATTTCGTGTCACGTTTGTCCGCGATGGAATCCTAAACTATTCAACTGATTTTAATCAAATTTGTACACTGTGTTCATTTTGGTGCAACTTGAAAGATAGGATAGTTATTAACTCAATTTATTGGTGCATTATATTGCACATTATTTGTTTATGGCAAGGTAATTTGGTAAAGAAAAACATGTTTGATGACAATGACATGTCATAATCAAATAATATTATTCTGAGGCGATACGAAGTTCGCGGGGTAAGCTAGTAATATGTATTAGTAACACAAGTAACAAAATAATTAGTTAGAGGTCATCAACACATACGCCTTAACCTTAACATGTCGATCAGGACATTTTTTTTACTTATTTACCATTTATTATATTTGTAATACAATTGCTTGTTTCTAAAAAAGTAAATGGCTTTTTGTTTATTTAATATTCTTGCGACCGCGGCTTTGTCCGCATTTAATTCAGTTATACAGACGACCCACCCATCTTTGCTATGTTAACTTGAATTCAATGATGGAGGCCTTTTCCCTGCAGTGGGATGATTTAGGCCGTTACTTTTGGCGATCCCGGTTATACCGAACAATCTATAAAAATCTCTGAAAATTTTTTGCAATCGTTTTTCTAGACCAAATTTAAAATTTTCCAATTCTCTTACGATCTTCCACTTGAATTTTACTTTGATAGTTCGATAAACAAACCGTACTGTTATTTATAATTTTTTCAAAATATTGAATTTCTTTGTTGGCGCGTAATCAAGGCGGTGCAATGCAACGCAATATCCAGTGACAACTCTATTTACTTTCTTCGACCACTCCATAGGTATTTAAAATTTAACTAAAAAGAATTTTAATACTAATTTTAAAATTAGTCAGTTTTTATCACTGAATTAATTCAATTTATGATCTGATTTTTTTGGCGCCATATTTAACCATGAATACGAAGTCCCTGCACGTACTACACTTACTATGCTGATTTCATTTTCATTCTCAGGTAGGTCCGGCTACAGCTTGCTTAATAAATAATATTATAAAGGAATTATTTTTATTAATTTCGTTAAAGTAATTAAAAAGAATTTTAATACTAATTTTAAAATTAGTCAAAGATATACGTATAGTACAGCTACATGTAGTAGCCAGTATTAGAAAATTTAAAATAATAAGGTTTTAGTAGGATAATGTCGAGTGCGAAGCTCATCTGTTACCTTACGTTTACACAGCATCATTATTTTCTTGACTTGTACACCGTTACTGTACTGACAAGTAAACAAGTCAAATAAATGTCATCTCAAAATGTCAAGTAACATAAACGTTTTCCCCATCTTTGCGATGTCTTAATGAGATTAATTAGATTGACTTAATGAGATCACAGGAGACTTTGGAAGCGCATTTATATTTGCAAATGCTTAAATATTAATTACGTTTGCTCGAGGATTCAAGATATATGATACATTTAAGCCTAAATATCTAATTGATGCGTTTTACGTAGACAATGTGAAGATGAAACTCGTACTTAAGATAGATACTATTTGTTGCACAGCACATTTTTTTCATGTTAATCCTGCGTTATTATGTGATTATCTTTTTAAATTTATATGGGACTGACCTTGACTCGTACCTAACAGAAAAACTCGAGATCCGCCAACCTAGTAAAAAGTTTGGTCATTTGTTTAAAAATTATATATACCCGAATTATCCAATTCAAAACCGACTCCTCTTTTTTACCGTCGATTATTTGATAAAGTATCAACATGCTTGTGCTCATAACACAATCTCTGTTCCTTTTAAGATTAAAAATTCGAAGACCAGCAAATTTAGAAAAAAAAGCCATAATACCCAGTCGGGTCAAATTAAAAAAAATGGAAAAACTTGGTTTCAAACCCTTACTATAGTGGACTATCAAACCACTCAACCAACCTCGACCAGGTAAAAGCAGGTTGGTCTTATGTAACGGCAAGTCATTCAAGTCGATAACACGAAAAATGGCTTATTCTATTCAACTTATTTTTCTCGTCCTTAGCACATTACGATCGTATTTATACCTACAACATAGTGCTGGTACAATACTTGGCGAAATTATGGCCCATTTCACTCGTAAGACCCCCCACAATAGAAGCATCGGGGATGAGTGAACGCGTACGAAAACGCTTGATATTGCGTTATAGTTGGGCAAAATATTCCTCTTTGTGTCATCACAAAGAAGCTATTGTGATGAGGACAGTTACTAATTTCAAATGTTGTTTTGCAGACGAAATGAAACTAAGGCCGTGGAAGTATTGTGCGCATAGAGTAAAAAACGAGTCTGATTGTTATCTCAAAAAAATATATGAACAGTGGTTTTGAAAAGGTTCAAGTCTTTGTGTCTCTGAAAGCTTCTAAGCAAAGTATGACCGCTGTTGTGATTTTTATGAAAAATAATACGAAAAGCACATTGTTTGTGCCTTTCGCTTGAGCACACAGAACTGGGAATTATTATGTGTAATTTATATCTTGATGATCACGGTAATCGACGAAATATAAATGACTGTCTTAAATCCATTGAAAGCATTTAGATTAATTTTAATAACTAGAAAAGAGTTCATATTTGATCTCAATTTTTACAATATACCCACTTACTTATTTTGCAATACTCTGCTGATTTTTTATTCGTTTTTTGCCAGCTCCATTTTCAACAGTTACTCGTACACTTACTACTTAGATTTGAATTTTCAAATCTAAGTAGTAAGTGAAGTCTTGAAAGCACTCGAGCCAAATCTACTAAAAACCGAATATTTCACAGAAAAAACATGGTTATTTGAGGCATTGCATTTATATTTGAGTATAAACCCTCAGAGACCAATAAGGTGAGATAGTTTATTCGTCGAGGCATCACGGCTTACGACGCACGTCATGAATGTTTCTCGTTTTCTTACTTGATGTAAGTGGATTGGTTCAAATGTACCATGAATATTTTAACCGTGTATTTTTTTTTAAAGTGGATGTTAGTCTTTTATTATGTTTTTCCTTCAAGGATAAATTTGGTGTCACAGCTTTCCAAGTTGCCTATTACAGGTCCCTGAAGTGATTTGTTTTTGTGACTTCCATCTTTCAACAGAACGTACCTTCCAAAGCACGACTGTAATAGATGATATTTATTTGGGCAACCTCGTTTATAATTAAAAAAAATAGGAGGTAATTAATAAAAAAATATATATCTGCGTAAATAAAACGTATAAGACAACAAGTTGTTTTAGACTAACAGGACTGTCTCTAGACTTAAAGTTAATTGTTTGATAAGTTAGTTCACTTGCTTTTAGATGCAAAATATCGAAAATAGCACAGAACATTTGTAATAAATAAAATTAAAATCTTTTGTATATTCGTATTTACAGAAACCTGAAAAAACCCTAGCATGCCTTTTTTTTACCATGCCAAATTTTTCAATTCAGAAAATATCATAAAATATACATATTTCAATATTAACTTCAACCAACTTTTACCTATGGTGATTCGAGCATGTTTTATAAACACTTCCCCAAATACGAGTTGAACTCATAAATAAAGAAATCAAGTTACAAAACTTGAATCGGGAGCACAAATATATACCTCCTTTCAGAAGGCAGTAAATTATTGCCAAAACGACGACAAAAATGCGAACAAAACACTTTTATAAATAAAGGGACAAACAGATGATAAATTACTGAAAAACATGAAAAGAACAATGCGGGAAAAATGTCTTGGTTGAGTTGGATTCATTGTGAATAAATTTATTGCAATTACAAGCGAGATAACTTTTCGTTATACTTTTTCGGACATAATTTTCTGGTTGCGTTTTTGGGTTGGACATTTATGCGGATTGTTGGCAAAGTATTTTAAGGGAAATTCGGAACAGAAACAGTACACAGTAGCAAAAGGATTTTGCAGTACAGTCAACCTCCACCACGACATATCCTTGTTTTACAGAAATCTTATAAGCGTATTTGATATTAACCCTTGGGTAGCGAGGATCAATAGATAAATCGTTACGTTTGTATGTTATTTCGAAACTACTGAAGTTTACTATGGGTCATGTAAGATGATTCTACGTACAGCGGTTTGATGGAATCAGAAATAAGGTAATCTGAAGGTTAATTAAGATAAACGATATCGCTCGAAGAATTGCTCAGATGAAGTAGCACAAGATGTAGGTACCTTTGGCCGTTGCAAAGGAAAGGTTCTGGAAGGTGATCCTGCACTGGACGATGATCAGTGGGAAGACCATACACCTGAGCCGATTATCTGCCAAAATTTGCGAGTAACTGCTGGATGCGGGCAAAAGCGAGACCGATATGTAATTTTTAGGTTAGGCCTATGTAGTGATCGTCATTTCGTCATTTTCGGGTACCAATGCTCAAATTTTATGAAAAATGATATATTTTTAACTCAAAATTTTGCATGCTTTTTATTATTGCTTTCTATACTAATTCTATAGAAAATTTTATGTAACACAAAAGTGACTAATGACGATACATTAATAACAATAGGTACATTATTAGTTTAAAAACCCACCTTAAGTTTTTTTTTAAATTTTTAACAAACAATCACCTGATAATCAGTCTACGCCTGTCACGACCAATGCTGTCCTTTTTGACACTTTTATTTAAGCGAAGTCTTTAAAAATTGTTCAGTGTTCATATTTTTGTGTTATCTGTGTCAAATAAATAATTCTTTCTTTCTTTAAATATTACCTAATATAGACAAAAACAAGGGTGTAGGCCCTAAATTATTTTAATTGAACCGATTTTCATACTGTTTTAGAGTTAACTAACTCTGTTAATAACAAGGCGTTTAGTCCTAATAAAACCTGACACTGAACTAAGCTGCTTATTTGGAGTCCACCACCGGTTATATGAAGTCATCGCGACGAAATGACCATCATAACTACGGAGGACCTTCCATAAAACCGAAACATTTTAGCAGCTAAACAGTTTATCATCTATAAAAAGTCCGATATTATGACAATATAAATTCGTTTTCTCTTCCTCCCTTTTCTGTGATGTAACGTAAAAATGTAATGCTCTGCATAATAACGATTCCTTTTTAACGACGGACGAGGTGAAAGCCGAGTGTTATTGGCTGTTAAAGTTCTAAACCTAAAACAAAACAAAAACAAGCGAATACCTGGTAAATTTAATATACAAAAACAACGTGTTTGTGAATACTGTAATCTATGCTAAGCCATTAAGGAAAAAGGCGTATGTTAAGGTTGTGAAGGGAATGTAGATCCAATACGAGGAATAATTTTAGTTATGTGGAACCTAACTAAGAATTATTATTATCTGATAACAAAAACCTGCTGCCGCACTAAAATATACAAAAAAGTTACAAAACGTGGAGGCACAACTTTTCTTAACGCAACCAAAACTTTCGATTATACAACAGTTTCTACACTTTGGAAAAAGCTTTATTAGCTTATTTTGGAAGTTGGGAAAGAATGGATAATTTATTAAGTTGATTATTGGCTAACGAGAAAAAAATACTATTCCGGAACAGGAATTTACCTTTACTATGAAAAAATTTTCAAAATACCATTTAATTTTGGGGTGGTGGGATCTACCTCCTAGTGGTCCACCCTGGGCAACGGCATCTTTGGTTTTCTAACCAATGATAACGGCAAACAGATCTCTCTGCGGTGGTAGGCTTCGTAAGAGGCTGCCTGGATGCTACCACCCTCCTGGCGGAGTCCGGCGCCAAACAGTTTTTCTGTGTTCCGCTGCAGCTGGTGTGTGGGAGAACCAGTGCCTCTGGGTAAGCTCGCTCTATCTTAGGCTTCTTCTTAACCGTATAGTTAAGTATGCAGTCAAGAGCAAGCCCATCATTAATAATGAAAAATAATAATTCAGTTTCTTATAAAAGGGTTTACAACTATCCCTAAAATCAGCTTCGCATATCGCTTAAGGGGTTAACAACCATCCCTTAAATCAGCTCCGCACATCGCTCTAATTTATCAATTACCTAGAAAGTTTGGTCACATAACAAATTGTTGTGATTACTTAATTTGTTTTGATTACACATTTGAAAGTCGTGGACTCTTGTGGTGCCGACACATTAAAAGAAAAGCGATTCGTGAATCACCTCGTACGGGTGTCGTAAGAAGCGTTTCACGGAGTACCTACAGCGAGAATAAAACTGGCATTAGCGTCTTTTTTCTACAATCAACCAAACTGCGATTGCCAAGCGTGGCGATTATTGCCACTCTCCTTTTTGAGAGCCATGTGTACAGCAGTGGACTTATATAAGCTGTGGACAGTAACAATGATGATGCATTTGATAGTCAATTATATTAATTTGCACATAACACAAAATAACATTGAAACTGTAAAATTTTAGTAAAAAAGTGGAAAAAATATTGGTTATGAAGAATTATGGATTGTATGCCTAATGATGTATAGAAAATAAACGATGCTCCCGAAGCCAAAATATCGTACATGAGTAACTTTATTCGTTCTCATTATTGAGGTATCTTAACCGTGGAGAATGATATAAATTACTTACGATGTTTTGCGATCTGGTGGACAACCTTTTCACCGGACAATCGCTACTGTTACTATAATAATCAACTATAATTTTATTGGTCGAAATAATACCCGTCTAATACTCTTTTTGTAAACTTGATAGGCAGAAGCAATTGGTTAGCTCAGATACTCAATGGTGAAATTTTAACCACCTTCCAAATTTTAATATATCAATCCACGAGACAAAAAACAAATGACGTAATTTTTATTCATGTCAATACGTATCTTATTCATTCATTACGAATATTACGATACTATTTATAAGTTTTTGATTTTCTCTTTATACCTTATCAGGCGTAGGACCGTTAAAATTTAAAACTATATTGCGAAAAATATTTTCGGGTGAAAGCATGATTTACATTATTTTACTTCATAAATGGGCTCTAAATACGATATTGAACGCGTATAAAAATTTTGGAAAGTGGTTAAAATTTCATCTTGTATAATAGTACTTAAATCAAACTTCAGAGAGTGGAGAGACAAATTGAGACTTCTTATTAAGACCCACAATCTTGGGTATCTTATAAACAATTTAAAAATGTACTTTATTTACTATATAACACACACCAAATCAATCAATTAAAATCTATTCAGCTGTTTTAAAGAAAAACGTGTTTTATATTTTTCTTCAATACTTTTTTTCAAAAAATCTTTTTGGTAGATATACAAAAAAAAATATGAAAAAAAAATTTTAATTGATAAAACAGTACACTAGCTATTTATATTTATTATAAAACTGTCAATGCTTTTATATCACAAACATAAATTCTATGTTTAGAATTCGTATACATTTATTCCATTACAACAAGCAAAGTTAACAAGCATATTTACTAACCCAACCATAGTATTGATGTTATTATATTTTATCCCCCTTCATGTGCCTAGCACGCATCGAACTTACTGGAATGTTTCTCAGTGTTTAATTTTAGTAATACCTTACCTAGATTCAGTGTTGTAACTAGAAACCACTTTAATGGCAGTTGAATTCTCAACGGTTTGTTATCTGAAACTCGGTTACAAAATTCGAACTCAATAACGTAATACCTGCGATAATTTGAACAGTAAAGGCAGTAACAGCAGCGTTATGCGTTTTTACAGTCGTGGGCAGGGCAGAGTGGAAGGGTGCAAATTGTGAATCAATCACAGTTTGTTTGATCCTATTAAAATACAAATGCGTAGTTCACTGGTACATTACCACTATATTACTTTTCGGTTCTTTGGATTTTTGGTTCTAAGTCTCTGTTATTTACGCTGTTGGTTAATCAGCTCAGTTTTATCAATACATCTGGTTGGTAATATTCCCACCAACTTTCCGTTTGACGCCATCCCAAAATCGAAAAGCTAGATAACTAAAACTGTAAGAAGCGACAACGGGATTTCTGAAGAAGTAGACGGTCAACAGCGTTTTTCTTCCAAAATTAGCAAGACTGCGATCGTCAACGAAAAACTTAGCGATAATGCCAAAATGCTCCTCATACTGAGTCACATGATTCAGTCTGTAATTTACTAAAAGTAAACAGACTGTTGTAGCCATGTGCGTAGTTAAAGATATTTGTCATTTGAGTAAAAACAGGTCAATCAAATATTTAACTGATTGAGCGAAGAACTAAAGTGACGTGTGATATTCGTTATCCCACAGTCGTAACATTACTGCTTCGCTAGCAGACAATTCAGTGTCGCAAACCTATAATATTTTAATGGCTCGCGCTTTACGGCAGACTCTGAATGGAATAACAAGAGGAGATGCTTTTAGATTTTTTTTATTTTACGTACAATTTTTGTGGCGTTGGGTCGTAAAGTTTTATTTATACTGCGGAGAAATTGCCAGTGTTGAATTTGAAATATGTTTGAGTGATATATATTCAATTGTTTTTATTCATATCCAAATTTCGAACAGAGTACCTACACGATTTAAATACAATCTGTTTATATGTATGTCTGGCTAGCTTTTCACCTGCGGCTTTGTTAGCGTGATCTACACGTTACTACTACACATCGCACTGGCGGAAATCTGTGCTTAGCCTATGTAATTTCTCAAGGAGGAATCTATCTTTGAACTAAATTTCATTACAATCACAGTAACAGATAGTTATTATCTCATTAATATTAAAACGTAGACAAAAACAGAATAAGACTAAAATTGAAAATCTAAAACAAAGTAGAAAGTAAGGATAAGACTTCAAAAACGTATAACGGCCATCATATTTTTTACTATTTTTCTGGGAAAAGCCTGTCGTAACATCATCGTACAAATTTATCTATCTATATACTAGCTTATCGCCCGCAGCTCTGCTCGCGTGAATTACACGTTACATCGCGCACGTAATGTGTCTGTATTTGTACCAAAAGTGATGTCCCTTAACAGGCCCAGACCTTGCACAGCATTCTAAAAAATCAAGAAAAAGCTACTGACTTTGGGAAAAATAGCTGTATATAACGTATAATTTAGCGGCTCAAAAATAAATATAACCTAATAAATATCCCTTATAATATATATAATACCGCCCCGTTGGTCTAGTGGTTTAAATACCGGGCCAAGATCTCGGGGTCCCAGGTTCGAATCCCGGGTCGGGCAACAAAAAAGTTTCGAACGTTGCTCGGGTTTGTGATCACCAACCCGCATTTGGCAAGCGTGGTGATTATGCCAGTACACCCATCATTGCTGTGGTAACTTGAATTCAATGATGGAGGCCTTTTCCCTGCAGTGGGATGATTATAGGCTGTTACTTACTTTTTAACTTACTTAAATATCCCTTTCAATGAGGCATAGAAGATAGTGTTTGAAGAAAAAAAAAAGATAAACCATAAACTCTAAATGTCAATGTTTGACATAACCGTTCTTTTCAAGTTTATGCCACTTGTCTAATTCTCACGTGAAAAACTAATATTATACAAGGGGTCATCCATAAATTACGTCACACGATATTTGAGATTTTCAGACCCCCCCTTGTCGAACATTTTTACGAAAATTCCCATACTATTTTGACCAATGTGACAAAAAGTAAGCCCCCCCCCCTCCCCCCTCTTAATGTGTGACGTAATTTGTGAACCGCCCCTAATCGCAAATATATTTCCTTTAGGCATTACATAAGTTAAAACTCTTTCTTTTGTTTGTTGTTATTACAGCAAGCACAAGTAAATATCACTTGTTCGAATTGAGATTAGCGTTTTGAAATTGTCAAAACTGACAGATGTCTTCAAAGTGTCATCTTCCGCCATGATAGTTTTCGTTGTTTAGTATTGCTATTCTAATAAGATTATTTTTGTTTAAGGCATTAAACGAAGCCATTTTAAAGAATTTGGATAATAACAAAGTGTTGTAGGTATTTTGCACTATCTTTTGGCAATGTGTATAGGTTCTGGCCTAGCCTCCATACAATTTGGGACATCTCCTTTCATCAAATTTTAATCAGTTGTTTTAAGCGTATTAAACAGATAGACACAAACAGAAACTTCCGCATTAAAGATATTAGTAAGATTAAAGATAGTAGGGAGACCAGACATGAAAAAATGATGACATGAGACATTAAAAATGAATTATTATCGTCGACAGTTTTTTATATATTTTGTCAGATAATTATATTATTACTAATATCGTTATAGATTTATCGTTATAGATTTATCGTTATTATAAGATATTTGCGGACTTAATCATCCCTTCGTCATTTAATCTCAGTAAAAAGATTCGGTAGTTACAAATTACTGCGTGGAGGTGCGGTTTAGCAACAAATTTGTGCACACCCAACTTTAGAGCCGCTGACAGCCGGGCTTAATATGGTTAGGTTGTTGGAAAAGTGATGGTTGGCCTCGTATGGTTTATTCTGTACATTTCGTGTGATTGAGATAGCAAAGTAATACCGACTTTATATAAAGGAACACCATTCTTCCTCATTCTCTGGGTGTGAAGCGACTAGTAGAGTACTGTCAAAAGATAAGTGGCAATTAAGGAAAAAATATTTTGTTCCTAAATCCTTGCAGGTACTTCGTACTGTGACTGAGCATCGCAACCCAGCGAGGCTATTCTGCTAATATATTTCAGTATCTTCGGCACCTTACCCCAAGGAACATTGTATCGTTTTTTTATTTTAAAATTGTATTATTCTGAAATTGATTTATTTTACAATATCTTTCTTTACCTACTTAATTATATTCGATTTATTATGTGTAATGTTAATATACATATTTTATTAAATTTTTCTCTCTCCAATTCCAATTTAAAGTACTAAAGTTATACTAGAGTGAGTGTCTAAAGCTACATTAGCAGGTTTGGATTTGGATGGGCATGAAAAGAAACACGAGTATTATGGTGAGTGTTGATTTAAGTCAGAAAGGGGCCCTTTAAACCTACACCTGTGTCTCAAGTCCCGGGATCTCCACGGAGTTTCTCTTTCCACCACACGACGGACCCGGCACCCGAACGGTGAATCCATGGAACGTTAAAAAGTTTGGCTCATACAATTTAAAACCATAGTAGACGCGAGTTAAAACCATTTAATAGTGATGTAAAGTTTACCCAATATTCACCTCAGGAAACGTTTCACAGCGATACACCTAAACACATCGAAACGTTGTGTCGCGAGTTTATATAAGTCCAAAGCTGAAGCGATAGTGTACTTTGTGCAAACAGAAAAAGGCGCGAGAGGTGCTAGTGTGCTAACTCTATTTCCTAGCCCATTACTCTATTTCAGCGCGATACAAAGAATGCTCAGGGCGAAAGGAACAATACGGAGGCAGGTGACAGATTGCCTTTGAATGTTGCCGTAATGTTGCGCGACATTTGATATGTGGGACTACACGTAGTAGTTTGCTCCGGTAATTGGATTTTGGGAATGATTTGCTTTATTTGCTGCTGTAACTTTGTCGTTTGCCGTTGTTGGTCGCAAGTTCAACAGACATGACTGCACAGATTATCTTTTTGAAGCCATGGCCATAATTGTATTGTAAGAAAGCAATATGCGTGGGTAAAAATAATTAATGTAGTAATATTTATTTCGTATCCAGAAACTTTTATTTTTTAGTCTGTGCGTTTTGTTTATAATAATATTTAGTTTGATAGCTTTTAGCTGTCAATTTTTATTCAACTTAAAGTTAGTTTTAATGGTTACTCAACGGAATCACCTTTTTCTCATTTGCAATAAGCGAGTTTGTATTCATCAGTGAAATAATTAATTCAGTATTATTCAAGTTCGGATGCAAATGGTTCACAAATTTCCCAATCCAATTTCGAAACTGGCAAATTCACGGCATCCATAAACCAATTTGTAGTAGCTTGTCACATCAATGTATACACATTTTTCCAAATATTCTGAATGTCGACCTAAAAATGGGGAGTAAATATTCATGACGACTCCCAGACGTCTAACTTGAAATGTATTGTGTGTACTAGCGTTATACGTGTAAGCTTTATTTTGCTGCTACGTCACAGCGAACGTGCCGACAATGCCTTATTGTCGAAGGCACGGTCTGGATATACGGGAAGGTCTTTTGTATGTACGCGTTGCGTGCCTTGTTCTTTGGCAAACAGCGAGCAACAAAGTTTGGCGACATAATTAAAAAAGCCACTTTGTGTGATTCGAAAGGTAACTTATTAACAGAAATAAAGGGTATTACCCAATTAATTCATTTTGTTTCGTTAGCCATTAATGAAATAAAGAAATGCCTTAACGAGGATATATTCTTTATTTAACAACTAGCGGACCCAGCGAACTTCGTATAGCCTCAAAATAGTATTTGGTTTTGACGCTTTTAAATGTCATCGTCATCAAACATAGCGTTGGAATAAAAATATAAAAATCGGTCATTTCAATCAGTTATTTGATAGCTTAGCTTAGGAAATATTTCATTGCATATTATATGATCCTTATCTGTCAAAAGATTGGTGACTCGTTGAAAACCCAAGAAAATAAATGGAGTTTAAACTGTCTGGCCATGCTGTTGACCTAACTGTAACGACGCTTGATGTGATTATACAACAAAGGCTTTGTTTGATGTAGACCTTTTACCCTAAGCTTAGTGAGGCTCATTGTATAACGACATAGTAGAAGGCACAGCTCTGCCGGAAATCCCATGAATTCTTTGTAATTTAGTACGAGTATAACATGATACCGATGTCCATAATCACATGGAATTGGAATAATTATATTTTCATGGTACTATAAACAGCTTGAAGAACCAGCGTGTTTGAGCAAATATCAAGCTGTATGTTTCACAGTGATCTTATGTCGCAAGCGATAAAACGGCTACAGTATAGAGCCACGTGTCGCGAGACGAGCGCAACGGATTCCAAGTTCGAAGGGGAATTGATATAGCGCTGTGAAGAGTCGAGTTAGAACGTTATTGTGACCAGAAAAAGAAGGCAAAACAGCGCAAAGACGAATGTGTTGCGCAGAAAGAAGAATTGTTATTGCAGTTCAGCCTTTCACTACTATTGTTAGTTGTGTTTAAAACAAAACTTTTTGATAAAAAAATATTAAAAGGATGAAAGAAATACAAGTCGCTGCACCGTCTTAAGGAATGATACGATTAGCCGTTTCATATTTTAAGTTTTAACAGACGCTTTGTCATAAATGCAGTGTCCCAGATTACTCTTAATCGTTGCAGGTTTTGAGATGCTAAGATATGCTGACATATTTTATAAGGTAATTAACACAAATGACAATATCATCTATGTTATTATACTGTCACACCCAAACAACAATAAAACTTTGGTCTTGAATTTCACAAAATCATCAGCAAATCTGTTAAAAAGAAAGATGCGTCAAATAAAAATTATACCCGTCGAATTGAAAACCTACACCTTTTTCATCGGTTGAAAAACGTGATTAATATCCAAATAGTTCAGTGCAAATATACAAAAATTAGTGAATTTTTCCGTAGTGTTCTGTTCCATTAACATCGGAACGTTCGCGACAACTTTACCCTCCCATTTCTTACGCGATGTCGCATAATTGGTTCGAGAACCCCTTTGGATTGATAGATTGTTTCCCACGAGTTCCTCCGGCGAATTGTTAATTATGCTAATTTCGGCCGGTTTCGATCTGTTTTCGAATTTCAGACAACGCGCCGGGGCGTTTTGCTGAAAGCCAATGATGTGAAGTGATAAAGACAAGGTAGAATTAAGGTTTATTACTAAACTAGCTTTTGCCCGCGGCTTCGCTCGGGTTAAATTCGGGGTAACAATAAAAATAATAATTTAAAGGGTTTGGGACAGATTTCCAAAAAAAAAATATATGCATCATTTTTTACACAAATAGTTTGCATTACCAATTTTTAGCTTTCTTGCTTAAAAATTGCGGAATGCTCCATACAAACTTCCACACCCCATTTTCGAAAAGTGGGAGGTTAGAAAAAGGCAAAAAGTACCTATGTCACACTCTCCATCCATTCAACTATCTCCACTGAAAAAAATACGTCAATTCGTCGCTCCATTTTGCCGTGAAAGACGGACAAACAAACAGACACACACACTTTCCCATTTATAATATTAATATATAATTTAATATGGATGTTTCAACAGTTTTGCTGCTAATAGAAAACCTCCAAAAAGTATAAAGTGAACCACCATTTTTATTTCGGGTCATGATGATTGCTGGTGATTGTTTGGAAATTATTGAGTAATTATTTTTGGTACAACATTTTTTTAAATTTATTACCACTATGTAACTATATGTAACTTAGCATAGCAAAATAACTAAGGTTCGAATAATACTAAATATTTAGTTTTCGTCAGTCAACATATTGAACAAATTTTATTCATAACATAGGTAGGAACTAGGAACTATAGCCAACTAATCGGCTAGCAGGTAGGTACTTAAATTCAAATGTGGACAACTTCACATATATATGTCGCAGGGAAATGAGGATATCAGAGATTTCATGAAATCTCTAGGGATGTGACGAAATCCCTATATCATTGTTTATTACGTTTTTTTACCTCTAACTTTATATTAGTATTTTGTCATATGATTAGATACTTTTAGTAAGAAGACGTATTAAACAAGAATATTCGACATCTTCCGGGATTTCGTCATATCCCTAAGGATTTCATGAAATCCCTGATATCCTCATTTCCCTGCGACATATATATTGTTCTGATCCTAAAAAGAGTAACTATTTAAAGTACTCGTATTGTAGAAATCAAAAACAACGAAGGCACCACTAAACAGTAGGAAAACTCTCTTTTTCCACATTAATCTGGAATCGAACCCGGGAGCAAGCAACACCTCGAATACCGGTGCGTACGCCACTCCGCCAAGGAGGTCACCAGACAAGTTATATTTTTATCTTTTTGTAGCCGAACCAACATTATTTTTTAACCTTTAAGACATATTACATATTAACATAATACTATAACCTTTAAAGCAAAATATTATCAAACGAAATGGTCCTAGAGTCATTGATTTAGTAATAATTTTTGCAATACTTATATAAAATTGTCGCCGTAAGTAGTCTTTATGTGGATTTAGTTATTTATGCTGGTTTTGGCTTTACGACTTCTATTACCATTTACCTAAACCCTTTGCAAAGAATCAGTTAATGTAATATAATTTTAAACATACTAACCTGCATCAAATCAAAAATAAGCCCATACAAAAATGTTACACGAAAGAGTCGTTTTAACATAGATATCCCGATGAAAACGGTAAAACGCTGTTTGTTTTCAACATAAAATGCTTATTTATTTATCTATTTAGGTATTTGGATAAATCGTATGCGGACTCCGATTTACATTATAAATAAAATCGCCAAAACAGCAAATGCAAAGATTCAGAAAATACTGGCTCTGGAAATGGCATTTTAAATTCTTAACCCTTTCTACTAAACATACAATTACTGAATTAATATTAAGTAAACAATAGTCAAACACACAGAACAGAGAAAATCTGTTCTGTGGTCAAACAGAATTATTAAAAGTTCAAACTCAACAACTCTAATCTGAATAAATTGATATCAGACTACTTAAACATTTGCAAAATTATGGAACCCAAATCTTTTTGCAGTCAGCAAATAAGATTTTTCAGACTGATAAAGTTTATTTTCCCTACAAATTATTTAAAGAGCCTAGTTTTTTTTTAAAAAGACTAGCTGTTGATCAGAACTTCATATGCATAGACTTTTATATTATCATACAGAAAATATACTTCGATCCGTCAATAGTTATGTGTTATACAAGAGTGCAAAGTTCCTTTTTAACCGCGTGCTCAACTTGATGACCAAGCAAGCAAAAGATTCTAAAAATGGAATCACGAGCGCAGCGAGTGATTCAAAAATTAGAATCCTGAGCGTTAGCTAGGGAATTAAAAGAGCACAAGGTGAAAAATCTTTGCACTCGAGTGCAACACGTAACTTTTCATCCCCCCTTAGCGAGGAAATGACTAATGCAAAATAAAACATTTACAATCACAAGAAACTTTTATTTCAGTTTAGGTATATATTTACTACAACAATATTATATGCAAGTATTACAGAAATAAACTTCTTCGTCGCTGGAATCACTCATTTTCGTTTTTTTTTTACTTGTTTTCAAGTTTCGTATTTATAACAATACGAATTCAAAACAAAATGGCGAGCGCAAAGCAAATTGAAAACAAAAGTACACCAAGGAGGTTTAGAGTCTGAGTTTATAACAAATTAAAAAAAAGTTGTATGATAAATACGGCACCATGGAGATGAGAGTAAATAGGTTTAATGATGTTTTGAAATTACATACCTAGTCCACGCGATGTTCTAAATTCAAATTTACTTTATCCTCTAGCGAATAAAAACCTCTTTTGCACTCGGATATCGAAGAGCAAAAATACACTTTCCGAGATGGTGGGATGAAAAAAATATTGCCTATACCTACTATGTATTTGTGTCAAGCCGCTTCAAAGGAGTTTGACAGCAAACACTGTGACTCATATTAAATTATTGGTGTAAGCAACAAATGAATATGATTATGTGTATATATCATAATTTATATCAAAAATATAATTAAGAAAACTGTGCCTTTATAGCATCGATGGCTTTACCATTAAAAACAGAAATAAAGCAGAAAAGGCTCAAACACTAATAAGCTTAAAAAATATACTACATAACTAGATTCTGGTTACAATAAAGACACTCCAGCAGATTTTTCTCATCTTGTTTTGTATTTTTCCTTCCAGCGCCCTATATCATCAGCTGCAGTAAATTACGGGTTCTCCACTCCGCCCCCAAGTCTCCTGATAAGAACGTTCGGGAGTCTCTTCCAGATATTAATCATCCATGCTGGATTTATTATTTTTTTCCTTCGCCTCTGAAGTATCATTGAATTTAATGGTATCTGTTTTATCTTTGCCTTTCGCTTTATTAAGTTTTATTGGATTTAACTAATAATAAGTCTGCAGTTTGTTCGGATCATTTAACTTTGGAAGGCTTCATAATGTGATTATTTGATTCGGTTGGTTAGATTTCATTGTGAGTTTATGAAAATTTCAAATTAACCTTAGCGAGTATATATTTTAATGTTTTAAACTATTTCTCCAGACATATCTTTGATTTAAAATTTGTGTGGTATTACATTTTGAAGACTTTCAAAATAGAATGTGTCTTATGATAATAATAACAATTTAGTCCCTAGCTGTTTGCAAATCAGTAAAATCCATGTTATGAATTTAAAACCCCATCATTATCTCGCATTAGTAAAATTACATAAGTATTAAATATCATAGTATATTAGATGTCGTTTTGTTATACTCTAAATACTTTTCGTATATAATATTATGCTCTAGTCTGACTTCTACATGAAATGAATCCATAAAATTTCTTATGTTTTTACTATAGCAATTCCTATGTTTGGTGCCAGAAAATTGGAAATAACGTTCGATACTCATATATAAATAAATACAAATTACGATAATCGTTAAAAGAATTAACGATTATTTCCATGGTTAAAACTAGGAAGCAATTCTGACACGGTTTATTTATAGTATGGGGTGAATGTGTTTTTTTAAAATTGTATTCAAACAAATTAAGGCAAAAAAGGGTAAAATCAAAGGTTCACAC
Source organism: Anania crocealis (assembly GCA_949315895.1). Taxonomy (NCBI): domain Eukaryota; kingdom Metazoa; phylum Arthropoda; class Insecta; order Lepidoptera; family Crambidae; genus Anania; species Anania crocealis. The sequence goes on from OX438870.1 coordinate 8,273,592, forward strand.
ACATTTTAAGTTTGGTTATGTCTCGTTTGTGGTTTGGCACAGACTTAGTTATTTTTGTCACTTTCTGGGTGAATTTACATTATACAGAAAGCTAATAGTTTGGAATTATAACGCAATGTCAAATTAACTCATGGCAGGCCAGTCCAAAGTTTCCAGACAGTTTACTAAAGATAATGTTTTTTAGTGAGGTACAGATACTGTTAGTTAGTTTTTATTTTCAGTCTTAAAATTTGCAGCAAGATGTGAATCAGGTGTGCCATTTACTATCAATTATAATACGAGTATGTAAGTCATATTTAGACTTCAGTTTTCAGAAAAAACATTTTACTTATCCTGTTCTGATAGGCTTTTGTAAATATAAAAATATTATTCAATAAATTAAGTGTAGCAGCTGCAATGGCCATCGTTTCAACAAATTGTTAACTTCTTCTATTTTATTATTATTTTCATAAAAATGTTACAAACACTCATAGGAAAAAAATAGAATATAAAACTTTAAAAAAGAAAACAAATACATAAACAGAAACATGTCAAAAATCGAGTTAAATGTTTTTTCGGTAATCATTTGTTTTCAAAACATTCATTTGTTTTTTACTATGTTTCTTTCGACGTCCATTTTTTCTTATTTATTTGTTTTTTGGAAGTAGCAAATCAGAAATAATCTGAATAAGTCTATAATTATGTTCAGTGTTTTACCTACAATTAATTTGCCATAGTAGCAGATATATCCTTAAACAGCTAAAAAGCTTTTTTTTTAAAAAGACCCTAACTGTAATAACAGAGAATTAAATCAGTTTATCAGATCGTACTGATAACTATGAATACATGAATGATTTAATTTTCATAACAAAAATAAAGCTATTTGAAGTCCTTCTTTTCATTAAAAAAAAATGTTCAGCACCTTATATACAAGTATAAGTATTACTTAGGAAACATGTACAAAAAAGAGCACTCAATATCAAGATAAAAACATATCTATTACAAAAGAATCGGCCCCAGACGGCTCACTACCAGTTCAAAGTACAACTTATTACTGGATAGAGTTTGTTATTTTTCCCAAGGAGAAATCGCTGTTTCCTCGCGATAGTAAATTATAGCTTGCTCCGGCAAGTTGCTATTTTTATTTTGTTCAAAGGTATACCTGTTTTATTTCAGTGTAAAAGTTTGTTCGGAAGATACTATCGAGATCTGTGTTCAGTATTGATATTGGTTTAAGATAGTGTTTCACTTACTTTTTGGATATATCCCTTTATAACAAATAATAAATCTTTTGTGACGGATAAATTGGTACAACCTACTAGCAGGGAAGGTATCCTATGTACAAAAAAACGACAAACTGTCTCAATAGACAGATATTTTTATATTGTTAGATTTTAGGTTGAAATTCGATTGGTAAATTTCGACTGTACGGTTAGATTGCCGTTAGAAATTATATTTTAAACATTTTTGCTCTGTTCTCTGCTCATTAGAAGCCTCTCATAGATATTTTTCACTACTTCCATTGCGACAGAAGACACAACCAACAACTTAATAGTTAGCACAAAAAGTTTCTGAAAATTTCAAAGAAAGAGTTTGTTTACTTGAAATAATTTTCTAGAAGAGACGATTTTGTTACTTTGACATAGTTATAAAGTTTTTAGGGACCTTAGATACTGACCGCATCTATGAAGATACTAGGTTTTAGTGCTCGCTGATATTTGTTCGGTTACTTATGTTGGTCTTTAGAAAGAGTCCCAATGATAAATCTGTACGAAAAATAAACCATAATGGCAATCAAACCCATGAATAAAATGTTTTACACTGGCCTGCTCACCATAGAAAAGGTCCTGGGTGTTATTGTCATCAAGGTTTTTTTCGTTACATTTTCCATCTAAATCATCATCAGCCGAAATCAGTCCACAACTGTAGAAAAGACGATCCAAAAGGACGATTTGTGTTTGCAGCTTGCAATAGTGGAGAAGAAAACAGGTTTCTCTCCATATTCTGACAGTGTACCTTTACCCGCTTCTTACGACAGCTATTGGACAAAAAGGAGTGGTGCTATACTATTTCAGTCACCTCCAGATCGTGCATCACCTTACTTATTACAACAACAGTATCGTAGACGTTGATAAAAATCATTATTAGTTTATTTTAAACCAATATTTATTATTTCTCAACTAACCTTATAAATGTTATTATTACATGACCCAGAATCTTCATCATTCATTTCAGGAATGTAATTATTGATTTCAAAAGCAACTTTTAATTAGCTTCTTTATTACTTTTTAATATCTTGTTGTTTACCTTTGTTTATTTTCCTCCTATAACAAGGACATTAATAGGAATGAAAAATATTTCAACGAATAAATACAAACATTTGATTACGTTTTAACTGCTGTATTTAAAAAATATTATTATATTACTTGATTACTCCTTACGATCATAAACGCTCTTTAGTTTGCTAATGCTACTTATACTCCTACAGGATCATAAGACCGCCGGCGGTCGCGATAACAATTAATTTTAATTGTGTCTGGAATAACCGACAATCGAGAGGTTGATGAATTCCAAAGCTTGGTTGACTGTTTGTTACTAATTCAAGCCGGAACGGCTGAGATAATCTGAATAAAATAAGGCAAGGTGATAGGTAACGAGCTGTAAATGCTATAATAGCACACAAGCTACTTTATAACCCGAAAAACATTACAGATGCCGCAAAATAGATGTGAACTTTTGATCGTAGGCGTACGCAGTCACGGGCTAACTATTTACATAATAAAGGAACAGGAAAATTTACTCGTATTAACATGTACCTATTTTTTAAACCGACACAATAAAATATTTGGTGTTGTTTTATATAAGAAATTAAAAACAACCAAGGTACTACAAATCCTTAGACAACTCGATACAATAAAAACAATGTGTTTTACTGCTTTGACCCTACTAGGGATTGCACCAGGGACCTTAGAGCTGGTGTTACATTGAAAAACGTTTTGAACTTCAATCGATCACAAACGTCTGCAGTAAATAGCTGCTGACGGAAACATGAAAGCCCAAAAGGGAAAACATAATATCAACAAAATACATATTATTATGATCATATATCCCAAACTTTGAGATAATTTGGGCAATTCATAATACGAGAAAAAGTATTCAGTTACGGCTAATAGAACTAAAAAAATAGACTCACTATAACACCTAAGTATACCTGCAAAGACTTAATTCCTTTCAGCTATTTCATCCTAAGCTATTTCTCTTACACTTCGGCGATCACTTTCCTAAACGCCAACGATTTGTCATCCGTCAGCACTCGCGTCCATCATACTGTGACAGGGTGAGAAAACTGAAATATCGCGTGACACAAATCTGTGGCACCACACTAAAATCTGGATTCGGGTCAGGAATGGTTCGGATCTTTGGTTATGCAGGAAGATTTATAGATGTATTTTATTTATTAGGACAGGCAAACTAGATAAATACTAATTCTTTAATTGGTTTTAGTACCTAATTGGTTTGAAAAAATTTAAATTATGAATGCCCTGTTTGGTGTAGTGGTTTGAATACTGGGCCAAGATCTCGAGATCGTGGGTTTGATTGAACTCCGAATCGGCCATTAACAGTTACAAATTTTCAAACATTTCTCGGATTTTTGATCACCAACCTGCATTTAACAAGCGTGGTAATTATGCCTGTACCCATCACTGCTGCGGTAACTTGATTTCAATGATGGAGGCCTTTGCCCTGCAGTGGGATGATTATTACCACTCTATCAATGAGACGTTATAGACTGAATAATTTATATATTATTATAAATGTTAGCAGCACTGCTTGCAGGACGGTTTCCATACTGAATCCTTAAAGAAATTCAGATATCAGAATATTTTTAGACACAATCCGTCTCCCTTATCATCGCAAAGTGAGTGATGGAAACAAACCGAGTCATATAATATCGAAATTGTGTTAGAGAATAGACTTTCTGATTAAGCGACATTTAGTCTTATCATAAATTACCAAGCTTGAAATCATTAATAAGTATGTTTTACAACAGGCAATGTATGATTATCAAAGGACTTATATGAAATGCATGCTATTGTCTAAATGTCTTGAATTAGAACGTTGAGTAATGTAAGTAAGCTTACTAACAGAATTCAAGGGAAAAAGGGTTAGTACCTGTGTTAGGCATAAACAGATGTAGTGAATCCCTGACGGATGAAGGCTAGACAGAAAAGGATCTGTTTTAGAATAATATACCTGAAAAGGGTAACAGTGCGTAAAGCTTTGGTCCCAGAAATGGAGACATAAATAATCTATTATCCATGAAACACACCATATTATTCCTGTTACAATTACTAATTTAGTTTATGAAAATCTATAAAAAGGTTAGCAACAACCTCGAAAGTCATGGTTAAAAAACAATTAACCCTTTTACAGGATTTAGAAATATAAACTTGAAAAGCTACTGAACTCACAGGCACAACATAAGGTGTACAATGTGTTTTCCTTTTCTTTCCGTCTTAAATGAAATGGGTACGTTAAAAAAGTTAAAAAAGGATAAGGGTTCAAAAAATCTAAATTCTAGTCGCAAACGCTACTAGAATATGTAGGAATTCTGTTAGCAAGATTGTGAACACAATTGACAAAAACGAATAGCCTGCATTTCCTACATCAAAACAGGGAAGATACAAACAAACTTTATTTTGAACCTGGATGATTAAATAACTCTATCACCGAGGTATTTGACCTTCATAGTACCTTCACCTTAAATAGCTTTGTGACATTATGTCAAAATGGTTAAGATGGCAGGAAAGGTTCTTTGATCATGACAATCTAGAAAGGTTTATTAATTAATAAGGTTCAATAAGCATCTGTTTGATCTATCTTTATAGGAAAGGTCCTTTATAAGTCGTGCATATAATATTATATATTTATGTAATTGGACCCCACAATTTTTTTAAACAAAGGCAAAATAAGGAAACTTGTTGGTGTGTCAAGTAATCTAACTGTATAGAAAATTGTCTGTTGGATGACTGATGACATATTTTATTTTAACTGAAATTTAAGCATGGCATTAATTTAATTTCTTTTAAACCAACCTTTTGGTAAATTCTAATAAAAATAATTACATGCAATAATATTGTGTCAGTCACGAATAAATTAACTTTTAATAAAGTGATTGGTCATTTGTGATAGATACGATATAATATAGTGCCGTTTTATGTTGGCTTAAAATAGACTAGCTCCACTTCTCGTCCTATGGGTGTCGTAAGAAGTGAAAAAAATGCTACCAGCAAAGAAAACGGATAGACCCTCTTTTCTCTACCGTCGGCTAAACGGCGATCGTGAAACGTGGATATTATGAGAAAATAATCTTTTTAGAGAAGCCCATGTCTATCAGGGAACTGATGAAGACTGAGGAATATAATAATATATATTATGATGATAGCACCTTGTTTATATAAGACGAAAGTATCTTTGTTTTTCAAAAACCTGAAAACAGTAAACAAAACATGTAAAGCGAAACAATATTGTTTGTAACAAGGTACCGACTGGGTTCGGAGAATATGTTTTGCACAAATATATGTCTTTGAAAATCACATGGCAAGAGATATTGTATAGCAATATAGGTATCTTTGTTATCCTCCGATCTATATTTATCAAGAGTTTTTCTTATACAAAGTTCAAACATGGTATTTCTTGCGATGTTCCCTTTCAGAAAAAAATGGGTGAAAGATGTTTTACCTACGTGTATATAAAAAACCCAATCTGAATTTGCTTTCATGTAATAAAAAGGACTTAATATTTTTGTAGCAAAATTATTTTCCGAGTCGGATATAAAGGGTTGTTCAGATTATTTTTATATTGAAAATCGACAATAAATTATAAGTACCAATTTTATACCCTCATATTTACTTACTTTCATCCTATGAGTGTGAAAGGAGTAGATGATTCAGTGATGAGTGATAGAATAGTGAAGAAGAGAAAAACATACTGCACCGACCGCAGATAAACTGGAAAATGGGGAAAAAATGAATTTATTAACTACCATCAGTCCACTGCTAGATACAGGTCTCACAAAAAAAGTTTTATCTATACAGTATGAAATTTTAATCGCCATCCAAATTTTAATAAAACAATCTACGAAACAATAAATTTGTTTATTGTTTTGTTGTTAATAAAATGTCCAGTACAAAAATTTAAAAAAATTTAAAGATAAAGCACCCAGAAAATGTCCACCAAAAATCTAAAGTTTTTGATACGGCCTCCTCGCAACACTTTTTTACGCGATGCGCATCTCATTCATTTATTACGATACCATTCATAAGTTGATGATTTTCCCTTCATACCTTCACAGGCTTAGGACCGTGAAAATTGAATACTATGTTGCGAAAAATATTTTCGGGTGAAAACTTGACCTAAATTTTTTACTTCATAAATACGATATTTAACGCCTATAAAAAATTTGACGGTGATGGAAAAGTCATTCCGTATAGGCCACCCTTAAAAATTAAATGTCGGTTGCGATCACAATTTCACCAATGGTGTAACGAAGATGCTTCTTCTTGCGGCAGCACGCCTTTAGTAACCTCTCACGAAGCCCAGACGATAAATAGGAGTACTTATCGAGTAATTATTTGATACGTCACTGTGGAATTTTAGGGTTCCTATATTTGAAAGTGGAACTAGTAATTTCTCTATAATTATAATATAATATTAAAACTGGCTAATTTATATCAGCTCTTAAGATTTTGTGATATTTGATTTATCTTTCAATTAGCAATGTTTGGTATTTTTCTGCGTGATAGAATCAGAAAAAAGGAAACCCGTAGGAAAATTAAGATAATCGACATCGTTCGAAGAATTGCGAGTGGCAGTACGCGGGACACATAGTAAAAGAAGCCAATGGCCGTTAAGGCTGAAAGAGTCTGGATTGGCGACCGTGACGACAACCTGTGGGTAGGCCGACGATCTGACAAAGTCGTGGAAAGCCGTTGGACACGGCACGGAAGTCATTCCTGTGAAGATTCTTTAGACATGTCTTTGATGAGACAATGATGATGATAAACCTATCTAGCTGCCAACATTTTTTAATAGGCGTCTTAAGCTTAAAGGTTTATTGTCGGAATCTAAAGTTATTCATATTAATTTTATATATTTAAAAAAGACTACTAAAAATCAAGCTTGGATGGTAAAAGGAATCTCAATGTTTAAGTTGGTATTCGTTTTATTTCTAAAAGTAAAAAGCATTTTCCAAAGTATTGCAATGCAATAACATTCCAACAAACAGCAATCTGGTAGCAAAGTGACAGGACGGTTAGTTAATTAAACTAATCGTATCTACCTTTGTTAACTGTTAAGGTGCCGAGATTAAAGTAAAAGATTGTTAAATGTTTTTTTATTTTGATATAGAATGTAACTACAACAAATTTTATGTTGGATAAGTGAAATTTATAATATGTCATATCTCCCACTGTATATTATTTTTCTTTTACGTATTTAAGAAAAATAAAATCTTTTTCATCAAAACCAAGAAACATTTACCTGACATTTGTCTAACAAATAAAATCTTAGCTTTTTTTGCGACAAATACCAAAACCAACAAATATTCATCTGACATTGTCTAACGAATACAATTTTAGTCATTCATTCATTCATAGTTTTTAAAATTTTACCCGTCCAGCACCCTGGTTGGGACCCCATTTTATACACACTTCCAATAATTATTTTGGTTTTCAATTTTACATTTTTTGTAATGTTTACATTTGAAACTTTTCACTACCTTCAGTCTCAATATTGTTTTGGAAGAGACCGCATTTAGCAATAAAAATGTGTAAATGGAAAATGTTATTGATATTTAAATTTGTTATCTTCTTTTCAACAATAAATTTTGTTTTGCTCCGTTTTCCGAAGGTTGGAACTTTTTTATTCAAATTTCTTTTTAATTATCACCAGCAATTTATTCTCTTAAAAACAGTTTCAAGACATCACTAGTAGAATAACTCATTTTAATATCTTTTTCTTTCTATTTATGAAGAAACAAAATAAGAATATTTAGACTATAAAATATTGTATCTTAAAAGATGGTGTTAAACTTCGTCCATTTTGGTCGTATCATAAACATGATTACAAATTTCGTAAAGTAAGTACATATTATTAAGAACATTATGCTTATCTACATATCCGAAATTGGCAACATTCATCCTTATTGTATTTCTTGTGCTACATTTAATTTGTATGGTGTGAAATTAAGATTGTCTATCTTCCCTTAGTTCTTAATGTGCTTTGCAATATTAAACCTTATTATCTTATACCCATAGATTTAATATACTTATTAAATCTATGCTTACACCATACTTAAACAAGTCTGGATGTACTACAAACCATATTTCTTTACATTTTCGTGAGCCTTAATATCACGTATTAACCAATTAAAACTGTTACAAAAAGCACCCAGCAACCGAGGCCGCGTAAATCAACCCAATGAATTCATTCGCTGGCCAGCACTGGAATTTATTTGAACTGCTAACAAGCTCTCAGGGGAATCATATTCGATGAATGCTATTTTAGAGTTGCGTTCGGACAAAGTTATAATTTTAGAACCGTACGAAAAAATAATGTCTGTCAAGGAATAAGTTTAGTACAATACATATTGATAGTCTTAGAACCATCTAAATTATTTTATTGAATACTAAGTATTTGGCAAACAATTTTTGATGGAGGTCTAGAATGTTGGAAGGTATGGATTCTAATATTCGAGAGAAATATTTTAACAAATATTTTACAATATTTAAGACAAAACAGCTAAACAGAAGATTGAAACAGATTTTCAGCAATTGTATTTTCAATTTACACCAACAGTTTAATTGCTTAAAAGACAGTTTCAGAAGCCTTTGAAGGTATCTTCATTATTTTTTTCTTAAGCCATATATTTTTGAGTTAAAAGTTCAACTCTAACATCCTTGACATTATCATCGAATTTAATTATATCCAGGTCTCTCTTGAAATCGAGTAAGCGTATCGCCATCCATTATGCCCGATCGACGCCATCGCTCCTAGTAATGATCCATTCGGAATCTCTGCATCAATCTTATCGATATTCACTTCACTGGTCACAATTCACAAACAAATTTAAACCTTAACCCGACCTAATAAAGTAAAAAGTCTTTACAGTCTGACTCCGGAAGATACCAAATCCAGAAATCTATGTGGAATTTCTGGAATTGAAAATTTAGATAGATGCCCTGAATTATCTAGTTCAAACTTTTGCCCAATACCCATTGATATTTTTGATAGAATTTAAGGAAAATATTTTTGAGTTATTTTAAGTAAACAGACGCAAAATGATATGATCAGTGATTTTACATAAGATGCAATATAATCTGAATTGCATCCAATTTAAAGATATACATCTTCGGATTTTTTGGAATTCTAAGCTAGCCACGATATCTAATAAGTAGTCTTATTTTGATCAATTTGGTTTAAATTATACCGTATCTTACTGTAGTAGGTACGTCTGCGCTAATTTTTTTTTGTTTTTTAATAATATCATTCTGATTCTATATTAATTTTCTTTTCAGAGTTACTCAAATCGCTCTTAGACAAAAACATCTGTATATGATCCTGTATCGTGTAAATTTATTTGAAATGAAACACAACTTTTTATTAGTGGTTGAAAACTGAACTCATGTTATAATAGATTTTTACAATTATGTTTTAATAATAATGACGACTCTTTAAATACTCTGGTGAGTTTAATCACACTTAGATTAACTAGTTCGGAAAACGAAATTATTTGAATTTTCTTGAATTAGCTTGGGCTAAAACAATAAAAAACGCTGGTCTTAGTATTGCAGTAGATAATCAATACAAGCCGAAGGCTTAATTCATCTCAAACAGTCCTTCAAACTTCAATAATACGAAATAAATTGCCAGCCATCACTAGACTACACAATTCTACTTAAACTTTCGTCGTCATATTTCAAATATAGTATTTTGTTTATTGGACTTGTCCAAGTTTCGGAGAAAAAACTATTGAACAGTGGTGAAGAAATCACGAAGTTCCGACTTCGGCGATGAGTTGAAAAATAAAATTATGCGCAAACTTTGTCCTCCAAGTGGACGGTAGGTGTGTCTGCAATATCCGTTTTGATGTGCAAAATTATCCGTATCTAAAAAAATTTATAATATTTATGCGTGTTAAGCTTATATAGTGTATAGCATTCACTTTTAGCGCTAAAGTATCAATTTGCCTAAAATAAGTTAATCCGACTTCTAAAATAAAAAACTGTGCTAAATGTGCCACATTAGGACTTTTTTATTCAACGTTTGATCTTAAACGTTTATAAAATTAAATATAAGAAAATCATTCAAATAAGTTTTTGTAAGTATATAAGAATTTAAAAAAAAACTGAAGTCCGGGGGAAATACAAAAAAATATCTAATTTAAATGCAATTTGCATGTTGATTTGCTTTGAGATTAAAAAGTACGCCACGTTTGATTCTGAATGAGTAGAGCAGATAGTATTTTCTCTCTTACACCTGGGAAGCAGTTACAATAAGCTTTTAATTTCTCATTAAATTGATACTACACAATATTTATTTAATGCAACATTAATGTTTAGGTGGGTTCAAACACTTGATTCTTTGTCCATTTGTATTCAATATCCGAAATCTCACTTCAACAACACTAGCAGCGAAAATTTCTTAAGATCTTTGAAATCGAAAATAAAATGTCTCTTTTGCTGCCATTTCATAATCAGTGGCCGTGAAATATTGGGCTATTAGCCTATTTTCATTGGAATCTCCCCAATTACATAGGGGCGGGTCGTTAGCCTCACATTGGTTAAGATTTATTAAGTTGATCTCATTTAAGACTATCTGAGCTACAAGGTTTTTCCTAGCACATTGTTTTCTCCTTAGTTGTAGTACGTCTTAGTTGTGTTTTTGGGGTGGTGAGATCTACCTCCTAGTGGTCCACCCTGGGTCGTTGCCCAGGGTGGACCACTAGGAGGTATCTTTGGTTTTTTTAACCAATGATGACGGCTAACAGATCCCTCTGCGGTGGTAGGTTTCGTAAGAGGCCGCCTGGATGCTACCATCCTGCCGGAGTCCAGCGCCAAACAGTTTTTCTGTGTTCCGCTGGTGTGTGGGAGAACCAGTGCCACTTTCTGGATAAGCTCGCTCCATTTTAGGCTTCTGCTTAACCATAGAGTTAAGTATGTAGTCAAGAGCAAGCCCATTGATTATAAAAACGTATAATTGGGGTAAAGCCACATTAAGGATATTATTTGATTTGACACTATTAGTATAGAGTTCAGACAGATTTGAAGATTATTTTTCATCTTTGATATGAGTCATAGGTGTCTGTGTTTAATATTTTTGACAGAAAAATCTATTTTAGTAGACTTTTAATAGTGACTCTCTACCGAGTCTCGTAAACTCAAGTCTGTCGCTGTCGATATCTTTAGTCGCCAGTTTCACTTGCAATATGCGATAAAAGCTGTAACATCGTATAGCACCGATTATGCATCTCTTCTGTGAAAATAAGGGATGAAAGAGTGAAGGGGTATTGAACCACGTCTGTATCGTATAAAATAAGTTCATTCAAACTACCCGGGTGCGTCTCATGTGATATACAATAATTTGATATAATCAAACTTCAATGAAGATCACTTTACATAATAACTATTTGTAACAACAAAACTTGATTTAATTTTGTTTGACATAACGATTACTTTACATAACATACAGTTTATCAAATACTATTTAGTATAACATTCATAATAAATAAAACATTTTGAAATAAAACTCATTTTATACATCATTCATTTGATAGAAATTTGTTTGTTGTACGCATCATTTCATATATCTGTAATTTGAGATAAAAACGTTTTAAATATTGATTAAAAGAAATAACCGTACTGACATACATTGGCAAAATTAAGAATTTGGTTGAATCCAGACTCGCCGTGGTCTTTCTGCCGTGGTACTTGTCTGCCCTACACTAGAGTAAAATTTAAAAGCTGGAGGCGCGGAGGGAGGGCTGTCCTCGCTTGCAGTAACGAAACTCGGGCGCCCGGGCGAGCTGTAGCGACTGAGGCTGGTCGCCATTGTATCTTTGTTAGCCTGCATGCATGCATATTTGCCTGCACACGGGCATGCATACCACCTTGCCTGCGTATTTATGTCATTTCGTCCTATGAAAGATTCGGAATTTACACTATTTGGTATCTTTTAATTCTACATTCTGACGATTTTGTATCAAGTAATCATTATCTGTTTTAAATATTACATAAAAGGAGTGTTATGGCAAATGAACGTTATAGTAAATGTTATTATACCAAATAAAATGTATTTGTTTTTAGCATTATGTCATGTGAATGTTGTAACGGTTGTTATAACAAATGATTTTATCACAATTTTTACTTATACGTTTTAAAATTATGTAATTTAAAACTATATCTTTTCATCATTATATTAAAAAAGTGTTATATTAATCAAAATTATATCATTTGATTGTTTAAATTTTGATTTTTATACGATATGTTGTTATGCTATTTATTACTCACCCAAACTAACCTTATTAGATTTTCTAAATTTCTATGAATCCTCAGACTAAACTAAATTAACGGTCTATAATCATTTCACTGCAGGGCAAAGGTCTCCATCATTGAATTCAAGTTACCATGGCATGATTATGCCATGGTTACAAGCATATTCACCACGCTTGAAACTAAATTAGCTTTATTTAAAGTCAGGTTGACGAATATTTTTAACGTAAAGCACTCTTAGGTGTTTTTAAGTTACAGCCACATTCAAGTACATATTTTTCATGCTGCTCTTAACTTTACGAGATTGTGACAAAATTAGATTTTTACAGGCTCCGACAAATTTACTTTTTATGCAAATGCTTTGACATAGTAAAATATTTATAACTGGGTCAGTAAGTAACTACTTTATGATATATAATTTATTATTATCTTCCCTCATTACCTGAGTTAATAGTGTTACAAACGTTATAATCAATGAAATTGCTTTTATAAGTTTTATTTCTCAAAATACCGCCGAAGCAGGTCTATCAATATCAGAATAAAATATTGGATAGTTTGTAAAACAGAAAGCTATCTTGTTATTATTAATTCATAATTTTAAGCGAAACTGGCATTAAATACATACCTATTACATTTTATTTTCCACTGCATCTATTCAATATTTAGTTCAAGTAACTGCAGGCTTTAAGGACAACACTACTGTCTTGTACTAAAGAGATGATTTCAGGCCTACCACTTTACATTACGCATAAGCAGTGACACTGAAAGACTGGATACCAGGAATGCTGATATCCAAAAACCTGATAGAGACCATTTTAACATTATGAGGTTTGCCTGAGAAAATATCATTATATAAACAGGATGACTATTCCATCAGCAATAATATTTTTTAATAGGCGTTCAGTATCGTATTTAGAGCCCATTTATGAAGTAAAACATATAAATCAAGTTTTTACCCGAAATATTTTTCGCAACATGGTTTTCAATTTTTACGGTCCTAAGCCTGTTAAGGTATGAAGGGAAAATCAAAAAACTTATGAATAGTATCGTAATGAATGAATGAAATGCGCAACGCGTAAAAAAAGTGTTGCTAGGCGGACGTATCAAAAATTTTAGATTTTAGGCGGACATTTTCGAAGTGCTTTATCTTGACATTTTTGTACTGGGCTATACCAAAAGAAAAAATACGTCATTTGCTTTTTGTCTCGTAGATTGCTATATAAAAATTTGGAAGGTGGTTAAATTTTCATCCTATATATTGAAAGGAAAACAAGCAATGTTTTGGTCAGTATTTTGTTTGAAGTGGCATTGACGATCAATAATCGAATGAAATTTGGCAGTAAACTAGAATCAATATTATTAAAAGGTAATAATGTTGTAATAGTACCTATAATTTGCAATATACCTATAAGTAAGCATATGTTATCGATAAAACAAATAGAGTGGCTACTCTTTGTTTTTATCGAAAAAAAAATTTACCCGTTTAGTTAACTCACTAACAATACTGGAAGACATGGACTTTAGTTTAGAAGGAAATGTTCGGTTATACTAGTCTAGCTTCACATAACCTTGCAGTGGCCCTGCCTGTCATATAGTAAAAAATCATTACCCTGCCTCAAAAAAGTCTTGCTGCACTTGTTAATTATAGTGTTGTTCACTTGATTTAAAATCCACATAGGTTTATGAAAAAAATACTAGTATAACTTCGTCATAGCCACGATCTATAGCTTCTACCCTAATAAATCATACACGGTGCATTGTCAACAACCTGTAAAACGAAACCATCCTTATGTAACCATATTGCATCTTGGCAGTGTCATTTTCATGTTTTATATATATATATATTTTTATAAAAATATTTAATATTGTTTCAGCTATTCATTTTGAAACACGCTGTGACACGCACAGATGTAGCTATGTAAGTTAATTCAGCCGAGACCCCGCTGCAGTAAAATAATACGTCTGTGCGCGTCACAGCGTGTTACAAAATTAAAAGTCTGAATCAAAATTTAATATTTTTCAAACTTTATTTTTAATTTAAAAATAAATAGCACTGCCATGATGTTATATATAATGTTCCAATAACGTGGGCTTTGTTTTCCAGGTGGTTCAAAAAGCACGGTGTATAGTACCACTTAAACCAATGAGCCACGAACAACCACGGTTTAAATGCAAATCAACTAACAGACTCCGTTCATAGGTTGAACTTTGATAACCTGGTTCAATTGTGTTGAGTGATGCAACTCAGCGCGCCACTGTGACTGCGGTGCAGCTCAAAATGTTTCGTCTCCTCTTGTGTCACCTGTGTCCACGACACGTCACGCACGACAGACGATCTGAATCAAGTGACTGATGTGTCAAATCAAGTCTGGGACCAGCTCAGTCAATATAGTGGTAATAAACATTCGCACAGAAAAAGAAAGAGTAGAGTGAATCACTGTTACAAATGGTCATTTTAAATGGATTTTGGTGTCTTCGCAAATGAAAGTCAAATAACGCAAAACTACGCTGAAAAAACCCCAAAATTAAAAGTTTTCATATATTTCGTCACCGCAACTCGACTGCGTGTTGTTTTAATATGAAAGTTGTTAACGGGCGCAGATGTTCCTCGTATTATCTCGGGAACCTTACAAGTTAAATCTTGCTCCCGAAACACGTACACAAGTTTCTCTAATTGGAAAACTTGAAAAGGTACTCATTGTTGGGAACAATTGAATTTGTCCTCGCTATACCCTCGGAGTTGCGATAATAAGTGAAATAATTAACGTGTTTGATAACGTTAATTTTACAGTTTCTGTTTGCTTATGATTGTGAATTTTCAATTGCAACAATGAATATGGATGTTGTTGAGTTTAGATTTGCGTTATAAGTTAAATGTCTAGGCGAGCTTTGGTTAGATTTTTGGAGTTGTTAGTGTGGCTGATTGAAGACCCATTTAACGTGCTCGACCGTATGAATAACAATTCTCCAGAAACTACACAAATTACGAATTGTGACGTGATGCAATCATACATTTATCTGGGAGCCTTAATTACGAACAATGGTGGATGCATCGACGAAGTGAAGAGACGTATGGCAATATCTAGGTCTGCGATGGACAAGTTGAGGAAAATATGGAGGAATCGTAACATATAGAGCCACAAAAATCCGGCTAGTTTGGGCACTTGTATTCTCCATATTCTTGTACGCTGCAGAAAAGTGGACCCTGAGGGAAGTAGAGAAAAAGAAGATAGACGCCTTAGAGATGTGGTGCTAGGGAAGAATGCTCGGAGTATCGTGGACTGATTTCCGTACCAACGAGTCTATACTTCGAGAACTCGGCAGCGTTTGTCATCTTTGGTACAGTCTCGTATCCTCACCTTTTTTGGTCACATATGCCGTCGAGGGGAGGTGGCTATTGGCTTGTGGTCCAGAGAAAGGTTGGCTGACCAGATAAAAGCGGTAGTAAATGGCTCATCATCACTACATGAATGCACAAGGAAGGTGACAATCAGAGAAGAGTGGCGTGTTGTGAAGCTTGCCAGCTACACCGGAAGTGATGACCACGACCACTCTGACAAGAGTGTTACCGACGAAGAAGAAGTCCAATGCTACTAAATTTATTCTAATAGTGCGTATTGTAACAAACCATTTAAAATAAATATTATGCTTATCTAAAAACAGCATTATCGCCTCAGGAAAAATGTAATCATCAAAATAAAAATATTTTTTGGAACGAAGTTCCTCATCGCGCGTTGCGAAAAGGGGCTAGACGGAAAAATTGTAAAGATACTTTTTGAACGACACTTTTTGCTATAGTTGTAAGCCGTGCGGCGTGCGCGTGTGCGTGAGAGAGAGAGAGAAATTTTATTACAATCTTTGATTATAATCAAAGATTACAATTCCTTCACTAAAAATGAACTTCGTTCTATCCGGGTGTCCCTTGTCACCTTTTAAGTTTTTTCTTATTAAAAATAACGTAATATCAACGATTGTTTTGTAATTCAATAAGAGCAAAAAACATTAGTTCCCATAGTTAATTATCGAAAATATTTGCTTACATGTACATACAAACAGCTTTATTGTATTGATTAGTTTTTGGGGGTTCTTTTAAAACAACTTTAGATTTCATGTTTTACGGTTCTTAGTCTATGATAATCAGGGTCAAAACTGATCATTTAATTTACCAGTTAACTGTACCAATTTGCTGGCGGCCGACGGCCCTTTGACGAGTAAATTACAAACTCGGACTTGCAGATTACTCCAGAATTAGGTTTGGCCAATGTAATATACTAGATTTTACCCGCAACTTTGTTCGATAGGACGTTTGAATGTTGTTATAAACAAATAGATGTTGTTTCACTTGTTTGTGTGTTATTATTTACAGTCGGTGCAAGAACGGCAGAATTTTTTGAAAAGAGGTTGTTTTTGTTTTGTGCTACAGTTATGAGAAGAAGGATAGTCTACATCTTACTCATTATCATCGTCGTAGTCATTATCATTGTCTTTATTGTGATGTAGGTCTCTCCAAGAGAAGGGTTTCACACTAATCACCCGTTTGGTCGTGTGTGAGCTACCAATAGTAGCTTACGTAGTTACTATGTAGAAATCTGTTTTGGGCAGGCACATAAAATATAAAAGCATCACCCTAGCTCTACCTATATAATAGGCGACTACTATCTATTTATCTTTCTATCTCTCCACCATTGAAAAATTGGCATATCACCTGCCAAAGGTGGCAATTATGGTTAAAATTCGCCGTTTGAAGAAGCCTGATTACAGCAGTGGAGCCATGCATAACCCACGGCTTGGCAGGCGATAATGATGCAATAAATATATACCTATCGATTTTCGTTTTCTTCAAAAAGTACTTTTTAGTCGCCTCTCACGAACGAGAAAGGGTGACAAAATTATTAAATTGTAATTAGTCAGGGTCTGTCTTTATAATTATTTTGCTTCTGAAACATAACTTTTAACAATGGAGAAACATCAAACGGTGATAAAATTTCAAAACTTTACATAGAAATATTTTAAATGACAATGGTTCAAAGGTACTCGTATATAACAAGTGATTTCGAGTTTCATAATAAAAATACAAATACGTATTTAATGTATATTTTATGTATTCAAAGGTGTATTAATTTTGTTCAAAACGTGATTTATTTACTGTTTTTTTTTTATATATTCTCATTTATTTCGTTTAAACATCATAAACAGAACAAAATATTATTATCTATACTTACTAGTTTTTTTTGTACCTGCAGAATACCAGCGTCGTAGCACTCTGTGCCTCATAATATATCGTTACAGCTATAATTATGATTTTTATTTCTAAATAAATTATCCCCTTATTTTTATTGTACGTACCAAATATATGTTTTTTTAATCTTATCTTATCTTAATACGTAAACACATTCAATTTTTAGACGAATATCAATTAACTGTTATTATTTAAAAATGATATTCGTTGTACCTTTGGAATGGCTTAACATTGTACACCACAATAATTTTAGCGGGGTTGATGTTTTTTTTTATTTGAAGTTAGGCGTAAAAGATTGATACCCCACCATCCGTCTTCTTGCGATTAAGTGTGTAGCTGGCTTAAGTCTAAACATCGTAAGCGGGGGCTCGAAAAAAGGTTTCCCTTGTTATTCAAATGAGTGACAAACTTTAGAAAGTGCCCGAAAGCTTGGCTTTTGCACTGAACATCTTGAAACTTTTTGCCTCTTCAATGCTTAAGTACTCGGGACGAATTTTAAGGTGTGTTATACATAAACAGCTTTATTGTGTTACAAGTTTTACTGTTTCTAAGTAGATTTTTAACAAAATAGCAACTTTTAATGAACTTTTACAAACTACATAAAACACATTGAGTACAAAGGAATGATTGGGTTGCATCTTAGCTAGCTAGGTAATAACAATAAAATTGTAATCTAAAGTTTACCTATTCAAATGTAAGGGCTGTTCGATGGAACAATGTTAACATTAAAATTTAAACAAATTTAACTCCTCGATTGTATGTTATTCCAGACACAATTAAAATCAATTGTTATCGCGAGCGCCGCCACGGCGGGGTTATGATCCTGTAGGAGTTAAAAAATTATATACATACAAATTAAGACACAAAAATCTAATTAGTATTTTTTCAGTAAGCATCAGATTATCGAAATATAATAAGAACTAGATCAAAAATCACAGTTCGATACAAAAATGACAGCTAAAAATCTGTCCTGGATCGAATAATTGACGTTGATTTAATGTCATTGTCAACTTTATTATTACCCGCTAAAATGTGGACATGCAAAAGTATGGATATGAGTCATGTTGTATCTATTCGATTGATATAGGTTGTATTAAAATACATCCTTATGTCAAATGATTGCACATTTAGTTGGGACACTTTTTTGGCGCTGATTTTGTATCTAGTTTTTAGCGTTCCGTACCCAAAAGGTAAAAACGGGACCCTATTACTAAGACTTCGCTGTCTCTCTGTCTGTTCGTCTGTTGGTCACTAGGCTATATCTCAAGAGGCGCGATAGCTAGACTTGAAATTTTCACAAATTATGTACCTATTTCTGTTGCCGCAATAACAACAAAATAATAATAAAATTAAAATAAAATAAATATTTAAGTATTTAGCTCCCATAGAATAACGCCATTTTTTTCCAATGGTACGGAACCCTTCGTGCGCGAGTCCGACTCGCACTTGGCTGGTTTTTATATTACATCAATGCATCACACATACATAATATTTAAACAAAGATCGAACGACAAAATAAAAAAGTAAAATTGTAAAGAGTAAAGCTCAAAGTTGGTACCATTACAATTAGGAAAGGAAATGCCACCCTTGAAAGTAGTTATGTAAAAGAACTTTATAAAAAAATTTTTTTTAAACGTTACTTTAAAACTTACCTAAAAATCAGCCGGTGGCTTTGAGACGTAGTTAACTCTGTAACAATAAAAATATATAATTTAGTACTTAATAAAACATTTTGGTAGAGTCCAAATAATGAGTGTTTTAGACAGTTTATTGAAGGTACTGAAATCAGCCTTATCTTTAACGAGAAAGCATATATTTATGATACCATTGAGAAAATTTAAGGTACGTTAAATTTTCTCAATGGAAACTGATTTTCATGCTTAGTGATTCAAGTTGATATGACATTGGGAAATTTTACAAATTCAAATTATAATTTATTTTTATGTGCTAACCATTTTTTTTTTTAATAATACCGCTGTGTGATTATTCAAATAACATAGCAAGACACAAAATAAGTACATTTTAATAGCATGAGCGGGCGTGAATATAATAGTAGATGTTGCCCACGACTACGAACGCGTTTAAACAGTACCCACAGATGGTAGACCACTGCGCGGTCGCCATTCCAGGATATTTCCGCCCCAACGGCCATCGGAACAAATAATGTCAAGAATTCAAGAGACTACAAATAAATAATCACAACTACCATCACACATGCATATTTAGTAATAACTACCTAAATTTGCTTAACACATTAGGCAAATGAGATGCGTACATAATTCAACTGTATATTAGCCTTCTTTACAGCCCTATAGCACAAAAAACGAACTCAATTTTTCAATTTGTACGAATTTTAATCAAACCAATCGTAAGGTGGGCTCACATTTGGTTCGAGTTATTGCATAAATTCGTTTTAAATTTGACAATGAAATCAACGAATTCACTTCAATTTTCGTTGAAGTAATTAATCGAACTGCAGATTTATTACGAATCAATTTCGTTGACCGGTGTGAGAAGTCATGAAACTTTAATGAGTAATTCCACGGGCAATAACGCCATGAATTAAGTAGCATCAATATAATACACCGTGCATTTTTGACCACCTGACAAACGGAGCCCACGTTATGTACCTAACCTTTATGTTTAACATCTTGGCAGAGTTATTTTTATTATTTTGCTTCGGCCAGGTCCAGGATAAATAAACCTTAATATATACGTCCGTGCGTGCGTCACTGCGTGTTTCAAAATGAATAGCTGATTTTTTTTTTAATATTTATCTGAGATAAATATATTTTTGAGATTTGAAAAAAAACACTATCAAAATGTTAAACATATGGTAACATAACGTAGGCTTCGTTTGTCAGGAAGTTTAAAATGCACGGTGTAATATAATCGGCAATGGTAAGCGTACGTCGAATCAAATCAGGACATAAAATACATTTTGCTCGTCACTTGATGAATCTTTTCGTGTAGTTGTGCGTTTGTCCTCCTACTACGCAAGGTTCTATACCCGGTCACACTATTTTAGGTAATACGAGTAATCTTGCAAGGGGTTAGATTTGTGCTTCGAAAGTTAAGCTTGTAGTTAAGCTAAGTGCACGTTAAGCTAGGCTTGTCTTATCTTCTGTAGTAGTATGGAAGAAAATATAGTCATACGGTAAAAAAAGACCAATTATATACAATCGGCTGAAAGAAGGGCGCCCTACGCAACTTAAGCTTCATTTGGTAGGTTACAGGGTCTATTAAAATAGTTTTTTTTTTCAAATTATTAACAGTGATAAAAAGCACAACATTTTTCTTGTTAAGGCGACGTAGTCCTAAGAGGCATGGTTTTTGGATTTTTAAAACCCATCTGAGGACAAGAAAACTGCGTTTTAAAGTCTGAAAAAAATATTTCCATTAGTTAAGAACCTAGCCTTATTATACATTCCTTATTGGTTACAAGATTAATTTAACTTGGATAGATAGAGAAAAATCACAAACCTTCATCTTTTTAAAATGTTTTTTCAATATGACGATTAATGTCCGTAACATTTTAAATCAAATTAATTAAATTAAACTCAGCTCATTTCATAATTAGTTACTTAGTTATTATAGAGAAATTAACTTAAATTAATTTCATTAATTTAATATACTTAATCACTATGTTTAAATAACTACGTGAGCGCGCGGCTCGTCATGGATATCAAATCAAATCAAATCAAATTTTATTTATTTAAAACTTAAGTCAACAAGTGTTCTTTAAATCTACAAATACAATATGTCCAAAAATAACCTAAGTTCATCGATTCATAAATGCCGACCTACCGGGCCTTAACCAATTGTTCAATATTTGTGAAAATGTTTCTTTCGTATGTTGGAGGAACAAACGTTCAAACATTAATAAAACTCCGCTAGCCTACAGCGAAAAACCATAAATAAATTCGTTGATACACCAAATGTTTGGGTAGCTCAATGGTTAAAGCAGTTAGCCTGGTAAACGAAAGGTTGTGGGTGCAAGTCCCACCTCAAGCATTCGCAAAATTTTTATTTGGGCAATAATATTTTCAATTTTTACTACGAATTTATTTGCTTTGAAGAACGCGCCCGGCATGCGAGGAGATTCGGGTTCGAGTCCCACCTGTGATATAATTTTTCAATTTCAAATACTGCTTACAGAAAAGTTTTAGAAACAGTAGTGTCATTTTCGATTTAATTTTTTTTTAATTAGATTCATATTGGTTTATTTTAGTTGTGATGTTGCAAATGGGTTACAGAAAACGTTTTGTAATAAGTGGATCTGAGTAAAGTTTTAAGTTTTTCTGCATCCTTTTCATTAAAGAATAGTAAGTATTGGTACTTTGTTTTAAAATCGTGGTCATCTCGAAGGAAATGTGTTGAAGTACGGAAATGGTTCGGTTCGTTAGCCCCAATCTTAGGCTTCACGCGATCGAGGCCACTGGAGCAAAACACGACTTGCTAGTACATACTATGTGACAACTTATAGCTAAGAATAAAATGTGCGTTTAATGGTAGAGCTAAGTAGTGTGTAAGCATTTTGTTGTCAAAGTTAATTAAAATAAGTCAAAAAATTAAGTCGACTAAAAACCAAACATACCCCTCTAATTTACAACTTAACAAATCACTTAGAGTTGGAGCACGTTGAATTTTAATAATATTATTTAGTTTTAAACTTCTTAAAATCTAAATTAGTTGGTATTGGAGCATAGCTTTGGCATATTTTTAAAAGTCTATGTATAGCAGTAGACTGAAAGTTTTGCTGTTAAACTTGACCCACATAACATTTAGCAACTGATTACGTATCAAAAAATCAACACAAAAATTTTAATTTATAGCTACTGTTAATGTTATTGTATGCCAAATGATTTAAAGCAAAATATATTTATGCCAAAACGTTACATTAAGTTTGATGATATCCGCAGTAGCTTTAAAATATTTGATAGCGTTTAAAGTAATATTCTGAAAGAAGCTTACAATCTCATAAACTGATTTGGCGGTCAGGCATTACTAAATCACTTGGATTTTGTCCAAGACCTCTGATTGAACCATCTTTTAAGCACAAATCTTCTAAATATCTCTCGCAGCCTTTGGAAGAGTCTAAAATTTAAGCGGACATAAAATCCTTATGTTATCTGAACCAAATCTGCAGGGCAGAATGGTTCTTGCTGTCACGAGAAAACACTAGTAAAACTTAGGGTTCGGTGTTCCAGTCAAGGGGCCCTTATAATTTTATCATGTCCATCTGTTTGTCTGCCTGTTTTCTCAGGTTAATCTCAGAGACGGTAATTACTAAAAAGATGTTATTTGGGATGGATATGAATATTAATCACTCAGAACACATAGAGCCTTCCCTCCCTATCGACCCCACGAATCCCAAGGCTGCTCATTGCAAAAAGAAAATTTTAATTTAAGGAAAACATGTGTGATAAATACCATTGGATTTAGAAAAAACAATTTGATTTTATTGGAAACGATTTAAAGATAATATTAGATTCAGAAACCAAAATCTCCAAACTAATAAACAGCTTAATTTCCGAACAAGTTAATAAGATATTTTAAAAGTGTAATAAATGCTAGTGAAAGTGCTAATATTACGCAAGTGAAGTTGCCAGCTAGTTTTAAATACGTACTAAATATGAACGCGTTGTGTTCACAGCATAGTACGATTCTTTAATCCGTGATTGCAGGAGAGGTCAGATTAGGGTGCAGCCCTAGCTCTACTCGGCTGAATTAACACAGCATAGCCGTATTAAAATTCAAGCTAATATCGTCGGTTTCTGCGAATTCTAACGAGATTCTCGTTTAGTTCTTTTTCACCAGTGCTATTCAGTTTGTTGTTTAAAAATATGTTACGATTTTTTGTTATTGTAGGACAGTCCAATCAGTATTACGGCTCAGTTGAAAGAGTATAGTCTCTCGGATAGCAAAGCCAGTACACAAGGTCAATAAGAAAATTTTAATTTAAAGAAAACATGTGTAATGATAGATATCATTGGATTTATAAAAAACAATTTGATTTTATTGGAAACGATATATAGATAATATTCGCCACCATAATCGCCATGTTAGTCAGACAGGTGTGGAATCGCAGTATCACCAATGGTGTAGTGATTATATACAAAAATTTCACCCCTTGCTTTAAAAAAAATGCGACATTTAACAAAGATTCACAAAAAATTGAAATAAACTGCCATTTACAAGTGGGACGCAATTTGATTAGAAACACGGTTTAGATACAGATTTTTATCAAATTTATATTTGGTAATCAAAAGGATTGTCTCTTTGATTATAACATCCAGTAAACTCATATGGCAGTCAAAAAAGGTCTATAAATATACCGTACAGACCACATATTTTTATTTATTTTGAAATTGACACGACATTAAGGCAAAGAGTATTGACAATTAGCAGAAAATATAACATACTCGTATTGTGATGTATAACGTTACGGTTTGAGTACCTATATAAATATTTTGATTTGCATTTTAAAACTGAACAAAACCAGAAAATTTTATTTACAAAAACTATTTTTCTAAAGATCTCTCCAATAACCCCCCACACATTGTGATAGATAAGAAAAAAGTTATACATTATACAACTTTAATAACATTTTGTTTGCGTGATTGATCTTTTACTCTTATACCAAAGTACAATTTTCTAGTAAAAATGGTTCATAACCTTGGTTGGCCAAACAACAGACAGATCGGTATGTCGAAAGAGTAAGAGTCTCTTATCGTGACAACGGAACTAAAGACGATAATCGTTGTCCGATAAACTTAAACCATGAAGCGGTTCCACACGTCTTTGTCATAATAGTCAGTCTAATTATCAGAATGGGTAAGTACAAAAAAATACCATTGTTTTTTGTTTTGTCTGCGATTGCGAATTCAACTGCCAATTCGTTAGATGGCTTTGCTAGAATTCAATTCTCAAATGGCTTACCTACTAAATTAAATAAACTCAAAAATCATTACTAAGTATAATAAAAATAATCATATTTTCTTTCCCCTTGTAAAGTTTACCCAAAAGGAGTTGCATATTTTTAATTAGAGCGACAATATGAGTTGTTGTCACACTACATGCGTGAGCGTCTAACAACAGAACAACAACTTTGATTCAATTAAAGCCAAGCTCTTCGTCCAGAAGCAGAACAAATTACTAACTTGCATGTGACATAGATCAAACAGTAAGAGCCGGGTGTAAGTAATCAAAGCCCGCCGCTGAGTTGTGGCTAAATCGGTTAAATTAGGTATGTCTGTTTCTTTACGAAGCGTGTAACATTGGCACAAGATTCGGTAAACGCACTGGTGATTATATTGATGCGGGTTTAATTAAAACTTAAAAAAAAATACCATTAGTTAAATGTGTGAAATGTACCACAAACAATACTGCAACTTAAATAAAATATGTTAAAGATTTATTTTTACACAAGAGATTATTTACTAATCTAATTACAAACATTAGTTTTTCCAACGTCACCGTAAAAGTATTGTTAAGGTTTTATTTCCTAGCTGGTCTTAAAAACAAAATAGTCTAAGTTACCATGAATGACAAAGTCTCCATTTGTTAAAAAGTATCATTTATTATTGTCAACATATTATTTTAAGAACTAGATAGTAATGTTCTTACATAAACGCTAAACAAACAAAGGGTATGGATGCTCGAATGGATGGAAGTTATATTTTGATATTAATATAAGTATACCTCATCATATCAGCCATACGACGCCCACCACTAGACATAGTTCTCCCCTATTTCCACAACGATCGGTCCCACGCCACACGCATCCAACGGCTTCATATCGAATACCTTCACATTGCATTGTACAGACAATGGCAGGTCAATCTACCCAAAAAGTTAAAGGTCATTGAATTGATTTTCAACCTTAAGTCCAATACGTAGATATCAATATCGATTGAGAAAATTTGACGTTTTGTGGTAGGTTGACGTGCTGTTGTCTGTATGTACAACTAGCTGTTGCCCGCGACTTCGTCCGCGTCAATTTCTGTTATTATGATCGCGATTATTTTTGCAAAATTTCTCACTGATGCTTCGCTCCTATTGTTTGCAGCGTGATGTTATATAGCCTAAAGCCTTCCTCGATAAATGGACTATCCAACACAAAAATATTTTTTCAATTCAAACCAGTACTTAAATTAGTGCGTTCAAACAAACAAACAAACTCTTCAGCTTTATAATATTAGTATAGATTTTACCTTGGACATTGCTTTCTAAACATACCATCGGTGTGTCCCTAGAAATACCAGGCAAGGTAATCTGACAGCGATACGAGTAAACTAAATTAAGGTCGTGTAACATACTAACAAAGGGTATCTGTTTAATTAAGTTAAGATCCCGCGGCCTGAGTCAGGAGGGTATCAAGTTAGGCAACCAATAGTGGGCTGTGACAATCGATATTGATGATATTCAAGATATTGAGCTATACGAGACAAAAAACAATCTACGAGACAAAAAACAAATGACGTAATTTTTCTTTTGGTATAGCCCAGTATATAAAAGTCAAGGTAAAGCACTTAGAAAATGTCCACCCCAAATCTAAAATTTTTGATGCGGCCTCCTAGCAACACTTTTTTTACGTGATGCGCATTCATTTTATTGCGATACTATTCATAAGTTTTTGATGTTCCCTTCATACCTTAACATGCTAAGGGCCGTAAAAATTGAAAACTATATTGGGCAAAATATTTTCGGGTGAAAACTACATTTTTTACTTCATAAATGGGCTCTAAATACTAAACTGAACTGAACATTGAACATGATGAAAAAGTCACCTGTGTATTTGATGACGATCTCCGTGGTTAAAAGGCGTAAACACCGGTCGTGTCGTCTGAGGTACCGCTTTCAATTCCCGGATGGTCAATGTAGAAAAAAAGTATTTTGCCACCTTTCCTTGGGTCCGGTGTTTGTGGTACTTTGTTGTTGCTGATTTTCACAAATCAAGTGCTTTAAATAGTTGTTTTGGGTTCAGATTAATCTTTGTAATGTTAACCATATTAATTTATATTTGATAAAGTTTTGTGTCATGAGATAGTACTGGCCAATCAATCATCTAAATCTTGATAAGCGAAATAGCCATTAGTGTAGGGTACCGTTGTGTAGGTTTAATATTGTCTATTTTAATAGAGTTACAAGTTTAATTTTTTATTTATTTTTTATTTAGACCAACCAACAACAGTTTACATAGATGAAGTACACAAAATTAAAAAAACAATTAATATAGCTTAATGTAACTGCTAATTACAGGTTGCAAAAAGGGTTTCAGTACAGAAGCTTATGTAATATAATACAAGTAATCCTAATTATTGATCCTACTACTTAATACTTAATTAACCAATAATATATAACTAATAACTAAACTTTTACTTTTTAAATAACGTTCGAATAAAATTTATTATATGAATCAAAGTGAATATCAACGTAATGGCTACATCCTCGGTACAGGCGAGTTTGAACCTAAGACTGTTCTACGTAACGGTGGGCACAACGGCGTTATAACATTCCGCGGCATTCTTGCTGGAGCACGAAACTGAAAGGCTTGAAGCAGTAAGCGATTGTCTATTCTTTATCTTTGTAATGTTAATCACATTAATTTATATTTGGTAAAGTTTTGTGTCATGAGGCTTATCTATCATCTAAATCTTGATAAGCGAAATAGCCATTAGTGTAGGGTACCGTTGTGTAGGTTTATTATTGTCTCTTTTAATAGAGTTACAAGTTTAATCGTTTAGTGTTTCTTGTTGCGCGTATTTCGGTGAGACTAAGCCAAGCGCGTGGGTATTTTGGTTTTGCACAGAATGGAATTGAAAACTGTTTTAGGAAATAGCTTATTGATCGGCCTTATAACGATATCTTTGAAAACTTGCAAATTCAGATGGTACAACAAGTATTTAGTCAAAATGTATTTCATATTCAGGGTTTTAGCATAAATTTTAGCAATTAAGTATAATAATAATAACAAAAAACTTATGATCTTCAGGAATGCCAAAGTCATCAAT
Organism: Anania crocealis; assembly: GCA_949315895.1. Lineage (NCBI taxonomy): Eukaryota > Metazoa > Arthropoda > Insecta > Lepidoptera > Crambidae > Anania > Anania crocealis. Next base: position 8,301,377 of record OX438870.1, read on the forward strand.
GAAATAAATTAGAAGCTATCATTTTATTCTATCTTATGTCAGAAAGCATACTCGTTACAAACTTATTTTGAAGTTTGAATTGTAATCAATATTATTTGCACTTTAGTAGGAAAACACAAAGTCACGATACTTTATCAATCAAAATGTAAAGACATGCTGCTGCCAATCTTCTTCTAGCGGTACTCTCTCCTATAAAGGCTGATTTTTCAATGGTCCGATAAAAAAATTCTGTTGTATAAAATATAAGATAAGATGACCAGTTCAAAAATGTCAATCATATATGGAGTTATAGCATGTCTGGTTGACTTTTTAAATAAATAATCTTATGCCCTTGCGTATGCCCTTTTCAAAGGTAGAATTTATTTTTGTAGCAAATTTCATTAGCAGTTTGGCCGTGAGGATGGACAGACAGAGTTAATTTCACATTTATAATACTTATTTGTAAGTATTTTAATAAATATAACTTGAAAACCCGCAACGTAACTACGATATTAAGACGATATCAAAAGTTTCTTGACTCATCTTATAATAGTAAAGGAATTTGACTTTCTAACAAACATAAACAGAATAAATAAGTAAGTAGCACTGAGAAGATTGAAAAATGAAACTTGTTAACAAGGCAAGCGCTACCTACCCTAAAACTGAAATTTGTGTTACCTACCTACAGGACTACCGAAATTGATTAAAATAATCCCGGTAGCTTTGATGGCGATCACTATCATCTTTCTAAGGATAAAATTACTTTAATCAAATCGCAATTTCCTAAAATCATTTAAATACATCGAATAAACCAAGCCAGATGCTTGCTTGAGCTTAAATTATCTGTTTTCTTATAATAACTCAATGAAACTGCGGAGTTCAAATTAATTTAATAGCTAATAAAATTCGCGTACCCTTTCTGTAGCCGGTGGCAGTTAATAACACCCTTTCTCTGAACAGACTTTAAATTACATACTAAATATAACAGCCAACACATTCTATGATTGGTGCTAGCAATATCATTCCTGCTTTTTGATTATCCTTCAAGAACAGTTAGGTTTTAATGTTTACAGAACCGCGAACTGACAACCCAAATGTGCATGGACATCATTGTTGTCCACATTACCTAATACCAGGTCTCTGATATGACTTATTTTTGAAGTCCTACACCATGCGACAGAAGATAAAACCCGTGATGTTACGTACGTTTGGGGGCACGACTATAATGTATTAACCCCAAATAGATCTAAAACAATTTATAAAATATCGTTAACTAAACTGAATCAGCCTAGAATCACACTCAAAACCCTTGACATCATAGTGATAATGCACTATTTTTTCAAGGATTCATAATTTACTTAATTCTTGTTTAATATGCTACTCTTTCTTTATAATTATGGATTACATAGAAGCAGGGCTCGGAAACGTAATTCAAAATAACGCTTTTAAAACGTTTAGAACAGTTCCTTGTTCAACATTTTATTTAGAACGAAAATGAAATGTGAACGTAATAAAACGGTTTAATCCGTAAAGAGCTAAACCGAGGCGGCGCGGCGCGTTCTGCGTGTTCGTTCGTATTGCAGGGCCTAACATGGATAAAAACGTTTTAAAATGGTTAAAAACGTTTTATTGAGCAAGAAAGATTTGAAATTTCGTTCCCCGTCAAAATGTTTTATTTTGTGATTTCGTTCGAACATAAACGAAACCCTTACGTTTTTAGGTACTTAAGGCGTAAACGTTTTGAAAAATTTAACGTTTTCCGAGCCCTGCATAGAAGTACTGGTTTTTACTGGTTCGCTAGCTTCTATTTAAAATCATTTATATAAATTTTACTGTCTATCTACTGTATTATTATCTTTCACTGGAATTGCTTTTATTACAATACTAAAAACAAAAATCCTATAATTTTCCAACGTGATATGTGATTACAAACAGTTGTATTACGTAAAGCGTAAAAAAAATATAGTTAACCTTTGTTATGTCCTGAAGTTAATTCATCCTGAACCACTTTTGAATGGTTTTAGAAATACTTTGTCACGCTGGCCTGGGATAGATAGTTGCACCGCCGACATAACAGAACAAAGGTTGAGTTATTAAAGTTGTCATTCTTGACACCATCAACATAACATAACAAAGGTTGAGTTAAATTAATGTTTTCATACCACATCTAAATCCTACTAATAAGTAGGTAACTAAATAAACTTTTAAGTACCATGTAAATAGTGTTTGCCAAAATTAAAAAATTAAAAAAAAGTATTCACGCAGACCTACTGTAAAGTGTAATATACTGTCAAAATTAAATCTAATAGTAAGCCTAATATTGGTTCTCAAGTATTGAACTGGCTGATGAACTTCATGCTGTGGTTTCAAGTAAATAACGTTTTAAGTGGTATTCCGCTTTAATTTGCTATGGAATTAAAACCGCATCATTTTTATTGCTTGGTCGCATTCTGCCCGAAATGGAGTGTCGGGAAGTAAATACAGATAAATAGTCACTTTGAGTTACGGGCTCGGTATAGCTGTTCTGGTTAGTTTGTGTAATGTGGACATTGTGCAAATTGTATCATTTAAAAAATTTTAAATTTAAAACTAAACTAAGCAAATATGTGTTTGTATCGTGATCGAAATTGGATAAAATTTATTAATTGATTAATGGGAAAATGTCTTTTTCATATCTCTTAACTTAACATAGCGTAGCGATTATTAACCACGACTATTTGAATAAGAACTAGGTATAAAAGTTTTGTAAATAATATTAGAGTATATTTTAACCGCTTTCTACTAAATCCACAAAACTAAACTAAAACATGTCAAACTTAAACACTAATACACCGGCGAAACTTCGAGAGCTCTTAACGATTATCTGTGCAATCATTAGACGCACGGGCCAACTTTCATGGAAAAAGATGGCCGCAGTTGTTTTTAAACAATTTTTTTTTTAAATTTAATATTTATCTATACTAACATTATAAAGCTGAAGAGTTTGTTTGTTTGTTTGAACGCGCTAATCTATGGAAGTACTGGTCCAAATTGAAAAATTATTTTTGTGTTGGATATTCCATTTATCGAGGAAGGCTTTAGGCTATATAACATCACGCTGCGACCAATAAGAGCGAAGGAGCAGTGAAAAATGTTGCAAAAATAATCGCGATCATAACAGAAAAAGACGCGGACGAAGTCGCGGGCAACAGCTAGTTGCACAATAAAAAGTACAAGAGTCGGACTTATTGCCATATGGCATAAATGGCATAAGAAATGTTAGCGGTGCAACAATGTAAAAGAAAAGTTAAAGTGTTAAAAAAAGATCCTGACACATCAATAATTAATTACTCACGTGTGTCTATCGTTTTAGAATAGTCGTGTAATCATAGCGCTATGCACAGGGCTAATATATACCTATCATAAACTCATTTAACAAGGTGGTCATGGTAGAAATCTCGAAACAACTACTTAACTCATAGTGATTGACAAAAGATACAAATTATGATGTTTAAAATTGGAACTATATTTGCATTAGGTATTCGATTGTTATCACACATTTGAGTATAAAGTTGCCAGTACTAAGCATCGGCAATTTTTCCTTTATAAATACTAATATATACTTTTTGTTCTAAATTGTGACACTACAGAAGATTTAATGTAAACCCTTAAAATTTGCCAGTGGCGAGACGGGAACGTGGCATGCAAATTTTCGCTCTGTTACCGGGTTCGTTGAGATCTAAGTTGCAATAAATGATATTATGATAGCTCAGTTTAAGGCTATATAACTTAGCGGCATTGTTGTTAAATGAGGACTGCAATGCTTATAAAAAATGAATAAAATTATGCCCACTAAAAGTTTGTTTGCAGCCAGCAGAATTAACAAAAATAGGGACAAATAAATTCCTTAAAAGTTTGCCCCTTAACAACGTGCTAATAAACATTATACATTACGGCAATAACATTCTTATTTCAGAAAACAGAAACATTTTAAATAAACAGGACACTTAAGAACAAAAATTTGTTCAGCTTTTAGTGAAGAACAAAAATTTACTGAAACACATGAATGCTTAAAATAAAGAAATACACGCATTCTGTAATAAATAAATTTAAGCGAATATGCTTATTATTTCATAATTTCCCTGAACCTCATTGATTTCTACCGTTATGTCAACCCTATAGTAAAAGCACTTAATTAAATATAAGCAGTTAAAACAACCAGCTAAAAGGGATGTTTTAACTGATATAGGTATTTACAGACCGAGAAATGCAAACATTATGCTCTAAATATTTAAATTTTTATTTAAAGAGAATATTACTAATAGCTTTTATACAAGTGGCTATACTCAGTATGTAGATTGATATTGCTATACAAGAAAAACCTTCAGCCTTTTTATTTAGAAAACTTATGCTGACTTTGCTTTATATTATACAGTCATCAACCCAATATATAGAGTTTCGGCGATCGATTTTGAGCTCTGTACGTTCCATGTTAAATACGAAATCTATTGCAGCAATTTTTCGTTTTGTGGAAAGTTGATAATCCGTCGGTTGATTGTACAAGGAAGGAAAATAAAGGGTCGTTTTCCTTTTTGACTTATTTATTATGTCGGTCGCCGTTTATTGTTGCTAAGAAAATAGTTTTGTATTCTTTTCTCTGTTGATTTACTGGCAATTGGCGTGTTGAAAAGCGGGATTTTCTATCAACACCACAATTTAGAACAAAAAGTATATATTAGTATTTATAAAGGAAAAATTGCCGATGCTTAGTACTCCTTTGAATTAGTCACAACTTTCCACACCCATAGAAAAAGTAGGGGTTGTGTTGTTCGTTTAATGTACCGGCACTAAACGACACTTAACGAGAATTATTATTATCAAATCGGATAGGATCGTTATAATGTGTGTTTGTTGTGTAACAAATTTTTTTTAATCGTCTTTGATGGCTAACAAAATACTATTAACTAGGACGTGGTTGTATGAACTAGACCAAATGTGACTATCTATATTATACTGTTAAAGTTGGCAAAAGTTTGCAATTTGAAAAAACGCATGACAAGCGACCAAAATATTTTTTGGTGGTTTTTGTTTGACACTATCTAAAAATTGTTTATATTAGGTTTTTAATCAGTAGTAGTTAGTACTAAAGGCTCTACCCTATCAAACTTAAAAAAACATTATAATCTGTCTCCACAGGGAAAAAAATATTGTTTCAATTATACGCATACAAATAAGAAAATAATATTATCTTTCTTGGTTGAAATAACCAATATAAATTACAATAAAAACGAAAGATTTTAAATTGCAAATGTATTACGGCGCTTTATGCACGGAACTAATTGACCTTAACCTGTCTACTCTCTTTAGGCTGTGCCCACATTAATCATTGGTGAGACCGGGGAAATCCGTGGAAACCTTCGATATTAGACAGAATTCTTGGGGTCCGTACACCAGCTTGCATTGTAATTGGAGTAATTTAGACGCGGCGTGGTAATATCGGATAGGCAATAGGGTGTGATATTACATTGGGCGTCTGTCAAAATGTTGTAAAGGGTTAGTCGTTACCAAGTTCTGGCTACGGCTCACGATGAAGCGTTTTGGAGATTTCGTTAACTTAAAGGGTAGTTAGCCTTGTAGTTGTGAGGTAGTTTAAACTAATTAACACTTTCTTCACATTAAAAATACTGACGAAAAGTGTGAAATATCTATCAAAGTAGGTTTGGCAATTTTGGGAGTGGTCGACGAAATTATTAATCAAGAAAAATAAGTGACTTTCCTCTTACAGCTTCTTAAGAGGTGCCCAACGGATCATTGCCAAAAGAGGGCGCTGGCAGCAGCGTTTTCTCTCAATTGCCATGACAATTGGCAAAATATAGCTTTTTCAAAAATGACTGGTTCTTACGTTAATATTTGAAACATATTTTTGTATTGTTTTTCCTACTTATAGAACTATCAAATATTTATGTGTTTTTAAGTATTTCTATCATCATCATCATCATCAGCCTACGGCAGTCCACTGCTGGACATAGGCCTCTCTATAGGTATTTCTATGGATGTAGATTATACTAAGAAAACGAAACGGGTCTTAAAGCATCCATGGATTCATCGTACGGTTGTTGGTTGTATCGCGTTGCTAGAAAGGTTGCCGGGGCAGAACCTGGGATTTGCTTTCATTTTTACAAAATAAAAATTACCGACAAAGCTTTTATTTAAACGTACGTGTACTTAGATAATCTTAAACTTATTTACTATTACTAATTCATTTTAATTTCACCGCAACAACTTTGATCCTTCCGCTATTCGAAAACCTTTATGCGAATCGCATAAATTCATCCTCTTACCAAATTATAACCAATTAACCACTTCGAAACCTATAACAAGCCGCGTTCGGATTATACGCGAATAAAACGTTTACCGTTCGCAAGTCATTATTCCTTTTATTTAATAATGAATGACCATTAATGAACAATATGCAAGGCTTTATTATTTCTGTTAATGTGAATTAATCGAATAATTCACTGTGGTAACATTTCCTACAAACCACAATTTTAACACTTGCTCTACAGTTATAATGCGCAGTGGTGGATGGACATCCCCTTTAATAAAAAAAGACTTATATCAGCTCTTCTGTACTACTAGGAGCTCTGACCTTCTCAACACCTTTGAGATTTTCTTAGCTCTTCTAATAGTAAGTATTATTTTCTAGTGACCTACTAGTGAAACCAATCTCATCCACAACATTAATGCAAGACACCATAGCAGAAAGTTTAATGATTTGGAACTCTTCACGAATAGCATTCGCAAACTTAGAAATGCTCATAATTAGTTAGTTTTTTTTTATTATTTCTTACATATTTAATTTTGCTTGATAATAATTTAATTTAAACTATTGACGTCTCCTTCTCTAACCAATGATCAAAATCCACGCTTTGCAGACAGATTTGCGATTCAACGTAATTTCCATTGAAATTTGAAGAAGTAAAAATCACTTCTAAGGGTAGAAAAATGGTTTGGTTTCAAGCCTTCAAAAAATATAAAAAAATCCATTTAGTTTTCCTAAAAATGAATCGACGAATAGTGTCATACCTACATAATATTATAATATCACTAACCATTGATTTTGAGTCGACACCAATATTTATATCTTGATACAAATATTTTTTCGTTAATTTTATACATCCCGAAGTCCCGAACCCTAATCTCAATCTATCCGACAGCAACACATAGTTAAAGTAAGCCCGTAATTCAAGCCAGGTGGGATTAAAGTCGGGAATGATGCGGCGAGACTCTTCTCCTGTCTGAATTCATGACTTAGCAAGATAGATGGAGGACAGACGGGCGTTTCTATGTGTTTGAATAATATATTATGTTGTTATTACGGAAACAGCTTGAAGCTTATGAATGAAACTGAATGATATGCATTATTAAAAACGATCACTACGATGTCATTATTATGAGGAGTTAACATTAGTCAAAAGCTGGAGACTGGCTTTTTGAAGAGGAGATAGTTATTTGCCATATTTTTAATGTTGGCTCAGCGAGAAGAGAAGAAGCTGCTGCACGTCTTCTCCTGGCGGTATTCTTTTAGATACTTTTTACTACGCCAGTGGGAAGAGGAGCGATGAGATACAAAACATTGTATCGTAGATCGCATAAGATAGAAGACGCTTCTGCCCGTTTTTCTGGCCATACTTGTTAATCTGGCAATACTAGTTGCATCTGAAGATACCTATAAGACAAGAAGGGGAAGATAGCTGAATAGTTTTAAAGGTTTGAATTATCCTAGACATAAGAGTTACTTGTACCTAACACCTATGTTACATGAGAAACCTTGTATTTTACCACGTAATAAAGCTTTAAACATCTGAGCTTAGGAACCATGAACGGTTTTAACTACACTCTTCGTAACCAGTAAACGGCGTATCACGTTCTAGTTATAAACATTTTTCATACCCTGTATAAACCAATTACGCTCAAGCAATAACTTACTCGTGTGTAAAGCTATCGTCATCTCCGGAAATGAAACTACTTTATTTTTATGACTAGGAAAACATAAACAGCAGTAATAAAAGATGAAATCCCGTCCTCAATTTGAGAATCTTTATTTGAGTTATGTTATAAAATGGCGTTTGTTTGGATGACATGATAGGTATCTATATTTAGCAATTTAAGGTTGAAGGTTGTGTAGATGCTCGTACTTGTTTTTAGATGATGATAACTTGAGGTCACCTTTTAGATGTGTATAAAAGTAAATATGTATAATTATGTACTACAGGGTAAACGCAAAGCATTAAGACACGTTGAAAATTTTTTTTTGTGTATGAAGTATTAATTATGTCAATTTTCTTAGACAGCGTAATCTGTAAAAATATTAAAAGTAGAAAATTCAACAGAATTGTGTTTTAAACTTTGCAAGTACAGTTTTCCTACATACAATCATCTTTTTAGATATCACTATAAGATGAATAACCAATTTGGTCTAGATTTGACACTTTCTGCGTTTAAATGGCCCAACCATTTAAACGCAGAAAGTGTCAAATATTCTACTGCGTAAAGGTAAAATTAACCGCCTTTAATCATGCAATCATGGGTATGGGCGTACTCACTACAGTTATTGACCGACCCGGGGATCGAAACCAGGACCCCGAGATCTTGGTCCGGTACTTAAACCACTGGACCAACGGAGTTTCAAAACCGAAATAAAAAAAACATTTATTTTATAAATAAAAAAACACTATCCACCAATCTCGTTAACACTTGCATGTCTCTTCTGTCAAAACAGCCCGTCTGCCTCTCCACTTAATTATGCCATTCTAAATTCTAATGTGTAATTAATGCAAATTCTAAAGGGTCTAATGTTATAAAGGAGTGAGCAGGTAAAATATTTAGTCTATAAGCTTGGTCTTAATAAACTTCATATGTATGGCGGTTCACCCAAGTTTATAAGTTTGCCGTAGTCGTTCCTGATGATAAAAGAAGGTCAGAGTCGATGACAGAGTTTATAAATGTATCATGTTGGACACATACTTTTCTAAGATAAGTAAAGTAAAGTAAAGTAACAACCTTAATTACATAGGTCAAACTAAACGCAGTATAGGTACTCGGGTAAAAGAACACATAGCCGATATGAAAAACATACGTATAACGAAATCTGCAGTCTGTAGTCATGAGTTTGATAAGCCCAACCATTTCATTAGATTTGATAAACCTAAAGTTCTTGCTAAGGAAAACCGATATGTACCTAGAATGATACGCGAAACAATAGAAATTAAAAAACATCCTAATTTCAATAGAGAAGATGGTTGGAATTTACCAGCTGCTTGGGACCCTGTCTTATCATCATTGAAGTCCACAAACCACGGCAACACTGCAAAGACTCCGGACACAGTTAGCTCATTTTGTGTAAAAAGGAACATAACTGACTATAAAGATTAGCGGTAATTAAACATTTTTTCAAATTACCATCTTAAAGATGAATAACACCTTAGTCTACCCGTGACCATGAACGCTGTAAAGGGTTCGAAAAGTCGGGTTAAATCAAAAATAAACGCGTTCTAAATCCGTAAACTATCTTTCATTTCAATTAACAACCTTAATTCATCCCACTGCAGGGAAAAGGTCTTCATCATTAAATCCAAGTTATCACTACAATGATGGATACTGGCATTATCACCACGCTTGCCAAATTCGGATTGATGTTGGATCGGATGATCGGAACGAACCCGGGACCCCGGGATCTGGTATTTAAACTACTAGTCCAACGGGATGTCCAAAAGATGGTTTTTGTCGAAAGCGACACGCTTTAAAGGCGGGTTGGCGATCGCAATTTATCCAATGATAAAAAAAGACGCTGTCTCTCTTTTTCTGCCGGTATTACAACAAGTTATTTTAATTTGGGGAAAGTATTATGTTTTATATATATATAACAATGTTAGACATATTATTTTCTTGCTAAAATAATCTCCTTTTTGTCGTATACGTAGTTATCGGATTCTTGATTTGATCTAGGATAATCATTCTGGTATCAGAGTTTCCTAAGCCATCTAATTGCAGATCTGTGATGTGACTAGTTTTTGCTAATTTCATCTTGCGACAGGAGACAAGATCAATGGTTTATCATGCCTTCTAGACTCAGGCCAAACCACACTACTACACCAACCGAGCCATCGTATATCTACAAGTGTATTCAATAATAATTTGTGTAAAATATGAAATTGGTGCTTATATCAGTAAAACTACATGTTCCAATTATCTGAATAATATCAAGAAAAATTTAATAAATTTAGATTACTTCTTTAGATTACTTCATAAATCCCGAAATTGAAGGTTTATTATTCAAATCCAACTCGTTTCAATCTTAGTTTTAACATTTCAATCGGCAACACAATGAGAATTCGAATACAATAATGAAATAGAAACAGAACCCTATCGCATTAATCATTAATTATAAACTCAATTTTCCTCGGGCACCCAAAACTTCGGCCACAAGGCAAAGTTCCATTAACAAATGATCTTTCGTCGGACAATCAAATGGGATGGGAACAAAATTAAACAAGTCTCAACTGCAGTAACCATTTCAGCATTAAGCCTAGAGTTACTGGATAGTGTAAGCCAGAGGCTCTCAAACTTATTGAGACAAAATCTGTTTGATGTTTACGACTAGAGGTCTAGTTCAACAATAGAGGTAGGATGCTCATAGGCCTTAAACTACATAATACCAAATGTATTGTCTTTAAATAAAGTTATTGAGATTCACTTAGAGTTTTTATTTACCCAAAGATTGAAATAATTACATTTAAAAGCTATACACACATACGAAATTAACTGTGTGACACTATAATTCTTTCAACGTAAAGATCACTCGAAGGGAAGGTAAAGTTGTGGTATTTTTCCGAACCGCTTGTAGCATCAAAAGAGAAGAAAATAAATAAAACTATAGTACATGCTGAATGGTGTATGTTACAGTTGACTAGAAGGGATAATGATTATAATATTTGCATCTTTCAGATTACATTATTTGTTCCAAGACTTCTTTCATATTAAAATTTGATTTAAAGGTATCTTACACATTCAACTTTAATTATATTCAAATGTAGTAATTAAATAACTAATGAAAACTTATATATTATTATGATTTTGTAATTTACAAAAGCTAGTTTCGTTTTTTTAACACTAACAAGTAACATCGAGAACCTGAAACTTTACACCCTTATGTTTTTCATTATTTAAATAGATCGACACAGTTTCTAAATCTGGCTACAATCCCGAAAGAACACATTAATTTCTTGTTACTTTACTACAAGAATCTAAACTGTAGTTAGCTTATCTCCTTAACGCCCATCGGGGGTGATATCTCAACACTTTGAAAACCGTAAGTGTAAACCGACCGGCTATTAAAACTTGGACCGTTGTTTCTTATGTTACACAAAGTTACCACCGATACTGGTGGCTTAGTGGTATTATGTGTATTATTTTATGTTCCATTGTTCTAAGCCAGAGTGCTATGAGTATGCACTAGATTAACGCGATATAATGAGTATACATTTCGACGGTAGGTTCAGAATCATGAATAGTGTAACTTATGACTAGAAGATGGTATTTAGTTTGTGATTTACTTTTTAGATTTAATATAATGTGCGACTATTTATGCTAAAGCAACAGGTTTTTATGTTAAAGGGATAGAAAACTCATACGTAACTTGACAATAATTTTAATTATTTTTGCAATTTATTATATGATGCAAAAACTCAGAAAGAACACTTTATAAAAGTATTTAGAATATAATGCGCTCCTTGAAGAACTTTTTAAAGAATAAAATACTATTGTTTATTAAATTTAAATGACAAAATTAGGTACTTTTCTTTATCACAATCACACAAAACAAAAATACTCAAGTTCAGTATTCACTTAACAAAAGTGCATTGGCTACCAATCATTAATATCGGCTTATAAGTGACTTCCAAAATATGCAAAGGTGGCATTATATCAATCCTCCCAATATCGTTTTAAAGTTGAATTATTAATGTCCAATTGCAGTTGCAAGAGAGACTTGCCGACCCTTATTGCACTTAATCATGCTAGCATATGTTTGAGTCGTATTCAGATATTTTTTACTGTTCTTTTGTGCAATAAAACTATTTCATTCAACTTTGCTTGGATATAAAATGTCAACCTCACGCACCCTCGTTCGGATATAGAGTAATGAACAGGTTTTTGTTTTAAAGCCTATTTTTCAGCTGCTCGAGTGAACCCGGACAATGGCCATTCGTGTGCATTCAGTTTTGTTTTTTTCGAGGGTCATACTCTTAGTTAAAAATCATTCAGTGGACAGGACATGTAGTTAACAAGAAGTGCCAATATATTATAAAGGGTTTTGTTGTACCGGTAAAATGTGCGATTCTGCAAAAATAATATGTATTTGCTATTAGGGAGGTAATACAGTTTGATGACAGTATTCTGATAGGAAATAAACATAAATAATTTTGGTAAAGGGAAAAAGCAGAACTTATGATACTTTTGCCCTACTATTAGTTGCAAATTAAAGATCAGAAAATCTACTTATTTGCCACAGTTCTGAAAAAAAAAATTCCTCAGTTCCCTTTCTTTTTAAGTTTCATAATTACGGATATGAATACGAAATGTATATACAGAATGCAAAAAAGTATTTTTGTGGCTTTTCCAATCCAATACTTTTTATAAAACACATACAGGGTGTAACAAAAGGCTTAACGAAGCCTAATACCACGTATTTTACCTGGGAAATGAATCGTTACTGAGATATTGAGGGTCAAAGTGAAATATATTTTTTAAGACTTTTTCATAAAAATCTTGTTTGTTGTTACTAAACTTTTTTCTTGATGAAAATTTTTAGAACTTTTTCATAAAAAACGCTTTAAAGAGAGCAACCCGCAATAAACCGCGCGCACGAACATCTAATTGTATGAAGTTAGGTCACAATCCTCGTCTGGTAGCGCTTTGAGCGCGCTATACATTGCGAACAATAAATATTTGATTTATTTTAATGCCTAAAATATAAAAGTCGTTTACCAGTGATTATTTTTGTTGCATGCGATTTGTTTTGATGAACCGAATGCGAGGTTTAAGGCTTTGTTAAGCTTTTTGTTACACCCTGTATCTGTTTCCCGCGATTTCGTACGCGTAGATATTTAATTTCAAGACCTATCCTATTGAAATTGTATTTCTTTCCGGGATACAAAGCAGTTTACTTCAGCCTTTTTGTCGTGATTGAGTTATAAAAATCGATTCAAATTTTCTCACTCATAATGTTGGTATGTTTTACGAGTATCTCTTGTCTTCTGCAACATGTAAAAAAGGCCAGGAATAAAATTGTTGACTAGATTATAAGGCTTATAGTCATACGACTGATGATATTTGCTGTAGTTTGACTGATATAAACTTCTAGACAAGAGTAAATATAATATAATAATCCATCCCTTCAAACTAGGTGCTTGAACTTCAAGACTCAAATTGCTGATTCATCGAAGGTCGAATATTGAGTTATCTGTAGTAGTTTTAGCAACTTCGCTCAAACGCCTTCCAGAAACTTGGGAAATAGCTAATAAATCAATGGGAAGGCCAAAGTTTGATAAACAGATGTTGTTAGTGGACCCCCGAGTACTGTCAAGGTGTCGGCCGAGTAGGGCCCAACGATTTATCGACGGGCGATGTATCATCGCGTTTTTGTAGTTCCATACCTCAGAGTGGTCACGTTTTGTTTCAATATCTATACTTAATTTTATAAAGATGAAGAGTTTGTTTGTTTGTTTGTTTGTTTGAACGCGCTTATCTCAGGAAGTACTGGTTCGAATGGAAAAAATATTTCTGTGTTGGATAGTCCATTTATCAAAGAAGTCTTTAGGCTATAAAACATCACGCTGCGACCAATAGGAGCGAAGCATCAGTGAAAAATGTTGCAAAAATAGTCGCGATCATAATAACAGAAAGTGACCCGGACAAAGTCATTGGCAACAGCTAGTTTGACATAAGGATCCACTTTAAGTAAAACCTTAATTCATTAAATAGATACAACATGACCAAAATATCTATACTATTGCATGTCGACATAATTTGGCCGGGTTATAAAGTTGACACTGACATAGAATCAGCGTCAATCATTCAATCAAGGACAGTTTTAGGTGTAATTTTTGTATCAGACTGTATTTCTAGTTTTTATTAAATATCGATATGGAAAAAACAAAGACGTGCTTAAAAATCGAACTACAGTTTTTCTTTTTTTTCCCTTTTATTACAACATTTTATTTTAACTGAGCTCAGTTCTATATAACATACAGGGTGTATATAGTATGTAGGTCAGCGTTATTTGCGGGAGAGGACCAGTCGATTCCGCCCCCAGCCTTTTGGTGACAGATGGACCTTTTAACGCAGGGTATACTTGGCTATAAAAAATACCTCAGTCGGTATCAAGGCAAAAGATTGAAACTTTATTGTACAGGGTCAGGTAAATAGTATTACAAGCCAAAACTAACCTATATAACATACGCATGTAAACTGTGGCGAAGCCCAAAAATATATAGCATTTTTATATGAAAAAATATATATTTTTTACTTCACCATGATATCTAAATGCATTTCTCAATATTTACGGGTTCTGTGCTAAAAATGATAAAGCACTGCAGTGGTCCAGGGAAATTAATTTGAGCCCGTTACTATGGTGTATAGTAAAAGGTGGGGAAAATTGTGTAATGCTTAGGAACTCTGTGACAACAAGGGACGTCGCTTTGTGGGGCTTGAACGATACTAGCAGACCCTGCCCATTTTGTGACTCTGGGTATAACTTGAAAAACTAAGACAACTGACATTGCTCGAAGACTTGCAGATCTGAAATGGCAGTGGGCGTGATACATGTAAGAAATAAAAAGTAAAAAAAAAGTAAAGTATTACAAATTCACAAATAATTCTAAACCAAAATCAACCAAATCAGTTACGTCGTTTTCAGAGTTCTTGTGGAAAAAAAACGTTATTTTTTAACATAAATACATAGATTCATTACTGACAATACATTCTCGCGGCAGACTGTACCGCTCTCGTTCAATGTAAACGAGATTACTTAGCCCACTTGACGTCGCATATTTCGCGGCGTTTTATCTGCGTTTCGCTCGCGATATGGACCGTCGTGCTTTATTATTATTGTCTACATCTTTCAGCGTTATTACAAGTTTGTTAATTAAATTGCTAAGTAAGAACACCGCACTCTTTGATAGACGGACTTCGGATGATTTAGTTTGGTAAGACGTTTATTGGATATTGGCTGCTGCCCGTGACTTCGTATGCGTAAAGTTTAGAAGTTGAAACTAACACACGGGAATAGTAGCTTTTTTCGGGATTAAACAGCCTAAGATCTTACCTTAGACCATTAGACAAATCAAATAATAGGGGTTAAAGTATGAAATTGCCGATTATTTTCCCACTTTTTATTTTGTTTATAGCTCTTAAGTATACTCATATTATTGCGTTATTCTTTTTGTATTGTATCATAAACTAAATAAAGTAACTTTTGACTAATGTGTCTTGTGCCTATTACTTCAAAGGAAGTCGTTGAAAAGACCCCTTACAATGTGTTAGCTGACCATCTTGCTTCAATTAAGTATATTTGTATTATATACTTTGGTTTTCAGAAATTTAAATACTATAATGCGTAGCTTTATAACTATCTAACTTTCACCTTATATTGCATCGAAAACGGTTCAGGCGTTTTTAAAAAAACTAAAAAATTGTTAGTATGGAAAAATGACTTTTCTCGATTTCGTCCATACAAAACGGCAATTTCATACTTCAACCCCTAATACATATAGCTACATACACAATAAAATTTCATGAAAATTTACTAAGCCGTTACGGAGAAACACGGTTACAAACACGACGATGACTAACGGCTATCAGCTGTCAAAACGACAGCTCATGGACTATCTAGACAGATGTCAGTTGTCGAGTTGGTTGTGTGTCATGGTGTCAGGTTGAATGCTGCTAAGTGACGTTTGAGTGTGGTCTGCCCTTTTTTGGTCAATGAGCAAGTATGGCACATTTACAGGAGTTTTATTGTGTTTGTATTTTTCAGCGCCAATTATATGTTTGTGGGTAATTGCTATTTAATCTTTAATTATTATTATCAAATCATATTAAATTAAGAGATAAAAACAAGCCGGTTTGGTTTCACTTTATTTTTATCTACCCCCAGTGGCTACTAATAAAACATGATATTATCATCCTACGTAAGTACCGGTATTTTTTCCAGAATTAAAAATACCTTACACCCAATATTCAGACCTACCAAACATAGTCAAAATAAAATATAAGAATCGGTCAAATGTTTTGAAGGAGTTTGGTAACAAACACAGTGATACGAGAATTTTTACATATTAAACATTATCATTGAACATCTGTAAAGTGGTTTCCAATTCCTCGGCCCAATGTACGTATACAAAAGTACGCTATTCTAAATCCAGTGTCAATTTGGTAAGAGCCCCGATCGAAACGCTCCCAAACCGTCGTGACTCAACGGATCCATTTTACTGAAGTTACATGAAAAATGGAAATCAGTTTGCAATCCAAATAAAAGAAGTGGCGAATGTACACGGTCTTAATATTCGTGGTTCCGTAAGAATACTTTTATCGGTTGTTATTTAAAAGTGATAGTACTGCGCACACTTTTTTTATTAAGAGTGTATTAACAAAACTTAAGCAAAGGTATCTATGCCTTCTATATTTCTCTCGTCAGATTTTTCTGCAACAGCATCCTTAGGCTCGTCTAAACACAGTGCAACTTAATATGCATTTCAAAGGGGACAGATAGAATTTTGTGCAAAAGATAATGAGATGGTTATGAAAAAATTGGGATGCATGAAATTACTTTAAAGTATAGCAGGAGCGAAACTATAAATTTGTATGTTATAAGTATGATAATAATGAGTAAGGAAGGAAGGAAGTATAGTGATGAAGTCAGACCGTAGTTATATTTCATATTTCATATTTATTTATTCACTACATAATATAATTTATATATATCCAATCATACCCAGATATTAATTTAAAAAAGCTAAGTAATATCTATTTTCCTTTTAAATCTGAATTATTTGAATTTACTGATGTTCTGGAAGTAAGACATTAAAATGATATTATGATAAACGAAAGATTATACAGACGAAACTCTAAATCCAATTGATTCCCAAACCAAAGGCTCATATGCGTAAAAAACAAAATAATTGTCGCTGCTTCATATCTCTCTAATATTTTTTACGGAATTTCTGACGCAAATTGTAAACCCGGAGTTTATATACATAATTTGATAAAACAGATTTTTGCTACATTTATCACATTGTTTTATTTAAAGTTCATATTCATGCAAAACTGAATATATTTTATTTCTATTGTTTGAAAAAGTTAAAAAGTTTGTCATCAAACAATGGTTCAATGTTTGATATACCTTTTGTTGAAATTCATTGTGATTGGGATGGAATTGTGTTACATTTTTGAGCCGACAATACGTCAATTTTAAAGGAAATACAAATATTTAAATGGAGCTTAAGAGTTAGTTGTAACTGGGTTTCTAGCATGTGCTTTGTTTTTTTGAGTTTCCGATATTTTGGCACTGTTGCATCATCACGGATAAGTTCATCGTTCATTCGTGATCATGGCGTTCTTATAATAATGATCATGAAAGTTAAAGTCACAGTATAAATGTAGTAATATACCGATTTAAACTTTCATATTCACTATCAGTAGTCAATTGATTCAGGGTTTATACCATGTACTTTCCTTGTTTTTTAAAATCTTCCTTTGGCACTGTTACAAGCGCCATGAACACAGAAAAACGGTGACCATGGCGCTCACGGCATAGTATAAATTCTCAATTCTCAATTATTTATTGCTTCCATAATGTAACACAATAATGAATAACACAATGGGCACGTAAGGGAGGATCATTTTCATGAATTTAGAAATTATTCATATATTTATCATTATAAATTATCATTTAAATATTCGCTTATTGTATAATAATGTTTTGATATCAAAAGTTCTTTTAGTTTGTTTAGGAAAGCTGTATCTTTATTTATATTTTTTATTGACGCTGGGAGTTTATTAAATATTTTTATGGATATGGAATGAGGCGTTGATAAGTATAGTTTAATTCCACTTATACTTACTAATAGCTATACCAAAAGCTCAGATTTTTAATAAATGTCGTGATATTTATCTCAAAGTCCTCAACATTAAATGAATGGTACCTACATTGAACCCCAAAACAGCCGCAGCGTGAATACGATTAAACGAAAGGTACCGTAGGACACGGAAAACAAACAGAGGAGCTGACGCGGCAGGATTCCATTATGGGATGTGTTGTTTGGAATCGAAAATTCAACTTGCTACACTTTTAGAACGAATATTCTTTCTTAAAAAAAACTATTATATTTACAAACACTGTCTTGTTGGCACATAGGTACTTATTGATTTGAAGAGGAAAAAGGTTGTTCTCAGTTCGACGTAAATCTTAATTTATGTGATCTTATGAATCCCGTTGGTCTGGTGGTTTAAATACTGGGCCAAGATCTTTGGGTCCCGGGTTCGAAATTGTCGACATAAACAATGTCTTAAAAGCTCGATGGTTAGAGCAGTCACAGGGTGCTTGAGTCCCACTTAAAACAATCAAAACACTTCATGGGTCAAAAGCGCCATTGGTGCCATATTTTGCTATAGGTACCACTAATAGTTGTTACCATACCATACCAACCATATAATAATGCGATGTTTCTACTACACAAACAAAGTAAATTTTACTATTGTATCAAAACCAGTTGCCAGTATCGAGGAAACTGTTTTTAATTAGTAAAATAAGTAATTAACAGAATTAAATTCAAAGGAAAATATCTCATATTAAAACTAAAGTTATCTACCCTTAAATGACGTCATAAATACTGGCGAACGTTCCATCTTCGCACGTCAGTGTGACGGTCGCAATAAAAGTAGTGGCTTCAATTTTATCGAGAACGTGGCAGGAAATATCGAATAAGCGGAATGTCGATGTTGAATTCCTTTTGCCACGGCGTTGCTTAAATTTACATGCGAAATTGTACGGCATAAGCTACTTTCCTGCTTTTATACGTTTTTAAAAAAGGTCATACTTGCATCCGCGGGTTTGGGCGGATTTGTAGCGAAATCCTACTGGCTTAGCTATCTCGGATCCTATTTTTAGGAAAGTTACTTTGATAACATATATCTGGTGCGGGTGTTTTTGCAGTATCTTTTATGAAAATTATTTGGGATTATATGCTTATTTGATTTTAAAGACACAAGACCTTTATTTAAATTCAGTCTATGAATGTTACAAAAAGCTTTTTGTTCCTGTTATAAAATTACCTAATGAATGTGGTTTTTAAACGCACACAGCGTTATCACAGTCTATGAACCATACAGTCGTTCGACGCCTTTGATCTCATGGAAAATGCCGACAACGCCTAGACAGTATCGTGACGGCCAGGGTTGTCAAAAGTAAACAATATATAAAAATATTTATTTATTGCAGATAAACACTTGTAATCAGCACCCCAATGAACCTCAAAAATTTGACACCTATATCAAATTATAAAAAAATACGTCCGCCATCTTGGATTTTAAAAAGGATGGCATATCCGAAGCACCCCACTGAACCTCAAAATTGACACTCATATCAAATTTAAAAAAATTACGTCCGCCATCTTGAATTTAAAAAAGGATAGCATTTTCGTAATCAGCAGCCCAATTAACCTCGAAATTGACAACTATTTATCTTATTAAAAAAAATATGTTCACCATCTCGAATCATTCGATATCAGCATTCCAATAAATTCCAACAAACAAATATAAAATAATTTAAAACACAAACATTTGTTAGCCCTGAATGCTGTGTCCCGAACTGCTAACATCGTTTTGTTCGCAGTTCGGGCTCGGCCTTCCCGCGTCTCGCCCCACACACCCCGCACAATTGCCCTGTCTAGACGTCTTCGTCGAACGACTGTATGGTTCATAGACTGTGGCGTTATTCTACGTCGTAACACATTTCGTCACTGAAGTTCTAACACCACGTAAGTCATTTTTTGGCGGTGTTGACACTTTGATGCTATTCGCTAGTGAATCGAAAGACACGTCTTTTCGCCCAATCAGATTCAAGATACGACCTATAAAAACCTTTGAAATCACGGAAAAAGATGCTTGCTTGCTAGCTTGGCTAGATGGCGCTGCCGTCATATAAACACAAGTCTCCGTAATTAATTTTATAAATAATAGCTAAAGTCATATTTTTTAAAGTTAATCTTCATAAATTCATTTGTTGTGATGTAACCTATGTGTGAAAACGTTATCTTAGAAAAATGTGCAGTATTTATCTACTTATCATAACATTGGTGTAAAAGTGTGAACTTCTGCGGAAAAAGTGTAAAAAACATAATTTCTATGTATAATGACAAACTACACAAATCGTATGACCTAAAACTGTGTTCGTTCAATCTAATTAAACTATGTGCCTATCGTATTATAAATAATGTAAATAACATTGAGTGCATAAAGTACCCACCATAATAGAGACAAAGTGCAACATTCCTTTGCAAATTCCATCGCAATTAGTCATAATAACGAACTTTTACAATCCCTTAAGTACGCTTATTTCGATCTATGCCGTAAGGAACGACTGGCCTTGCGGCTAATACAAGCGCTTAACACGCAAGTGAGCACTGACTTCGAATCCCATCTTGGGTTGTCTTTTTGTATGAAAAATATTTCTGATAACAAAAATGAATTTTCTAGAGAACATTACATTTCGACGCAATCGTAAACAGTCTGATTCAAGGGATGAATCTTGCGAAGTCTCAACACTAGATGACACAGTCAGTAGTCTACCTGATAAT
Source organism: Anania crocealis (assembly GCA_949315895.1). Taxonomy (NCBI): domain Eukaryota; kingdom Metazoa; phylum Arthropoda; class Insecta; order Lepidoptera; family Crambidae; genus Anania; species Anania crocealis. Next base: position 8,322,250 of record OX438870.1, read on the forward strand.
CTACAGAGGACGTAAGCGACTTAAGTAAATATAAAGAAAAGATAGCATCGCTCACTACACAATTGAGCACTGCACTCGCAGAAATCGAATCTCTTTCACTAGAAAATAATAAATTAATCCCTCGATCGTGAGTTATTCCAGACACAATTGAAATCAATTGTTATCGCGGCACGCGCGTGCCTCCTGGGGGTTGAGGGATTAAGAGAACTAAACAATGACTTAACAAACAAAAATGACATCCACAAAAAAAGTAACAAAAGCCCGATCAAAAAAAAAATCACAAAAAAATCTAATAAAAAGAAAAATTCAGAAAATTTAACAGAAAACCTAAATGAATCAAATTTACAGAAAAATAATAATGAAGTTGACTTTCATAAACCGAATTTGAATATTGTCAAAACATCAAATAATAAACAAATACTAGAGCAACCGAAAAAAATTTGCATTCTAAGTACAAATAAAAGCAATAAAATACTTAAAATTGCTGAAAACAGTCTGCAAGACTTCCTGTTGTGCCACTACCTCTATCCGAATTGTGATTTAAAGCATCTAATTACTGACATTGACAAAAAATTAGATGGATACTCTATGGACGACTATTGTGTTATAATGATTGGAGAGGCTGATTTCAAAATAACCAAAAACTATTTCGGATTAATCTACTATATTCGTGATGTCCTACAGAAAATTAAACATACAAATATCATAATCTGCCTTCCGACTTATAAGTATGGATATCTACACAACATGTTCAACTGGAGAGTTGAAACTTTCAACAACCTTTTATATTTGGATACAATGACACATGAACATGCACACTTGTTGGACTCTAATAAAAAAATAAATTATGACTTTGACATGTTTCATAAGCATTTCGGCTTTGTAAATAATAATGGAATGCGTATAATATTCAACAATTTGAGAGAATTAATTACTGACATTGAAGACTACCACTACATAAGCGACGAGATAAATGACCAAGAGTCTCCTATAGATACAAAGTCTTTGTTTTTTCGAGACTAAATTCTTACACATTTTGCATCAGAACATAGCAAGTTTGTTGAGCAAATCGGATACATTAATGATACATTTGGAAGAACTACTGGATAGGCGTATAAGTGTTGATGTTGTTTGTATTACGGAACATTTTATGAAAGCAGGATATGAATCCTTTCTGCATCTTCCAAATTATGTACTGGCGGAATGCTTCAGCAGAGAGGATATCACCAGAGGTGGCGCCTGCATTCTAGTTAAGAACGGACTCAAATGGAAGGAACTTTTAGAAATTAAAAAGTTATCAATAGTAAATGTATTTGAATGCTGTGCCATTGAATTAACAGACTATAAAATTGCAGTTATATGTATTTATCGAGTTCCAAAGCGAAAAAACAATTTTGATGTATTCTTTATTATATTAGAGAAACTTTTAATGTATGCTTCAAAATTAAAATGTAATAATATAGTTATTGCTGGTGATATCAACATTGAAAAATACTTATACAATGAAATGAACAATTATTTCGAAAAAAATGACATTTTCTGTACACAGCAAAAGGGCTTTCGCAAAAGCAAAACTATAAATATGGCAATTTATGATTTTTTTAAAAATGTAATAACACACGTTGATAGCAGAACGCCGGTATGTTCATTTTATTGTGACATGACTCAGGCGTTTGACTATGTAGACCATAAAATATTATTTAGCAAACTGGAGGCGTATGGCATTAGAGGCAATGTATTGAGCTTGCTCCAGTGTTATCTCACTAATCGTCGACAAAAAACAGAAATATGTAGGCTAAATATGGGTACTAAATCTGAGGACATAAGCTCATCGACAGAGCGCTTAGTGAAATACGGGGTCCCGCAGGGCAGTGTATTAGGGCCTCTATTATTTATAATTTATATAAATGACTTACCAAATGCCACTAAGCAACCTATGACCTTATTCGCTGACGATAGTACTATAACTGTAAACTGTAATGACATAAATTCTTATAAAAATGACATAAATCAATCATTGACATCAATAATTACCTGGCTCAATAACAATAATTTAAAAATAAACTTAAATAAGACATATGTTATGCACTTTAACCAAAGACCAGTAACCCCATCTGGCATTCAAGTAAATTTCAACGATACTATCATTTCTGAAGTAGATACGACCCGATTTCTCTGCTTATAAATTGACCAAAAATTAAATTGGAAAGCCCATATACAAGCACTAACTAAAAAAACAAGTAGCTCGGCTTATGCTTTGTATAAACTTTCTGCTACAGTCAATATTGACGCACTTCTAACAGCTTATTATGGACTGGTGGAATCTGTTCTTAGATACGGAATTATCTTCTGGGGTAACTCAACTGACAGAGAGGTAGCGTTTAAAAGTCAGAAACGATGTATCCGCGCTATGTTTGGTCTTCAGACCACCGATAGCTGCATGCCATATTTTATAAAGCACAGAATTCTGACACTTCCGTCCTTATATATAATGGAGGTGGCTCTTTTTATCAGAGCCAATCCTCACCTCTTTCCTCGATTATCTGACATAGCAACCGTCGAGATCAAAGCAAGCTGTGCTCGCAACGAGCAAAAACGGCTTTGCTTAAAAAGAGTGTAGTATGCATGGCTCCTAAAATTTATATTAAAATTCCTCAGACATATAAATTACTTAACGACAATCAGTTTAAAAATAAATTTAAAAATTTTTTAATTGAAAAATGCTACTATACTATAACTGACTTCTTTAACGATAAATTTTGACATACAATAATAATAATGTAATAATCAATGTTAATTTCTATAATATTATATTAAATTAGTAAAATTTTACATGCAATAATAAGTAATGTAATAATGAGTAATATTTTTTTCTAAATATTCTATTTCAAATTGTGGCTGTGTATGTAATGCTTTGATGTAGGTAATGTAATAATTTAACTGACTTTGTAATATTGATAGGCTAATGTTAAATAAAATCTAACAAATTTAACACTATAAATTTTACACACCGAATATCGGTAAGGCATGTTGATACTAACGACACTAATACCAGTATATCTCTGCCCATGCAATGTATATCTCACACATGTTTTCGTAAATAAATAAATTATCTTATCTTATCTTATCTTAAGAACAGCATGGAAGTCACTGTTGTGTGTAAACAGTACGTAAGTTCAGCTCAGTTCCATACATTGAGCGGTCCTGTCAGCTGCGGTTGAGAATCATTCAAAAAGGTGTTTTAGCTCTCCTGAGAAGTTCTTAAAAATGACTTACGTGGTGTTAGAACTTCAGTGACGATTCGTGTTTTTCAATTTCACAATTTAGGTCTGGCAAATCCTGTCTGGAGTCTTTTTTTTTAAGCTATATTGCATAGCTTCTATCGCGGGCCTTGAGCGTGGAGACCGAATCCAGAAATTCCGTAACGAAAATAATACTAACACCCACACCCACACACTCGGGGCGAGGCACGATCGAACAATTTTTAATTTCCGAAATTTAAAAGAATTTAGAAGAATATAAGGATTTTGACAGTATGGTTGCCTATGGTAACCATATCTGCCAAAATAACAGAAAAATTTAATTACAAAAGTCAAAATTAGAAAATACATAAAATTATAAAATTAAGCTATTGCATAGCTTCTATCGCGGGCCTTGAGCGTGGAGACCGAATCCAGAAACCCCCCACTCCGACCGGCACAGCGGTGATACTTTTTAGTTTTATAATTGCATAAGTTGTTAAAAAATGCTATGCAATAGCTTTACCGCGGCAGTCTCCGAGTGCCACACGTCTTGTTTTGTAGTCGTATTGTATCACATTCTTACAGTATTTTAAGCATAGACAGACAATAAAACCTAAATGTTTTTACTTTCCTTGTGACTATCACAAAATTAACCAAACGACTTGGCCATTAGACCAAATTATTACTCTTTGGCCGTAAATAAATAAGCACCTATGTTAGTCTTACGATACTCTTATCTTATAAATCATAGAGTAATTAAATCTTCACAGAACACCTACTAAACCAAAGATAATGCACGCACAGATAACTTTCACGTCACGCTATTAGTATGGTTATAGCTTGAGTTCTATATCCAACTATATCTTATCTTAACGTGTATATTAGTTTATAAGCTATAGGTGGCGCTGATCGTAAACTTCGCATATAGATAACATGAGGTCTTGTATCCAACGGCTTTGTGGGTTTAACATCAAGTAGTTGAATAACTTCTGTTATTAGTAGGAGTTCAATCTTAATACTAAGTTATGACTAGGTAAGTTATTTCTAGATTTCTAGCATGCACCTTTTCTTTGGGTTGAGTTGATGAGTTTCCGACCTTTCAGCACTGTTGAAAGTGCAATGATTACGAAAACTCTTCAAATATGTATTTGTTTTTCTAGAATTTCCGAGTCTGTAAAACATATTTTTTTAAATTTTCTGTCAACTATTATTCCTTAATAAAGTTTAAATCAAGTATCGAATCTAATGAAAGAATGAATAACGGTTTTCTTTGGGTATGTTTTATAGATAGACATTTTTCTTAAATATGGTTAGAAAGTAAATATGATGCAAAAAATTGCCTCTTAAATTTTTGACACTGATTTCTTTAAAACTCTATGAGAAGGCCAAAGTTTTATATCGAAACACAAAGCAGCAACAACCATCTAAGAGAAACAGATGATGTATTCCTCTAGATCTTAATTTGTTGTCTTCATGACGTCTTAAAATGAAACTTTATAAAAAGTATTAGAAATTTCTAGGCACACTTACCGAGGGTATTAATTGAGCGGTTATTTATAATTCCTTCTCAGTTGTTAGATAATATTTTTTATACCCCCTCTCAATACCAGGCACCGTGTTTCAAAGCACATGAACTAAAAAAAACTAAGGTGTACACATTTGAAACGGATGCTAACGGATTATAACAGGTTACTAAATAAAAATAACAGTATAATTCACAGGGTGTTCTCACAATGAATCGATTAGGCGACTCCATTTGCCCGTTATTTGTTACTATCAGGAGGTAACCAAAACCCTTTTCCATGCCATTTGTTCGGAACCTATTTTCCGTTCGCAACGATACATTAAACCAGAGATTAACTGCCCTATTTGTTTACAGAAGGCTCGACTGTTGAATGCGATTTATAGGCACTTTTGGTTTTTATGTAGTTTAGTTTTCGAGCGTTTCCTATAGTTCGACATATTTCCGATTTTCGTCATAAATTTTGTTGAAGTAGGACCCATTAGGGTCAGAGATATTTACCTCTAAACGATAATATTGACCGAAATAGAGTACTTGTGAAATTTATTATTTATTTATTTCATACATACATATATCATGACAGGAGGTTCCTAATGCGATGTATCTTAATTATAAATAAGTAGTCTAATTTAAATAATATTATAACTTAAAAATTTTAATACAACTTGTTGGAATAAAGAACAGTTAAAAATATCAACCCGTTCATGCACTTGATTTATTACCCCGGTGATACGGGTTAACGGAGCTTTTTTCAATAGATTAGTTCTTCTGGCTGAAGGTAGAGCTAAGAGGCGCGGACGGCGCCGCCGCCACACATACCGGTCCGGTACGCAGGGGCCGAAGTACAGTAACACGGTAGGATTGTGTTCAACACCACGCAACAACAACCCCACTACGTAAACTGCAAGCGCCAAACCTCTCCGCGCTTCCAGTTTGTAGTAACCAGTAAATCTTCTTAGCGTATCGATCAATGGCTTTTTTTCTTTTTTGTCGCTTGATTTTTGCGGACCAGTACTCAGCCACGCGGATAGCGTTATCTGTAGCGTTGTACAAGTCCTCGCGTGTACAGGTGGTGGGACACGCTGGGCAGCTCAGCAAATGAGCCATGGTCTGGGGAGAGGTAAATATAAAAACGAAACAGATTGCTTGTTACAATAACGTCTTCGTTAACGATTCGACAGTCTGATGACCTTAGGTGAACTGTTGGCAGCGGCTGGACGGGGAAAGCCCAGGATAGACAATTGTGGCGTGAGTTTAAGGAGGCCTACGTCCAGCAGTGGACGGACAATGGCTGTTGGTTTGATTTGATTTCATAACGTCTTCTATTTCCTTGATTATAACCAGAATTATGTAAAACTTAACTGTTACTGTAACTTGGTTTTGTCATTTTTGTGTTAAGGTTCGGCTTGAAATTGATCTTTCTACTAAGTTTTTTATTCTTTTTCATTCTTTTTCAATCTGTTAAGGTCAATAGGGTTGAATTTACACTTATTAGTAGTATGGAAGTACCTCTATATTTGAACCTTATCGTCATATTATATGTTTTTATGACCCCATTCCCAAAAGGCACCTTAAAAGTTGGCCTGGCCAGTACTGTAAGTCATTGCAGACCTATAAGAGCGGCAATTCTGCGAGGTCGTTAACCAGTTCAGTAAGTGTGAAAATCCCTTAATCTTCGGGTGTAAAAAGTACTTTTGTGATACGTTACGTGAGAAATGTAATTGGTTGGGCCAGAACGGGGTGGGAGGGTCACATAAGTGGGTTCCGTACAATCCAGGCTTTTGTTGTATTGAGCAGAATCGACAAAACGCTTAAAAAGACGTCTGGGTTTATTTTCGAACGGTCGCTGAAATAGTTAAAGAACATTTTTGGTGCAAAAATCCACACAGAAATGAACAATTTAAGCAAGGAAAAACGATTTGAGCCAGAAAATTCTGTGATGTACGTTTTTTTGTTCAAGTAACATTGATTAAGTAATTTGAATAGTGTTTTATAGTAGGTATATATTGTTCAGCCTGTACTGGTAGTTGAAAAACAGTTAAATTAAAAGGTTCAAGAAATTATGAGGTATATGAATCTAAAATAAGCAGATCACTAAGATTTAAACCACAGTTAGTTCTATTAATAAAACCATGATATTTGTAAAGCTTGTTTTATCAGAAGGATGTATCAAAAATACTTTTACCTAAGTATCACCAAAAATAACCGTAAAGGTGCCATCAGATTTTCTTCTGAGTCAGGATAGGTATTACGTTGCGTGACATAAAACCTCGAAGTCACGTCTAAGACAAACTCTGCGAACAAATTTACGGATAACATAGGGCTTAAAAGGAAAAGCTCATCCTTCTACCTTCTTAAAAATACGGAAGCTCCACATTGTCAAGACAAAACAATAGCTCATTTGAACCAACAATCTTTGTTCATGTTAAATTCATGGCTTCCATGAGCCTACAATATAAATAGGCACGGTAGAATTGAACAATATTCCATGAAGAAATACTAGTATTGTGTATCCATTACACATAATATAATCTAACAATTTTATAGTTGACGCAAATTGACATGTATGTATTAATAAACATTTATCTTATTTAAACTCTTTATTGATAGATTATTAGGACTTACAAAAACTTTAACAGTTTAGCGCGCGATCAAGCATCAATTGATTACTGATGGGAAGTGTACAGTTAAACATTCAATTTCGTTAACAGTATGAATCCACGAAATGCATTCATAGAATAATTTGATGAAAGAGCTTAGTAAACCCGTGAACGCTGTATGGTGTTCGAAACGGATAAACCAAAATAAAAAGTAAAACCCTAAGAAACGCAAAAAAAAGTTCCGATATTTTTACTTTATCAAATATAAAAAAAACACCGGTACACATATTATTTCAGAAGGAGTTAGAAACTTTTTAGGTAAAATACCTATTTGTCAGTGATGCTAACACTAATACGTAATTTATTCCACCACAGGTCGGGTTTGGTAGTAACAAGTAATACAAACAGTTCTATAAAAGAACTAGTCTCCGTTAGTTAACGGAGCTAGGCAATTTTTAAGCTTAAGCTAGTGTTATCAACACATCTTTTGGGCGAATTGTACTTACTGACACTTCCTTTACTTGTAGTCTATGGATGCCGCAACAGATATTACGTGACTTGACGGCCCGCGTAGAAACGTCTGCTTTGGGTGAAATAATAATTTAGCGGATTGGATGGTCTGTGAAATTGACAATTCTGTATCAGCTTTCATTATGAAAATTCCAGAGGGAAATCGTAAGAAGATTTTACATCAAAAGTAGCTACTAAAAAGACATAATGTAAAACCAGTTACACAGAGGCCTCTATCTGTAGAATTTTAGAAATAACCTATCTGAAAAAGCAGAAAGTTGACGAATACAAAATGCAGAGCTGTTTACTGAGGCATTTTAAGATGGCAAAGCTATTTATCAAGTAATTTAAGTAAAACATGTTCATTTCTACATGCTTAAATAAATATGGTCATTCTTATATCAGTAAAAAACTTACCTTGATATTTTTGCTTCAATAAAAATTAGTTTACTACTAGAACATCTGAATCTTCCGAAAGTTTAATAAAATAAGGGTAACTACTAAAGAATAAGGTCAAAAATGAAATATGCCAGCGTACATCAGCACAGTACAAATACATAAAATTAAAAGGGTACCCTCAGACAGAATTCAATAATTTAGTTTGTTTAAGTTGTGACTATAGTTATAAAAAAAAGGGTGGCCTGAACTATATTAGGAAGCACAGAACGATGCTTACAGCGGGAGATTAGCTCTACTCAAAGTAAAAAAGTGCACGATAAATGAAATTGTACATACAACCACTACCTATCAGGAGAAACAGTACATAATTAAAGCATGGAATTAGCAATAACTGCCCTGACCCGATTCCAGCAATCTAAGCGTTAACTAATGCATGAGAGCTAACCACTGTGAAACAATTGGTGTAGATAGATACCAAATAACATAAGAAAATAATGTGTATGGTGAAGCCCCAAGGGGTTTGCTGACCAAAGCAACACCACAGTAAGTGAACACAGTAGGTTTGTTTTAGTTAAAGTCGACTGTTAATATTAATGGAAATGTCACCCATTGTTTTGCTGACATAAAAAGTTATAATAGTATGTGTTTGTTATTAATGATCTCAAATTTAAGTTTTAGATGAAAGTGAACCTTTATTTTATTTTAATTAGTGAACTTCATTTCTAACAAATTTTAGAGTTTTTGAGATTGTTTATATTTAATTTTTTTTTTTTTATTACCTTTTACTGTACTATGTTTAACTAATTTTTATTGTAGTTTTTTTACCTCGTCAGAAAAAAGTAGTACCTAAGAAAATAGTTACATAACCAATTAACAGAAACATAAATTATACCAAAGCGATTTTTTTTTACCAACAGTTCTGTTCCCATGGCACAAATCGCAAATGTTCTTAAAGACAAACCAAATTTTTTCCATTTTCTAGATTTTATCTTATATTTAATTAACAGCAACTTCTTTGACATTTCATTATTAATAGGTACCTACTTACTGGTATATTAAATGCACTACCTGATAAAATATTTTGCGTAAGGTACTGTAAGATGTGATACTACTGTTTGTAATCTACACTGTGGTTTATTGGCCTAACAATACTATTATGTGGTACTGAATATTGTAAGTACACTATTTCCTACCTTAAGCAGCAATACTTTACCACAGTAAATATGTTTCTGTACTGCAGAGACTCTAGGGTGCAGCCATAAACGCTTAATAATAATTTGTTGTTGGCAAACATTTTATAAAATATATTCTAGATTTTACTGGCATCAGTAATCGCTCAAGGAATTAGTTAATAAGTGAAAATTAAATGAAAGGATAAGTTTATAAATGTGGACAACATCACATACATTGTTCTGATCCCAATTTGAATAACTATTTAAAGCACTCGTATTTTGGAAACCAGAAACAACGAAGATACCACAGATGAATATGACGTTCACTTGGACTCCATCAAAAAATTTAAGAGATTAATAGTAATTAACAACAATAAATAAGCATTAATTTTATTTGGCAGGTTTCATCTGAAATGATATTAAGTAAATAATTAATAGAAAAATAGATTAGGTTATTAATTAATAGAAGGTAAATGTAAAAGAAAAAGGGATTTATAGTTTACGTTAATATTTCTTAAGTTACACACATAGCTCTAGCTTTTCTGTTTTTGTTTTGTTTGTTTCGTATCTGTATTATGTGCTAATAATGTATGGTGTAGGCAGAGTTTATCTGTAAGTCTGTCGTGCAATAACTGCAAGCATCCCAAATTCATGTTATTACTAGATTAAGAACCATTGTAACAACAGTTGATAAACCAAATAAATAAAATAAATAAATAAAATAAACATGAACCGGGACATCATACCCGGGACCTCGGAGCAGGCGACACCTTGAAAATCGGTGTGTACGCCACTTCGCCACGGAGGTCGTTGAAGCTTATTAATTACATATTTTTATTTTACACACTTTATTGCATATACAAAGATAGTACAATTGGCGGACTAAATGCCACAAGCATTCTCTACTAGTCAACCACTAGGCCAAGCAGAGATTATACAGGCGGTGCAAAAAAGTGAGGTAAAACTCATAACAAATGTAGAGAAAAAATAATGCAAAACAGAAATGAAATAAAAGACAAAAAATAATAATTTACAATATAGTATATACATACAAACTGGCTACATGCATAATTAATAATAAATACATACAGAACATATTTATACAAAAATATTAATGATATGCTATGAATACCGGATAGTCTGGTATTGTAATTGTCGATTTTGTTCTGATGATTTTTATATATTATTTTTCCACGTGTAACAGCCTTCGTAATGCCTAAAAAAAATTTTCATCGGTTCGGATGTGGAGAGGCTGGCGATCTGTCATACAGGGCCTCCTAGTACGGTTGCCAGTCTCTTGCATAGAATAATTTGTAATACAATTTTAGGTTAAGTCATTCTATGTAAATAATAATTCTATGTGGGAGAAAAAAAAATAAAAATAAAGTTATATTATAGAGTTTTCAAAGTAGTCTGTCACAGGTATCTAACGTGACTTGTATTTACCATCTGGCGACAGAAGCCAGGATCAACACTACTAGAGCTAAGTGCTGCCCGCAATTTATTTAAATTTGTTACTTGTAAAAGAAATCAATTCTCAAAAAAATAGAACAGTATCATTTCAGCAAATTACCTCTAGTATTTTTTGAATCACTGTTAACTGCTTTTTGTTCTGGCAGTCTTTTGTATTGTACATTATTGCTAAAAGCGGTCGCTTTGGGCGTTAGCGTCAAATTCGACTTTATAAACAACTAAATGAAAAGTTTACTGTGATTCAATAATAGGGTTTTTTAAAAATGGTTTTGTTTAGAAATAATAAAATTAAATCAATTGGAGGCAGCACTTAGCACTAGTAGTCCCCTTAAGTCCCTTCCGAAGTACAATTATAACCCCGACACTTTGCGGACCTAAGGCAATTAAGAGAAACTCGTTTCCTAAATTGGCTAGTCTAGGAATCGAACTCGGGTCCCTTGTCTACTAAGCAGACCACCGCGCCGTTTCACCAACCTAGTTATCTTTAATAAAACTTTATAAAGAGCAATCTTACCGTCGTCATAAATCATTCAAAACAAAACAGATCTAATGAACACTAAAAGTCACAAATGTATTCTCAATTAAAAGAAGAAACAAAAGGCCGGGTCAAAGATCTGGACCGTCGATTTGGATCACATCCAACTGACATTAGTCTCGTGGTAATATTTCGTTAACTTTAAAATTTCTGTTATAAATAATGTTTGTGCGCGGACCCTGCCAACTTCAGTGTTCACACAGTAGTCATAGTGGAATTTGAACAGTAGGTTTCATTCGGGTTATAAGCAACAGGTTTTACATTTACACAATAAAGTAGGCTTTAATACGTTGCACTGTATTCCAGAGGTGGCAGATGTAGTTATGCACTATTCTGTAAATAATATTTTGTAGAAAAATAATACAAGCAGTTTTATAGTAACCAATTTATTATCTCTACAACATGTACAGGAATTGAAACCTTCATTAGTAAACAGAAATGTCGACAATAGCTACCCCTTTTTTTAATTAACCTACGTTATTTTACTGCTTTCAGTTATTCCATGTTTTTTTTTACCTTAATTGGGATTTGGATTCAATACTTTTGTCTTATTAGCAAAAGACCATGGTTTCAAAAAGATGATTTTTTATATTTTTTTATGTATTTTTATGACAAAATATTAAAATTACTTTTTCAGTTTAGCATAAAAAAACAATGTTATAAGTGTGAGTCTACTGTATGTTCAAGAATTGTAGATATTTTGTGCGCTTGAATCATTTTTTATCAAGTTTTAAGTTATATAATTTTATGATTTTGGTTTAAGCTCAAATACCTAACAAAACTTATCTGGCCCGATGACAGAGGACCCAGCTTTTTCATGCAAAGATTTTATTTTTTCTATATTTCATAGATTTTCAGAAGGCAAAGAAAACAGTTGAAGATTTTGTTCCAAATTCTTAAAATGTGTTAGTCGGTTATCATCATCATCATCACCAGAGTATATCAGTAACACTACAGACCACTACTTATACTATAATGACTAGCTGTTGCCCGCGACTTCGTCCGCGTCAATTTCTGTTATTATGATCGCGATTATTTTTGCAACATTTTTCACTGATGCTTCGCTCCTATTGGTCGCAGCGTAATGTTATATAGCCTAACTCTTCAGCCTTACTCGATAAATGGACTATCCAACACAAAAATAATTTTTCGATTCGAATCAGTACTTCCTTAGATTAGCGCGTTCAAACAAACTCTTCAGCTTTATAATATTAGTATAACTAGATAGGAACATGAGGCTTTATATTTACCTAGCTCGCACTGTATCTATCTTATGTAAACATATTTATTTAAAGAGACGCTGACAATAGTAACAGAGTTTTTTGCTTTGCTTCTTCTCGTCACTAGCCCACATTTGTCCCTTAACAGTGGTAGGTTTAAATATTGGGACGCGTAAAAGCGCCTCCAGGGGTCTATTTGCAGAAATAAAACTGATTTTACTGATTTTAAAATCATTTTGCAATAATCGATTCGCTTGGAAGACGGCTTGGCGATCATAGTTTGGCCTATGATATAGTAAGACGCGGCTGACCTTTTTTTTCTAGCAGTATCTTCTCTCACAAACGGGTGTTTCTATGGGTATAGAAAGAAAAAGAGTGGTTTTATTTAATTTGCCAGCACATGACTCACATAGGACATACAAGCTTCAATAAACGTTGCGTAATGATACCTAAATCACTCTCCTTACCCCATATTGTGTAAGCACTTAGACTAAGGCAATAAATAACTTAGGACCAATGTTCATCAGCTTTGTAACTCCACAATGTCTATTATAGTGACAAATTACGTTTATCTCTAACAATACGACGACCATTTGGATCAGCGGTAGTTAACGCTGCTTCTGAGCCATGGGTCGCGGGTTCGATCCCCGCACAGTACAAATATTTGTGTGCATGAACATGTCTGTTTGTACTGGTCTGGGTGTTTTCTATGTATTATAAGTATGAATTTACAAAAAAAAAAAAAAGTATATAAGTAAGTTTATCGGTTGTCTAGTACCCCATACGACAGGGTATTTAATAGTAGCTTAATTTGGGACTAAATGGCTCTGTGTGGCCCAGTGTGGCATGTCTTAAATATTTATTTATTTATTTATTTAATAATTCAATCTCACCATATAAGCAGGCATTTCTTGTTTACGAGTAATGTGAGCTGAAGTTACTAAGGCGTTTATTATCTCAAGGACATGTTTAATTTAGTTATAAGTATTGACGACCTCCGTAGCGGAGTGGCGTACACACCGCTTTTCAAGATGACGCCGGCTCCGAGGTCCCGGGTTCGATTGCCGGTCGGGTCAATGTAGAAAAAAGTGTTTGTCTTCATTTTCACAGGTCTGGTGTTCGTGGTAACTTCCTTGTTTCTAAATTCCACAAGTCGAGTGCTTTAAATAGTTTCTCATTTTGGAATCAGAACAATTATCGGTTGTTGTTCACATTTATTTTTATTTATTTTATTTAAGTTAGATAGCCTAGATAAAATCTTTATCAACCTACGTAAGTCCAGTGCTGGACACAGCTGCTGTGCTCCAAAAGGACGGGAGACGCTGCTGCCTTTGGAATGGAGTATTTTTTTACTAGCGCACAAAGTTAATAAAATTGTAAATTAATTAAACAACCTTAACTTTAAACACAAGAATACCAACAGTAAATAAATATTTAAAAAAAAGCTACATTAACTTCACATATTAGGTTTTTATGTGACTGACGCCTGTGAGATATAAATTAACTATTACATTTAATACAACCACTCTGAATTTACCAGAAAGAGGAACTCCTCAGTTTAACTTTTATGGAGTCCACATTTTATATTTTTACAATTTCAATTTTTAAATGTCTGAAATCCTAAAAAAACATAAGGTATGGAGTAAATAGTTACATTGGAGGCAACAAATAAAAAAATTTAACCGAATGCTTTGAAAATCTTGCACGGGTACTTAATTAGAATCCTGCTATTTGTGTTTAAATTAATTAATTGCTTTACAAAACATGTAACTGACCTTAGACTCTTACAATCTATCTGGATTCTTTTAATTTATTCTCAAACTCTTGAAATAAGTAAAACGTTTAATGGCTAACCTATTAAGATAGGATAAGATAAGATAAGATAAATGTTTATTTGGTACAATAAAAATTACATTGAAAATACTAATGAAATAAAAAACTTAATTAAGGCTGTACCAAATAGGTCCCCGCTCAGCATATGTCGAGGCAAAGAGTGCCACAACGCTGGTTTTCTGCGGGCACCATAAGATATAATAACTAAACTAAAACATTGAGAAAATAAGGTAGTAATTATTAAAAACATGAATAAAAAATATAACTTATTATTTAAGCAGTTTTTGAATGTAACTGAAAATAGTCAAACGGCCTTTTGAACACTGATTAAATGTCTTTTGTATTTAATTTTAAAAGCTGCAATACTGATTATATAACTTGTTATAAACTAATGACAACACAAACGTTCTTTTGAATTCTCTATTATCTTCGAGAGTCCCAAATATTACACATAGTTATTGCCTGCGACTTCGTTCGCGTCAATTTCTGTCATTATGATCGCGATTAGTTTTGTAACATTTTTCACTGATGCTTCGCTCCTATTGGATCCTAACGTGATGTTATATAGCCTAAAGCCTACCTCGATAAATGGACTATCCAACACAAAATAATTTATCAATGCGCGTTCAAACAAACAAACAAACAAACTTTCAGCTTTATAATATTAGTATAGATTCATAGACTTTATAACTACTTCACTCTCTACTTGACGACCATTTGGATCAGCGGTAGTTAACGCTGCTTCTGAGCCATGGGTCGCGTGTTCGATCCCCGCACAGTACAAATATTTGTGTGCATGAACATGTCTGTTTGTACTGGTCTGGGTGTTTTCTATGTATTATAAGTATGTATTTACAAAAAAAAAAGTATATAAGTATGTTTATCGGTTGTCTAGTACCCCATACGACAGGGTACTTAATAGTACCTTAATTTGGGACTAGATGGCTCAGTGTGGCCCAGTGAGGCATGTCTTAAAATATTTATTTATTTACTCTCTAAATGTGTAGGCCTTGTTATGGAATAAAGTCAGATACCTAATCTAATTACAGACAGGGAGGTAAGATATAACTATAGTTCCACCCTCTTGCTTCGAAATAATAGGGTTATCCAACTACTAAGACTAGAGAGAGTGGCGTTTATTACCCTATTAGACTACCCTGGACTTTTATATTGGTTTCATCCCCTGCATTAGTTAGTGATGTTTCAATATTATTATATCGATATTACCTACTATCGATTTGTTACGGACACACGTCAATCTCGTTTAATTTAATATTTAGTTTATGTAATTAACCTTATTATTGTATTATTTTAGCTTTGAATATGTATGTATGTAAAGACTTTATATTTTATCACAATAAACGTAATTTCTGTTAGGGCCTTAGTTTATAAGGAAATGTATTAGCGTAGGGCTTGTTTTATTTCAATAAAATAGCAAACCGGTTTCTTATTTCCACTTACAATATTTAAAGTGTTAGGTAGGATCTGGTATGGTTGTTTAAAGGTACTGGGGTGAAGGAAAATAACTGTAGGCCGTCCCGCTCACGCGCGGCGGAGGTATCCTATAGGCTGTCCCTGTCCCCCTAACAGATTCTGAAGGTCGGTAGAAAAAACCCATGTAGGTAGGATTGTAAGTGGAAAAAATGTTAAGAAGCCTGTAGGTAGGTTTAGAATATGTAAGACAGAGATAGCAATACACATATCGGACCTCTCTTTTCTCCGAAGTTATTATGTGGGTGGATCGAGAAAGTGTCCAAAGAGTAAAAGAGACTATGTGTGTTCTATCTTTGTCTATCTAAGGAAAATCACGAATTTTGTATAGTCACTAGGCTAATTTAAGAAATGTAAATAAGAATAGGACGTGATCAGGCGAAAATTGTCCCTGCTCTCACGGTCACCTTCAAGAAAAAGAAAATAAACTCTGAAGAAATCAACAAGTGTTTTCGTCCGTATACAGTCCACTCAAGAAGTCCATGGTCGGCTTGTACCTACAACCTACAAGGTCTGGTCCATGCGATCCGGATAAGTGAAGCCAGCAAGATATCAAGATCAGTCTGAAGATCAGTGCAACAGTGAAGCAACATCGTCGTAACCGTTCATCGTGTAACGAAGAGAAGAAAGTGTAACCAGACGCGGGTGTACCGCGGCTCGGGCATTCACCACCTAACGGTGTCAAACGGTGTTTGTTCCGAGTTAACGCCGTTCCCAGGCGGTGCAGTCAACGGACGAGCTGCCGTATATCGTGCAAACGATTACGAACTAGTCCGACCACGCCAGTACGGTGTGCGCAAGCGTAGGGGCCGGACTGTAGGCACTGCTGAGGGTTCTGGTGATTCCAGCCAGGACAGAGCACCCTACGGCTGCGTACATTCTCTGCTGGGTGGTTCCTCCCTTTCCACTCCTGCACGACCATCCATCCCCAGACAGGCTCCCCACGGTAGCGTACCTGTCCGGGATTGTTAGGAGTAGGGGCTGCAAGTAAGAAGATGCCAACAACGCGAAGACAAGCTGAGGCCGCCGGGAGTCAAGCAATGGAAAACTCAAGACGATGTGATTTTGAAGAGCCACCTGCATCGCCATCGGTGCAAACATCAAAGAGTCAAGTACCCGCAGAAGGCGGATATATTATGGAGACGGACCCAGCACCGATAGCAAAGCGTCAAGATGCCAACGCCGACACAGACGTGCCACGGACAAAGGCACCGTCATCGAGGGGGTCAAGCGTTGCCGCACGAATTAGACAAGCGGAGTTATTGGCCGCAGAGAAGCTCGCCGCACTTGAGAAAAGCTTAATTCAAAAACGATTAGAATATGAAATAGCTACAATTATGGAAACCGACGACGATGACCGTAAGAGCATACCCGCCGGTGACAGTCAAGCCAGAGTGGACGACTGGCTGGACAAGTCGCAGTCCCGGCGTCGAGAAGAAACGCAGCTACCCACCACAGAGGAGCCTTGCGACATTCTTACTCAAGAGCGACAAAGACAGAAAGATGTTCAAATGACAGAGATGGTTAGAAACCGTCATTTGAATCCATCACAACCTCCGGAAGAGAATAAAAAGGAGGAAGAGCCTCGAATGAAGATGGACGGGGCGGAGGTACTCGCAGCGACATTAGAGAAAATCATGTCAAGACGACCGACACCACGACAAGCAATAGAATTGCCGATATTTAGCGGGGCACCGACAGACTGGCTTTCTTTTAAGGCAGCAATGCAAGAATCAACCATGACAGGCGCATACACTAAAGCTGAGAACCTGGCTAGATTAAGAAGCTGTCTAAGAGGAGAAGCCAAAGAAGCAGTAGCGGTTTTATTATCATACGCATCCGATCCGGACATAATTATGAAAACTCTAGAACAGTGCTACGGAAGGCCGGAGATAATAATTGATCGAACGCTAAATGAATTGAAGAGTCTGCCGCGCCTAGGACCGACTGCCAGTGACTTGAATACATTTGCAATCAAAGTACAGAATATTGTTTGCACGCTGGACTCCATAGACAACAGAGGATACCTGAGAAATCCAATGCTAACACGGGAGATAATTGATAAACTTAGCCCGCATTTGAAATCTCGATGGTGCGACTATGCAGTACAATACTCAAGCTATTCGGAGCCAGAGATAATCACTTTGTCACATTTCCTAATGGAAGAGGCTAACAAAGCGCTACGCTACGCATATACGCCGCAGTCGAATTATTCCGCTACAAAAAGAGAAGTCGTGTCAGTCAAACCGAACACAAACATAAGAAAGAAAAATACGGGAGTGTACGTCACAGCCGAAGAAAGGAGGACGGCACAAAAGAAACCCTGTTTGTGTTGCGGTGGAGACCATGAGATGTCACTGTGTAAAAAGTTTATAGCTATGACAGTTAACCAAAGATGGAACTGGTTAAAGGAAGAAA